>LN483413.1:0-707838 GCA_900002565.1 Culicoides sonorensis
TCTGTAATATGACAATTAATAATTCAATAATAAAATTTTAATCAAATAAAATTTTGAAAACAAAAAAAAATAATTCAGTTGTTCTTATTTAATACAACATAAACATGTCCCATAGAAATATCACATAATTTTATCACATATAATTTTAGGCGACCGGCCGCGCGGAGAATCGTTTTTTGGGTCTGTCAGAGATTTACTCATTTTTTGGTCTGTGTCAAATTTACTCCTCATTTTTTTCTACCTGTAACAAAATTTACTCATTTTTTGGTCTGTAACAAAATTTACTCCTCATTTTTCCGTTCGTGACAAAATTTACTCATTTTACTCTCAGTGATCAATTTACTCCTCATTTTTCCGTCCGTGTCCAATTCACTCCTCATTTTTCCGTCCGTGACCAATTCACTCCTCATTTTTCCGTCCGTGACAAAATTTACTCATTTTACTCGCCGCGACCAATTTACTCCTCCTCAGCGGAATGAAAGTGGGATAGGACATTACAGCTCATACTACTTACAACGTTCAACGCCTCTTTTGATTGGATAACATATTAAAATTTTACGGTGAGTAGGTTCAAGAGTTACATGTGACCTTGAATTTAAACACATAATTATTATTAAAATGTTTATATTTCGTGTGTTTGTGTGTGTGCTGGCCGGTTTATGTCTTTTTTTGTGGCTCAATATTCGATGAAATAAATGAAAATAAAAGTGAAACCTGTTGAATTGTACTTTAGAAGATTAATTTTTTTTGTGTGAAATTGAGAGAATTTGTTTATTGATTTTACGTGCGGTGCAATGACATTGAGTCGATATTCAGAGGAACATTTTTTGGGAAAAAATGTATAAAAGCTGGTTGCATGGTCCAGAAATGGTCTTCTCTAGGCCTTAAAATTCAAATAAACGGCTTTCCATTTCATTTCTAATCAAAAAGCGATTTAAACAGTTAAATAAACGACTCCCTAAAATCAAATCTCATAATGAAAGGGTTAAAATGAAACCAGTTCCCGTATAATGAATACAATAAAATAAATTTTAATTATTATTATCTACCGTATTGACTTTTTCGGTGTCAAAATAATGACAATGCAACCCTTATTTTTATGAAATTGAGAATAACAATATTTTATTATGATGCAATGAAAATAAAATGGATCATTGATTTAATTCTTCATCATATACTACCTTTCATTGTAACGATCCCTTATGATTACTTAATGTTTTTTTTTAATATTCCCAAGATTTTAATTTTTTTCTTGTGTCAATTTTTTAACATATTTTAATTTATTAGTTTCAATAAAAACTTAAAATAAGGGGGAAATGTTAAAGGTGAGCTAGAATTACCTGAGAATTGTGTCAACCTTGTCCAAGTCCTACATTAGGGGAAATTATACCCTAATTAATTGAATTAATTAGATTATTTAAAGGTCCTGTATTAAAAAATATATTAAATTCAAGCATTTATGAGAAAAAAACTTAAATTTAAAGAGAAATGCATTTGTCTCGCAATATCCACGTCTTTTTTTGAATTTAATTTTGTGTTCCAGTTACCACGTGTTGCAAAACCACAAAAAAAAACGAAACAAGACAATTATTTTAATAACATGTAATTATTTTGATTACATTGTAACTTATTTCCCTTTGGATACCTGCTTTTAACACGTAATTTTATTATCATTAGTTTACAGTGTTTTAACCAAAACCAAATTTTTTTTAAATTTTAAAACAGATAACATGAAATTTCATTCAAAATATCACTCAACAAAACAAATAAAATTTAATGATTCAAGTATTTGATGAAAAACAATTTACATGAACCTCACTTAAGTTAATTATATCCATCAATATCAATTCAGCCAATATTTCAATCAGTAAAAATTTTGTTATTATTATTATTCTACTATCATTTCATTCCGAAATAGATAAAAATCGATAGAGGAAATTTTGATACATCATCAAATTAAATCAAGTACCTAAAAAAATGAAATAACTTCAAATTTTCAATGTTTATGAAGAAAATAGAATGAAAAGTCAACAATGATAATAATAAGCATACTTATCACAATATAATTTTGGATGATGTAAAGTACCATCAATGTATTTTTTGTTTTTGTTTTAAATGGACCGGTAATGAGATGCTGATGTAACACAAATAATTGAATTGATTGAAAAATTACAACTTAACATTTGAACTATGATGATGGAATTTTGTCAATTATTATGATTTGAATTGCTTAACTCAACCGTGAACCGATAGGACAGGAGCGGGTTGAAAATTATTAACGGCCCTGGCATTTTTTAAGATTTTCTTTGAAATTAACTCGAAACTTAACTTTAACAGGACGATCGACTGCCCTGTCGGAAGTAAAATTCTGAATTTCAGGAGTTAACTCCTTATTTTTGAGGAGTTGAGCACCTGAAATTCAGACAGGGTGCGGCCTTTCTGGCATTAGCCAGATTGCCCGTATGGCCAATTCACCACTACCGGGTAGGACATTAATGAGAACCAGATTTCACACTGAATTGAATAGAATTGCTTATTTTCACCCCATTAACTCAGAATCTCTGATAATGGTGTTCATTATTTTGAAATGACGTCATTTTCATCACCTTTTATCACAAATCGTGTTTTATGCATATAAAATATTACAAAATAATAAATTGTAATAGAATTTTAATATGATAATGTGAAAATATGCAGATACTTGACTTATTATTTACAAAGGTCAACTATATGTGATCTAATTGGTTACAAAACTTGTGTCGTAAAATTTTATAGTTTTACAGACAACTATGCATAAGAAAAAAAATATATATAAATAAATAAATTTGAATGTAAAAGATGAGATCTCAATTTATAGCCAATTTAAAATGTACATAAATTCTAGAACTTTATGAGCAGTTACAAAGAAAATTGCCAACGTGATCTCACTTTTGTAGAATATGTGCAAGAATCTGTTCACCTTAAATTCAATTGGTCTGGCCTCGATGAGTCAAATTGTGGTCCTTTAAAGGTATCTTCGTGCTATGGCATGACGTGACACTTCCAAATGTTGACTTAGATAGTCTTGATAGAGGTACTACAATAAGCCCAATTGTGGCTTCAGTAGAAAAAATTGCTCAATCCCTGAATCTACACTGGTGAAAACGTAAATAGCACAGTTAGTAATTTTTCATCGAACTTGTTCTTTTAAGAAGAATGAAAAAAAAATGTCTTTGACTTCAACCTGATCCGAGCACTCCCTATACACAAAAAAAGAGGCCCGAAAATGGTCATTTGGTATGAAAAACCACTAAATTTACGTTGGTGCTACTAACTTGAAAATCCATCCTTCAAAAGAGACCAAAATTAATGGAACATTTTCAACAATACAAATCAAACAATTTTGATCACTCAGTTAATTCTTTTCCATAATTGATTTTTATTGCCATTGTCACATTCAGTGTATTTTAACATTTAAGTCCCACAAAAAAACCATTTCTTTTCATAATTTTATGACAAATTTATTGTCATTTTTTTATGTTTATCATCATTAAATTTTGTACTGTTAAAATGTTTTTTTTTCTTTTATTGTAAAGAACTATTCAAGTTCATTTAAAACTAAAAAAAAAGAATTAATGTTGCATGCACACAATAAATTTTATAACAATGTTTACATTCTATTATGATGATTATTTGTGTAAAGAAGTGTGGTTTAATTGTGCGATGATTCAACAATAGAATAGATTTTTTGATGTGAAAATTATACAAAATATACACAAAAAAACTACAATCAAAGTTAATATTTAAATTTAAATTAAAGTTAACTGAAGAAATTTCATTTTTTTTTTTGTTTGATTATTTATTTATAATAAAATTCAATGAAATGAAATGAAATAAAATGAAAAAAAAAAACTATTGTGAGTGTGTGTAATAAACTGTTGAATTTGAATTTTAATGAAGTGATTTTATTTTATTTTTTTTGTAATGTTGTGTAATATGATTTTTTTTTCATTGTGATTAAATGTGATGATGAGATGAAAGGAAATGAAAAAGAAATTTCAAGGGAAATTCAAAGTGTGGGTTCATTTAAATTTAAATGATCTAAACATTTTTTTTTTCTTTAACTTAATCAAAAAATGAACAAAAAGCTGGAGTTTCTTCAATTCATTGATTTTTTTTTGAGATTTGAACACACACTTTGGGTGGTCATCAAATTGAATTGCCAAAATTCTTTAATGTTATGAATTTGTGTTCCTTGAATATTATTATTAAAATTTTATTTAAATTCTAAAAACATAAATATAAAACAATGTGAACCATTGATTCATTTTTTATTAATCCCTTTTATTGAATGTTGAAATTTATCATGAATTCTCTGTTTCTTTCATTGTTTTTGATGTTAATTCAATTGGACAATTCAATAAGAGTATTTCAAGTTTCACCGAATTATTTTATTGTTTCTTTGTTTTTTTTTATTATTTATTTCATTTCAGTTTTGCTTCTTTTAAAAATACAAAAAAAATAAAAGTAAAATAACTGAAAACGGCTCAATTGAAGCGAATAAAAATAATAAATGATGTTATCAAAAATGCATACTAATTATACGCGATTTGATTTCTTTATTACAGTTTTTTTTGGATTCAATTATCCAGTTGTGTTATTTTAAAAATACCTTTAAAGTACTTTTGCGAATAAGAATGCCGATGATTTGTACAATTCGATGCAAAAATGTTGCATTTTCTCACGTATGTTGTTTGTAGAATGTTTGTTTAGAGAATTTAGTTGATTAATTGAATTATTTAGTCTTTTTATTGATGATTAACTGTGACTTTGAATTTACTTTCAAAGATTTGATGTTTAAGCCCTCAGCTATGGTTAGCTTTAAGAAATTCGTTGATTGTCTGGTCTGGTTAAAAGTCTCTTGATTAAAAAATCTGTTTTTTTGGGTATTTTATGGGCTGAACCAAAACCAATGCGTTTACTATTCGCAACATATCAACTCAATTTGACTAAAATCATGACTTCTTTTCTGTTCGTTTAAGCAAAATATTGCCACAAGCTCTTATGCAGTACTGAAAAACTGAAATTTCAATCAAAGTGGTAATCGAGTCTTTCAATTGAATTTTTTACTCATTCAATCTTCACTAATTTTTTTTCATCTTTGCTTTTTTAAAAATAAAAGAGAGATAATACGTAATCCGATCAAAAAAGTTGATAAAGTAAATCCAATCATTACAAATAACATTAAAGAAGAAAAAAAACATTTAATTTAAAATAAACAGGTAGCTGTCGGAACAATCAATAATTTTTTTTCCTATCAGAATATCAAAAGTTTTGTTGATTATATTCAATTTTATTATAAATTCTCTACATGACATAGGATGTATCCATAAATATACGGTAAATAATTCAAATTTAACAATAATAATAATCATCAAATACAAAACTTAATTCCAATAAAAGCCGGTTCTTTAAAATAAAATTATATGACCGACCAGAAATCCTCTTAATACAATTTTTGTTTGTCTTGCAGCTGTAAAACAATTTCAATGTAACATTTTTTTTTATCACGATTACGAATTAAGCTTGTGATGTGTTGACAATAACAAGACATTTCTAATTAGGAAGTGTGCTTGGTCAAAATTCAATACAAATTCATATTAAAATCAATTTATTTATTTGCTATGTGCGTGAATAACAACTAAGTCAAAAAAAATTAAAATTATGATTTTATCTGCGTTCTAGATCTTGAAATTTTTTAATGATAGCTTTCATAAAATTGTAATTTTATATGTAAATTATTATGATTACATTAATTTTTATTATTACAATATCATATGAAATTCAATGAAACAAAAAAAAAATAAGTGACAGAGTTAAAATTCAAATTTAAATGAAAATAAATTTCTTTTTCACTTACTTTGCGTCGCATTATGTCATTTGACCTCATTTCCTCTAAGAAAATTCTTTCTATGAATAGAACTGACTATAAAATTAAAATTAAAACAATAATAAAAAAAAACTTAAACCACGTTAAATTCATTCTATTTCTATTATTATTGTTATTTATGGGTCAATAGAATAGTGAATTTATTTCTGTATTATTGTATTTTTTTTGTAAAGTAAACAGATGAGTGCAAAAAATTCGACATTTTTTGATAAAATTGTGTGTGTTCATTGAAAAAAGTAAAATTTAAATTTAAAACTTAACTGAAAATAAAATTTGTGATGTCACATTGAAGGTTTTTTCAGTTTAAAGTAATAACATTGACAAATTATAAAATATTTTTCACTATTTTTCATTTTTTTCAAAGTCATGACAGTTATTTGAAAGAAAAATAACCGACATTTATTATGAATTACATTCTAAACAAAATATTAAGCATGATCATTTTTTTATTTTTTTTTAATAGTGTCGTCAAAAGTTAAATAAAACACCAAAAAGCACAAATTAACTGTTTATTAGTTTTTTTTTCATATTTTCTAATACGATCCAATAAATATTGTGTCTGTTTTTTTCCATCGCACTCAAATATTATCAAAACACTTTTTTTATTTTTTGGTAACCGGTTTCACGTATTCAGAACATGTGTTTGATAAATTTAAAAATGTTTTGCTAAAAAGTTGTATAAAATTTTCGAAAATTATGTTCCTGTTAATGATGAGACAGATGTTGGCAAATAAAAATTTTTATGACGAGTATTCTCATTCTTAGTTGAAAATTAAAACGAAGCGAAAAAATGTTAAATTGTAACCATTGAGAGCTTTAGAAAAGTGCATTTCGATGGGCCTCGTTTCATTGAATATGATTAAGTTTTAATTTTAATAATTATAGCGCTTGAAAATACCTGCCATTTTGAAAATAACCCACATTTTGAAAAATTTCCGCCATTTTGAAAATTTTTGAAAAAAAAATATTTGAAATAATTGGACATTTTGGGGTCTTAACTGTTTTCAGGCTCTAAAGCCCAAACCTTAAGCCCAATCCTTGAGCCTTATCTCAGAGCTAATGAGTTAAAGTTCATTTTAGTAAACTTCTCCATCCAACAAAAAAAATTATCAATTTTTTGAAATTTTAATCGTTTTTAACGGTTTTTCAGACTTTGGAGGCTCTGGAGCCCAATCTCAAAACTAATGAGTTTAAGTTCATACTTAAGACCTCCTCTATCTAATAAAAAAACAGCCCTCGCTTCGATGGACCATTCCAGAGTTATGGCCGCAACGGACAAACAGAGTGACGGCCGACAAACCGTTTGTAATAGTGCATTTTTTCATATGAAATGCACTAAAAACGATACAAACATCATCTTCAAATGTGAATATAAATAATTCATGGATGATGACTGTGTCTTGCAAGGTTAACTCATTTAGAATCTGCATCTCACATATTTTTTGTAACATTGTACAAAGTGAGAATCAAAAATTCATCGACAAAGCAAAAAAAAAACAGAACTAATTAGCTCATGCAAAAGTCTTAGAAATATTTCAATTCACCTGCACGATTTTCGTTATGAGAAGATCTCAAAACATGATCAAAGCATAGTTGAAAATGATCAAAGTAAACATTACTTGGTATCATTATTAATTATCTTTGTCATGACATGCCTTTTAACTTCTGTCTTTTTTTTTTGTTTAATAAAACACGCTTTTTGATCGTTATTTGTGTGTTTTTCATTTAAATTAAATATTTTATTAATAAACGACTGTTATTAAAAATGCATTGTCATAAATTTTATGATTAAAATAATCAGATAAAGATTGAAATTAAAATAAGAAGAAAAATCGAATAAAAAATAATAAAAATAAAATATTTAACAGACATTTATGAGTATAATTAGCATACTTTTGTCACATTTGTACCGTATTTTTTTCATTTTTAATATCAAAATCAAGTTTTTGTTTTCTTTTTTGTATTGAAATGCATTTCAATGAAAAAAAAAAAACAAGAAAAAATCGATATTGACAAAAATGATCCAGGATTTCATCAATTTTCATCGCAATTTTGCTTGTTTTGATCAATTCTCACTTTTATTTTTATTTTCTGATCATAACAAATTTCAAACGAGATCAGGTTTTGCTACACTTAAAAAAATTTTATTGTTGTACTCAAATTTTTTTACCTCGTTAAATTTTGTATTTTAAATTTACTCAATTCTGATGTCATCAATGAAGCAAATTTCAAAAGGAAATCACTTTTTTTTTTATTATGTATTTGGCAAATGTCCGAAATTTGACCTGTAATATATTGCTTTAATGTATTTTCTCCTTTTTTATTTAGTAATATTATTAAAAGTTAACATTCAATATAAAATTTTATATATGAATTCAGTTTTAGTAACAATAAATTGACTTTAAATAGACTTTTGTCTGTCTCATTTCTTATTATGTTATGATATAACAATAAATACTTTTCAATGTAAGTATATGCGTGAATTGAAATTGAAATTGAATAACTCTTGAAAAAAAATTGTATATTCATATGCAAATTTTGAGTGTTTTCAGATGGTTAACTTTTGAATTGGTACTTGAAAGGTTGATTTGAATGCATTTGATTGTTATGTGACCTTACATGAAATTGAGCTTATTGAGAGGGGTTTGGACAGTGATGGTATTCCGATATTGGGCGTTAGATTCAGGGGGTGAGCAATTTTTCCTACTGAAGTCACAATTGGGCTTATTGTAGTATCAGATTGGACGTCGCAGTTATTTGGTCAGTAAACATGAAATTTTACATGTCACGTGTTTCTGTTGCAGGACCCTTGATTGAGCCACTTTGAGCCCTCTTCTATTCAATTTTGCACCCTATGCACCGCAACCTCAGGCCACATCTCTGATCAAAATAAAATTTTATTCCATCAAAAATGATATTTAAGGAAAAAGAGACAGAATGATTAATTTAACACTTCATTCAACTTTTTTGCATTTAAAAACACGCATGCAAATGATTAAAAAAAATATTCACACGTCCATTTATGAATATAAATGAATATTTTTTGTCCATTGCAATTAAGATTTATGGGACTTATTATCGAGTAATTTATCATAGCACATAAGCACTAAAAACCGTTATCGATGACGTAAAAATCTCTTTTACAATTTTACATCCAATCCAAAAAATTTGGGTCATAATGTAAATATTTAACTTGTCATTTAAATTGATTCCAAAATTACGCCTAAAATTCATTGAATTGAATTCATTCTAACTGCGTCACACTTTAATTTAAATTTCTTTCTTTTTTTTCCTTCACTCTAATTAAAAATGATTTGTTTATGGGTATCATTTAAGCAAAACATATGACTGACTGATTTTATGTCATGTCGCGTTAATGTAACTTAAGCATGATTTTTTTTTATGTTAATTATTATTTCAAATTATTATGATCAGATGCATTTTATTTTCATTTCATATAATTAAATATCCAAAAGATTAGTCGCATGAAACGTTTTGCACTCTTCGTTTCATTTCAGTATTAAATGAAATTCGGTTTTAATAATTAAAGTGGGAAAAAATATGGATCATGATAATTATTTTTTTTTTGGTTATCATGTGGTGCCATGTAATAAAGAAATTATCAATGAATAAATTTGAAAGTGCATTTAAAAGGCGTCTCCCTTTTTCTTTTTTTGTACATTTATTTTTTAAAAATGTGTTAAAATCTCATTTCAACACACACATTTAAATTCATTCATCGTTGTTTTGGTTTGTTAATGTTACTATGAGACTTGGAAAATGAATTGCATTTAAACTTCACTTCAATTCACTTCGATACACTGAAGTATTAATCAACAGTGGAGCATTCTATTTATTTTTAAACATGTAAAATGACCTCATTTTTATACATAAATACTTGCATGAAATTGTTCTATTCATTTTATTTTATTATATGTTGATTAAACAGAAGTAATTTCAGGGAGAGTTCGTGCCTACTGAGCATTTGTCTTATTTTGTTTTAAGGGTACAAAAAAAAACAACTTTACTGTTAAGTAACTGAAAAAGTAAACTTTAATGTAATGGCATTTATGTTAAAAAAAAAGTTATAAAAAAAAATAAATTTATGACACTAGTTTTCTTTCCTTGAATTGAATCCTTGAAAATTTGATCCATAAATAGCTGGGTATGATGATAAAATATAGTGAAGTAATAAATGACAAACATTATGATTGAAAAAAAAATAAAATAAAAGTAAGGTGTGTTCATTAAAAGGAATGTGAATGTGAAATGTCATGATGAAACAGCAGTTAATTTTAATTGTACCGGAAATCGAAGTGAAAACTCAATTTTTGTGGTTTCAATGAAAATTAATTCATATCTTGAAGCTATTGATTTAAGGTCCAGAGGTTCTGGACCAGAGCGCATTGATTCTTCAGATCAAATCAGAATTAAAGGGCGGATTCAGAAGAGAGCCAGCACTCAGAAGTACAGACGGGTCCATTGAGCATACCCATTATCATCATATCTGATGAAGAAGGAACCAAATCTAGAGAAACAACTAAAGAAAAAAGTCCACTAGACTTGGTTCAGTTCAGGAAAGTGACCACACCTTCACTGAAAGCTAAGCTGGGCAGGCTCCTTGACTGTTATGGTGGAATCAATACTAGGAAAGTACTCACTCAGCGTGATACTACGCAATCCGGCATTCTTGGGGCATCAGTCTCCTCTTGTTCAGAGCAGTTTTTTTGTATATTTTCATGAAAAAGTATTGCCCAAAAAGGGAATCATGGGACTTAGCCATGATTGATCTGCAGAAAAATAACCAAATTGACCTGCATTAAAAAAAAACTTTTAAGAGAACGTTGCTTATAAAATCAAATATTGAAAAAGCTACATTTAATTCTTATATTTTTTTTTCAACTTCTTATTACTCAATAAGTAAACAAATAAAAACCGCACGATTAATGAGTTTACTTAACGACCCGTAAATAATTACCATGCCAGACATTTTTTTTTCATTGTACAAAAATTATTACTATTATTTTTTTTTTATAATTATATTTAATAATATTAACAAATAAATTAAGTAGGTGGATGCATTTGAAAGTGAATTTAATTTAATTTCATTACATTTCATTATTTTAATTCCATTTAAGTGCAGAATCACTCAAAAAAAACTCTTATTACAAAATAATCACCATCAGAGCAATCATTCAGCACATTTTGTAATCGAAAATTTCCATCTAAATTATTTTTTTTACTGGAACAAAATTTGAATGTGTGTGACACAATTATTATTATTATTATTGAATTGAGTCGATCTAAAAATAAAAAATTTGTGATCTTGTGACTTTTTTCTAAGACAACTTAATCATAAATTTAAAAAAAAAAATAATTTAATAGTTACAAATTTACGAATCTAGCGCACACAAGTCACACGTTCTCTCTCATGATAAATTTATATACAAAAAATGAATAAATTGGTTGAATTGATTTGATTTTTTGTTTGGTTTAATTGAAATCTAATGTTACTTCGTCAACAATATGGGGGCGTTTTAATGAAATGATACAAAAAATTGGAAAAAATATGAAATTTAATGTGATATCTATATTTATATTGTTTGTTATATTCAATAAAATTGTCTGGGATCGTTGTTGTTTCTTTTTTTACTTTTATTTTACTTAAAAAAATAGAAATTGAATAATTTTGCAAGACAAACCCAATAAAATGAGTTTTTATTTTAATAAATTTACATCAATGATTCATTGAAATGTTTACTTTGATTTATTTTCACAGTATATTTTGAAATGAAATGACTAAAAAATTCATAATAATCGTTATTTTATTGCCGTTTTCCCCACATGATTCGATGCATTGTGTCATAATATGAAAATGTGACTAAAAGAACATTAATTATAAAATAATGTGATGAAGTTAACATTGGGGGCTCTGATCTCATCATGTTTTATTTATAAAATATGTCGAAAATTATGATTCTTTTTTTTATTTTGGTAAATGGAAGTGAATTTCGTTAGTAAAAAAATTAAGTTGAGACTAATAAATAATATTTAATAGTCGAAATGATTCTTCTACATTTTTTTGTAACAAAGTGATGATGATGATGCTTGAAAATCCATTAAAATAGTTCTGTAGGATTATTTTTGAGGGAAAAAAATGAAATGTAACCGTGAATGCAATGAACTGAACTGAATTTTGGCATAAAATCTTCATGTGACTCGTTTTAGGACCACACTTATATGAAAAAAACTGCAATGCAAAACAGTGGGGGATTGGTCATATGGGCAATCCGGCATATGCCAGAAAGACCGCAGTTTATCGTCTTGCCAAGGCCGGTAATAATTTTCACTCCGCCCTACTGCAGAGGGACAGACAGCATCAGTGCCCGAAAGACACATTTTTTATTGAAATCAACAGAAAATACCTTAAAAATATATCATCACATCATTCATGGCATCGTTACGTCACTTTTTTTAAAACGAAAAAACTTTAAATTTTACCTACAAATCATCAAAAATGTGTTTGTGTGTGTGTGTGTGTGTGTCTGTCTGTCTGTGTATGTGAAGGCCTTTTATTTTGACGTTAATGTCTTTAAAGTTCTTATGTGTTATTAAAACAAAAGTGCTTCACATTTTTTTTGTTTTAAATTTTCATTTTTGAATATTTATTTATAAAATTTTTTTATCAAATTTCTCATTATCTTGATGAATGAAAGCGGTTCTGTTGATGTCACATAACATTACTTGTGTATAACAAGTATAATAATAAATAATAAACATGATGATGAACGTACTTTTTTGTGATAGTTTTAAATAAAAATTCATGTAATGCTTATTTATGCGTGTCTTTAAAATAAAACAACTAAAAACTCTCCTTTTTCATGACATTCTCATTAAATTCAGTGTTTTTTTCTTGTAAATTAAATCAAATTTTGCATAATTTTGTTGAAAGAAAGGTATTCTCACACATGTAACATGTCTCGTCATTCACTTTGAGTTTTTGTGTGTGCTACACAAAAATTTCGAAAATTTTGTAAAGACGACTACTTTTTTTCATCATTTTTATCATCATGTTCCATTGAATGAAATGAAATGAAAATCAACCGGCGACACAATTTTTTATCTTCTTAAATTTTTTTTCACTTGTTTCATGTTAAAATTAAATTTAAAACAATGTTTGTAAATATTTCAGTTTATTGCATGATTGCCAGCTGTATAAACTGTTAAAATATTTGTGTCTTTTTTTTGTTGTTGTCTTCAAATATTCAGTGTTGTTTTTTGTATTGAATGAGAATCGTGAATGATAAAAGCAGAAATATCTTCGTTCTATCATTTCATATCTTTTAAAAGAGAAATATGATGAAAAAAATGAAAGGGAGACAAAAAAAAGTACTTTCACAATCACAATAAATGATCTCTATCATAATTTTATACTAAAAATAATATTAAAAACATTCAATTTCCTTTATGTGTTTATTTTTTATTTTGTTATCTCTTGCAAAATCAATTTAACGATGTAAACTCACACATTCTTCATAAACAAACAGTAGTAAAGAAATATTTATGAAGAGAAACACCATTTTTCGATAATGAACGTAACCTTTGATGATCTTTTCCATGTATGGCAACTTACTATTGGTAGATTTTTGTTTACTATTTTTATTATATTGTGATATTTATTGAGAAATATTTTTATTTTATAATCAGAATTATGAATGAATGTGGTGAGATATGAAATTATGATTGCACTGATAAATGTGATGGGAAAATTGGAAGTCACTTTGCTTTAAAAATATGTGCCTGAATTTTTTAAGTCAACCAAGCTCAGATTCTTTTTCTGCTATTTCAAATAAAAATTTGATTGGATTTGATTTGACCATAATGTGATAATAAGAGTCCAATGACCTCAGTGAGTTTAGCAATTGCAATTCTGAAGTTGATATGCTTAAATCCCGTCTCTAAAACAGGCGAGCATGAAACACAGTTAACAAAAAATTGTAAGGCTTTTAAAAATCTTGTCCAAGGTTCTTTACAGGTTGAATTTTTTACAGAGTAGACCATTCAAATTTAGTTCAATAATGATGAGGTGTTTAATTCAATTATTCACATGATGTCATCACTATTTCATAGAACTATTTAAATTACAATTCAAATTTCAGCTTTTGTTCTCTTTCAGAAAAAAAAATATTTAAAATACAAAAAAAAAACAATTAATTTAATAATAAAATTCAAAAAAAAAACTTTAACTACAATGAAATAATTGTGCGTAATTTTCAAATTTATTACCAAGAGTGATGGGCACACGACAAAGGTGTGCATTTAAAATGAAACTGATAATGAATAAACATGATTTTGATGTAGTGATGATGTTAATTTGAATTAAATGGGATTTCAACATTGAATTTAAATTGAGCATACAACTTGAACATGAACTTCTTATGACTTCACTTCTCGTCGTCAAATTAAAATTTCAATTCAAAATTCATTCATTAATAAAATAAAATAAAATAAAATTAGAAGACCTTCTATTTCTTTAAATTTATATTTACATTTAAATTTATATTTGTTTTATTATATGTGTTTTTTTTCCATTAATTCTATGTTGAATTTCATTGAAACACTTAGAGTGTGAGTATGAGCTCACATTCGGTCTCTGAAGTAAGTAAACACCGTTGTATAATCGTTCAAATATGCAAATTAAAATGTGTTGCGTGAAGTTTTACTATTTTGTTAGTTAAATACTCAATTCTGGATATTTTTATGTATTCATTTTAGCTCTAATTTATTTAATTTATTTATTTTTTTTGATAAGAATAATTTAGTTCTTTTCTTCTTTTGATAATAACAATAAAACACCCAATTAAGTGGCTTTTCTAGGCCAATGAACCGAAAATTGGGAGATTATGTAATTTAATGCCGTATATTAGCATAAATGATACCGAAATACAAAAATATTCTGGATATTTTGATATTGTGTTATGTTAACAGTAGAAAAATGGAGATTTGAATTAAAAAAAATATAAGTCAATGTACGATTGATGAACTTTATGTTGATTTGATACACTTTTGATCACTTAATTTATTGATTGAAGGTATTTTTTTTTTAAATTAATGACATTTTTTAAATGAAATTTTCTGTGAATATCTTTGAATCTTTTATTTTTTAAAAAGTTAGCATATTATTAACAAAATCTTATTAGAACAATCAAGATCAAGGCCAAGACGTCAATAACTTGATATAACACAATACACAATTTTTTGCGACTAATTTATTAAGAGAGAGGCGTTAATTGGTTTTTTTTCAAGTAAGGAAAAAAATCAATATTGAATTGAAAATTAATAACAACTTCCTAAAATTTATACAGGTACAATCTCCATAATTGCACGTCTCAAGGGACCAAAAAATTGTAGCAAATAAAGAGAGTGTGCAAGTATAGAGATGTGCAATTATGGAGATTTTACCTGTATAACATTTTGCGAATATTTCTTTGCTTATAAAAAATCTTTAATGTTTGAACGTGACGCTAAGCGATTTTGATAAGCACATTTACATTAATTAAATTTTAATGCCTGATAATTTTGCATAACATTTGAGCAAAGAGATGGCACGTGATCTCACACCTCATAATCCATTTTGAATATCACAAACAGGATGTGCACTGTCAAACGCCCCATAAAAGCACATTTTTGCCCGAATTCCTCTAGAAAAACGTAAAAATTTGAATATTTTAAAATTCAACAACTGACATTCCATCTCAATGCTAATTTGCCTCAAAATTAAGAAATTTCTTTTGCCATACAGGGCATAACCCCATTTCAAGAGTGATTTATCGCCAAATTTCATTCAAATTTCAACAAATTCAATTCAATTTAAGGAAAGATGATAATTTGTGTTAATTTACGTGTCATAATGTCAAATGCACAAGGTTGGTCAACGACATACAAAAAAAAAACATTTGTATTTTTTTTTCGCCCATTAATTTAACTCTACAATTAATTTTGAGAGAGTTGCAACAAGTATGAATGAATTAACATTGAAATTATCTTCTGATTGATTAATATAAACAACAAAATATACAAAATTAAATTGAGTTGAGTAAATGATGTCACTTTTATGTGTGTTGCATTCGGACAAACTAAATATTTTTACAGACACTTTTGTATTAGAACGCCCACTTGTTTGTAATCGCGTGAGACGGCTCATATTTTGTAATATTATTTGTCATGATTAACCATGGAATGAAGTTTGAGTATGAGAAGAAGAATAATTTATCAGAATAAAAGAATGAAAAAATAAAAACATCGCGGTCCAAGCGATGTCAAGGGATTATAATGAAATATGAGTTGATCCTTCTAAGAAAACCAAAACATTCAGTGTAAAAGATTAAAAAATGTATCAATAAAAGAGTGTTATTTTTATTTAGAATCACGATATTCGTAGTGGATTACAATTAATCATTTCTCGACACTAAAGTGACTGCATTAGAGACAAATAAATTTCTTGACTGTTGTCTTTATTTTCTTCTCTTCCTCTTCTTGATGCATTTTCATTCACTTACATTCACCACAGAAAAAAAAAATTAAATAATAAAACAATGAATGAAATATTAATGCATAAAAGTTCACTTATAAGGCATGCAATTAGTTGCACAAAAAAGGCAACTTAACACTGTAAGGTAAAAATTACTGCAATTCAATTGAAAAAGTACTTCAATTTTCCTTCAAAATCAAAGTTCGTTGAAGTTTTGATGAATTTTAAAGCATTAAATCATTTTATTATACAAATTGTCTTTATTTGACTTGTCAATTTATTATCGTCATTATAAGTTGTGACTGATTAACATCCGATTATATAATTTTTTTTGTTTATTAAAATGGTAATTTGAGTCTTAATGTAATAATTTATTGCTATTATTTTATTACAAGATAATTGTGTTTCATTATCCATTTTTTATTTAAATTTTTTAATTGAAATCATTTAAAAGTGCTCAGAATTTTGTGAATTTCGAATGAAATTGCATTTCTGTAAGATTTTTCAACAATTCTCAACCTCCAGGAAATGTCTACAGGTTCGCAATAGTCAAAACTGATTCTTTGAACATCATTAACCGATAGAGAAGAAAAAGAGCGAGAGAGAACGTGAGAGAGAAAAAGAGAGAAACGAAGATTAGATGAGACCATTTTACATTGATGGGATCCAAAAACAGAGATGGCACGAGAACTAAAAATCTCATAACAAAACACTGAACCAAAAATAACATCATTGTATTTCAATTAATCGCAAATTTCAATACATTCCAATTAATAATCATGATTTTCCTTGTTTATTTAAATGTCTCGTCTCAATTAAGATTATGATCTTGTTAAAATAGAAGCACGTTTTTAACATAAATTCAATTGTAATAAATGGCTTCCATTGTATTGAATATTTACAATCAAAGTCACAGATCTTGTAAATGTTGCAAAATGTAAAAAAAATATAATCATTAAATTTTTCTGATTGGAAAATGAATCAAATCAATTATATTAAAGTTTGTACGATATTTCATTTTCAATTTGTATGTCATTTCAAGTGATTTTGATGCAAAAATTGGGACTCGCCTCGATTATTCGTCTTGAAATCTGAATTTATGAGGAATAATTTTACATAGTATGAAAAAGAAAAGTTACAAGCGGAAGTCATTTAATTGAGATCAGATCACATTTCGTTGATAAGAAGTTTTCCGGTCTTCGAATAGGCAAATAATCTTATCAATGAATTCCCTGAACATTGAAATTGAAGATTGAATTCAAAATTAATAAATTTACAATGATAAGTAAAAATCACGATTCAAAATAAAAAATACACAACTTTTGATGACTAATTTGTTGTTTAATCGTTATGTCAACCGGTTTCAATGACATTGAGTTATCTCACTAATTTATTCATCATTTAAATTTTAAATTAAAACAAACAAAACAGTTTTGGCCCTAATTCATATCATAAAACAAAATTAATTGTTGCCAAAAATAAATTTATATGTTTAATTTACATTCAGAATATTTTTCATATTACATGTCATGAATCGACTTTTTGTTTCTCATGTTGACTGTGACGAATTCGAACAAGTGCAAAATTAAATGTTTTGTTTGATTGTTGAGATTCAAAAATAACTTTTAATTTTTTATTTTTTGTAATCCAAATCAATTCCAAATACTAGATTATGATGATGATTCCTCTTCCTCAATGCACAGTGCGATAGAATTGGACGAATACAAAAATAACTTCACTGTATGAGAATGAGAAATAATGGCAATTACAAAGATTCTTTTTTTTTGTCAATGTGCCAAATTATATCATCATTATTTACTTGACTCGACAATTTTATTACATTGATGTTGTTTTTTTTTTAATATTATTATTATACAATACAATCATACAGAGAAAGAGATTTGTGAAAATAATTGAGAGACAATTTCAAGCTTAATCATGAATTGAATTGAATTTTAACCCTTCATTACCTTTGGAGTCGAATTTTCATTGAACTTCAAAGATTCCGTGCTATCTCTATGGTTTTACTTTTAACCCATGATCTTGATTGACATGTCAAAAAATTTTAAGTAAAATTCAACATTGAAACAAAAAATTAAAGATGAGACGTCAAAATCCCAATGTCATATGAATAAATGGGTTAAATAACGTACGAAATAAAAATATTTATTATTTTATGCAAAAAGGTGACATAAAATAATGAGATCATCACCTGTTCCAACTGTTTATATTTTTATTTACTTGACATGGCATTACTTAAATATGACGTAATTTTGTGGCTTATATTAAATTGAAGTTATTTTTTTCACATCAGAGAAACTGCAAAAGCTAGTCAAACCACGTATTTTTGTTCACACTTATAAAAATCAACGGTAAAAGTCAATTTCGTGAGTCAAAAGTAAACAGAATTTCAATAGCAATTTATACCAATCTGCAGGTTGGAGTCTGTTAGATTAAAATATTTATGCTAAAAATCATTTTAAAATAAATTCATGAATTTTTTCTAAAAAATACAAAAAAAATATATTGATACGAGATCATGGTGTGTGAAAAGAAAAAAAAATTAGACAGAAATATAAAAAATACACGTAATTGATAAGAATTTAACGAGGACAGGTCTCAATTAGTATTAAAATGAATAAAATATGTTAGACCACCATCATTTTCATGAATGAAAGTGTGCTTTAAGGGTCGTTTTGCCAATTAAACTTTTTATGACGTTTTCGTTCACCGTGACCTACTGGAAATGTTTTCTAATAGCAGATAGAGACGTGAACTTGATTTTCAAAGGGCGGTTTGACCTCAGTAGATTTTATTTTGGTCTGAAACTGATTAATTTTTTTTTTGATTTGAACTTTTAGGGCTCTTTTTGTGATCTGACGGTAAAATCCCTCGTAATAAAAGAATTTTTTGGTCCACTTGAACCAAAATGCACTTTCTCACTTCATTTTATTGTTACAGTTACCATTTTTCTTATATTTATTTAAATTTCAAACATTGAATCAATCATTTTAATAACTAATCATATTAATTTTGGTATTTCCTTGACTCTTCAAAATTTTAACGTTACAATTTAAGCACATGAGATTAATTGTTTATTTATTTGAAATTACACAAATAAATTAATCTGAAGTGGAATTAAATGAGTAATAAATTGATCAAATTTACATTGAAAATTTTGTTTGAAATTATGAAATCAGCACTTTACATTTCAACGTTAAAAAAAATAAAATAAAAGTCAAATGTATTTGATTGGAATTTAAATTAATAAAAAAAATAAAAAATATTTTTCTATTCATCTATTTTGCACACATAGAAATTTCTTTCAATTAATATTATGAAGTCATCGTTTTTTTTTTTTGAATACAATCGATACAAAAATACACACACGCCCAATCAATCACTTTCAGTATTTATTGTTCGTCGTGTTACATTGTTTATTGTCAATTGATTTCTACGAAATTTTCATCACCATATTTAGCTACTCATTCTAAAACAAAAAAAATATGAATAGGAAACGACAAAAAAAGAATCAATTTAAACCTAAATGAAGTAATAAAAATGATGATAACTCGACAGGGAACCTAATTCCTATTAACTTACTTTTACATGCTTCGATGCCCAAAAACAATGAAGAAAATAATAATATTAATAAAAATCATTCATTCATTCACTCATTCATTGAATTATTACATTTTTATTAATTTAATTTAAAATATCATATATTTCATTTGAGCTTAACCGCTCATTTGGTCATCTGTTTGTGGTAGAGGAAAATTTAATTAAAAAAAAATAGGAGAATAGTGACCCTTGTAATGTAACAATAAAAAAGGAGGAATTATTATTGAAAATGCATGTCATATCAGAAAACATATGTTTTTTTTTAAGTGTAAGTAAGTCAGTTCAATGTCACACGCACGCAACATTAATATTGTTATTAAAATAAAAAAAAATATAAAAAGCGGCTTTGCATAAATCAAAAAAATATTCATATGACAGCCTATAAAATTCAGTAGTTGCTTGAATTTTTTTTATATTTTAATTTAAATCGCATATGAAACATAAAAAAGCTTATCATATCATTTGCATCAATAATTTACATGTAATACATGACATTTTTTTTGTAACATATTTTATATTAATAAATTTCATATGAATTAAGATCGTACACTGTCAGTTGAATACGCCCGCAAACCACCCGCACTAAAAGAGTGTCCATTATATTCGAAATATTTTGTAAGCGTCAATCAAAGATCTCTGTCTACGGACCAAGTCAATTTATACTGCTTACTTATTTCGAAAATTACCTCAAAAATTGACTTTGCTTAGACTCGCTTCAAAATTTTCACTCGTACACAGGAACTCAGATTTTGCCAATCGCTGTCAAATAACATTTTTAGACTTTCCTGAAAAATTTTTCATGGAAAAAGTCGTTGATGAGTATGAGGATAGTTAGAAGGCTAAAAAATACAGCCGTTCTTACCGGGGTTTTCCATTTGGACCCACCAGATGGCGCTGAGAGCTGAAAAAATGATTTACAAGAAGAAAAAAGTTGAAAAACAGAAAAAAAGTCAGGGTAAAAGTCGTTGATGACACCTGGAGCGTGTTGGGGAGGGTCTAGGGGTCCAAAAAACCCGTCCCCGAGGCTGCCAAGGTCGTTGATATCTTCAGTCTTGTTTTGAAGCTTAAGCATGTGTATCGATACAAAATGACCTGTGAAGTCTCTCTAGTTCCCCTCTAAGCTCAGTATATTCAAGCCTAGTATGACCCATTTTCATCATTTCCCCAATAAATTTAGATGAAACCGCCTTTAATGATATGCTATTTTTTATCCATATAAGTCATTTCAGATTCTCCCTCCCCATATTTCTACCAACAATGAGATTGACCTAATTTATAGCCCAAAATCGCCTGTAGATAAAATATAAATCCAATATTATATAACATCATAAGCTATTAAGTTATTAGCTTTTAATACACTACTCAAATTTCCTCACCCTGTTGCGCGTAAATGCCTAAAAAAAAGGCATCCGATGCATAAAAAAAAGGCATCCATATAAAACCTATAGAATGTGTAGCGCAATGCCTAAAAATTAGGCATCCATATCAAGAAAATTTTCCTACAAAGTATGTTTTGGATGCCTAATTTTTAGGCATTGCGCTACACATTCTATAGGTTTTATATGGATGCCTTTTTTTTATGCATCGGATGCCTTTTTTTTAGGCATTGAGTGCCTAAATTTTAGGCATTCACGCGCAACAGGGCATTTTTTTTGTAATATTTCACAATTTCTGGTTCTCATTCCATTTCATTTATATTTTTATATTATGAAACTGTTTGTTTTGTTTACAAATGATCATAAAATAACATTAGTCCATTAATGTATAAATATATTTTGTTTTACTATCAATTTTATTATAATATTTTTTTTACTACGATTTCATGCGATGGCGTTTTTATTAGTACAACAACAAAAAATTAGTGTGTAAAAGTAAAATTTTTTGAAAACTAATCATTATTTTGACAAATCGTGGGTAGGTTGCAGGTGACATTACATGCTGCTGTTTGTAAATATTAGTTGAAAAAAAAAATAATATTATGTTACAAAAAAAAAATAAATAGGCATAAATCAGTTTGCTTTGTAAGCTGTATATTACAAAAGACTCACTTTTTTAAGTTAAGTTAAATTTTCATTTCAGATGTAAAAAATGTAAAAAAACGGAAAATTTATGAATCCATCTGCATTTCAAAGAAAAAGTCAGTTTAAAAAACATCGATTTAATGTAAATAAATCCGTTTTTAGGTGTCAAATTTAACAACACTTAACTTTTAAATTTATACATAATTACATGAAATTAACATGAATTGTAACATGTGTGTCCCAGATTCAAAAGTAATTTTTGTATGTTTTTAAACAATTACTTCTATAAATAGTTTTAAATTAACATGGAATTTGAATACCAAAAAAAAATTAAAGTGAATTTCTTTTTTTTCCGTTACATTCAATATTAATCCATTTTTTTTTCAATATCGAAACAAAAATTTGCCTTTTTTTTACATTCATAGCAAAAATATCTCAATTTAATTCGATAATTCCAATATCACGTCAATATTTCTTTATTTTCATATACGGTTTTTGTTTACTTTACTTTTTTAGCAAAATAATTATTTACTCACGTTCAAATGTATTAGTTTAGTATTAAATATTAATAAAACTAATAAAATGACATGACATGGCGCGTTTTAACATAAAATGAGGAGGATGATTAATGAGATCATCCGTTATAAAAATGTTTGAATTGCTGTCATGGTATTTTTTTTTTTGTGTTTAATTCATAGAAAACTATGAAAAGAGATTATTTATTGATTTTTTTTTCTTCATTTTTAATTCAAAAAACAAATACATTTAAGTAAATTCACCTTGAAATGGAATAAAAATGTAACTTTATCTCAAATATTTTAAGTCTAATTCATTTTTTTTTTGTTTCTTTTTAATTTCACATTATTGACTCTCAAATATTTTTTTTATCACATCATCGTAATTTGAGATAAATTTTTGAATTATTTATCTCACTTTAATTAATTATCATTTTAATCTGACTTCTTTGATTTAATTGATGATGATTTATTTGTAATGAATTTCATAATGATTGAAAATAATTTGACATATGACCTTGAAAAGTTAATTTTTATGGGTTTTTGTTAAAGAAATTTGTCAGACTTGTATTAAATTTAATTTAATTTGAGTGAATTATCAGCTATTTTTAGTGTTCTTGAAAAACGTTTTAAGATCAAAATCTGTTTCTAGGGTACAATGCATGCCACAAATTCGATGGTCGGGGGTGACAAAAAAATTGTTTAATTTTAATACTTGAAATTTTTCTGTAACGACTCGCTTGGCTTGAAATTAAATGAAAATTTGAAGATTTCATGAACCAGGACCCTTGAAACAAGAAATTCTAACGCGCCATGATAAAGATCCTCGACCATATGATGGTGTGTTTTAGAGATGGTGATAAAAAACGCAGATTTTGGTTAATCTCAATTTCAAATTCAGCGAAATTTCTTTCCAGGAGCCACATTTATATTCAAAAATAAACAATTTGTATTCACCCAAGCGATGATTCTACTTCATTTTCACTCCCATTTACTTTTTTACTGTAACATGACCTAGAAAATTACAAAATTTAATTTAAAATAACAACTTTGATAAGCAATTTCCTATCATATCCTTTCAAATTTCACTCTGTATCTCCAATGTAATCAGATCATCATGTCGGTACATAACAATTTTCATTTTCATTTTTTTTTTAAAGTAGGCGCCTGGTTGATTTTGTCCTTGACAAATAATATCACTTCTCTATATCAATTTACTTTTGCTTGCCCGTTTGAAATACCGCGACTGTTAAGTAAGGCATTTGTTTTATGGCTTCCTGATTTGTTATTTTTTGTGTGTACTATTTTCCTTGTATTTCCTGTTATCATGAAAAATCATGAAAAATGTAATAAATTCCAGAACATACTCAATCGGGACAGTTCCATGAAATAAAAATATTTTTTACTGGATTCCAGACAATCAGACGCCAATTCAACGTATTTACAATGGAAAAATAATACACTTCTATTGTGTTGAAGTGAATAAATGAAAATTAATATGAAACGTTTATCGATTAATTTTCATTTCATTTTATTTCATTCCATTTTTAGTTAATAAATAAAAAAAATATAGTAGAATATTTTTTGGTAATTTTTATGTGTGTGCTTCGATATGAACGTTACATGGGCACAATGGTACAATAATAAAAGTAATTGATATGTATGGGAAAATTATTAAAAGGAATGAGTGTTTCCTGGTTTTTTTTTTCTATGAAATTTTGTATACAATACAAATTGAAATTACTTTGCTTTATTTTTTAAGGTACAAGGACAAATATTTTTATTAGTAGTTAATTTTGATGAATTTTATCACTATCTGACTAATTAAAGTTTTTTTCATTTCATTTCATTGCAGATATCCATCCAATTGGACTCGTGTTAAGTGATAATAAAATCGACAATCGTTACAAAAAAAACCTACCGAAAATAAACATGAAAAACAGACATCTGAGGGAACGATAGTAGAATCGTCATAGAAATGTTTAGAACTCCCATAAGACATAAATTATTTATTTGAAATAATTTTCCTAATAGAAATTTTACTACTCTATCTAAGAATAGAGACGAAAAACTGAACCTTGAATATCGCCTTAATTTGATAAATAGTTGATAAGGAGAAACTAATTAATTGTAAAAATAAAAAACCAGAAAATTAAGATAACAAAATGGTAGCAGTCACCAAAAAGCCTTTAGTCAACCCCAATTTAATCACATTAAAATGTGTTTTATTCACATTTTTTGGTGGTCTTGGATGTATTTTTCCATTTTTAGTCGGTCACATGAATGCCATTGGCTTAAATCACGAAGAAGCTCTCAACATTCAAATCATTGCACCAGCTGTTTCAATTATTGCACCATTAATTGTATGTTTCTTGGCTGATCGATGGATTGCCGTGAAGAAAGGAGCTCGTTACGGCTCATATATTCGTATTTTGACAGCTATCCTCATTTTATTAGCTGCCCTCTTCTACGCCCTTCTTCTACTAGTGCCCAAACTCACTCGAGTTGAGCAAAAGAGATCACAAGTCAGTTTTGCATGTGATGCTGATGGTGCTTACATCCTCCAAGAAAAGTGTTTGGAAGAGAAGGTGTGTCATCATTTCGATGAACCAAAATACGGAAATTTACTTTTAACGAATTGTTCGTACACGTGTTTACGTCCCTTGGATTTCGATAAAGATGGGTATCAGCCATTTTTGCATCAAAGTGACATATCTGATGTGACACCCCATGCTGATGCATTACATACCCAAGAAATTTCATCGGAATTGGATTACATTGAGGACGAACCGGAACGAAGCAGAAGACAACTGAGACCAAATAACAATAATAAGGATGAAATTTTAAATGCACCTCCACACATTTGCATTATACATCCAGACAAGCCAGATTTGTGTCATGCCTATGTAATTGGAACAAAACAAATGAAAGTACAAGCAACGCTTGAATCGGCACTGCAAGATGTAGAAAATGACACAATCAGTGAAGACTGGTGTCGGTATCCAATTAATCACTATTCTTGTAATATTCCGTCAGCACAGAAGATGATGTTACTTAGACAGCAGGAAAATTGTGTACCGGTAGTGGAATGTGATATTAAGTAAGTGAAATTGCAAATTTCATGATATAAAAATCATTTTTATTTTAAATTTACATCAAAATAGTGATCCATATAGTCATACAAGTGCTTTAGCTGATACAGTTTGTTTGAAAATTGAGGGTGATGTTGAGACAACAGTCTGGTCCTACTTTACACTCAGATTACTTTCGGAATTATTCCCATTAGCGGCTCTTGTCTTACTTGATACATCGATTTTAATTGCAACTCGTGAAACGAGCACTGGTCGTGGCGATGTTGGACATCAATTAGCATGGGGATCCCTTGGATGGGCCATCTTTTCACCAATTGTTGGTACTTTTGCTAACGTGTCAGAAGAAATTCCATATTTAATACCAATTGTAGTTGGAGTTGTTCTCTTAGTGATATCTGCAGTCATTTTATTACTTTCAAGGTAAAATTTTAAATTTAAAATTTTTATTAAATTTTTAATGATAATCAATTAAAAATTTCTCAGTAAAATGCCATTAACTCCCCCTGAATGGTGGTGGCACACAAAAATCGGTATGCTCGCAATTCCGATGTCAGCAATTCGTAAATATGCTCCTGAAGTTGTTGCGTTAGGTTTTGTCTCAGTTATCCTTGGAACTTTGTGGGGTGCTGTCGATCAATATCAATGGTGGCATTTCTTTGTAATGAATAATGATTATCTTGACTCAAATATCCTCACGGGAATGACAGCACTCATCTGTGCATTACCAGCAATACCCTTATTGTGGTATGCTGAACGAATTGTGGATTATTGTGGTCACAACTACATCTTGATCGGTGCATTCTGCTTGTATGTCGTCCGATTCATTGGATTAGCTGCTATAGATGCAAGTCAATATTGGTTCGTCCTATTTTTTGAAGCCCTTGAATCAGCAACACTTGGCTTAGTTTTTGTCACATTAGTGTTATATATGAGACATTTGGTGCCTCGAAGACTTATCGCAACTGGACAAGCAATTCCAGTTATTGGTCATTTTGGTTTAGGTAAGATTTTTTGATTATGATAAAACTTATCATAATTTTATTTTTGGTACTTAGGACGACTAATTGGAGCTCTTATTGGATTGGGACAGGATGAAAAATATCTTCTTGAATCTCTTCAATGCACATACAAGGCATTAGCAATCACGGCAGCTGTCTGCGCAACATTATACTTCCTGATCTACCAATTTTGGCTTTTACCTAAATGTATTCCACCGACTCAACCACCACCATCTGAGACGTTACATGGTATGTATTTTTTTTCTATCAATTTCAAATTTTTCGTCTAAAAACAAATTGATTCATGCAAGAAAAAAAAGAGAGAAGTGTTAACTTGTGAAAATCAATTAGGGAACTATCTTCTAAAGGTTTCATTCGACAGTTGATATAATTTTTATTTTCATTTTCGTATAAATTTTTATCAAGAACAAACAAGAAGAATTTAATGGCACTTGATTCATTTTTAAAAAGTTGGATCAAGATTTAATGTGAACCGTCTTTAAATGATGCCTCAAACAAGTTTTCTTCACAAATTCCTTTCCACAAACATCACAACAATGTTTTTTCCTATCAGTTTGATGACTTTTACCGTGCCGTGTCAAATCATACTTAACTGGGAACGATAATCCACAAATTTCGCATTTGAAT
The DNA here is from genome assembly GCA_900002565.1 of Culicoides sonorensis. Taxonomy (NCBI): domain Eukaryota; kingdom Metazoa; phylum Arthropoda; class Insecta; order Diptera; family Ceratopogonidae; genus Culicoides; species Culicoides sonorensis. The sequence goes on from LN483413.1 coordinate 27,356, forward strand.
TGATTTTCCTTCAAATGAACTGTTTTTCGGTGTCGTTTCAGATGAGATATTGTATTGTAATAATTTTTACATATATCACATTGTAATTTTGGTTTTTTCTTCTTCAGATGTACAATTTGAAAGTGTTTAATTAAATTCTGCTTATAAAGTTCTTGTTTGTGGCACAAATCACATTCAAAGAATTTATTTGAATGAACTGACATGTGTTGAAGTAAATTTTCTCGAGTTGAGTAAGATTTTTTACAGATTTCGCATTTGGCTTTACCATAAATGTGAGTTTTTTCATGATCTTTCAATCCTCCACGTGATTTGTACACTTTTTTACAGTATTGGCATGCCAAGGAGTTTTTTATTGATGCCGCTTCAATCTTTGATTGTGTATTCCATTCATTTTGATTGTTTTCAATTTGTGTGAACTTTTCTTCTTTGATATTTAATTCAATTTCGTTTAAGGGATTATCAGAAAAGTTTTCTTCAATGTAAAATTCTTCAAGATCCAGGGGTTCTTCTTTTATGATGGTGACTAATTTCATGATACAAAAAAAAACTTGATCGTATGGCACTTCAATGAGAACTGACGATGGTGTGCAACTGTATGTACGAGGAAAATATAAACAAACATTGAAGCACATGTTTTTGACGTTCAAAAGAATAACAGCTTTTGGTGTTTCTCTCATAATACATATAAAAACTGCGCATTTCAGTTAAATCCTCTCAAAATGAGAGGTAGAATAAAATTTAAAAGAGAAAAATGTACAAAAATGAGAGGAGACTAAAATTTGAAATTCAAAATACATGAAGCTGTGTTGAACATGTGCTGAAACCGTTACATTTTGATTAAAACCTTAAATTTCGGGGTTCGATATTCAATTTACAAGTCAAAAGATTTCAATTTACATGTTTCAATATCAAATAAAACTTCAATTTGTTTTTTAAAGGATACATCGCAACATTTTCCGTTTTATTTATAATTTTTTTTGTAATTTTAAAATCTTTTTTTTAAAATTCATACTTTGACAAAATATGACACAGATAAATAATAATAATAATAATAATAAATATTTTCAATACAATAATAATAAATAATATGAAACAAAATAATCAAATAACATTGATTCAAAGTAAAAACACTCGTTACATATGAATTTCGTTTAATTTTAACAGAAAATCATAAGTTTTTTTTTAAATTATTTACCCTGACCAGCGCATTATATTTTTTTTTTTATCATTTTTTTCATATTTTTTTTATTGGTAAGTGGACTAGTATCGTTAATTTTATTTTAATTTCAATAAAAAAAAAGAATATTTTTTGAAGAAATGTCTCATTAAAAGTGAGTCATTTTAAATTTGGGTCATAAAATTTAATTTTTATCCTTTTTTTCCTTGTTCAAATAAATTTTTATCATAATTCAGATACAATTAAATTGAAATTTTGTCCCCAAAAAAATTTAACATAAATTTTAAACCCGAAATTTAAATTTTAAGTCTCGTTAAATTAATTCAAATACTAGAACCATAAAAAACTTCGCTAACCGATTAAAGTATGAGCCTTAATTTAACCAGACATGAGACATTGAATAATTTCGTCATTTTTTGATCATATTTTATGTGATATTAATTTATATGTTTGAGTAAGTTAAAATGTTAGTGAAAATTTTACTTTTTTGTTCCTTTTTTTCGTTAAATGTTGATTTTTTGTTTCATATTCAGTTTGACTTATGAAATTTAGTTCGTTTTTTTTTGTTTCATTTTACTTGTGATCAAGTGATTTTCCATTTTTAAGTTTCCTGTTAGTTGTTTGTCATAGTTTGTCGCTGTGTTGGATAGTAATAAAGCACTGTGTTTCCTGGAAGTTGCCATCTTGATGCTTGGAGTTCAATTAATTGGAGGAGCGTGCGACGAATTGCTGGGACACTGAAAAAAAAAATAGTTTAAATGAAATTAAATGTATGCAATAAAGAAAAAAAGGAAATTTACCTGGCACTTGAGTTCAAAAAAGCATCACGAACGGCTGTCAAGAGCATTTCGAGTTGTTGTGGCAAGTGTTGCTCCAAATCACGTCCAATGCATGTGAGGACAAAGAACAAGCACTCAATCTAAATTAAATTTTAATATGATCAATCAGTATTTTGAAAGGAAAATTGCATTTTATACCTCTGCTAATGAACGAACTGGTGGTTTGACACAATCCTCGCAGCACTTTTCAAGTAATGTTAAGAGAACGAGTGGTGGTGGCCTATTAAAAATAAAATTTAAAAAAAAATCACATCATTTTCAAGAGTAAAGTTCTACTTACGCTCCATCACAATGTGTCTTCAACTGTAATTGACGTCGTTTCAATTGACAAAACATTTCCGTGAGAAATGACATAAACGACGTGAATTTTGGTCGTGCCGGTATCTTGCTTTGTGGTGGTATGCCCAAAACCTTATCACGTTCATTGTACCATTGACGACACGTATTTAAGATAGCCTCCAAAAATGTTTCCTTCTTTTCCTTTGCGATAATTTGAATGCACAATCGTGATACTGGCAATGCATATCGTCTACCTTCAATTGCACGTTCCATAATTTTTGTTGCGAGTTCCATCAAAACACGGGCTGATAATTGATTTGGATCGGCTAACGCTTTGTCAATGATTGCCTGGATTTCAGGTGTGAATTGACCAATGTCTGTTATATCAGCTGAGAGACTCATTCCAGCAAAACTACGGTTAATGAGATTATCAGCCGAAGTCAAGGATTTGGAGCGTTGTAATGGATTCGGGATTTTCATCAAATTATTTGCATTTTGTTGTGCAAAATTGTTCATTTGTCCCGGTTGATGCACATTTTGGATGACTGTCACTGTGGGTTCCGGTGCGAACTTGACTCGGGGTTGCATGACATTGCTCGATGATGGTGATGCCATTAAAGGAACATGAGTTTGCTGTTGTTGTTGTTGAAAGATGTTGTGATGAGGCAATTGATTATAAATCATTGGGCGTCCAGCTGGTTGCATGCGTGCTAAGGGCATATGCAAATTATATGGATGCACATTTGAAGTTGATTTTGATTGTTGTAACTGATGGGCACCCATATGACCATGATGAAGAGGTCTGTTGTGAAATTGTGATCAAAATTTGAAAGGTAATCAATAAAATAAAATTAAATTAAAACTTGATGAGATACCTTTTCATTTGAAATTCCTCAGCATGGACATTCAGCTTATTTTGTGTCATCAAAACGCCACCATTGTTTCCTGAACTGTTATCAATCCGAACATCTGTACAATCAATTAAAAGGAATTTAATTCAAATTATGCTACACTAAAACATATCATGTAAACTTACTTGGAGGTCGATATATTTCAAGTGCCGGCTTTTCACGAATCTGCTGATTTTGTTGTTGTTGCTGTTGCTGGTGAAATGCAAGACTGCGTCTCTTATTCGCATTCTAATGAAACAAAAATTCAATTGAACAAAATTTCATACACATTCAAATCACAATTTACCTGGATATTTTGTCCAGAAGTCCTTACAAAACTCCTTTCACGTGAAATACCTGCCATTCCATGATTCATTTTATCGTTTTGATTGTTCATTCAATTAATTGTATTTTTATTCAAAGTATTCAAAGCAAAATCCAAGAAACACGTTAATCATCCAGTAAATCGTTTAAGTTAAAATATTTCCTTCATCATTGTTTATTTTAATGATTAATTTTTTTTTCTTTTAATGATTAATTTTAACTGAAATCCACTTCAAACTACAAAAAAAAACAATTTATGTTTGAGTTCGTTTCCAATTAATTTCAGTTATTTCGATTCAATAAATTATTTTTTTGTATGTTTCAGTATCTAAAGATAGAAAAGGGAAAAAAATTATGTATTAAATAATTGCATGTGATGTTCATAAAATCGGACAAATTGTTCAAACATGATTTTTTTTTTAATTTAAATTTATTTTTATTTTTAATGTATGTTGATCAAAGTTTTCCTAGATTTTGATTTTAAAATTAACATTTCACACGACACGTTTTCTTATTTTCTTGAAAAAAAAATCATATATATTGAGTAATTATAATAAAAGACTGATTCTGATCTTATTTTATTTTCTTTTTAAATGATGTTTATGCCAAAAATTTAAATGAAAAAAAAAATTTGTTATGTTTTAGATTTATTTTCAAAACACACATGTTTTGTTTGATCAAAATTTACTTTCACTTCGAATGTTATAATGATTGAAATAAAAAAATATTATGATAAAATCACCTCTCATCACATTGAATTTCGAAGATTGGAGGAAATTTAGGGCTCGAAGTCAATTTAATTGAGTTTCAAACAATTTTAGGAAAAAAATGAGTTCTAACTCGTTTATTGCAGGTCTGGTGCTGACTGAATATAAAGCTCATACACAGCATCAAGACCAGATAAGGCAATTCTGACTTGATAAAGGTCTTATCTGATCCGATTTCATTGAAAATTAAAAAAAAAAGCTTGAAATGACCGTTACAGTGCCCTCGTGGGTATGAGTGTGCATTTTCATGTTAGTTTGTACTAAAAACTTTCTCTACTAACCCTCTCTCACAATTAAAATTAAATTTTATCAAAAGAAATTATCCAACAAGGTTAACATTCGTATTGAAACACATCCAGAATTAGATTTCATTGAACATCCATTGCAATGGCGCCAAGAAAAACTACCGAACTGTAAATAACACATTTTATTTTTTAATGTTACATCATTTGATCATCATTTCCTCTAAATAAATGATGAATATCAATCAAAATCGATTCATACAAAACAAATAATCTTCATAATTCCAAGTCATTTTCAGATTTTAACGGAAAAAAAACATGAAGAAGAAAATTTCTCTTGATTATTTTTCTAAAAGAATTTTATCATTAACGTAAACTTTCATTTCATTTCATTTCATCTCATCAATACACACAAGTAAATTCTATTTATAAAAATCACACACCCAACAAAATGGGTATTGATCTGATCAGTACAGAGCACTTCTTCTGGTCTCATGATGATTTTAATGTGATTTTCCTCATTCTTGTGTCACATTTAAAGTATTTTTATTGTTAGTTAAAAGTTTAAACAAAATTTTATTTTGCTGTTAAATTTAATGAAAGAATTTTAATACAAATGTGATTCAAAAAGTCTAAACAAAATTCATTTATCGTCATGGTGTATTTTTATTTTATTTTATTAATATTCTGTAGGCAAACGTCTAATGCCATGCCATTATGAAATTTTTTTTGTATTATTATTAATATTATATTAATAAAGCTTGAATTCAATATAAATCTTTTTTTTCTTCACAATTCATAAATGAAACTTCGATATTCAAATTCAAATTCATAAAGTGTGGGTGTGACCACTTTTATTTTATTTTTATTATTTTTTATTATTAGTTATGTATTTTTTTGTGTTAGACATGAAAAAAAATTGTCTTCCATTAAAATAATTTAAATTTAAATTAAAAATCATAACAACAAATATTGAGAATGTTCGAATCATGTCACAGTGAAAAAAAATAAAAAAAAAATTCATAATTTTATGTGTTTTTCATTATTATTATGAATTTTCTTGATCACATTTGAACGTATGTGTAAGTGTGTGTATCATGTGTGAAGATGAAGATTCAAAATTTGTTTTAATATAAATCTAATTCTCACTTTCCTACTAATAAAAATACATTTCATGTGTACTTAAAGTGCAAATACACACACACATCGACACACACACACATCGACACACACACACAAATCTCAAAATAAATAGCTGGTTAAAAATAATTGCGATGTTATGTGATGATGATCAGTGATGGTTTGTCGCGTATCTTCACATATATGAATATTAAAATAAAATAAAAAAAAGTTTATTTTCTGCAGCATTTATTTGTGACCCTCATCTATTATTGATTGTTAAAATTATTTTAACTTGTTTATACATGATGAAGATGATGTTGATGATGTCACTCCGATAAAATTTTTAATTTTAAATAATTTTAAATGAAAAATTTGATCAACATACATTTTTTTACATTTTCTTGTTTAAATATAATCAAAAAATTACTTTTTATATTGATTTATATTCAATTTTATTTCATTTTGACTAGATTTTAACACACACACACTCTTTAAGAATTGACTTAATTCATTAACGGCTTATTTCTTTAATTAATTGTTATGTGATCTAATTTTTTTTGCTGTTTTTTTTATATTTAATATTTTACTTTTATTTTGATTCAAAAGCGTTAAGTAGTTTTTTTTTGTATTTAAATTAATAATGATAATAATAATAAAAAGCGATGTACTTATAAAAAAAAATTATTTAAATTTAAAAATAGATTGTAATTTTTAATAATAATATAAAAAAAAAGAAAAAAAAACCAAAAGATCTAAAGTAAAATTTTCTTGTTCGCTTGCGATACTTGTTTCGAGTCGGAGTACATTCGAATTACTGGCTCAATTTTTTCATTTTCAGTAACGTGCGTTCAATTCTGAGTCATATTCATGTGGGATGTCTCGCTACACGATTCTCTTAAATTCACATACATAATTCTTGCATTGAAAGTTAAATAATGAGAGACATGCTCATTTAATTTGTGTGAAATTCTCTGACTCGGAAATCAATTACGATCCTCATTTATATTAAAATACAAATACAATAGAATGAAAAGAACCACAATTATTTTATCGCTGAAGTACATTACTCATGATCATCATCATTTTCTCACATTTATTTTATCTTTGTGGCACAAGTCAAGAATTATCTCACATTTGAGCATTTGTACTGAACTATTTTCATTTATTATTATTAACTTTTATTAATAAAATCTTGTACGTTATGTGTACGGTGTGTGTATGTCATATAAAGCATACTGAAAATGCATTTTGGTTTTTGTTTTAATGTTTAACGGAATGCGTGAAATGTGTGAAATAATTAATTAATACATTTTATTGTATGTAAGTGGATTTGAATACTAATTATTTACTTTTTTACGATTGTGGTTTCATTGAATCATAATTCTGTCACTTTTGATACATATGTGGAGGCTCGTTGAAATAATGATGCGTTATTTCCGGTTTTTGAAACATTTGTAAGATATTTTCTATGGCATTTTTTTTGAATGCATTAAGAAAGTGAGTGGAGACGACTGGTAAATTTTGAAACCCCTTGAATAATGGAAACGCCTGGTTATTTTATTTTTTTAACTGCAATCTCTTTGAAGCATTAAGTCTCAAATTGTCATTTCATGAATTTATAAATTTACATTTTCCTTAATTTATTTTCAGGACAATCACCTCAAAATGGAACAAATGGAAGCTACACCCCATTACGTGTGTATCATGATGGAAAAGCTAAAAAGGGACATTTCCGTTATTAATGAACTGAGTCAACATTTTCAATGTCATCACAATTTTCTAATTTTATTTTTTGTCGATTTTTAATTCATTAAAAATAATTAATTAAAGTAAAGACAACTCAAGTTAAATATTAAATAAAAATACATTAAATGGAGATAAATCGTTAATTTAAAGCTACACAATTGTAAGAGTCAAAACTGCCGTACTCAAAATATTTTACCATTTAATTAAAAATAATTTTAATAATGATACAAATAATAATGAAAATAAGTCATAAAAATTTAATTTTTATAGTTTTTAATTTAGAATTTTTTTTTAAGTTTTGTTTAAATTTTAACGTGTTAAATTATATTTTTTTTATGAAGTGATGCTTAATTGTTTTCATTCTCAAAATTTTACGCTTTTTGTAAGATATTATTATTTCAAAACAAAATAAAAAAACATAGTTTTAACGAATATTAATTAAATTTAATCAATTAAATATAAATTTAAGCATAATGATAGAATTTGATATTTTTTTGTTATAGATTTGCTTGCTTACCTTAAAAAATAATAGAAAAACGCTTTGCTTTTAATAAAAATATGATATTCAAATTTTCTGAGAAAAAGAAATCTCTGAATTATTCTATAAATTTAACATAAGCCATATAAAATTACAAAAAAATAAAAATACAATCAAATTGATGATAAAAGTAAAGGAGCTTACAAAACACATCCATTGATGTCATGAAAAATGTTAACCAATTAAAGGATGATAAAAAAAAACCTCAGTGTCTATTATTATTATTATAATTGTAATATTAAAATAAAACTAAAAATATTTGAAATTATGTAAATGTAAAAGTAAAATAAAGTATATTTTCGTGAAGAAAAAATCAAGTTTTTTTAAAAGCCCCTGAAATTATGCAATTTATGTGAAACAAGGCGATCGAATCTGTTTTGGATTTCAATGTATACCATGTATGCTGGATCCGCCAGGTTTTTGCCACGAAATGGGTTTCAAAGTGAGCCTTCAAGTCTGGTTATAAATTGAAAGATCAGAAAACGAACATTTTTTTTACAATGGTAAATTTATTATTATGTACTGTAACTTTTTTCTCTATCTTTAAATAATATCTTTATTTAACTTATCTTTTAACAATTTATTCGTATTTTATACATTAATTTGAATCAATTTTCATTTGAAAAATAGCATTAATGATGTAAAAATCTATTTTGGCTTTGATTTGTTTTACAAACGTTTTTTTAGAATTCATTTTATGAATGAAATTTATTTTTTTTACTTTCAAATACAAAATTAAAAAAAAAATCATAATTTCAAAGAAAAATATAAACATAAATTTAATTTTAATTTTTTTAATTAAAAAAAGAAGTCAACTTTTACTTAGGAAAAGTGAAATGAAGTGCATTGAATGTCTTTTCAATTTAACATGAAATCTCAAATCAGGAATTCAATTAAAATCATCGAATCTGGATGGAAAAATAAAAAAAAATTAAATTAAAATTTTTTTAAATTATAAGAAATTAAATTTAATTTACTCTAAAATGGCTTCAATATCTGAATCGGTTTCCCATGAACTTTCACTGCCCCCTGAATTATCTGAACTGTCATCTGAATCAGAATCGTTTGCATTTTGTTCGCCATCACTGTTGTTTGTGCCTTCGGTACGATTACGACGTCTTGCTGGACGCATTTCGGCATCATCGTTATCTGAAAAAAAATTTAAATTAAATTGATTTGATTAATTGAATGACATTTAAATTACCATCATCATTATCGGAATCACTTTGTTCAGATCCACTTGGTTCATCGTCTTCTTCCTCCTGTTCAATTGAAATTTTATTAAAAAATGTTTAAAAATTAAAATTATTTTAATTTTTTGTACCATTTCATCATCATTATTCTTTTTCCTTCCAACACTGTAAATTTTGACGGCAGACTCTTCAACTGTTGCATATCCACCTTGATTTTCAACAACTGCAATTTTCGTGCCAAATCGATTAATGCACAAATCATAAATATTCCTCTTGACATCAACTGTTGCAATACTTGAATAATCTAAACTATCTAAGACTTTAAAGCTCGATTCATAGCTGTAACTATCCATATCCATGTTATTTTCGACTTCAGATGAAATTGCATACATCACATTTTGTGCAGAGAATTTTAATTGACATTGTTCCAGGGTATTTACAGTTCGCAGGAGATGGAAAGTTCGTAAATCCCAAACTTCCGTATTTGAGATAACTTCTAAGCCATTTGGATGGAAGACACCAGATAAATTTTGATTAAGTTTATCAAATTTATGAATTTCTCGTCCCGATCTCACATCCCACAACACACCATCTGACAATATCAGTTCATCACTTGGATCAAAGGTTGCACGATTTTTTAGATATTGATTGTAAATTTGTGGCACAAATTGAGTTATTTTTTGTCCTGTATTTATATCGTAAATTGTTGCAACTTCCGATTTAGTTCCAAGTACGCGATCTTGCACTAAATTACTAAATTCACAGAATTCTTCATCTTCCCACTGTTGTTTTGGCGTAATAAGTTTATTTTCTACCGACCATAATGCTGATAAGGGCGATCGCCATGTCGATGATGTGAGTAAAAATTGACCGTCTCTACTCATTTTCACAGATATGATATTTGATTCGTGACAATTGTAACTCCATTCCTCTGAACCATCATGTATGGTGAAACATTTGACTTCACCACTTTGCATGCCAACGACCATCTGAGAGGTGCATGGTGTGAAATCGACACATGTAAATTGAGCATCGGTATCACATCGAATGACTTTGCTTGATGTGAAATTTGAGTGGACGAGACGTCGATCGAGTTTGTATGAGTTAAATCCGGATTGGCGATAGACGAAACGTGCAGCGAAATTTGTGCTCATGCCAGAGACTTTGTTTGGACGGGGATCAGGACACTTGTGTGGTGTAAATAGATCAAATTGAGGACACGTTGACATTGGATTCTTACATAAGGAGTGTTGGTTGGTCAGAAATTCAGTTATAATTGTGTCTAAAGTTATGTTTGGTGGCTGTTCAGGAACATTTCGCTGCGTTGTTGTACTTAAAAATGTCTCAGATGTAATCTGAAAAAAAAAATTATGTGAATGATTTCAAATCATAAATTTAATTACAAAAAATTTACCTGTTTCTGTAACGACCTTTGATGATTAGTTTGATTGGCATGAACTAAGCTGCTGTTTGTCGTATTTGCGGATGGTGTTTTCTTAATTAATTTGATTGGAGTACTTGCAGCTGATACACTTCCATCTTCATTTTCAGACGTCAGCATACTGTTACATGTCTGATTAACTTCCAATGTGCTACTGCTACAACTTGAATTGCCAGGATAACTATGTTCAAGATTTTTACCACGAATTCTCGTTCTCGCAGGCATAATTGCCGTTGCAGGTGATCTAAATGTAAATGGAGATAATGGCAGTTGTGGCTTTGGTACAAAAGGAACATTTTTTAATTGGGCTTCTTTTATCAACGATGCGGCGGTATCTTGCATTCCTCTAGCTGTTAAATGTTGATAAATTAATTGATTTAATTGTTGTTCATTGAATTGAATTTTGGTCTGAGCAACAACATTTGCCTTATGAATATTGATCAGAGAGACATCTGTTTCATTGTTCACTGATTTAGCGCGTCCCGAAACACGTTCCATTAATTCAAGTGCATATTTTTGAAATTGCACGTGTTCTGCTCGTTTTTCCTGTAAAATTGGATCTCGCATTAAGGCTTGTAGTTGTCCACTTGTAAAAAGTGGTAATTTTCCGATAATTTGACGAACTGTATCAGATCTTGCTAGACCGGCTAATGCCCTACATGCCATTCCCCGAATACAATCAGCATCGGTAATCGGGGTTTTCGTTTGCATTAACTGTAATAACACAATAATGCCATTATTTGAACGTACACTCTCCCACACCTTCTGAATGAGTTCCTCAGAATATTTATTGGAAGTTTTCTTCTTGGCCGATCCATATCGTGCTACAGATCCACTCGGGCGATTAACTGGCGCACAAATACTATTCACCAAAACACTTAACGCAGATTTCTGTACATCCGGATCTGAGGCAATTTCTCCTTCAGCAGCCCCAAGTAATATGCTTACTCCAGCTAAGCTTGCGGAATCAGGAAAATCAATACGATCACAAAAGATTTGTTGGACCTTTGCCACAACACACCCAATATTGAGCACGTCAAGTGCTGATCTTGCCGTTTCGGCGATACACGTTCGAGATCCAGTCCAATCATATGATAACGCAATGATACGAAGCAACAGTGTGATGCCACCAAGGCGAATAAGCTCATCCATGGGAGGCCATTGGGATCGCATTGGTATCGTCTCTTGTAACGATCGAATTTGCTCATTTATTACATCGATGCTGTTTTTTGGAGCCTGAAATTAAAAAAAAAAAAAATCTTTTAATCATGTAAAATAACAAACAAATATTTTATAATCTCTCATCATAATAACAGTATCAGATAATGATGTATGATAATAATAAAAATGAAACCTCTCAAACATTTTTCTAGGGACTTGTATTGTGTATACGTAAATATCACATTACTCTACTAGTACAATAAAAGCTGAGAACAAATAACGTGTGCGCAGTTTATTTTTATACGTTTACAAGTCGTTGTACTGTTCAGATGTGCAATTAGTTTTCTTTGCAATAACACACATAAATTTATTTTTATTAGTATATTTTTAGTTAGAAAATAAATTCAAAGTGTCAAAAATTGAAAATTTATTTGAAAAACGAGGTAATTTAACAAGAAAAATCAGTGACATTCAAAATTTGATAAGAAAACGTGTGAAAAAAGATGAAAAATCGATAATTTTTGGATAGAAAAATTAAATTCCGATTCATACATCCAAAAATTTTCATGTGTATTCGTTTTTTATGAGAAAATATCAGTTTTTAAACGAATGATGCGAGTGCTAATAAGTAAACAAAAGAAAATTGAGAAACCTCATGTTCAAATTAATTTCATCAATAATCCAAGCAAACAATTTGGTGTCTTGTTATCACCAGTAGAAACTAATAAACAAAGATTAAAATGAGAATCAAACTACAAAATATGTTCAATTTAGTTTAGAATCGAATTCACGTGTTTTGTCTTTGAATGAACATAATCCAGACACACAAAATCATTAAAAAAACGCGTTAACAAAGTAAACAACGGTAAAATTGTATCTAAATGCTATTAAATGCGATCAATGACCAATCGATTGTAAATGCAATATTGCAGTTTTTCTTGTTTGTTAAAATCATTTCTTTTACAATAAATTCTAGTTTGCAATTTATAGAAGTTTATGCGACCAGACCAGTTTTGTTTATCAAATGAATATAAAAAGATGGTCGGATTTCTGATAAGATAACGAGCATAAGATTTTTTAATGTAAATATACATGGAAAATTTTATCAAGTATCTCTTTTTATAACCGTTTTTGTTTGATTAATAAATTTTTTTGTACATTTCTGGCTTCAAGGTCATTTTTTTTAAAATACAGACATTTTTTATCCAATTTCGCGTCATACTGATAATGAATTCTCCTTGACATTTGTTATTTTTATCATAATATCACTGATTCTTCCTTAAATACGTTTAATTTTTTCAATTACAAACTTTTTTTAAAATTTTCCGTGTATTTTTTTGCAGATCATTAATTTAAAATTATCCAAACATGGTTTACTTCAAGCAATATATTCCAGTGCCACAAAATGAAGCTGAATTCGAGACTTTGGTGACAAAAGTAAAGGATTTTGCTTTGATGCACGGAGCATGTATGAGATCAAAAGACAAATTCGATCCTGATGTCCTCCAATTTGCTCCATTTGTGCTAATTCCCAGTCCATTTCCACGTAAAGAATTCGAATGTGCCCTTTACTTACAACCAATTTTAAATGAATTGATGCATCGTGTAGCGCATGATGAGGATTTCCTTCGATCAACATTGGAAAAGACAATTCAAGTAGATCCATTCACTGCCCGATTATTTAAAATCTATGAAACAGTTTTAAAAGAGGGTGTCAGACAACCAATCGGTTTGGGTATGTTCCGATCTGACCTGATGCTTGAATCGACCTGTGCCTCGGAAGTCAAGGCAAGGAATAGCAGTTGTTGTGTCAAAGACGAACAAGATTGTTGTGTGTATTGTTGTTTTAAACAAGTCGAAATCAATACAATTGCATCGGGATTTGGACACTTGGGTCCAATTAGTCGTACAATACAAGAATATGCGTTACGTGAACTGGGACATGAAGATAAAATCAAAAATTTACCTGAAAATCTTGCATTATCTGGATTGTGTGACGGAATGATTCGTGCATGGGATTTGTATGACTCGAAAGATGCTGTCATATTATTTGTCATTGAAAATGTGTCATATAACATTTGTGATCAGAGATTTCATGAATTTTATATTAGGGAAAGTCGTCCAGATATTCGTGTAATTAGAAAGAATTTGACACAAATTTATAATGAGGGGACATTGAATGAGCAAGGCGAATTGGTTATCGATGGTCAAATTATTAGTGTGGTTTATTTTCGGGCTGGATATGAGCCTGCTCAGTATCCAAGTGAAAATGAGTGGGAAGCACGATTGATGATTGAAAGATCAATGGCGATCAAATCACCAACAATCAATTATCATTTGGCTGGCACGAAAAAAGTACAACAAGCCTTAGCAGCACCAGGAATTTTGAAAAGATTTTTACAGGATGAGAAGAAAATTAATGATGTGCAGGAAATTTTCACTGGAATTTATTCATTGGATAAGAGTGAAGAGGGAGATCGTGCTGTGAAAATGGCACTTGAACATCCCGAGAGATATGTAATGAAACCACAGCGAGAAGGAGGAGGAAATAATGTATTTGGCGAAGACATTCCACCAGTATTGAGTAAAATGAGTGATATTGAACGTTCAGCTTGGGTCTTAATGGAACAAATTGTCCCTCCAAAGACAAAAGGTTACATCATACGTCCAAAACAACCGATTCCAAAAGAACCAGCTGACTTGGTATCGGAATTAGGTATTTTCGGTGTAATAATTGGAACTAAAGACGAAATTTTGTATAACAAGCAAACAGGTCACATGTTCCGTACAAAATTAGCGACAGCCAATGAAGGTGGTGTAGCTGCTGGATTGGGAGCCCTCGATAGTCCCTATTTAATTGACTGAGTATTACATTACGATAATATTTTATGCATTTTTATGTTATGTAGCGCAAATTTTATACCGATAATAAAATTAAATCAAAAAATTTTCGACTTACCTTTGTAACATTTGCAGGAGTTGTGAGCGGATGTGGATTCTGTTGTCTCGTCACTTGATTATACTTGTAGAATAAATGACTTTCAAAGTACTTTTTCAGTGTAACACACACATGTCGCATCACTTGTCTTGCCGCACATTGTTCGTCATCATTCAAACTGTACTCCTCCGTATTTGACAAAATTGGTAAAACTGAAATTACATTCACTAATTTCCTTAAACCATCTTGTCGATCAAATTCGTCCAACATAATCTTGAATTGAAATGACAATCCAAAGAACATTGTGGCATGACATCGACCCGAATCGTGACTACATCCCAAAAGTGATAACTCATAAGTCACTAGTTGTTCAATTAATTTCGGTGACATGGTACAAATTCTTTCCATTGCCTCCTCGCAATATGCCAAATAATAAAATGCAACTGACACTCCAGTTGCTGCTAGAGATGGTCTTGGTACTCTAAGGAGTTTTTCCAATCCACCATGAGATAAAAATTCCAAAGTAAATTTCTTGTGACACAACAATGATGCCAAATATTTAAGTGCCTCAAATGCAAGACAGGTATCTTTTGAGTCAATATTGTCAATGTAGCGGAAAATCAATCCCATTGCTTGTTGCTCAAAAATGCACGGTAAAAATTCCTGATATTCACCCATTGGAGTGAGGTACCGCAGAATTAGCATTTGACTTGTTTCGATGGTAGGTGGATAGATGGGGATCATATTTCGAACATAACCTGATGTTCGGTCCTGTGTTCCTTGACTGGCCTCGTTACGAAAAAGTGCGTTAAGGTCTGTTGTGTTCTGGAATTTCTGAGATAATCCTGAAAATGAAAATAAAATAATTAAATTTTTTGAAAAATTGTTTTAATCAAATAAATTACCATTCATTTTTGGACTAGCATTTCTTTTACTGCACGCATCTGGACTTGATGGCGCACTGCCACCCCCTAAATGTGCAAAAGGCCTTTCAGTGTTATAAGTACCCGTATTTTCCTTAGGTGCTGGATTACTTTTTGCATTATCGTCTTCCGTCCCATCTAAACTTAGTTCAGTGAAAGCTTTTGTCGGTGTTGCCATCATGGATGGTCCTTCATATGTATTTGTCATTTCACGTGCTGATTTAAATGTTGTTTGTAACATCCTTAGTCGTTGTAACATCAATGGCAGTAATCGAATATTGTGTTCACGAAATCCAACGGTAATTTCTTGGACATCCATTGCAGCTCCCAACAATCCAACGGAATAACTTCGTAGTGGCTCCTCTGCATTCTCAGCCCAACTATATAGACGTGTAATCAGCTGATCAAATTCAACTTGGAAAACAGCTGATGTTTCCAAGCCAGGCATAATAACAAGAATTAAACGACATGCCGCTATATTCAATTTTTGACTACTTTGTTGAATATTTTGCATATTTGTAAAGTAATTATCACGTAAATAATCGTTGACAAGTCGTGTCATAAATGTATCTTTACGGAAAAGGAGTTTCAGCATCTTGCCTAACTCACATTCAGGATAATGTCTTGAAGGGTGACGTTCATCAAATGGATCTGGATCTTTTCTCATGTAAATTGCTGTTTCTTCCTCCAATATTTCAGCGATTCTGCAATAAAGATAAATCAATAATTAAGATGGAAATTAACAACGACCTTGACATTTATTTCGTCACAATTTCACAATTCACACATAAATTCCATACACACATCCTCTGTGTATGTATGTATGAGAACAACAACAAAAAAATAGATCTTACCTTGTTACAATCGGTTCTGGATCATATCCGGCTGTTGAATGTTTCTCCTCCCATAATTGGAGAATTTTGTGCAAATCTCTGCCATTTAAGATGACGTTTTGATCTGCAGGTGACGACATTTCTAGAAATTTTTAAATAAATTTCATGCACTGAAAGATTTTACGCGTGCAATACCAATTTTAAGTTCTAAATACTTTTTCCCGACAATTAAGACAATTCTAGCACAAATATTTACAAGAAAATACTTGGCCGTTAATGATTACGAATTAAAATAATTTAATTTTACTTTTTCTTTGAATTTTCTACGTTAAATTTGAGAAAATAAATATAAAAAATGCCGAATGACTTCAATTCAATGTGGTTGCTTTTTATTTTATTTGACATTTCAAACCAGAGGTGGACGAAGAGTTTTTTTGGATAAGTTATACATTGAATGTGAACTGGGAAATTATTTGATTTAATCAAAAAAAATCTGAATATTACATGTTTTTTGAGTAAATTTGAATTTAAACACTAATTTTGATTGAAAATTCATTTGATTTTCAATTAAAAATTAATAAATGTAAAATATCAAAATAAATTCCTCTCATAATTTGGCATTGCACGCCCATGCTTTATTCAATCCAAGTCCACATTCAGTTTCACGCGCTGTCAAAATAAAGTGAAAACTAAAAAAAAACTCATCGCGTATATTCCTTGAAATTTTCAGTGATATTCCAAATGTTTTAGATAAATTTCCTTTAAAACAATTAGATTAAGTGATACTCCAGTGATATTTCATAAAAATAATAAAAAATTGATTTAAATTATCATAGAAATTCATCTGCAAAATTTATTGCGAAGCAGAGAAAAAAGAAAGGTAAGTGACAACAAAACACAATTTTCAGCTGATCACTACAAAAACAACAAAAAAAATATTAGTAGCAAAAAACTTGTTTATCAAAAGCAACAGGTTTCAATTCAGAATTTTTACATTGAATGAGAGTATTCACAATTTTTTAATTAATTTTATGAAACGGAGTTTTCCGGGAAATTTTTCCGGGTTTCCATTGAATCAGATCTGTCAAATAACAATTAAAATTCGTTTGTTTTGAATGTAATTCATGAAATATAACACAAAAGAAACCACTTAGAAAAACATTTGATTTATTTTTGATTCTGCGCACAATTTGAATGCACGAATCTGTTTGGCGTGTCTGTGTGAAATTTCTTGATGAGCAACATTGTCTCAATTAAATTGAATAAAAAGTTTATTTGGGATATTTATAGAATTATATAAATAAATTATTATTTATTATAAAAAAGTTAATAAAAATTGCCAAAAAGTATTCAGTTGAAAGTGAAAGTGTCGTGAAATTGGTACACAAAGCGAAAATTTGAATTGACTTGTGCCTGGACATCCCTTATCGGAAATTTCGTGTCTGGAAATCGTTTATGTAATATTTTGAACTTAATATTAATTTTAATACTTACCGCTGTGTTATTGTTTGTCATTTAATTATCATCAACAACAATTGTATTTACACTGATAATCGAAGGAGTTCAAATAAAAAGTCAACAGAAAAATTGTGCACACAAATTCTATTTCCGAATAAAATTGATATAAAATTAAATTTAATTTGTGTGTATAAAATAAAATTAAATTATGGCTGAAGGTCGAATTGATGTGGATAAACCGCTATATGATTTGAACACATTTGTAGGACGTTTCATGCATTTTGCTTGGGTTACAGATCCCCGCACGTGTGTTGTTCAAGATGCCGAATTATACAAAGCAAAAGCACTTGTCGAACAATATCGTAAAAATGAGGAGCCGAAAGGAACTTCCTTGGATCAAATAAAGTACGCTAAGAAATTGTATGAGAGTGCATTTCATCCCGATACTGGTGACTTGCAAAATGTTTTTGGTAGGATGAGTTTCCAAGTACCTGGCGGTATGTTGATCACTGGTGGAATGTTACAATGGTATAAAACAACACAAGCTGTTGTTTTTTGGCAGTGGATCAATCAGTCGTTCAATGCTTTAGTCAATTATACGAATAGAAATGCAAATTCACCGGTTTCGACAACGCAACTTGGAGTTGCATATGTGTCGGCCACATCTTCAGCACTAGTAACCGCGATTGGGTACAAAGCTTGGTTGAGCAAACGGGCATCTCCATTTTTTCAACGATATGTCCCATTTTCGGCAGTAGCAGCTGCAAATTGTGTAAGTTATTTCATGTGAACTTCACATGTAATTTATTTTTAAATTTATCTCATATGATCGAAATTAGGTGAACATTCCTTTGATGCGTCAGAATGAACTTATTTATGGAATTGATGTTCAAGACGAATACGGTAACAATGTAGGTAAAAGTCGTCTTGCTGCCGCAAAAGGAATTTCCCAAGTTGTATTTTCACGTATTGTAATGGCAGCACCTGGCATGCTCGTCCTTCCAATTATCATGGAACGTCTCGAGAAAAAGGAAGGATTTCGTCGCTTATCTGCATTACATGGTCCGTTCCAAGTGTTAGTTTGCGGTGCTTTCCTAACATTCATGGTTCCAGTTGCTTGTGCAATCTTTCCACAACGTGCTTCCTTATCAACTAGCATCATGAAACGATTTGAGCCTGAATTGTATTCAGAAATGGAACAAAATACAAAGGGAAACATTCCACAAAAAGTCTTCTTCAATAAGGGACTCTAAATTTAATGTCATTTTGATGTGAGAAAATATAAAACTTGAGAGCTTCCTCCCTAGTGTGAAAAAATCCAAAGAAAATTAGTTCAAAGTGACATTTCATATTAAATTCAAAATTATTCATGCATTTATATTTAAGTAAAAAAGGTCTCATTTGATCTGAAGAAAATATTTTTTATAGAATTCCTGTCAATTGTGAGCACATCTAGGCTTATCCATATCGTGCAAATTAAATAGTAATCAAGACAATAAATTTTTAGATAGTACTGCGGCTATTTATCATTCAAAAAAATTACAATTAAAAATAAACGATTAATGTTTGAATAACTTTCAAATTTTTAATTAAAACCTAAATTTTATCCCTGAATTTAATAACATTTAAATTACAATACAAATTAATTTTATTTTTTTAAGTCTTTGGAACTGATGTGAATACCCTCAAACCATGCATTTCCTTGATCTGGTCTTTAAGTGTGTCTGTAATCAATCGATGTTGTTTCACTGTGTTCAGTCCTTTAAATTCCGCTGTTTCAACGAAAATTTCATACATTGCCCCACAACCACCTGAGACGTCTTTAACTTCAATTTCATTGGCCTTGGGAAACTTTTCTTCCAATATTTTCTTTAAAGTTGCTTCTGAATGGACCACTGATTGCGGTGTATTACCAGACCATACCCGTGAAAATAACTGAAAATAATAAAATCACGTTAAATGAATCAATTAAGGTTAATTTGAATTCAATTCATCAATTACCGAAATACATCTTGATCCGTTACCTCGTATCATCTGTTTTAACATGATTTTGTACGTAATTTAAGTGAAAACCGGTGAAATGTGTTGTGTAATTTCAATTTACACAGAAAATGTTTTTTTTTTATTTTCATTCATGAAATTTGACATTCATGAGTATTTTTTTTTTTTAACTTTTTTGTGACATTGGATTGTTTGAATTGAAGGCATCCAAAAAGACGTTTGAATTACAATTATTAGAAAAACCGTTAGAAATTTTATTTTTTGCAAATCTCTATTTTAAAAGTTTTTTTGATGAAGTTTTACGATCATAATAATTTTAACCCAAAATGAAATGAACCTGACCTTGTGACCTTGAAACCGAGGAAAATTCCTTAAAACATTACAATTTATAAAATACCAGTCGTCTCCATTTAAACTATTAAACTGCAAATTACACTAAATTGTAATTAATTTATTTCATAATTATTTCAATAATAAATTTCAATTCAATATTTATTACAAAACAAAAAAAGACAATTACACAATAAACAAAACCTCTGACTTTTATTATTACTGTTATTATTCAATTAAATACACGAACATGCGAAAATGTGTTCGATTACTTTCCATTGCACTTGATGACCTGCTGTTTCTATGTCAAGGCTTTCAAGGTTTTTTGTTTTTCTGTTTTCTTGTAGACAATACACAATTTTCTATTTTTATTTTTATTACAATTTTATATTTAAAATAATCAATAAAATATAACTAAAGTTCGTGACATCTAATCAAAAGTTATGACATTGTTTGTAAATAATGATGAAATTTCTTGTTTTGAAATGAATAATGTATTTATTATGAAATTTTTAGTGAAAATTTTTCTTGACTGGTATTAAAAAGGAAACTGAAATGTAAAAATGGAAGGAAGTGAGCTTGAATTGTGATTGAATTTAATTTGAATTGTCGTATTTTGATGATTGTGGCACAAATTTAAGAAAATTTCACGTCTTTTTTGATAAAATAAAAAGGGAAATGAAATTTCAATTGTCGTCTATCTGTCTGATTGAAAATGAAAAAATTTGTACAAATTAAAAAATAGACTCACATTCAGGGAAATGCGCTTATGTGAATCAATTTAGAACTCACGATCACTTTAAATTTTGTATTTTGAATTCTAATTGAGATAACGAGCCGTTTCGCGTCGATCAGAGTTCAAACTCTATCAAATTTGTTATTGGCTCATTGTAATACAATTCAAATTAAATTTTTACTATAAGAAAAATATAATTCAGTTTGACCTAACATTTGACTTAAATACAAACATTCAAGTTATTCAATCATAAGTCAGAAAATCACTTCACACGTTCGTTTACCAAGAAATAAAAAGAAAAATAAAAGCACTTCATAGGTCACCAATAATAAAATGTGACAATTTCTTCATAACAATAATAATAAAAGTGACATTATTTACAATGTTAAGTAGAAACTGTAGTAAAAAAAAAATATTACAATAATTACATTAGTGCTTTGTTACGAAGAATCCAATTCATTATTACTATGACATAACATTTAATCTGTAATTCGTTATTTTTTTTTTATTGCAGAACTTTTTTTATTATTAATTTTTTTTTTCTACTAGTATGATTACATTTTGAAACAAGATAATAAAAAGCGTTTTATTGTATTGTTAATTTTTATTACAACATGGTTAATAATGGTTGATTATAATAATAGAAATAATGAGAGGTGATATGACACACATTTGTTTGTAATGTAACTTTTTTTAACTAACTCATTTCAAAAATGCAATTTTCTCATATTAAATTCAAAAAAATTACATTATCAGAAAAGAACTTTGCAAAATTTGAATCAAAACACTCAGGAGGACTCTTAAAATAAAAATATGCACACTTTGAATTGAATTGAGAATCAGGTTTTTAAATTGATAACATTTTTGGTTTTTTGAATTAATTAATGTATTCTTGTTCTTGTTTTGGTGAGATTATTTGAAAAATATCAGTTTGTGTAGTGCTTTTCAAGAAGCAAATTCACATAATAATTGAAGCTGTGCAAAATATTTTAAAAAATTTCTCAAAATATTAAAATTTCAAATAAAAATGTATTTTTTTGTGACAAATATCTCATTGTTCCTTGCAATTATTTGCTGCTTTGATGCCACCATTTCAGCAGAAGTATGTATTGAAAAATTTTCGCTTTGAATCATCAACATGAAATCATAATATAATTAAATTTAAAGATAATTACATGCAACGTAAACAACCAAAATGGAATTTGTATTGAATCGTCACATTGTAACAATATCCTGCGAAATCATGGCGAGAAATTCATTGAACCACGAATGGCATGTCCATCTGGATTGGCATGTTGCAAAATTGAACCTCAAATTCCTTGTGACATTGATGGATTGAAAGGAATTTGTAAGGAAAAGTGTGATTATTATCCATTGACAAGGAATCTTGGTGAAGGATTTCTCGAAGAAAGAAGAGGTCCAGTGTGTCAAAAACCACTTACGTGTTGTCCTGAGTTGCCTACAAAAGTTGCGAAGACTTGCAATGGAATTTGTAAAAAAACCTGTTATGGAAATGAAAAACTGGATTTAAAACATGGTGCTGGTTTAATTGAAGAAAGGAAAATAAAAACAGTTTGTGCTGAAGATGAGACATGTTGTGAACATAAAGTGGTATAACATTTTTCAAAAGACTTATTTTTATTGATTTTTTTCTTCTTTATTTTAAGATAACTAAAAATAAATGTGGGTACATTAACAGAGACATTACAAATTTGATTGATATACGAGTGGGACCAGAAGTCATTGAATTTCCATGGTACATTAAAATTAAAAAATTATCATGATACTAAAATTTATAATCTTTAAAGGTTGATTCAAATAACAAGAAAAGTACCTGTACTAGGCAAGGAAGCCTTAGTGTATGTTTGCGCTGGAACATTAATCAGTTCAAAAGTTGTTTTGACAACTGCTCACTGTATTCAAGATCACATCATTTCAACGCTCACAATCAGAGCCGGTGTTTATAATGTTCCTAAAGCGAATGAAAATCCTCCTGATCAGTTACGTAACATAAAAAAAGTGATCATGCATGATGACTTTGAAAGAGCAACTCACATTAATAACATTGCATTATTGATTCTTACAAATGAATTTGAATTGAATCCACACATACAACCAGCTTGCTTATCCCCAATGAATACAGATGAAGAAAACTTAGCTAAGAAATGTATTGTATCTGGATGGTAAAACAAATTTCTTCTAAATTCATATCGTGAAATTTAATGAATGTACTTTAGGGGTCAAACGAGCACCGATCTAAGACCACACTACATTAACAGCAATTTCAGTGAAATACCCAAGAAAGTTGAATTGAATGTAATTTCGAGTAAAAGTTGCCAAGAAAAATTGAGAAAAACTAAGCTTGGACCACTTTTTGAGTTACATGAGAGTTTTATTTGTGCATTTGGACAATCAGGAGAAGATGCTTGCAAAGGAAATGGAGGAGCACCTCTCGTGTGTCCAATTGCAGGTGAAGCATCACGCTACTATTCAGCTGGAATTGTTAGTTGGGGTTCGTTTTGTGATTAATGTAATTAAATGTATAAAAAATTATACTTGAATTTTTTTCATATAGGAATTGGATGTGGAGAAAATCCAGGGTAATGTTAATTTTCAACTTAAATATCGTCTCTGATAAAAAAAAACCGGAATATGATAAGAAAAAAATTTCCCATTTTAGGGTATATGTCAATTTAGGAAAATACAGAGATTGGATAGACTCACAGTTGGAAGACATTGACACAATTGATGATTATTGATGATTATTGATTGAGATTCATGTGATATTTGAATTGTGAATTAGGTTTTCGGTCCCAGTGATAATTGCATTTATCATAATTTTAAATTTAAGGCAAATATTTGAATAAAATGAAGTTTTTTCCTTGAACTGTTCATTGTTTTTTTTGCATTAAGTCCTATAAAAATGACTCTGTCTTAGGACGTTTTGACGTCTTTGGATGTCTCATAAAATGAGACTCATCTTCTGAACGAGCCCTGCTATTGAGTGTCATTTCAAATACACTAATGAGATTGCAATAATAAGCAGCTTAAGAGTTTAGAAGATAAAACAATTATTTACTCGAAACGTCCGTCATTAAATGACACAGAAATAATAATAATAATTTAATCTTATAAATAATTCTAGTATTATAAGCAAAATTACGTAAACAAAATGTATTTGTTTGACAAGAAATTACTGACTGTGATAAGGTGCAATTGAAAACAATATGCGTGACTCACGTATTTGTTTTGTTTTTAATTTTTTTTTCATATTCATCAACAAAAACTGGTTCAATTCAGTAAAGCTATAAAAATATTGACGATTTAAATAACAATCAAATCTGCGATTAATCCATTATCCAGTTTTCACTTGCTAGAACTTTCATTCAAATTTTAAATTATTGAGGTCATCAATTTCATTATAATTTGATATTTCATGTTTTTTCATATCAATAATTTCCAATGAAATACAACCAATTTCAATTGAAATATAAATGATTCAATTTACTTTGAAATTTCATATCAAATTTTTTGACATCTCATCTCATCTTATTTCATCTCATGATAGTGAAAACTGACCTAACACAGAAAATCAAAACAAATCTCATTTCAGTTAAAAAGATCTTAGATTACAAATTTATATGATTAATTACAATTTAACTCACCTTGAATAAGTTCATTTAACTCCTAAAGTGTAAATAATCATGTTTTTGTGTTCAGTCTTATAAAATTCGACTATTTAATTATTATTATTTTTTTTTGTGTGTTCAAGTTCATGGTCATGAAATAGTTAAATAAAAAAAAATTATACAAAGACTTATAGTTCATTAAAAAAAATAAGTAAACATAAAATAAAAATCAAATTAAAATGTTTATTTTTTTTTCTAATAATGTACACACACAAATTTAACATTCTAATTGCCAAGTCGCCCGTTTCTAGTTCTATTCGTTTGGTTAACCAACCAGCAAAATGTTACTGACCGCAAACTTAGTATTTTTTTTCAAATTATATAGATATACAAATAAATAACAACATGTGCCGAATCAGTTCAATGTGTTTATGTTTTTGATTCGCTTCCGTAATCGTCAGCGATTTTAAATTTGTATTGTTCTGAACAAAGGGAAGAAATTGTCGAAAAAATATAAATTTTCAATTAAAAGCAAAAACTGATAAGAAGTGATCGATTCGTTATCATTACAATTCAATTTTAAAAGAATTTTGCGAAATATTTAATGTACAATGTGATAAAATGGAACCTAAATTTGAAAATCAAGGAAAAAAAATATTTTTTTAAAAAATATTATGTTACCTCCCATCAAGACAGAAAATGAAGCCTATCAAAAACATCATTTTTCTATGTTATTTTTTTCTTCGTTCTCAAAAAAAAAGAACGAAAACGAAAAATAATAACAAAGTTTGTTGTATTGATACAATGTAGAATTATTTTTTACTGCTTTTAATTTTTTTTTTAAGTGAAGTCGTTGTACTCGATTGACTTTTAAATTTTGATTTCGTGTTTGTTTGGGTTAGTTGATTTTCTGTTTACTTATTTCATGGAAAAAAGATATTACACAAAAAATAATGCTTGTTATTTTTTTATTGGAATTGTGATTCATTTTATGATATGATTTCCGATCAAATAAATGAGACGACCTTTTAAAAAAAGGAGAAGGCGATTAAAAATAGGAAATAGTTTACCTGATTCAACTCGAAAGTTTGAATATCAGAAATTTGCTTACAGAAACCCATCTTTTTGGTTCAGTTTCCAGCTCATCAAGTGCCCTTGGGTCAAAAATGCATGTCCTTAGCGAATTCTAGACCAAAAAATTCTTCTTAACTACGTCTTTTTGTTTATTTTCATTGTCATGAGTTTAATCCTAAAATGAGACAAGAACAAAAAAAATTAATATAATTGCATTAGATCATCCCCAAAAAATAAATTATTTCACTTAATTCATTAAATTAAACGAAAAACCAGAATTCGGACATAAATAATTCAGCATCATCCAAATAACTTTTTTTGCATCAACAAATCAAATCTAATTAATAACAAAATTCCATGAAATAACCAACAATAAATAATTACAATTTCATCCTAAAATAAAATAAAACACGTTTCAATTAATTTATCCAGAAATTATCACGCATTGATGAATGATTTTCATCGTAAAATTCAATTTAAATTATGCGAGAATGTTTTTATTATTATATTTATTTGTTTTATTTTTTATTATTTTCACAATGTGTTCATATTATTTACAAAATAAATTATTGCAGTTCGGCAAGTTTGTAATTGAATAATATTGAATTTCATTACAATACATTTGTATTTTACATCAATAAATATTTTAAATAAAAAAAAAATTAAATGTATGAATAATTGATTTCAATTGAAATAAATAAATTATAATAATAATAATAAATGTTTGTTATTTGAATCGAACGAGTGAACGAGAATGTGTTTAGTTTGCAGTAACTTTGTAACTTTTTATTATTATTAAATTATTCGGTTGAATTGAATTTATTAAATAAATAGGAGCAGAGAATTTAATTGTAATTTAAGGATACCTTTGAAATTGGAAGGTTTGTCACCCTTCATTGAGAGATGAGAGCTAATTAAATTTTATTTTTTCTATAGATAGCTAAAACTATAGACTTCGCTGAATATACGCCATACACTCCGTACAGACGTAAATGCATGAAAATCTTAATATTTTTAAAGGTGTTTAATTTTTAAAAATAAAATCATGACTTTACAAAATATAAACAAACAAATTAACACATTAAAAAGGTATTTAACACCATATCACACATTAAAAAAAAAATAATAAATAAATAAAAACCTGAACATCAAAGTACATGTCTTTTAATAGTTTTAATAAATAAACATTTTTTTTGTACTTTGTTCCTATTTTATTATTATTTTATTTATTTATATGGCATGTTAAATGAGTTTTGAGTTCAACCAAAACAAGCTAACTTTTTAAAAACATTTATTTGTTGGTAAACAAAAGTTTAACCCTTTACTTCCTGTTCATTTTTTTTTTTATCCAGCTCCCTTGATTTAATTTAAGCTTCATGTGGGACTTACAATTTATACTGTCAGTCGATCCAGCCCTAAAAATCCCAAGAGGATTTTTATATTATTCTTAGTATAACTTGAGCACATTTGGAACACGAATTAATTTTCATATCAGATTCTGGTGACCAACTCTCATTTTTGTATGAAGCTAAATTTTCCTCAAAAAGAGCTAAATGGGAGCTAAACTATGTTAAAATAAATATTTATTTATTTTTTCATATTTGAATTAAATTTTTTGTTTTAAATTTTTATTCAACTTTTGGGAGTTATTAATTTACTTTAAAAAAGGTAAAATATCCAATTGTAATTCATCTTTTCCAGTTTCCTTTAACACATATCACTCATTTGATCCAATTTGTTTCAGAATATCTTCAGTCAGTTTGTAATCATCACAACAAACCTCACACATCTTCAAACCATATCTAATACAAAATTGCCTTGAGTGTTTTAATCGGCATTCGGTTAGTTAGACGATTTTTGATCAAATTCAATTGACTAAATATTCGTTCAACATCTGAGTGATAAAAGATCAAGGACAAATGTCGCCAGATCGCCAAACGAATTATTTCCTGCTAAATCTTGATATTTGTACACTTATGCCCAAAATTTCGTCGTTGAAGTAGTGTCGATCCAGGAAATTTTATGTAATTAAAAGTCATAATTTCATTGAACAAAAAATTTAAGGCGAAAAGCCAAAATTATGTAATGAAAGAGCTAAAAAAGCTCCAAGGGGCTTTTGAACCATGTTGGGAGCTAAAAAATTCAAAAAAGAGCTAGATCTAGCTCCGGAAGAGCTAAAATGGTCACACAGAATTTCTGGATTCTTACCAATCATACAGCCACTTGACCAACTCGGTCAACGAGCTCCCACTTAATGCAGGAATTTCAATAAAAAATCATTATATTTCTCAAAGTCAAAAAAAGGAGAGTGAAAGCTTTAATATTTTCACTCACAAGGGAAATAAAGGGTTAAATAAAAAATTTAATAAAAAATCTTGATTTTAAAATGCATGACATTTTTTATGTTTGTAAAGCAAAAGTAAACAACGATAAAATTCGAGAATGTGTAATTATTATCTTTTATTATCATTTAATTTTTGTTCAAATATTTGGTTTTTTTGGAAAAATTCCATTATTGATACTTTCAATAAAAATTGAACATTATCAAATGTGTTCATATATCATATAGATTAGATATGAAAAGGCGTCCACTTCGGACCGAAGCCCTATTGTGTATTATATAAATCTGTCATTAAAAAATTACCGTATTCAATTGAGAACTATTCTGAAAGTTTTCCTGAAACGTTTTCACTTGAACATAATTTTAGAAAGTTTTCACATAACAAAAATGGTTGGACCTGGTAATTTTTTTAACATAAATACACTAAAATTCAATGTTTCTTATTAACACATTTAAATAACATACCAAAACATTATCTGAAATATACATTTTACGTTTCATGTGACGACATTTTAAGTGTGAATAATAAAAAATAAAGTGACTGGTATTGACTTGGACGGAGTGTGAATTAAATCACCTCATGATTAAGTCAAAGTTTTAGTTTTACTATAAAATTGATACCGATTGAATGAAATATATTTTTTTAAATGATTTGTATTGAAATTTCTTATCTGTAACTAGAAGATTTTACTCCATTCAAGCTGAATCGAAAAGGAACCGAATCGTATTTTTCTAGATTCATTGAAACTGAAAATAAAATAAAAATGTGATTAAGCAATGAATGAATTTGTGTGATTCATTAAAAAAAAAAACTATAAAATATGATCACCTGATGATATTTAATTGAGAAATTTCAAAAAAAAAAACAGGAATCATCTCAAATGAATGAATGATGCAAGATTTTGTTTATTTATTGTGACTTAGAGATTATATTCGTTCAAATGAATGTCTGACGTAAATTTCATACTATCGGCTTATGGTACGTTTTTTTTTACATAAGCATTTTTTTTTATTATCAACAACTTCCTTTCATGCTCATTAATTATGATTGTCGTTATGAATAAAATTTACGATTGATTACAACTTCAAAAAAAAAAAAAATTATTCATGAAATAATTTTAAATTTAGATTCAACCCTCTTCAAAAGAAAACAACATTTCCTGTAAGTTCCCACCTGGAAAGTTAGAGATCACCATTTCAGTTGCTCTCATTCTCTCATGATATAAAAATACCATCATTGCATATCAACACATCGAATACCAGGAAATCTATCGATGCAAAAAAAAACAAAAATAAAAAGAAGTTCAAATCATTCAAACAGATCATCAAACGAATTTTTAATAACATTTATACTATAAATTATTCATTCAATGCTCTGATTCTTGCTTTACTCATATATATGTTAATTTAACAACAAATTTTACACGTTTCTATCATACATAAACAAAAAAAAAGAATCAGAATTAAAGCTTGCTAATATTTGACAACATTTTTTATTTGTATTTAATGTGAATAAACTTGAATGACATTCAAATGTCCAAAATATTTAAAGTTTATTACTACGAATGTAAAAATCTTTATTTTGATTCTTTGTTTTGTTTTTATTTATTTTTATTCCCCCTTTAATTTTTAATGCTAGCTACAATTCTTTACTTTATCTTTTAACAGCCATCATTCAAATTTTTTTTTTTTTTTTCTTCTATGTATGATGTTAAAATATTTACGATTTGTTTGCCACATGTTTAGAAGATTGTTTAGAAAACCAAAAAAAAAAGTAGTATTTGCGAAAAAATTATACGCTAAGTTTATTGCTAATTCACTTCCATGAACTCATATTAATGCGTATAATCTGCAAAAAGAAATACAAAACTAAAACAGACTTGGACGTGAAAAACGAATATCAATATTAAAGTAATTGCGTAGAAACGTCTATGATCATATCTAAAATAAAATAATGATAAAATTGACCTTGTACTACCGACAGACTTAGAATATAGTTCAAGTACCTCTAATTTATTATGTATACATTTTGTTGTTGTTAATCGTACACGAGCGCACACTTAAATTTAACTACAATATACAAAATGTGGCAGCAAATCATTTGACTATGGGGTAAAAAATAAAAAAAAGTTTTTATAATCAATGTTGAATATTTACAAGATAATACGAAACTTTGTATTAGAAAATATTAATTTAACGACGCATTATCGTAAAATTATTATAAATTTCATAGAGTTACATTGTCTGGACTTGTCCAAGTAAGTAACGATGAAATGTAATATAAATAGCTCGAGAATGCTCCAGAAATTGAAGTGATATTTAATTGATAATTATTGTTGTTGTTGTTGCTATCGATAGCAAATTAATTGCTTTCATATGATGCAACTTATTATGCTTTGATGAATATTTCATATTTTACTGTATTAAAGGGAATTTTAGATGAAATAAAATGATGATTTATCGAATAAATTTTGACCACAGATACCCAAATTTGGCTAAATTCTATGAAAATGGTACGATGAAAATGAAAATTTGCTCTAACAAGACTTTTCGATCATTCTGACCAGTCAATGGGGCTTTTCAAAGAGCTTAAAATCTTTTCAAGGCGCTTTAAATCCATAGGAGGTGACCTTGTGATGACTCTTCAGTTTCAGTTGTATCAGAGCCATCTGCTAATTTTGAAATACAAACAAAAAAATGATGAATTTCATTAAATTCAATAAATTTCCATAACATTTCATTTTATTATATCATTATTCAATTCAATCCCTTAACAATATCGACATTTCACTCAAAGTTAAAAAAAAATAATATTTATAATGGTATTAAATTTATACCTTTTTCACCTGATACACCTAGCACTATATTATATTTCATGAATTATATTCTTGTAATCTCATTGAAATCGTTACTTTGGTAACCTGTTAGCAATTCATTCTGCCATACCTTTTGAAAAATAAAAATAAAAACAGAATTAATATGCGTTACTTTGGCGTAGGATTCAATAAATTGTTCAAGGACTGCTTTATATTTATTTTGACAGAATGTTAAATTCAAAGAAGTTCGTGTCCTTGATGATAATACAAAAATAATGATGATCTTAAAATGTGAAGTAATTTATAAGAAGATTGGTTCTGAAACAAAAATAATTAATTTTTAATGATGAAAAACAAAAATTGCTCATTTAGAAATTTTTCCTCATAAAATTCATTTTAATTTTAACGTCCCCTGGAGTATGAGCATTAAATCGAATAAATGATGAAATTTAACGCTAAAAGCCAAACAAAATTGTGTAGGTGGCATCTTTGAAAATCTTTATTGTTAAGTTGAAAATAGGACAAAAGGACAAGTAAATTGAATCTTTGTTTGTATTTATTCTCTTCTCTGTTTTCATTAAGTACATAATTGATATTTGTTTATGAATCATGGCCATCGTTTTATTTGCTCTCCATTTCAAATGAAATGAATCAACAAAATTTAAATCTATCTGAAACATTAAAAGTTCGAATGCTCAAGTAACGATTCAATTTCCTGGAACACCACCGGCAAAGTTGTTTACATTTGAATGATGATGATGAAAAAAAATGTATATAAACAAGTTTTTACCGCTTCTCTTATGGTTTATATTTCTTTCTTCTGTATCTTTTATATAAGAATTTTTATCATCACACATTTCTTGGCAAATAATATAAAAATGTTCAAATACACACATGATTTATTTTTTTCATTTATTTATTTTTATTTTTTTTAAACATATCGTCATGTTCAGTCATGTTGAGGTTCAGGTAACGAAAAAATTAGTGTGTCTCAAGGATCTTCATGTACAATGTTAAATTATAAAAAATAATAATAATAAGTTTCAATAGAAATGAAAAAAATACATCATTATGTACTTGGAAATCATCGTTATATTCCAAGATAATCAGTACATAAGAGGAGATCAAATATTAAATTAAGAGGAACAATCTGCATTTTATTTACATATCATTTATCTCATATTTAAATAGAAAATATTCTCTATGAAATTTTATATGAAATGAAGCGTTTTCATGATTTGTGGAAGAAACATAAGAGAAATTGGAATTGAAATGATTTTTAATGATTATTCTTTCAATACGGACGGAATAATAGCTGAATTTCATCGCAAATGCAAATTCTTTCATAAAAATACCATAAATAGCAATATTGGTTAATGGCAAAATCTTAACCTACAACTTTCCCATACAAAAGTTATAAGATTTTCGAAGATTTAGAATTTTTGATTCAGAGCCAATAATTAAAATCTGCGCTGAGACCCTTAGTTATACCCATTTAGTATCCTCATCACCCTGATGAGAGAGCCCCAGCAGGGCCAGGTCTCAAATAGAATTGACATTTGAGCTCGTAACGTTACAAGGTCTTTACGATAGGAAAGCGGATAAGAGAGGCCAAAAAAGTGAATTATTTACACACAAATTTTGTTATTTAAATACAAAAATCCTAAATTTTGACACAAAAATATGGTCTGCTCTAAATTCCAAATTGAAAGCAAATCAACACAAAAAAATTGTTATTATTATCTTTTTTGTTATTGTTTTGCTTTAATAAATATTAATATTAAGACTGTAAACAACATCGTTTTTGCATCTCATCTATATTTGTATTAGTCACTCTCTATTAGAGAACAAAATACATAAAATGTACCCTAGATTCATCAACAAAAACAAAATTTCTTCTGTTTTTAAAATTATATATTGTTTTTTTTTCTCTTTGCAAAAAAAATTATTGTTTTTTTTCGTTTATTATTATAATAATGAAGGTCTTTTTACAATACAGAACTTTTGATCCATTTAAACAAGAGAAATTTGTCATTTTTTAATGAATTTCATGTTTTTATTTTCTTGAATCTTGTATGACATAAGACAAAAAAAAATATCCAGGCCAAGTTCAACTCAAATGAAAATCTCTTTTGAAACAAACTTGTGACATAATTTTTCCTTTAAATTAAAGGCAAAGAACATAATAACAAAAAATATTTAAAATCCATTCAAATTTGACTCACATGTACTTAAAATGTGACTTTTGTACAGTTGAATTTCATAATAAATCTTTATTGTTAATATAAAAATGATATTTCATGAAATTCTCATCATACTAAATTATGATTATTTTAACCATGAAAGCATGAATTAAAATTTTTTTTATAATAATTTTTTTTTTATAATTTTTTATTTTTAAGTAGTAAATGTCAAAAATTTTTAAATCTTTGTTTCTCACATTATAATGTTAAATGTTGAGTTGAAGACGTGAAGAGTTAGTTATAAAAGTTATTTATCTACTCCTTATATGAAATGAAAAAATGATTATCGACTTGTAACACTTCATATTTTTTTTTTGTCTTTATTATTGTTCTTTTGAATTCTTTCCTTTTATTCATCATTTAACTTGTGATATGAAAGAAAACAATACCAAAGATTATGCGACGGACATTTAATATAAAACAATAAAGAACAACTTTTATCTTCTTATTTCTTACATTTTATGTACTAAAACCACATTGCATTGCATTATAAAGAGAAATAAGTAAGAAAAATAATATTGGTAAAAGTCTTAAGAACGACCTTTTTTCTTTCTGAGTATTATTTTATTTTATTTTTTGTTAAATAAGCGGTTTAAAATGTAGAAAGCATCTGGATTATTTGAAGAAAATGTATAAGTACTTTCTTGTTTTATATGAAAAATCTTTTAAATGAAAGTAGAAAGAAGAGTTTGAAGGAAATAATGTGAGTTTAATCACGTATATGATAAAGAAAAAATAACGCTAAGCTAACTTTACGGCAATTAAATGAACTAACATAAATTTTTGCATTATTTTAATGATTAGTTTCGAAAATGACCACGTAAACCGCCAATTTAATCTTTTTCGCGCGTATGGAATGTCATATACGTAATTGAATGGTTGATGAGTTATTGAAACAATATTTTAACTCTGGAATGTTCAGACTCTCGAATCATGGTTCATTTTTTCCCTCAATGTCCTTACGATTCTTTAATGAATATTTTTTCCTTTCTAACTTTACAAGAGCTCAATTTCAGAGTCAGTCTCACTGTTTTCCGTCCTCTAAATTCTTCTCTTATTTGAATTTAATCTACTGTCTTCTCAGGATTCTTCACAACCTTGAAATGATAGAATAAAAAAGAAAAAATTCAACATCACTAAATTTTTACTGAAAAAACTTGAATTGAAACAACTCATATTTTGTAGACCAATAAATCTTTAAACACCTATTCCAATTCCATTCCAATTAGTAATTTCATCGGTATTTCATCATTAACTTTAAAGATTTTTGAATATTTACACTATTCATGCCAGTTATGTCTAATATTTAAACAGATGCAAAAGATTTTATTGAACTGAAATATTTTAAACGGTCATTAAATGAATTGGAACGGAATTTCAATCGTTTTGAGAATTATTTTTATTGAATTGAAATTGGAAATACCATCCACTAAAAATTTCACAGTTTTTTCCAAATTTTTATTTTCTCACATTAATTTAAATAAAAATAACATCCAAATGATGGTTTTGCAGGTTAAATATAATAAAAATATAACTTATCTTAAAAGATTTTGAATTTCAATACAAAACTTTTTGTAAACAAAACAAAAAAAAAATAACATAAAATTAGTCTAGAAAATGCTTTATTGTTATTATATGAATAAACGAATTTCAATGTAAAAACACAGAGGATGACGAACAACCGGTAAAACAACATTATGAACATACATATTTAACAAGAGTATTATTTGTATTGAGTGTGTGTGTTCGTATGTACGTACATTGAATGAAAAAAGTAAAGGGAAGAAAAGATGTAAAATAAAATTAAATTATGATGATGGAAGAAAGAAAGAAAGAAAGAAAGAGTCATTCATCCAATGTTTTGTTATGTTTCATGGTCTCTAAAGGAGAACAAGAGTGAGGAAAGAAGTTATATTAAAGGAATTTTACATATAAATTGAATGTGTGTCTACGTACGATGTTAATATAATAAAAATAATACTAAGGGAAGATGTAAAATCACAAGAAATCACAAGAAAAACTTCTTGTAATACTTTTTTTGCTTAATATGATGAAATGAAATGTAATGCGATTTTTTTTTCTTCTGTGTAACAACCTTGAACTTCTTCAAGGGTACATGGTTCTTTCCCCTTTTCAAATGAAACAGAGAGAATTATCTAGAAATTTCATGTAAAAAAATTATAATAATAATTTATAACAGTAATTAAACAGATTTAATTGTGACATAAACCGTCATTTAGCAATTAATCTAATTCAGAAGACTTAAAGTATTATTTGTACTGCAAATGTAATGATAAGGAAAATGTCACGTAAGCGAAACACATTCACATTGTATTACAAAAAGTAAATATAAAAGCACATGCTTAAAAGTAACATTCATTTTTATTGTTATTATTATTATTATTACTATAAAAAAGTGGCGCATTACCATACAAACTAAGGAATTGCGCGACCCATGATAACAAACATTGTTTTTGTTTTTTTTTCTTCTTAATCTAGGTCTCATTCTCAATACGTTTTAGTAGTAGTATGTAGTTTCTTTCCCATTATAAGTACAAGGAGGTATCATTGTTCTACGTATATAAATGAAAATCAGCAATATGACCACGTTTTAACATCATCATAGCAATGTTTTGAATCGAATCACATTGATTTGTGTACATTTATAAATTTCGCATGAAAGAGAACGGAGACTAGGTATACGGCATTCATTTGAAATGTAAATAAAAATATAAAAAATATAAAGTTAAAAATATTATAACGCAAGCGCATTTACAGTCATAACAAACCATACACACACACATATGAACATATTAATTGTGTGTTTTCGGGTCGTCGTTAGTTTTCACGATTTGTTTGTAAATATGGCTGGTTCGTTATTACCAGCTCAACTTCATTGAAGGGAATTTTTGTTGTTAAATTTCCTCTTTACTCTCATTCCACGTACATTCATTGTATCGTACGATCAATTTTAATTCATAAATACAATCTATGTCTGTGTATGTGTGTGACTCAGTGTAATTTTTTATTAATGTACATTTTAATATTGAATTCATATGATAATAATAAATAATAACAAAAAATAAGAGACAGTATGAAATGTAATCAGAAAAAAATGCGAAATTGAAGACCAAAGCAAAGAGTAACTACGATATTTTCCATATTAACTGTTGTATTACATTTTAAAAAAAATATTTTTTTTTAATGTTTTTTTACAATATATTCCAATTCATTCCAATTCATAAATGCATGAATTTTACCTGGATATACAAGATGTTTAAATTTATAATGAGTTTTTGATTCCACAAGCGTTTTCTCTCATTCCTTTAAAATATTATTGTATATCATTGAAGTAAAAAAGAAAATACAGAAAAAAATGGGAGGTCAATGCACAAGCAAAATATTTTCTTACAACAGAATAACAGAATATTGAACAGAGAACAGAGAAGAAAAGAATAAGAAACGCGGCAAAACTTACCTACGTGTATAACAAAGCATAAAATAACATATAAAATTATTTATAGATAGGTTTTTATTTTTTGTAAGATGTTGATTCTGCCCGCTTGTCTGCGTTTTTTTCTTCTTTTTCTTTCCAAAAACGATACGAAACAAGACACGTGTAACAAGTTTCAACAGAAATGATTAGAAAACAAAAATAATATGAACTTTTTTTTTATTTGGGTATATGACATATAAACAAAACACAGACAGACGCGTTGTGTTGATGACTTTATTTTCATTTCATTTGAAATTAAAATTCAAAGCCAAGGACATTTACAGTGAATTGCTGTTAAATTTCTGCTTATTTCATCATATTATTTAAATATTTATTGCTAAAGTAACAGTTTTATTTCACTTTTGGGAAAAATTAAATTTAAATGGGTGCTGATATGAATATGTAAACACTTTTAAGTATATTGTGCCTTATAACAGCTAATATGTGAATATTTTTTGTGTGCTTTAAAATTGAATTGGGATGATATTTAACTTTACTTGAAATTGTTTTATGCATCAAAAATGAAAGAAATACTGAAAATAATATCATAAGGGTGGTTGATATGGGTTTTAAAATAAAATGAGAGTTCATTGAAACTTTGATGTGCATTTTCCCTGTTTTTAATGTACTTTTATTGATTACACAATTAGCCCCTACAATTTACTGCTTGAATTGCATTTGAAATGTGTAATTCAATATAATTGATGTGAAATTCAATTTCTGTATTTGAATTGTTTTATTTTGGAACAACGATGGAAGAATTTGTTGTTTCGATGGAAGAAATGCCTTTAAATTGATGCTCAAGAGGGATTTGAATAAAATTTGATGATCTTAACGTTGAATTTTAACTGTAAATTGATTGGATAAGAACAACACTAGAACATACAGAATGATGTATGTGGATTACAAAAAGCCCAAAAATAAAGTGACTGAGGTGATCTTCGGAATCTGCGTTTGATTTCTGGCTAGTACGCTATCATGACATAACATTGGATAAGAACTTGCACTCAACAACTTCTTAGGGATCTCTTTCTCTCGCTTTCTTAGTAATAATTTCACCACATTGATACCCATTTTTCAATAGCAATAAAATCGATATATTCAAAAACCCATATTACATTACATTACATTCAAAACCCATTACCGTTATTAGAAATTTCATTTAATAAGTACTTACTTTTGAGTATCGATACCCCAAAAAAAAAATGTTAATATAAGCAATAATATTAATATACCAATCCAATAAATCAAAATAACTACATTTAATCGACACTTAAAAACTCAAACAACGTTTTATTGCTTCAACATTTTAACAATCATTTCCATTTTATTACATATTTTAAGAGTTCTATGAAATTCATTTTTATTACAGTCTGCCTCTGAACTCCTTCATGTATGTGAATGATAAGAAAAAATAAAATAAAAAAATTATATTCATAAAAATATTATGATTCGTCATGAAATGAATGCCTTCAAAGGAAATGCTCATTTACGCTTTAACGTAAAAAATATAAAATAAAATTAAACGTTGGTTAACAAAAAAAAAAATTCATATTTACTATGATATGCATGACTCACCCTCAACTGGAAATGTATAAAATATAAAATAAAATAAAAACTTGATATGACTTGAATGATTTTACTACAAAAAACTACTATTACTATGATTATTATTATTATTATTTTTATTGCGTTTATAATTATGATTATTATTAATATTGTATAAATGTGTCACCATTTAATGATTATTTTTGTTTTGTTTCTCATTCTCTTCTTTGTTTAAATGATGATGATTATTTTTGAATTGTAATAATAACGAATGCGTAATTGTCTTTGTCTCATTGAAATTATTTAAGTTCCTAAAGCTTTTGCTTTTGCTTTTGATAAAATGAAATAAAATTAAACATTTGAATTTGACGGTTATTTATTTATAATAATATTAAGCAGACACATAGATCATAATTTTTTTTTTCAAATTGAGTATCAACGACTACTTACATAAGTAAATAAATATCCATACACATAACGAGAATCTTAAACTTGAATTATTTTTTATTTGTTATTATTATTTTTATAAGTCTGTAACGTACATTTCTTGAGAACATGACAATATTATACAAATAGTACAATATTTTTTGTTGTTTATAAATAAAGCGTACATGTGTTGGTTTTTACAAATCATTATTATGGGAAATTTCAGTTGTGATGGTAACTTTTCTGCATTATATTCGGGTACTTAACGATGGATTTTTGTTTGAAACGAACAGTCGGCGAGAAATTGTTTCAGAGATAGGACGCATTTTGTTGTGCTCTTGCTATATAAAAATAAAGTCTATACTACACAAAAAGCAGTACAGTGTGTTAATACAAAAAATTAAATTCAACATACATACATATAAATTAAACAATTCAAAACACACAAAGCGTATACATAAAAAAATATATAAAGTTTTGTATACATAAAAGAAGAAGAAGAAGAAATAAAATAAAAAACAACACACAAATATATATAAATATAGCAAAGATACGTTACTAAAAATAATAATACTACAGAATTGACGTATATATTGAAAAACTATCTCATTGATAAATATAAAAAAAAAACAACATAAAGTTTTTTAAGTACCGAGTCAGACGACTTCAAATAATAAAAATATAAAGAAAAGAGTATAGCAGTGAAAATCACAACAAAAAATTAAATAAAATTAAACAAAATCATTGCCGAGTAAAAAAAAAATCTTAAAGTGATATTTTAATGAAAAAAAAATAATACGGGTTAAATTTTAACAACATAATATTGAAGAGAAAAAATTATAATTGAATCAAAGGAAAACCAGGAGAAATAATTTTATAAAAAAATTTGTAATCATTGCTGATAACAAGGAAATTATAACAAACGGCAAAAAAATGCCAAGCAAACAAAGTGATGCAGATGTACTAGCAGTTGAAGAATTAGTACATGAAATTAGGGAAAATTTACGACTCAAAGCAAGACCGTCACACCAACCAAACCGAAGTAGGCCATCTCCATATCACATCCCATGTCGATCATGGAGCGAGCCAGTGCCACACAATCCATCAACACAAGACAAGCAACAAACAACAATAACACATCCACACATAATCAAAAAGAAGCAGCCAGCTCCAGAGGACACAATAGATGACCCCTATGAGCTCCTACAACAACTCATTAAAACAAATAATTTAGTTAAGGAGGCCGTTCGTCGGCTACAGCACAACTTTTCCTCACCAAAGCAACGTTATTTCTATGAAAGTGATGAAGAATCACATTCGCCAATTGTGATGATGTGTCAGCTTGAATCTTAAATTTATTTTTTAAAATTCTTTCTTACACACAAAACCCCCTTCTCTACTTGTAATGTTATATATAAATTAAAATAATTAATTATAAAACAATAAATATAATAATGATAAAATAGTGCGCTAAATTAGTTCTGAAAATAAAAAAAAATTAATTTTAAGTAGGATCGAGTATAACAAATTGTATAAAATAAAAAAAAAAATATTTAAATTGATGATTAGATTTTTGAATGAAATCAGTGAAAGAAAATTAAAAAAAAAATCCTTTTTAGTGTTTTAGCAAAAAACAAAAAAAAAATAATGAATACCAGTTAAAACTGTGTGTTAATAAAAAAAAACATAAAATTTGTGTCCATTTAACATTAAAATAATAAAAAAAAAAATTAAATAGTGGATATACCTGATTAAATAAAAAAAAAAAATAAAATAAAATGTGAATTTCATATAAAATTCAATGTATTCTCTTAAAAAATTTCTAAATTCATAATAAAAATATCATCAATATGTGTATAAAAATATAAAAAATATAACATAAAATACTATTTGATGTGATTCTTCAAAAAAAAATATACATTTAATAAAAATAGTTTTTTTTTTCAAATTTAAATGATATCACATTACAGTTCGGGGTGGATATTTTGCTGAATTTCCATTATTTTTATTTAATATTTAATATTATTATAATTTTATTTCATTATAATTGTAAAATTCATGAAATTAGTACAATTTATTTATTATGTTCCTTATTATCTTATATAAAATTTTTAAAAGCGTTTTAAAATCAAATTACAAATTTTAACATTTAATAATTTTTTCGTTTTAATTATAAATGTATAAATTTAAGTAAAATATTCACCCTGTATAATAATTTTACACAAAACAACATCATTCTATATAAAATTGTATTATAATAATAATAAAAAAAAATATATATTACATTGAAAAAAAAAAAATTCATGTTCTAAAATAAAATTACATTAAAAATAATTACATTAGATCTGAAAAAAAAAAAAATTAAATTAAATGGATAAAATTAACCATCATCAGGATTAAGTAGAATCAATTTATTATAATTAACATCAAATTTTTTTCATTTTAATTTACACATTCATTTTCAATTTAATTTCATATCATAATAATTTATCGAATGATGACACAAAAATAAAATAAATATTGAATTCCCCACCTACTAAAGTCAAAATATAATAATAAAAAATAATAAAAAAAAATAACAACTAACATTTATTAATTAATGGTAAAATGTTTCTAATGATGTTTAATTATAATATTATTATTATTATTATTATTAAAAAACAAACAAAAAAATATCAAATTCAGTAATTTTTAGATTCATTAAAATGAAATTAAATTAAATTATGTTTTTTTTTTTCAATGAAAATTCATATGAATATTAAATACTAATAATAAAATAAAGTATTTAAATAACGTCATTTCATAACAACAACATAAAAAATAATTATAATTTTCATGTTTTTTCTAAATAACATTTATTTTCAAATGAAATAGATTTTCTGCCGTGACATTATTGCAATAATCAATATTAATTTTATTGTTATAGCTTTTTTATATTTTAATTTTAACACTGAGTAACACAATTTTGATGACCTCAAAACTCAAGCTGACTGACTCATATGACTAGGCAAGAGGATTTCATTGGATTTCAATTTTTTTAACCCGTATTAGACGAATATGAAATTGTCAAAATATTTGGGTTTTTCAAAATTTTGAATTTTCCATTCATTTCGAGTAAAATCGTGTCACAAAACTTAAACGTATGGTTCATTTGGCAAAATTAAAAACTTTTTTCGGTGTAACAACTTTTACATACAACGATCTCTTGTAACTTCATATAAAAGTTAAGGAACCAGAAAAAATTTGAATTAGGTCGAATATTTTGAATGGAACTTTGAGGGCGTTTTCATCCAACGATAAGGAAAAACTTACAATTTTCGGGTCATTTAAAGGCAAACGCCATCAAGGGGGTCATTCAGACCCGGTATTGTGTCTAGAGGGCTTAAGTTGAGTTAAAAATCCTTGTTATAGCTTTAATTTTGTGACTCAGTGCTTAGTTATCATTTTATATCATCAAAAAAAAACACTTTGATTATTAAACATTTAAATAAATTATATGTCTGGATACAATAATAATAATAAACAACAACAACAAAACGTAAATAAAAACAAAACATTAAAATGTACACAACTCATTCACATACTAATACAAGCACAGAAAAGCAATAACAAAATATAAAATAGAAGAAATATAAACATGGCGGCCATGACTGTTTTTTTCCCACACACACACACACACACACATACATACATCCATTCACAGATCTACATTCATAACACCATTCATATATATTGATTATTATTAAATGTAGTATCTTTGAGCAGCAGACAAGTAGAGTACATAAAAAAACGGTTATATACTATGTATGTATGTTTTTAACGTATATTATATACTTGTATTTGATAATCGATATAAACATTGTGTATATATAAATGACATGATTTAGCTTCAAACCATACATTGAATATTATTAT
Source organism: Culicoides sonorensis (assembly GCA_900002565.1). NCBI lineage: Eukaryota > Metazoa > Arthropoda > Insecta > Diptera > Ceratopogonidae > Culicoides > Culicoides sonorensis. The sequence goes on from LN483413.1 coordinate 69,782, forward strand.
AAAAATAAATAATAATAAAAATAAACATTATAATAATAAAATATTTTTCGTGTGTATATTAAATATAATATAATAATATTAAATTTTAAAAGGCTGATGTTTGATGATATATATTTTAATATTCATATCATGTCATAAGTATGTGGAGGAAGATTTTTATGAATGGAATGAAATGGAACTTACTAGAATTATCTGGACATTAAATTTATAAAGAAAGTATTTTGTTTGAATTTTAAATTGTAATGGGATGTAAATAATTACATACATTTAAAATAAATAGAACAAAAATAATCAATATAAAATTGAAATTCAATATGGCAGCCATGTTTCATTTTATAATTATTATTATTATTAATCGTTTTTGAATAATAATTAACACGCTGTATTTCATTCATTGAGAGTGTTTGTATTGGGTTTTTTTTATCATGATAAAATTAAATTGAATATTCATCATTATAATATTAGACAAAATTCTTAAACTTTTGAAAGTTACACACTATAAGTGTTAAACATTAAATAAAATACAAATAATGAAGACCTATTTACAGATTTGATCAAATCAATTCTTATATTAAATGTTATCATCCCTTTTAAATAAAAGAAAAAAAACATAATAATATACATTTTAAATGTATTTTAACATCAATAAAATTGTATATTCATAAACATAATGTTTAAATAATAATAATATTATACATGTTTTTTTTCTACAATATGAATATGAATGAATATCAATTTTAACTTATTCAATGGACTTAGATCGAATGTAAATGTTATGATAATAATAATAAAATAATGAGTGTTTAAACATTAAAATTAAACATTAAAATGTTTTAAACATTTAATAACATATATATAAGAATAAATCTAATGTATAAAATGGGTTTTCTTTTGAATTGGAATGATTTTCATTTAATAATATCCTTAAATAGCCATTCTTTCATGTATTTATTATTAAAATATTAATGGAATAATGGCGTTTAAATGTTTTATTTTTCTTTGAAAGTATGTTTATTATAATTTAATATAAAATGCGTACTAACAAACTTAACATCAATTTCTTTAATTTTTCAAAGGAATTTTACTTTATGGTTATATGAACAAAAAAAAATTAATAAATTTTGAATATGTTAAAAAAATTCTAGACTGTTTTTCAATATATACAAATATTGATTGATTTCATTAGCTTATAGTTAGTGTATTATTATTATTATTATTATTATAATTGTAACATTATATTATGATAAAATAATTAAATAGTCTTTCGTTGTTTTCTTAGCTTAAAATTTTGCATCGTATTATACAAATAAATAAATTTGCGAGTAATGTTTTTTATTACTTTATATATACAAATATGATAACACTAATTTTATTATTACAGTGCAACCAAAACAGGTCATATTCATTTCATCTTCTACAAAAAAAACAGAAACATTATAAAATTAAATTATTATGAATCACTTCATTTCATTAAACATTATATACATTTAATTGTATTATCGAATAATAATAAAACATTAATAGAATTCATATACAAAAAAAAAACATTAAAATGTAATAGAATATTTTCAATTGTATAAATACATACATTTTATTACAATTATGATTATTATTATTAAATATCTTTTTAAAAGTATAATAAAACATTATAATGTATTAGTATGTATGTATGTATTATTATATATAATATAACTCATATAATATTATTATATTATATTAATAATAGAAATATAGAACATAAAATAAAAATAAATAAAAAAAACAATAAAAAGAATGATGATACTGTAGAATTTAGAATTAGCTAGGAATGAAAAAAAAAATATAAAATTTACAAAATAAAAAAAGTATTGCACTGGTAAAAAAATGAAATGATAATAAAATGTATAATAATGATTAAAAATCTTATTAAAACAAAACAAAAATTTGATTTCATTTCAGATTAAAGTAAAATTTTATTTTACAAAAATTTACTGATTTCATTTAAAATTAAAATTTAAATTAAAACAAATTTTAGTTTCAAAAAATTTTTTGTTTAAATTTAAGAACGAAAATAATAATAATAAAATAGTAATTATAATTAAGTATCTAAATTAAAGTAAATATTATTATTATTACAATTATTATTATTATTATTATTAAAATTTAAGTAAAAAAAAAAACTAGGAAAATAATTAAATTGATAACAATGTGTACGCTTACTACAACAAAAAATAATAAAAAAAAATAATAATACATTGAAAAACATAACTAAAAACTTAAAAAAAGAAAAACATTGTTTTAATTCATTTCATTTATTTAATTTAATGTTATATCCTTGTTTTGATTCATTTTGATTCAAATTTCAAGTTCACTAAACTTTGATATGTAAAACGCAGTTTGGATCAGAAAATGCGCAGTATTGAACTTATTTTACTTTTGATGTGTAATTTTTCTTTGGTTTCATATTATTTTTTCGGGATGAGGTCAATTTTTACGTTTCACTTCAATATAAAACAAAAATTTAACTTTTTAATGAATTTGTTGATGATACTTTTTGGAAATCGTTATAGGTAAGTTTGATTCTGAATAAATTTGTATATTTTCCTGTTTATGAAATGAAATTTGTATGAAATGATCTTATTTTGTTGAATTTCTTTTATATTTATATACATTTTGTATGATTTACTGGAAAAAAACTGGGTCATATTTATATAACATTGTGATGTATGTTGAAAAAATTGGAATAAAAGAGGAAGGAAAATAAATAAAATAAAACGGATAAAAAGGATGTATGAGGTCACGAAGTATTATCTATTCGTTGGGTTGTTTGAACTGGATGAACTAAATTGTGTTTACAAAGAAGCTTTTATTATGGAAGCAGGGCGGATTGAAAATTATTAATAGCCCTGGCATGTTGTATTATTTCCTTTAAAATTTACGCTAAACCTTACTTTTACAAGACGATCGACTGCGGCCTTTTTTGGCATTTGCCAGATTGCCCGTATAGCCAATCCGTCACCAAGTTGGAAGCACCATGAAATGATGTAAAACTAGCGTTCGTCGTTCTCTTAAAGATTTTGAGATTTTCAGCCATATCCTGCAGTGAAACCAGTTGTAAAAGAACCAACCGCGACAAAAAAGAGGAATCAAGCTCCGACAGTTCAGATGATGACGATGAGAAAGAAAAAGCTCCAGCTAAGGCATCTCCTGTTGAAAGGACAAAAAACGCAAAGCAGATAAAGACGAGGAAGAAGAAGAAACACCAAAAACAATAAAAAACCTATAGCAATTTAGTGAGAGGTGGCAACTTGTATCACAAAGCCTAAAATGGTGAAGCGCAAAAAGGAGAAGGTGATGAAAATTCCCTCAAGAAAATTCATTCAAGGTCCACAAATAGAATGATAACAGTTTCAGACCTGATTCCACGAAATTCATTCTAAAATGAAATTATTTAATATAAACCGTTTTCAAATAACTCGGTCATCAAATATTTATTAGGAAAAACTTTTTTATTAAAATTGACATTTTACCTCGAATTTCAACCCAAATCAATTTTTCCAAGAAAATATTTGAATAAAATCCCGTCATATATATAAATGTTATAAAATAACTTCAATTTTCATCAGTAAAACCCTTAAAATAGACACAAATAAGTTCACAAGAAAGAAGAAAAGAAATTCAATACCATCCTCTTCTCACTTTTCCCCTCATAATGGATTCGATTAAGTAAATCCATTTAGTTTCCTTATCATGTGTCCAATAAAATCTGGGTTATTTAATTACAGTCATTCCTCATGATGTATGAAATCATGTGTTGATACAGTTATTTGATAATCTTACTTACATTTTGATATGGCCCCCATTAAAAGCCGTCAAATATATGAAATAAGATAAGATTGTTTTTATCAGTAAAGTGACGCGTTGTAGTAAAATAGTAAAGTTATCTCATGTATTGATTATATTTTGTGTGTATTCCATTTAAACTTAAAAAAAAATAAAAAAAATGAAATAAAACAAAAACAATAATAAAACCACGTAACTTAACTGTATTTTGTTTTCAATAACAAAATATATTTATGGGTATGATAACAAACTCGTATTATAAAATCGATATTGAATGTGATATAAGCAAGTCATGATAAATGGAACCGATTTCGTGACTCATGTGAACATGTTTTATTGGTTTTATTTTAAATGTATGAATCAGGTCCAGTCACTTTGTTTTTGTTTTGCCAATTTTTTTTTTTTAAATGACACCATATGCAATAACAGACACAGTTCAATTAAAATTAAAAATAATAACAACAAACGTATGTTTTGTTTCAAAGTAAAATAAAAATATTGATTAATTTTTATTTAAAAATGAAATGAGTAGTAAAATGTGGTCCGTTATGAATGAGATACTACCTGACTTATATAACGAACCACTTAAACATACGTTACGAATATAAATTAATTCAATTTTAATTGTCATTATACTTTCATTATCACATTTCGGATTAATTTTTATCATCAAATTAGTTTACTGTTATGTCTAAAGAAAAAAAATGATGAATTACCTTTCAAAATAAAAATAAAATGAATTAACGAATATTTTTTAAGATTTCTGGTCTTTAAATGTTCCTTTCTTGAATATCATCACAGTGAATATGACAGAAAAAACGTTGAGCAAAGTAAAATTTCAATCAAAATTAAGACAGTCCTATAATTAAATGCATTTAAATGATCGTTTCTTTTTCTCGACACTTTTGAGCAATTTACTTTTTTCTTCATTTATATAAATAAATAATAAAAATAATAATTAAAGAAACACAAACCAAAACAAAAAAAAAAATTATTTATAAAATACAACGAGTATGAAAATTGAAAGAAAGTCGTGTCGTGACATATTTCATGCGAACACGCTTTAAATTGAAATTATTTTGTTGTTGTTGCAAAAGTACCGCCTGTTCAAATGTTTGCAATATAAAAAATTTATTAAATAAAAACAATTTTTAATGAAATGTAGTCTAGCAGTGGTCCATCGCAAATGTATAAATAAAAAAAAGGTAACGGATCCAAATTTGATTTTTTTTATGTATTTTAACGGTATTTAAAGTTTTTTTTTTGCTGTGTAGATATAAAAAAATAACAAAACCATGTCTATGTTTGTTATCCATATTATTATGCCATACATGTTAATAATGATGATTGATCAATGTGATCACATTTAGAAAATTGGAATTTCGATGAATTTGAAATGAATTGAAGCGCATTCCTTCATTTTTTCTTATCAGATTCTTACGAGTGTCTTACTTGAACTTACAAGGCCCTTACTAGAACCTTGCGACGTTCTTACGATGCCCATTTACAGATCTCTAACGAAATAATAACGAATTTTTCACTTAACCGTTACGAATTCCTAAATAGAACTTTACGAGGCCCTTACTTGACTATTTCGAGGCTTTTACTAGTCCTTTACGTGGCTCTAACTTGAACCTTACGAGACCCTTTAATTGACCATTTCGAGGCTCTTACTAGAAGCTTATGAGACCCTTTAATTGACCATTTCGAGGCTCTTACTAGAACCTTATGAAACCCTTTACTTGACCATTTCGAGGCTCTTACAAGAAGCTTATGAGACCCTTTAATTGACCATTTCGAGGCTCTTACTAGAACCTTATGAGACCCTTTAATTGACCATTTCGAGGCTCATACTAGAACCTTACGAGACCCCTGACTTGACCATTACGAGCCTCTTACATGACCTCTTAAACACTTATTCATATCATGAAACCATCAACCTGGTCTCAATTTCGCAATTTAAACTCAAAACAAGTGAAACTCCACATTTCTGTACCAATTGATAAAATTATTATTACACTTTGAATTGTTTGTAAACACAACGTTAATTGTGCAGTTATGTGTACTTGTATTTATGTGGAATGTGATAATTTGATATGTTTGTAGTATCTATTTTCTTTTCATATCAAATAAAAAAAAAATATACATTAAAAAAATGTGTGGTGAATTTTACCATATATGGTGGTTGTGAATGTGCACTTAAAATGGTTAAAAAATGTTTCTTTTGAAATAAATATTTTATTATTCTTGTTCAGTTTGCATTAAAATTCAAATTTTTTTAATTGAGGAAACATTTTTTGTGTTGAAATGTCATAAATGCTGGGAAATGAATGTGATGAGTTTTTTAAATTAAATTCTTCATATTTTTATGTAATGAAATGGGTTTTTAAATTAAAAGAGGTATATGAAAAAACTTCACATATGTGTTGCATTACATTAATATTGTGTTTTGACCTGGAAAATGTTTCTTTACTATTTACGACTTTTCACCCATATAAAAATAAAATGAAAACGGTTCAAGGACATTTTTTTTTAATATGTTGCTCATGGACTTATCTTCATGGAAACGAAAAAGATTATTTTGGCTCAGTAACAAAATATTTTTACATGGAATCTTAAGATAAAGTTATTTCAAAATCGTTTCTTACTGTTAAATGCTTATATAACAAGAATGTTTCCTTATTTTCCTCCAAATCCTAGTAAAATACTCTTAATGGATTAAATTTAAAAGGTTTTTCCCTTATATTTTTACTGTATAATCTAATTTTATTCATAAAATGGGCATTATATAACAACATTTTAATTAGATTATTTAATATAAAAAATTACAGTGAAACGTTTCAAAACAAATACTTTGCTATTAATATAACAGAAAATTATGTAAAATTTATGTAATTTTTCACATTCTTTAAGTACACACAATTCATACACTAACTGAATTAAGGTTATTTATATTCGTATTGAAACTCGCACACAGGTGAAAATAACAAAAACAAGGTAATAAAATAATTCTTGGAAAATCGATATTTATTTTCCTCTTTTCCTCACACTGACTGGCAAACGCAATGAAGCAACAACATTAATATTGTAAACAACTAAATTGATGTGGAAAGGTGTCGATGTAAAAAATATATTTGAATCCTCCCGATGATTACGTGAAACATTGAAATGTGTTTTTAATGATGTGGCTCAAAATATATTCATTAATAAAACATTATAATTAAGGTATCACAAAAAAATGAACCCTAAAATAAAATTTCAGATCATAATCAATTAATTCATTCATTCAATCACATTGAAATGAGAAAAAAACGCACGATAAAAAATTTAGGATCTGAAATTGATGTTTTTTGTCCCTCAATCTTTATTTGGATAGTCATTGTCGACAACAGAATTAATGTTCCTTATCGTGTTTGTTTTTGTTTTTCTCTTATCAAGATATTGTCATGCTGATTTCACATGATACGAACATTCGTGTGTATATAAACAGGAAAAAATCCAATCATTCCTTTCCACATACTACAATGACAACAAAAATAGTATTCAACGTTTTTCCTTTCATACATTTTATTCCACATTTTTCCTAACATTTTATATAAATACAACAATTTATAACATAGCATGATGTTATTTTTTTTTCTTTTTTTTTGGGTTGTAAACATTATGTAAAAGGACATGCGCAGTATCTGGTGTTTACTTGATATTACAGCATGATTACAGCACTGTGGATACAGATGTATGGACTTAAATGGATCTAGAAAGAAAACAATAATCATCAATTTTCTTAAAAGACTTTTCCTATCAATACACCTGTAAATTAAGTAATTTTATGAAAAATTACCTTGAAGTAGGAATCATTGAGTTTTTTCGTTATAATTGAGATTTATTTGAGAATTTTATGTATGATGTAATGAAACTGCATACAGCTGTTTTTCATATGACCTTTGAACTTCTGGTACTTTCTTTTGCAGTTATTCAATCAAAGTGACTGATTAAATCGTTTCCGCACAAATTCTGGAAGATGTAATCACTTACTTTACAAATGGGAAATGGTTGCTTCACCGCTTTGTGACTGTGGAGCTGATCAAACTATGTTACATATCATCAGTTGTCCCTTAAATAACTTTGATGGAGGCTTAACAAATCTTCATAAATTAACAAAAGAAGCAATAATATGACTACAAGAATTAGACATTCAAGTCTAACTGTTTTTCAAGGTGAGACAAAAAATAACTTTTTGAATTGCTGGGGCGCTTTGACTGTTAATCGTTTTATTACTGTATCTTTTCATAATTAACAATATTGATGCTAAAACCTAATTACTACACCTGCCTGATGCCCCATTCCTAAAAAGAAATACTTGAACTATGGATTGATGTGATCTAGAGGATGATTTTCATACGATAAATAAATAACTTATTCAATCCTGCACTCAGGTCATCAGACGTATCGGACTGAGTAATTTTTTTTTCTGAAGAGGGAGCCAACTTACTCAGCAATGATCATGAAAAATGGGTATGCCAATGAATTTATTGGGATGCTTCAATTATATTTCTGGTCAAATTTGGGATTTATGCTTCAAAACTGCTTTAAGCCGGCTTAAATCCGCATCCTAGTAGCTTATTACGTGTTTAAAATTTAAAGAAATCATTCTAGTGTTGTTGACCTTTTAACGACTCAATGGCACATCACACCTCTTAGTCTTGAAGCTCATGGACCTGGAAAATTTCATTATTCATCTAATGTTAACATAGAAAAACACGATAAAAATTAAAGATACCTCATAACATCTTTAAAAGAATGATACTAGACTTGTTTAACATTCACAGTTATCTAGTTACACAAAAAAACTTGGGTTAATGTCATTTTTAAGAGATCCTTCACTAAATTTCGTACTGTTTCATGTTATGAATAAGATATAACAAGATACAAGATAAAAAAACTCACTTGTAAAATAGCTATGATATCCCTCGTTTTTTATTCAAAGATAAGCTTTAAAGGGACATACACTGAATTTAATATGAGACATAAAATCCATACCATGATTCCATAGAAAAACACAAAACACCCCTTATAACAATAAAACCAAAAAATGAAATGAAACTTAAAGATATCTCACTCACTTTATTGTAATAAAAAAGAGAAAGAAAACTCCCACATCAATGAAACATTTCTTTTATTTAAATTTAAAGTGAGTCGTGATTCCACTAAAATTTATTGAAATTTCACATTAAAAACGACTTTAAGAAACCTTTTTAAAAAACGTGAGTAATCCAATTTCATTTACTTTTTCCCACTCATGTAACTCATGAACCATTTCAAAAGTGCACAAGATGAATTTTATCTCTTTGATATATGTTTCAATGTTTATTATAATTACAATTATTGTTAACCAGGAAGGAAATCGTTTGAAATAAGCAAAAACAAAACACAAAAACTTTACATATTTAACAATTTCATTTCATTTGAGTCATATAACGCCCAAGCAAACATTTTACAATGCACTTAATAAATAAATTTTACTTATAAATATAGTTCATGTATAAATTTATATTTATTTTATTTTAAAAACAGTACACAAGAGTATTTTTCCGGAAGCAAGCAATGTCTGTTGTGTGTAGTATTTAAAAAATGATTATAAATTTATGTTCATATTTTTGTATTTCTATGCCCAATAACCGGGTTTTTCTTTTTGTATTAAGCTTTCATATTTAAAGGCAGAATAACATGATGCATAAATTTAATAATAATAATAATAATAATTGGTTTTATTTGTATGAAAGTATTTTCTTTATGTGTGTGTTGATGCATTTTACATGAATTACTTTCTATGATGTAATTTTGTGATAAAATGCAAATCTCTGTTTGAGTAAAATATTCAGGGTAAGCACTCCTTTAATTTTGATAATGTTTCGTTTCATGTATGATTTGATTTTTGTTTAGTGAAATTCATAGAGAAAAACATTTGAATTGCATATTTTATGCCTTAAGTTTCGCAATTATGAATTTAGTGCTTCAAGGATTTTATTATTATAAAAGATTAGAGTTTATCCAAAAAAATTTCTGTATTTGCTAGTAAAAGCTTCAAAATTGTCGATATTTTAAGAAATTGCTTGAGCCTCATTCAATTGAAATCGTGGACATTGTAGGAAACCTTATGGAAATATCTGAAGCCCAAACTACAGGAAAGAAAAATAGAAAATTCATCGTCACGACGATATGAGGTCCGAATTTCAGTACTAATGATCATTTACTGTTACCTTGATCATGATTGTAACCTTGAAACCATGAAAACCCAATTAACTTACTCAAAAATTAATGGAAACCATTTAAATTCACCGAATTCACGAAAAAAAAACCGCTAGCTGTGCAATAATTTTTTATTGAATTTCAATTTGAAATAATCATTACAATAATCATGATAATAATAACAATATAAAAAAAATCTACTTTGCTGTTACTTTTTATTAGTTACAATTCAAATAAAATGGAATTAAACCATAAATGGATAAAAAAATACAATAATAAATAATAATGAGAGATTGCCATTATGTTAAGCGCATACACACACAAGTTTTATTACATTTTACATTATTTATTGCTTATATACAATGGAAAAATTACTGCTCTATAGTCCATCATCATCATCATCATCATTGTTTATGTATTTAGTGTATACTTTAGTGAATTTCATACTATTGTAATGAGCTTCCAGGGAAAATATTCGCAATATGGCAACTGTTTTAACGAATGCAAAAAGAAACAGTTAAAAAAAGTGTAAATAATTTATACTTGTGTACATTGCAACGTTAAAAACAACATGATACACATAAGAAGAAGGAGTGAAAGGCAAATTTATCGAACCGGCACACACAATGTTTTTGTTATTATTTTTGTTTACATTTTTTTTATATGTATATTGTTTTATTGTTTCATGCTGGTATGATGGTAATTTTTGGCTTAGATTAGCATAATGAGCTTATGACTTATTAACTGTTGAAATCCATAATGGCACAAAAACCTTTTTACATATTAGAATGGTAATAAAATAAATCAATTATATAAAAAAATATGGATTCAATGATAAAATGAGGTTGAATTGAGGTTTATTGAAGTTAATATCGCGATTTAATGAATGTGTTTTTTAACACTTTGAGGTTCCTTGGGTCAAATATGTTCTTAAGTCAAAATTTTTAATATTTTTATGATAACTGACAGAAAAAATTTCCTTCTCTCATGCAAATTCTGGATATTTCCTTGTACTTTTAACGTTTCTGTATGGATTTCATGTGCGGACACCTCAATCTTTTTCCCTGGGTCAAAAAGTTATTCAAAAACATATTTTTTATATTGAACTCGTTGTCAGAACGTTTTCATGAATGTTGATTAATATTACCAGAGGCAGATTTAATAAAGGGAAGCCCATTTAATTGTGGACAGGCAAAATTATTTCTACCTTCATAGAATAAATCCTAAATCCATCCCTGATATTCCCGTTTTCGAAATTAAAACTTTTTCAATGTTCAAATTTAATTTTTTTTCAATACAAACTCCAAATGTATCAAGTTGAGCTTCGATTCACATGCATAATTTTAGCGCTAATTTAAAAGTTTGCAAATTTATTTCATTCTCTTCTTATTTTTTCTATCATTACAATAAATTATCATACAATTAATCTCTTTTCTCCATTTTTTTTATTTTATATTTTTATCTAGTCTGAGCATATTTTATGACATTGTGTGAAACATATTTCATTTAACATTTTGTATGAAAAGATTTCAGCTTCAATTTAAAAATCTTTTAACTTTATTTAACATCTCAGTTGGAACTAAAAATTCAATATGAATCTATTTTTTCCGTTTCTTTCTTTTTTAATTTTAAAAAAAGTTTATTTTCGTTGAAATTTATTTTGCTCAATTTATAAACAAATTTATTGCATTTCAATTGAACCTAATTTTATACAATTTATTTTTTTTATGTTTATTTACAAACAATAACCAACCGCTACCACATTTTCATTATTATTTTTTTTTATTTTTTAAGTATTATCGGTATTATAATACAAAAATGTATTTTTTTCATTATTTTCTTTTTTTAATACATTTTGTATAAAAAATTGTTTAATTGGAGTGTTACTGTGGGATTACTGCGTAAAATAATAAAAAATGGAATTGAAATTGAAACAATGAATGAATAATGCAAAATAGTGCGCAATTTTCTTTATTAATCGCAAATGTTACTACAACAGTTATTATTATAATTTATATTAATGTTAATGTAAATGTTTAATAAATTATTCTACTTGCCTATTAAATTGAAGTCAAAAAGAGAGATTTCACATGATTTGTAAGGTGTAGCACGAGGAATTAATATTTGGATGCAGTTAAAAAAATAATAACGTAAATTGTAATTTGAAAGGAAAATAAATGAATCATTATTTATGTTAATATTGAATGAAGTGATGTGTGGGATTGGTTAATTAACGATTTTGTGCCTTTGTTGATTTTCGTGTAATGTAATGAAAGTTTGTTTTTGGTACTTTTTTTTGACGATTTTTTGTCATATTACTGTTGAGGAAACTGCAAAATCGTATTTGATATCAATTTAATTGACAAAGATATTAAAAATAATGACCAAAATTTACCATCGGGTCATTAAAATGAGTCCAAATCCTTGATTGCTGTATAAAATCACTCTTAGTCAAACCTCAAAATCAAGGATCGCAGTTAATTTGTCAGCCTAGAGCGAAAGAGGTTCATTTGAGAGTTAATTCAATGTTACGTGGCAAGGACATTCATCAATCAATAAATTTGGATTACAGTCACATTGTGTTATTTTTAAATCTATCATTTATTCATACAAAAACAAAACAAAACAAACACATCAATTAAGTTATCCATTCATCATTCATTGTATCAACTTTGTAAACACTTATAATTAATTCAATACCCTAAAAACAAAAAAAAAAAAACATCATTAAAACAAGAAACTCTTGAAAAAACTGCGTTGTCTTTGAAAAAAAAAATAATACATTATCAATAACCTACCACAATAAAATACGACGTCATTAGACATAGTTTTTTGCGTTATAAAATCATCATATTTGAATGAAATACAAAAAAAAAATGACCTATAATATAAAAAATAAACATTTTATTTATAAATTCATTTTAGAGGATAGACTGATCCAAATTAACAACGTCAATAGTGCTAATAAACAGCTTAAATAAGTTTTATGTAAGCGAGAGAAAAAAAAATTTATACAAACGGAATTATGAATAAAAATTGTATGAATTTTTATTATTGAATTTCATATCAGTTTGTCAATTAAAAAATTATTATTATGTTATGAATTTTATGTTAAGGTTATCAAGATATCTTCTGAAATGTGATAAATTTTTTTATTTTATTGAGGAAGGTTTTTTTCTGTTGTTTGAATTTCAATCATCATAACAATTAAAAATATTAAGAATATCATGTGATTTAATGGAAATTTTCCTCCTTTCAAACAAAACTTTCCTTTGAAGATTAATTTCGAATTTTTTATGATAATATTTGATGAATTTCATAACATTGCGTTATAAATTTATATGGAACTCATTTTAAATTTGCACGATGATTTTAAATTTAATCAAAAAACATGTTTGACCCACTTGACGCCAAATCACATGTTCATGTATTTGTATTACTGATATAAATTTTATCTTTTTCAATGAAATTAAACTAAATTTGCGATTTTTAAATCAACATTGTTTTAAATTTGGGAGATTTCTGTTATAGACTTGATAAGAACATGAGCCAATGTCACATGAAATGAGAGTATTCACATACATTTTAATTTTTTTAATGGTGCCTCGTGTCTTTTTGTATACAAAATAATAGTAATAATAATAATAACACACACACGTATTTGACTCTCACTTAAATTTTAAATAACGAACGATTTCTTTTACTCATGTCTCAAAGATTAGATTAAAATTTTTATTTAAAGGTAACACGTTCTGATAAAATGATACAAATATTATGATATTTTTTAACAATAAAATGTCAAAAAATACAAAATATATATTGAATTATAAATTCATATGTTGTTCCTTTTATTTTCAATATCATTTCAAAAAAAAATAAAAATTTAAATGACCGTCTACGAAACTTCCTTTTTTTCAGAAAAAAAATATAAAATTTCATTCATTTATTAAATTCATTTAAATTTAAATACATTGTCAATATAAAACACGCGCATAATAAATAAATTTATATAAAATTTTAATCGTGAAATATAAAAAAAAATTTAACACATTCTTGAGAGTAAATATTTTCAGCTTAAGTGACCACCACGTGCATTTGTTGTTGTTGATTTTTTTTCCTCGACTTGAAATTACGTGTACAAAAAAATGCATTTATTTTTTGTTATCATTTCAGAATTTTAATTGCTACATGATTCAACGTTTATTGTGATTAACTGAAGCTTATGCGCATTTTTTTCAATTTTTTTCTTACATGTGGATTGGATTTTGTTTATATTTTGATGAATTTGTAATTTCTTTTTTTTTGCTTGCTGATGAAATTTTATGAAATATCAAAATTTTCGCGACGTATTTACTTGAAAATATTATTCAAATTTTATTTTAATGTATAAAATAATGAAGGCAGGTGATTATCATAGGGTGTGCTATTTGAATTCCATGGAGACAGTTTTTAAATGAATATAAGGAGAGAAAATTGAAAATAAAGGTATTTTTTCATGGATTTACTGTGGAACAAAACGGAGAGTGGATTGAGAATTGACATAATTGGATCTGAATTTCAACAAAATTATAATCCATCATAATTTTGTTCCCTTTAAATTTATTGGCTGAAATGATGAATGGCATTGAATTCAATTTATGAACCTTTTTTTTGTTTTTATTTTGAAATGATATTTATGGAAGCGTTCAATTCAATAATAAACTTTTGATTGATTTAACCAAATATTTCGAGAAGGAATTTATTGCTATGAAAAGAAGATTGAAACAAGGAAATTGAATAATGGAGAGAGAGTTTGATTTCCCTATGAATTTGAAAAGAATTTTGATTATTTATTATATTTTTAAACAATTTTTTTGTTTTTGTGTTCCTAAATCAAATAAGGTTGCGGTTAAGAGAGTTGGGTTGTGAAAAGTTTAGAATATTTGAATATACTTTATTAAGAAAAAAGTACAAAGAAAAATATCAGAGAAAGAGACTTACTTAACTTACTTCTTCCTTACTTGATAAGGAAGCAAAACATGAAATCCTACTTATATCTCCCTTACATGATAAGGATGTAAATCTTCACAGTTAACTCACTACTTCCTGACTCTAGAAGAAGAGAAAACTTAACTGACAAATTTCATCTCCCTCACTCTATATTTATCCGCTTCATTGGTCCAGTGGTTAAAGAATTAGCTTTGCAACTGGATGGCGTGGGTTCGATACTCGAACAATCATCAGTACTATATATTGTAGTTTTCTCCTGATTGGATTGTATAGTGCGATAAAAAAGCAGAACACTCGCCATGGAACTTGATCACAAGCTGGTACCAATCTGTATAGAGCAGAAAAAAATTGATACTACCGCACCGTAGCAAGATACTCCACTCTCTGTACGCACCAAAAAGTAGAGGTCTTTAGGATAAGCCGATAATGTAGAGCAATATCAAAAATAATATGCATTATATAAATTAATAGATTTAAGTTTCATGTAGGTAAAAGACATTCAAGGACCCATTGTGGGTCAATGGTGGTCTTATGAAGAGAATAAAATAAATAAATAAGGATATTAAACTTGACAGGCATTTTACTACTATCTTACCAGATAATAAGGTCATACTTACTAAAATAAGGTACTTACCATTACTCAACAAAAAATTTCTACGTTTTACATTCTGAAAATAATTAAAAGTACTTGTAATGAGCATTTGATCATCCATCATTCCATCAAAACAATATCATTTTCTCATTCTCTCAATCATT
This sequence comes from Culicoides sonorensis, assembly GCA_900002565.1. NCBI lineage: Eukaryota > Metazoa > Arthropoda > Insecta > Diptera > Ceratopogonidae > Culicoides > Culicoides sonorensis. The sequence continues at coordinate 85,598 of LN483413.1, forward strand.
CTCAATTTTAAGTTCGTTACCCGACAACTTAATGATTAATAAATAATATCTTATCAGAAAAAAAATATTTATATTTGCATAATATTTCAATTAAAATCACATTCATTAACATAAGCCATTAAATAAACGATACGGTAAAATTTAGTAAAAAATTTAGTGATTCATTAAATTCCATTCAATTACATGGTTCCCATAGTTCAACATCAATCGACACATGATTAAGCTTTGTTGAGTGTGTGTTATCTTTTGTCACTTTATCTACAACCTACAAAAAAACAAATCCAAGTACAGTAACAAATTCCAATGGATAACAGTGTGTAATTTTATATGAAATTCAATCATAACAACAACAACAAAAATAAGACAAGAAACAATCAGAGTGATTGCAGTTACGAGCGTGTTATTGCATCGACAACAACAGTTTCACACCTTCTTACAGTTATTTCAATCAATTCATTATTATTGAAAGTTTTCTCTTCAATTTAAATTTAAATTTAAAAAGTAAATTAATATTATTTTTTCATGATTTTTTATTTAATTTAATTTTTTTTAATTTCAGCAGCAAAATGGCAAATTATCAAATGGGTACCCATACACACAAGGTTCCAATGACATTGTTCAAGGAGAATCGTGCAAAATTGATCGGTGAACTGAAAAAAGTCCAACATTTAGATAATAAAGCTGTCGTGCTCTTACAAGGTGGTGATAACATTAGCTTATATGATACCGATGTTGATTATGTATTTAGGCAGGTGAGTGCTTTACTGCATGCTTTGAAATTATTTATAGATTCAATGTAAATAAAAAAAAGAAAAACATTACTTAAATATTTAATTGGAGTGAAGTGAATGAAATGAAATGAAATGTAAAGAAAAGAACAAAAAAAAAATTAAATGAATTATCATCTGTTTTTACTTTTTCGAGTGGGTTTTTATTAATGGAGATGACAAACAAAATTAATGTTCTGTTAAGGTTTTTTTTTTGTTTTTCACTAGCTATATGTTTAGTGAGTGTTTTTTGTGCTATTCAATATTTAAACATGAAATTGCCCTGAGGCGTGAACTATGAAAGAAAATGGTGAATTAACAGTCCATTGCACCGTTATTTGTTTTGATGATGACTGATGTGATATTTTTATTAGTGCGTTATTTATTTACATTTATACTTTGTAGTTCATATTCATGGTGCTTTATGTCTGTTTTTGTTTTCTTTCTAGTTATTTTTTTATTTATTGTTGTATGAAACGAAATGACTGAAGCATTGACAGCTCTCTGAATTGAAATTATTCAAATGAATTATTTATTTATATTTTTTTGTGTTATTGCTATTGCTTTGGTGAAATATTCAATGAAAAAAAATTGTGTCGAGAGTGAGTTTAATGCAGCACTGTGGAAAATAACTTAAAGATTAAGATCAGATTTTAAATTATGACCTTGCAACGTTCCTGAACACCACTTAAAAGAATCTCATGCAAAAAAAATGACTGAAGTGATTGAAAGTGAATAAGTTTCAAGATTTTTCCTAACCAGATAGTTCATCTCAGGTTTCTCCGTGTAATTTTCCATTCAAATCGATTCCTCGTAGGTGGTAAACATATTTCATGCATTTTATTTACTTTTTGCTAACTCGCTGCAATATAAAAGTCATGATTAAGTAATAAATTAAAAAGAATAATGCATTTTGTGGGTATTTTGCAATGTAACACACACAAAATGAACAAAACTTTAAAATTATGGAAGGTATACTCACATTTTGCGATATATTTTTTTAAAAATATTATTACAAAGGAAGTTCAAATGGGAATTCACATAAATTCGAAAGTTAAAAACATTTTCCTTTCATAAAAATTCTTTTTAAAGTGGGTGTATGAAATATTTTGTCATTTTGTTATTATTGAAATTGAATTAGTTTAAAACAAAAAGTTTACAATTTTCCTTGAAATGCCTTTGAAACAGACTTTTACAGGATTTTGCCATTAAAACATTCAAGTAACTTGAAATTTGACACTCTTTTAAGATCATAACAAAACTTTAATTCATTTTAAAAATAGAACGAACGAAGAGTGCCAACAAAACTTTGTCGTTAGTTGTTATATTTGATATCCTTGTAACAGATTTATTACTTAATTTGTCCTTATTTCCTATCCAAAATTTTAAAAATAAACAGAAATGTTTCTTGGCAATGTTTTATCTCATAACACCAAACACCATAGTGACATCAAGTTAAAAATAAATTTATTTTACCTTTAAAATGGAAATGCCTTGGTGCCTTCTGGCATGGAAAATAAAACAAGTAAATATGAAAAAAAGGGTAGCAACATCCCTTATTTTGATAGAATTTCATAGCATTCATGTTTATTCAACCATTTATTCATATAATATTATTCAAATAACCACTTATATGTGCTCATTTTTCATATGAAACTTGAAGATACTTTTTTTTTATTCATATAAGATATGACTCAACATACTTAACGGCCATGACACTTGAGAGCAAGTTATACGAATGGCACTTATTTCATGTTTTTACTATTTTTTTAATGTTCGTTGATGTCCAGTCCATACTCTTACAAGTACACGTACTGTGCTAGAAAAATAAGATGAAAAAGTCAAACATTAACACAAATATTCTTATTTTTTCATCATCATTTTTCACATTGTACCATTATTATGTTCATTGTACGACAACAACAATTTGCAATGGAAATAAACTGGCTTTGTTTTATTTGTACATTATTTTTTTTTTTTTTGCAATGAAATCTGTTTAATTTTTTTATTAGTATTTCTCATCTAGTTGTTACTGTTAGTGCAAATAAATTTAATATGAATTTATTCATTTTGTGTGCTCATGCAGGAAGTTGAATTGTGTTGTGAATTGAATTTAAACAGAAAAAAAACATCAACATCATCATACTGGAATTTAACAGTGATGATAACAGTAGTTTTTTTTTAAATGTCGGGAGAAAAATGAGGTGTTTCAATTTAAATTGAAGTAAAAATCGGTCTTTTTCATGAATTTCTTCAATTTCTTCATTGAAACAAAAATTAGAAGAAAAAATTTTCTATTCAATGTAACCAAAAAGAATGTCTAATGATCGTTAACACTTAACCACATCAATCATTCAAAATCTCTTGCTATCAAAAGAAAAAAAAAATAGAACAATCAAGTTCAGTCATAGATAAGCTCAAAACAAAACATTAATTAATGTTGTGTAGTGAAAAACAAAGAAAAACGAGCACAAAAATACAATATCAAAAATTATACACGCACGACATAACTTAGAACATGCTTAGATAAAAGAACACCCACTCAAAGTATTTCATAATGATGAAAAATAACAATTTTACCTATAATAATACTTTTGTTCTTTTGTTTTCACGAAAAATTCTATTTTTGTTACATTTTATTTTGGTCTTAAATGAATTTCATGGAGTGATGTAATGGAGAGGTGTAAGGTTTGGTATCACGAGCATTAATCATATTTTTTTGGTTATATTTTCATGAAAAATTATGAACTGGGTACCCTGTGTGATAGGGTGACCATTTTAGCCCCATACAAAAATGAGAGTTGGTCACCCTGACCCTGTGAGAGTAAAAAACTCTTATGAAATATTGCTTCAAGGTCATTGATTTTCAGATGACTGATGATGATGATTTTAAGCTGATATGACCCATAAAAGTCACAGCATTCCACAAATTTGCCACATGCTTCAAAGATGACTGAGTTGAAGTCATTTTCTCCTATCAATTTTTTCTTTTAACTGAATTTTGATCCATCTTTACATTGTATCACCAACACAAGATGAATAGCTGTCAAAATCCTATCATTGTCAAAAATTACAACAATAAATCACTCTTGACCTTATTTCAAGTGACATTACGTCAAAAAAAGATAAAAACAATAATTCATCAATGATATGCCTTAATTTTTTTGTATAATTTTTTTGTATCGACATTAACTTAACAGTATCTGCAAATGACATCCTTTCAAGGTCATTTATCAAAAAGATTCCAAGAATTCAATTCACTCCAATAGTTGTAAATGGAAAGTAAATTAAATTGTCTAAAACTTAATTGAAAAATATTTCATGTAAAACAATTCATTTCATTTTACTTAGACAAAAAACAATTTTATTTTTATTTTTAATTATTGTCATTTTTTATTTCACAGGAATCGTTTTTCAATTATTTGTTTGGTGTAACCGAGCCAGGATGTTATGGTTTAGTTGAAATTAGTTCTGGAAAATCGACGTTATTTGTTCCACGTCTCCCTGAAGAGTATGCCGTTTGGATGGGAAAATTACTTACATGTGATGATTTTAAACAGAAATATGAAGTGGATTACGTTTATTTTGCGGATGAGGTAAGAAAAAACGCATTTTTTTATGTATGTCATTTTCTAATTGATTTATTTTAATTTTTTGGCTGAAAAATGTGAGAATTAAATTTTATGTGCGTGCCAACATTTTTTGTCCTAATTAAATATTTTTAATGTTATATCGCCATTTTATACTTATCTGCAAATAATTCAAGTACTTTTAAATTAAAATAAATACCGTAATTTATAAAATTAAATGTTTTTTAAGTGCAGACTACAATTTCCTTAAAACTTGAAATTATTATTAATAAAAATAATAATTGTGAGATAAGAAATTGCAATAAAAACATCGGTTACAGGCTAAAATGCTTTTCTTTTACAAATATTGTCTTAGCAAAAATTCAATTTAACAGTATGAAATTATTTGCCTTTAAAAAAAACAATATAAGAAAATATTTAATTTAAAGTAAAATAAAAAGGAAAAAAAACTTTTTGTTGAATTCATGCAATTATTGTAAATATTATAGTTGTTATTTTATGTTATTATTATTATTTTGCATTTGTTTGTGTTACTTAAGTTGAAACAAAAAAAAATTAATTTAGTTTCATATTGCACTCATTTTTTGTGTTCATGGGAATTGAAAATCCAAAAAGGAAGTTGACTGTGATTTGCATTTCCGTGAAATTTTATTCGGCCCAGTGGCGGATTGGCCATACGGGCCGCAGGCCGCAAGCGATCGTCTTGTAAAATTAAAGTTTAGCACAAATTTAAAAAAAAATCATACAGAATGCCAGGGCCGTTAATAATTTTCAATTTGCCCGAGCTTCGGCCATTTTGAAAAGTCAGCCATTTTGGGTAAAGTCGGATATTTTACATAAGTAGACAATTTTTACAAGTCAAACACTCGAAATCCTTCTTTTAACTCACATTTTAACTAGACTGAAGTTCATCTCATCAACGACCTTTTCAGCCTCGAGGTGGGGTTTTTTGGACCCTTCCCGACACCCTCCCGGTTTCATCAACGACTTTTCCCTTGATGAGAAAATAAATTGATAGAGAATCCAAAAATACAGCGTTTTGTAGCAGGGTTTTTTGATTGGACCCTTCGGAGGGCGCTGAGAGCTGATTTTGTGATTTACACGGGGTATTGGGGAGGGTCTTGGGGGTCCTAAAAACCTCTCCTCGAGGCTGAAAAGGTCGTTGATAACTTCAGTCAAGTCACATTTTATGCCTGTTTTTTATGATTTATGAATTCAACCAAAATCAGCTTTCAAATGAAATGTCACCTCAAATTTCATTACACCAAGCGCTAATTCAAATTTTTTCCATTCTTTTCATTTGATATTGCACTTGGTGATATTTATTTACAAAACAAAAACAAACACCTTAACCTGAATATATGTAATCACTTTTATAGTTGCTAATACAAAAAATATATACCAACATTTACAATTTACATCATTATAACAACTGTCGTGGCTGTTTATTGCATACAATTTACAAGTCACAAGTTTCAAGTTGCATATTCTTAACAAAAAAAAAATATTTTATCATTAGATTAAATTCATGAAGCGAATTGTAACTTTTTAAGGTAATAAAATATGAACAAAACACTACAAGACTAACCTTATGTTGTTCTTAGTAAAGTTTTTAGTTGTAAATTTAACATGAAGCAGTTTTTGAATATTTCATTTTAATTTAAAACGAAATTTTACACTGAAAGAATCTGAAACAATGAAATCGTTATGAATGAATAACGAAATAAGTTCTAATCGATTGACTTTTTTTTCATGCTTTTTACTTGAATTGCATTTCAAGTGAACGATGAAATTTTAATGTAATAAATTTTCAACGGAATTTCTATTTGCATACTCAATTAAGCATGATTTTGACGTTAATTATTCAGAAATTATAATTTTTTTCCACTTCAGAGTTTTAATTTTAACCTTTCAAGTGATTTTTCATCTGTAATTGACGGGTTCAAATTAATGAAATTTCCAGTATAAATATATAAAAGGAATAATTATTACCAATACCATGATGATCATTATTATTATAATAATGTAAATGAAATGAAATTTACATTAAGAATGTTAACTTAAATAAAAAGAAATCAAGAATACACAAAACATTGAAGAAGCCATAACAAGATGATGATGATGATGATGAAATGAAAAGAATGATGTTGTGTACATTCACTTTTGAACTTTTTTTTTGTATCGTTTCTTTCTTTTTATTTTATGTTTGTTTACATTCTTTTCTCTTTTCAATACATTTTACGGCAACATTTATGTTTTCATTATATAAAAAAGACAAAATAATAAAATTCTGTTCAAGTACTTGTTGTGTTTCTTCTCCCATTTTGATTGTAACTTCTAGCAATTTCTTCAAGTTTTTTTTTGTCTTCTTTTACTTTTATAATGTAATGTACACAGAATTTTCTTAAATATGTATAATTTGACTTGACTTGTATATTAGGCCAAGTATTTGAAATGAAATGTAAAATGAAAGAAAAATGTAAGAGAATGCTAAAGATAAATACACATATGAGATGAATGTGCTTCATAAAGTTGACTCAGTTGTTGAGTAATGGTTTATTTACAGTCAATTTATTTATGCTGGGTACATGTTATAATACTTTTATAGCTTTAAAGATTTTTATGACACAAAAAAATGCTTTTTTGAGAATGTTTTGTATGAATTTAACTCGGGTTATGAAAATATTTGAGGGAATCTTTGAAAATTAAAATGAAGAGGTTGGTAAAATTGAATTTTTTAAGACTGTATGGCTTGAAACTACTTCATTTGCTCTATTAAACTGGGCTGAGTCCCATGCATGCCAAACATATGCTTAATAGACATTTTAAAAGCTTTGACTGAAGAAAAGCCAACATCAAGAGAGAGAGAAAATACAGTAAAACTATGCAAATGCACTAAAAACCACCATTTCATGGTAAAATCTTCCATAAAATCATTTTTATTTACTTTTTTGAAACGTTTTTGCTATTGAAAAGTTATTCACTGCCTTATACTCAATGGAATCATGTTCAAATGATAAGAAATTGGTTTTTCATTAGATTGCACTGAAAAATTGATGGAAATAATGAATTGCTTTGATATCATCGTGAACAAATAAAATGCAAAAAAACGAAAACGAGTTGGAATGAAAACGTCGATTACATGATGAGAGTTAAATTTTAATTGAGCAAAATGATTCATCCAATTTCATCTGAAATTATCTTGAAATGAAAAAATGAAAAAAAATATAATGGTTGAGAATGCATGCCTCGTCTTAGTCCTTAAAGACCAGAAAATCCCGTTTTATGATTTAAAATTCAGATTCAAATTAAAAAATATTTTCTTTATAAAGAAAAATTTCAATGGAATCCTTTCAAAAATTCCTCAATTCACTCCATTACTCAAAAAAACTAGGTCACTTGAACCATTTTTCATATTTTCGTTGTTTCAATTCCATTTAAATGTAATTAAATCTGTTAACCGTCATCACAAGACACCATTAAACCCATTTGGTACTGAAATTGTATCCCTTTTTATTGTAATATTGTAATAAAATACAATTTACATCATTTAAAAACATGAAATATTTGCATTTTGTCAGTTTAAAAATAAAACATTAATCTTAAATTTTCATAACAGACGTTTTGTAAACATTGAAAACAGGAAAGCAGCTACACAGTTATAGTTAAATATTATTGGTAACATCATATCAAATGTATAAATATTAAAATGGGGGCCATTCAACTACAGATTCTACAATTTCATATTTTATTTTATTTTATTTAAAAAGTATTTTACTATAAAATTTACGAGTTCATGTTTGTTTTTGTTGTTCAAAATGTACTTATACGGGAAGATGCTCGTACACACACACACACACTTTGTGAATAGAGTGCAGTGCCCTATTATTATTATTATTTGAATGAATTTTAAAATAATCTACGTATCTTCTTCATCGTCTTTACTGTTTTGACAGTCGTTGGTGTGTGTCATCATTTGCATCATACATTTTTCTTCTTGTAAATTCAACATACGTGGTATCTCTCACGTTTTATTCCCATATTATTTTGTATTTAAAATGCATTTAACGTTAAATTTGTGTGTTTCCTCTATGAAACATATCATAAAAACTTTTCTGACTCACATTTATTGACTTTATTCATATAAATTTCATATGAAATTCATTCATTTCAAGAAAAAAGAAGAGGTTCATATTAAATGATGATAATAATATTGTAGTTATGTGTCTTTTTTTTCATATGTCTGATGCAAGAAATTGTGTTCATTTGAATCAATGAATGGTAAAAACAATGTTTCGTTTTACAAAACAGTAACTGTTGATGTTACAAATGTGTCTGTGAAATTGTTAGTTGCATGAAATGCATTTGACCTGACAGCAGGAAGTGAAATTGTCTGATAGTGGAAACCAAATGAAGACAATCAACTGATGATGTTTTTGTTTGATAGCGATAAATGTGCTTCATTGATTTCGAAAAATTTATTGTGAAGGTTCTTTGAACTTGAAACCTATTGGCAATTGGTGTGTTAATTAATTTTCATCGGGTTTCGGATTGGAATTGTGATGAAAAAAATTTTCCTTTATACATATAAATTAATTAAATAATTTTTGTTTGATGTTCCCTTTTTTTGTATGTTTTCCCTTGTTTTACTCAATTTTGAAGCGCAATTCATTGCATAATTATGAAAATTCTCGAATAATTACACAATTTCAATTAAAAGTTGCTACAATTCTCTAACATGAAAATAATAATTATTTTTTTTTTTCATTTCAGATCGATGAAATAATTGGAAATAAACATCCATCTGTTGTATTGACATTGGTAAGTCATCTCATTAATGAATAAACAAATAAATTATGGTATAACAATAAAGTTAATTAATTAATAAATTTCCATGACTTTGAGACAGAAGTCAATCAAGCATTAAATTGAGCTTTAAATAGAGGAAAGGTGCCGTTTATTGGAGTAATCATTGCTTTAATAGGATACACTTACACTCTAAGTCAAAAACGCCCTGCAGTACAAATTGATTTGGTTCGTTGACAGAGATCTTTGATTGGCGCTTACAAAATGTTTGATGAAATTCAATTTTTAACGCATTTTCTGTAATTTCGGATAAAACTTTCGAATATTATGAGCACTCTTTTAGTCTATACATATAATGCGGGTGGTCTGCGGGACGTTTTTAACTTACAGAGTACGAATATTTCCTAAAATGATTGATTTTTGAATTTGATGCCCAAATAAGGCGCTTCTAGTGTTAGATTTGTTCAAGCTAGAATCTTTTTAATCTCATTTTTGTATGGAGCTAATTTTTTTCGGATAGTCAAACGATTTTTGATCATATTTGACTAAATATTCATTCAACATCTGCGTTGGAGTGGGGAAGTGATAAAAGATCAAGGACAAATGTCGCCATATCGCCAAACGAATTATTTCCTGCTGCATCTTGATATTTACAACCAAAAATTTGCCGTTGAAGTAGTTTCAATCCAGGAAATATTTTGTAATTAAAAAATTTAAGGCGAAGAGCTAAAAGAGCCAAAATTATGTAATGAAAGAGCTAAAAAAGCTCCAAGGGGCTTTTGAACCATGTTGCGAGCCAAAAAATTTTAAAAAGAGCCAGATCTAACTTCGAAAGAGCTAAATTGATCACTCTGCTTGTTAAAATCTTTTCTCATATGAATATCATAAAATTTTCCACAATTGACTTTGATCCATATTCTCAACACTTAAACTTGCCCAATAATAATTTTTTTGGTATATTCTGAAAATAAATTTTCCTGTAAACATGAAATGAAAAAAAAACCAGACAAAAAATGTCTTAATTTAATTGAATTGTGTAAATGTGCAATTTTTCTTCCTCTGACACCATATTTTGACACCACATGATTTTTGACGTTTTCATCATTTGCATCAATTTCCCAAGGTGATCTTTTTTAAAAATGCTAACGTATGTTAAATGTGAAAAAAAAATTAATGAGTTTCTGAAAACAAGTAGTAGAAAATATGAAGGTTTTTCCTGTGATTTTTTTTTATCGCATTTCAATTTTATTTCAGTTCAGTCCGTGTAAGATGTCTAAGGAAAAAAAATTAATCTCCCACTTGTGCGTTTCTTTGTGTTGTTCATCTTTTAAATAAATGTCACACATTCGTTTTATTTATATTTCATTTTGTTTTATTCGCAGGCAAGACAGACGTTAAGACCATGTGATACAGATAAATAACATTCGAGTTTGTTTTTATGTCATTTTTGAATTAACATCAACTGATATCACATAAGTGGGTTGAATTCTGTGTCTTTATAAATTTTGTCGAATTTTTCTTTTGAATATGGGTTCGTTTAAAATACAATTTGAATAGAAGTAAATTTACTTTGGAAACCTCCTAAAGTAAGTTTTCAAGTTTCACATTCAATTGAAACAAGAAAAAAAAAAATGATTTTCATAAGTGTTTTGCATAAGCATTCATCAGACAATTGTTGTTGGCACGTTGCCACTCCTTTTCATATCGCACACACTGAAACATTTTATATTTTTTTAAAAGATATTGCTCTTCAAATTTACAATGTGGACCAATACAAAGAGGAACTATAAACTACGAAAGAGTTGTAACGTGACGTAAAATTAAAATTATAATAAAAAAAAAGAATTTTCTGTTGTATAATTATTAGGTTGGCGCTCACTTTTCACACTTTTTTCATGTATTTATTTCAATTTATTTTAATTTTTTTTTTTTTGAAAATAAAAATAGAATGGACGTAAGAGAAAAAAAAGTCAATTTTAGTACAAATAAATTACATATTTACTATTAATATACGAAAACTAGGTTTAAAAAATTAAATTTAATGTAAAATGATTTAAAAGTCTGAGAATTTTATGACGAAATAATCAAATTTTGTGTCATCTTAATTTCAAAGTATCTTCAAAAAGTATTGAAAAAAAATCCTAAGACAAAAACAAAAAAAAAAACACACCGGAAATTTGAATTTAGTGTGACACGTGAACTCTATGAACATTAATATCAAATATTTTTTTTTTTTGTGAATTATCATAAAATGATCTTTGAAGTACATTGAAAACAAAAACATGTAAACATAAATGAAATGAAAAAAATTTTTTTTTTCTTTTAAATGAATGTCAAATTTTACATTTCAAATGTAATGTTAATAATATAATAATTAAAATTTTAAATAAAAATTTAAGAGAAAAAACGTGAATGGTGGTGCACGTACATCGTTTCAATTTTATATGTAAAATTTGTGTCATTTTTTCGAAGAGCCTCGATCGAAATTTGAGTTACTTTTTAAATCCAAACCATTTAAGACCATCAGTGTGGGAATAAGGGGTTCGAACATTGAATCCATCTGGTTTTGAGAGTCAATGCTTATTTTTTTTCAGGAAATTTAAAAAAATAAAAATTTTTTATTGAAGTTTATTACAAAATGAAGATGAAAATTCATGCTCCTCACCTTTTTGAATGATGACACATCAATTTCGCAGAATCACTCAAAAATGACACAAGAAAAATTTTCCTCGTACATTTAAATTAAACACGTAAATTTAAAATACCCTCAGTTTAATCACATTTTTCCCTTTAATAATCTCTAACAACATTGCAATAAAAAAATGAGATTAAATAGAGCCGTCCTTTCAAAAATATAAAATCATCATTAATTTTTATAATTTTAATTCAACATTTTATTTTATTTTAATTAAAATCATTTTGTGTGATTTATTCAACGTATTTTAACGTATTTACACTATTTTTGTTGGATTAAAATGTCAAATGTCGTGAAATTAGGTCAATTATTTGCCAATCATCCCATTCTGTAATTGTTGAACGTTGTTTTAGTGTTCAAAAAACTATTTTTTTTTATTATTATTTTGCAATTTCAACTCAATTTCAATGAGTATTGATCGATCGAGCAAATAAAAACTTGCTTTAGGGTATTTTTTCTAATAAAAATAAATTTTAATTGAACATTCAAAGTTACAGTTAAAGGCACTATTTAATTTTAATGCCTTAAAGAGGAAGAATTTTCTTTAAAAAAAAAAGTATTTTCAATTAATTGAGTAATTTTCTTACATAAAAAATGATTAAAAATAAAATTTAATTTCCTTATTACCCTGGAGAATCTTATTATTTGCAGTAATTGCTTGATTAATGGAGAAAAGAACTAAATTTATTTTTTACTTTATAATTAAAGAAATTTTTATTTGAATTCTTGTCAGTTCTTTATTAGTTGTTACTCTTAAATAGTGTCATTAAAAGAATTTAAGTCATAAATAATTAAACTAATGAAGAAAGACAGAAAGCTCATTAGATGATGAAAAGTCATTTGAGGCGTTCAAGGCAATCATGAACATCAATTACAAGCCAGTAATGTTCTTTCTTTGAAATGAGCTTTATTTATAAATTACAAGAAATTATCGTTGAAATAAATATTAATCGTTTAAATACTCAATAAAATATATAAAAAAAGAAAAGAAAGAAAGAACTTGTAAAAATTGAATTTAAAAAACTTCAGTGAAATAAAAACAACAGATGGCTTCGTTTCAACGAATCGTTTGGTTTACACAAAAAAAAAGTTATTGTCCTTTTTTTTGATTTTATTTTATTTTATCATTAAGGTTATTCACCTAAAATATAAAATTATTTTTTATTATTGTTATTTTTTTTAAGCTCATACGCATTTTTTTGACATACACTCACTCACACACACAATTTTTCTGTTTAATCTCAATTTCTTTGTTACGTTCTTTTTTTTATATTCATACATGTTTCTTTTTTTTCATCTTGCTGATTGAACTCACATTGAATTGCAGCTGACGCTGCCACTTTTATTATCTGTTCGATATGCCGACTCAGTTGGTATTTTTTTTTCATTGTATGCTCAGTAATTTTTGTGTTTACGAATCGAGGACAAAGGAAGGAAAAATACTGCATTTGAATTGCTTGTTGATTTTTTCAGGAAATATCGTTAATGAAAGTTTAAACGTGTTTAAATGTGTTCAATTCAGTTGAAATGAGAAAGAAATGCAATATGTTTGTCTTTAGAGGCAGGTGCATTTTAAACAGGATCATAAAATATAAAAAAAAATTCAAGTGACGTCAAATTGAAGTGAGTAGTAATTTAATTTTGAATATGAAGATGATATATGAAAATTGAATTTTATATGAGTTTTTTATATACATTTAGTGCAGAAAGGACCAAACAGGAGTCAAGAGGGGCTCAAAAGCGTAAAAACAGCTTTAAAATCTATTGAGGAGCTAAAAAGTGCAAAGAAGAGCACAAAACATTTGTGATTATGAGCAATAAAGTACAAAAAAGAGCATAAAAGAGCTAAAAAGTGCAAAGAAGAACAAAAAAGGAAAACATGAAGTGCAGGAAAGATCAATCAGGTGTCAAAAAGAACATAAAAGTGCAAAAAAGGCAAAAAAGATTCGATTTTCCTTGAAAAAGTGCCTCTAAATCTCACATTTCCTTACCCTTCATATCTCTCATTTTACAAGGGCACCATTTCAGTCTCTATGAGTTCTATTGTGTTCAATACTCCAAATATATCACAAAAACATGTCAAATTAAACCACCACCATATTTATTGTTTAAAAAAACCAAAAAAAAAGTATCACACAAAAAAAATTATGTTTCAATGTTATCTTTTTTATTTCAATTCAAATTCATATAAAATAATTTTTTAAGTGAAATAACACTCAACTCTATTTATTCTTAATATATAATTATTTTTTAACATATTTAACATACTCACACATTGAATAGACATTGAACATTCAAGCAATAATAAATAATTATGTTCAATTATTTTTACATATGTTTTTTTTTATTTTAATTCTTTCTTTGTTCCCTTTTTTGAGCTGTTACAATAATTATCATGAATTAAAATTAAATTTAAAATTTAACTGTATGGTTATGGAATGAGGGCAGTTAAAGGTGGAGTGTTTTTTTATTATTTTTTATATGAATCGAAGGATAACTTTCTTTTTAATTAAAGTTTCAATATACTTTTATTTTATTTTAATACTTTGAATGATGAAATATCGTATTTAATGGCAAAAAATCATTAAAATGGTACGTGCTTCAATTATTAACACGTGTTTTTTTTTATTTTATCATCATAATTATAAAAGTTTTGTTTTATTATAATGATTATGTTAACCTTTGCATTTCAAGGTCTTGAACTGAAAATTATTATTATTTTTATATTTTTTTTTCAGAGTGGTGTCAATTCTGACAGTGGTCTCTCACCAAAGCCAGTATTCTTCAAAGGCATCGAAAAGTAAGTTACATAAAAAGAAATTTTCATTGAAAATCGGCCATTAAATTCAATTAAATAACATTAAAATGAAAACAGATCATTCGTAGTCAAAAGTCTGCGGTGCTTATTCGCGTTTGCCTACTACAAAATATTGTAGGTCATGAACATTTTTGTTTTTGTTGATCTTAATTTCAGTTTATTATTTATTTTAATAATAATAACACTACACAATTACATTCAATTTAATTCAATTCAATTCACATCCAATTTATAAATTCAATGCATTTTAAAATAATAATAATACTAATAAATTTTAATTTTATTAATATACAAATGATCAAATCAAATAATGAAAAATAATGAAGATTTTTCGATGCACGATAGACGATGACGAATTTCAATTAAATTTTATACTGCATTAAATTAGTTTTCACATCAACCATCAACCAACCGTCGTCTCAATGTGTATGATGAAATGTTTACTAACAAATATCATATGATATAAAAATAAAAATACAAGTATAACAACAACAAAAATAATAATAGTATTAAAGGCCTTTCAATATAAAACTATTATTATTATTATTTTTTTTTTATTATTCTAATGCAGTGTGTCGTTTCTCTCGTACTTGAATGTTTTTTTTTAATATTTTTACTATTATTATCCTCATACAGTTCAATGCAGACATTATGTATTTTATTTTATTTTAATGTGTATTTTAGCGTGTCTGGTGTGTGTTTTTGTTGTTGTTGTTGTTGTTGTTGCTGTATTGCAGTCATCATTTTAAGTTTTCAATGAATGAATGGAAAAATATGCCGGTATATTGTATTTTCGGTTTTGTTTGTGTTTCTTGAATGATGATGTGTCGTATGTTTGTGTGTGTGTGTGAGCTTGAATTCAATAGAAAAGTAAATTGTTGAATGAAATGTTTAATTGAAGATGGTGCTGGTGCATGTGATATCATTTGAATTGAAAATTATGATTCTCAATCTTTTTTTTTTTATTTTTTTTTACAGATATGTGCTTGACACGGACATTTTATATCCAATTCTAGCTGAATGGTGAGTTTAAAGATCTTTTGAATGTTCTTTTTAGGATTTTAGCATGAAATTTTATTAATTTTAAATTAAGACTGGTAAAATTACATTGAAAACATCTGATATCGCAAGACAAAATCGTATTTTGTTCAATTTAATTGGCGAAAAGAAAAAATTGCTTGAAATCCAGGCCCACCGGAGACTTTTAAAGTGTACCCTCATTTTCAGGTGTGTCTTGAGATAAAAATCCTCCTTAAATGAAAGAAAATTTGTCATAAAAAATTGAAATTTCACACATGAATGGAGATTCTTACACTCGAAAATTAAATTTCTCACGCTTTTCATACCTGATTCCTGATTTTTTCCTCAAAATATTCTCTTATTCAGTAAAATTAAGCCGTCATACGCCTGATCTTGATACGAAAAAATCTTAGAGTCCGAGAAATCATCTTCAAGTAGATACAAGAAATTTTTTTCAAATTTCATTCAAATGCAGAAACGTCAGAAATGTCAATCACAATACACCATACATTGAAAATCAGTGCTATTGTTATTAATGAAACGACGCCGCCCTAACAAAAACAAAAAGTTACGCTGTATATTTTCATTATTTAAAGACGAAATCAAAATTAATAATTAATTTAAAGACTTTACTTAAACAAGTGAGTGATAGCAGGATGGTTTTATAATCAAACAAAATGAAAAAAGACAACAGGTGTTAGATTAGAACACTTTAGAACTAGTTGAAAATATCACAGCCTTCGAATCATCTGAATTTGGATACAGGAATTTGTGTCATCGTATAATTTTTGTTTTTGTGTAAACATCGTTACTTATTTGTAGTAAATATAAAATCAAATTAAAAGTTAACTTCAATATGGGAGGTTGTTTCAGCAGTGATTCGGAAAATAAAAAAGTTCCTTTGCAAGTAAAAGGATGTACGGATACATTTTGGTTGGTCGTTTTCATTCTCTTTGCATTGGGAATGGCTGTCATTGCTGTGAGTAACATAAATTTTAATTAAAATCAAGATAACATAATCATCATTACCTCATAGTATTTAAATTCGACACTCACGTTCCTTTGTGTTTCATAATTTTATTTTATTTTATGAGTACACGCATCTATCTATCTATTGTTGTGTATAATGTTAATTTTTGTATTTTTTTTTTTATTACTTCTAATTCAAGGTTTTTTCATTTGTGTATGGTAATCCGTTGCGATTGATCAATGGCTATGATTCATTTGGAAATACGTGTGGTGTGAAGAACAATATCAAGTACAATAATTTTCCTCTAAGTGGTCGCGATACGAGTGAAGAAAAATATTTGTTCTTTTTGGATGCTGGAGAATTGACGCAATCTTTGAAAATTTGCGTAAAACGATGTCCAAAGCAAACGTTAAACACCACACAGGACTTGTACGATTACTACAAATCCCATATTCACAAAGGAGTTGAATACACAGGTCATCGATATTGTCGTTACGATTTCAATTATGAATTATTAGCTTCATCATCACGAAATTCATATTCAAGCTCGTTGGGACCATGTGCCGTATTGCCCGTATACAAAGGACGATCAATTTTAAATCGATGCGTTCCCACCGAATCAGCTGGCATTGCAAAAGTCCAACAATTCTACCAATTATTGAATAACTTGGATTTGGTCAAACAGATTTTACAAGATTTTTACAAATCATGGCATTACATTCTCGGAATCTCATCAAGTGCTGTCATCTTTTCCGTGATACTCATTTGTCTCATGCATTGTCTCACTCAAATTGTGTCATGGATCATCTGTATTTTTGTGGCAATTGCAAGTATTGTTATAACTGTTGTATTGTGGAAAGCGTATTTTGATGTTAAAAGTACAGTTGATGCACTGAAGGATGCAAATTACCTGGAAACAATACTCAAAAATGAGACGGCAATTTTTGTACTTGCAATTGTCGCTACAGTTGTTATGATTACAATTTTAATTTTGGTCTTCATTATCAAGGATAAAATTAAAGGACTTGCTGCATTATTTGAGGAAGCTGGAAAATGCATGCTCCAACTTCCAGGACTTGTTTGTCCACCATTTTGGGCATTTATTTGCCTCCTGTTGTATATTGCTTTTTGGATGACTGTTGTCATATGTTTAGCATCAGCGAATTATCCATTTCAAAAACCGATTGTTCCATTGGAAGAAGCAAAAACCTCAACATTTTCGAATATGACTGACTTGGTACCACAAAACCAGACGGCTGATGATTACAGATCACTATTCAAGGTGGAATATGTTGAATCACGTGTCCTGAAATATATGACAATTTATTACCTGGTCGCCTTGATTTGGGTTTCGGAATTTATTTTCGCCTGCTCTCAAATGGCTATTGCTGGTGCAGTTGCATATTGGTATTTCAAGATACCCACAGATTCGCCAGTATCGAAAGCTAGTTGTAAACTTGTTAAATTCCATTTGGGATCTGTAGCAAAAGGATCACTGCTCATCACCTTATTTAAAATACCTCGTCTGATTTTGACATATTTATATGCAAAAATGAAGGCAAAGAAAGGTGAAAGTGGTTGTGCTGAATGTGGTCTTAAATGTTGTATATGCTGCTTTTACTTGCTCGAAAAGTTTATTCGATATTTGAATCATAATGCCTACACTGTGATTGCAATTGAAAGTTTGAATTTTTGTCCGGCTGCTGGAGTAGCCTGGAATTCAATGGCATCAAATGCGTTACAAGTTGCAACAATCAATGGTATCGGTGATTTCATTTTATTCCTGGGTAAATTAGCAGTTGCAGCTGTTTGTGGCATTATTGCGATCCTTGTACTCAAAAACCAAGAAGAAATTCAACAATATATTATTGTAGCGGTGTTTATATCACTTGTGGCATTTTTCATTGCTCACATTATCTTATCATTGTATGAGATGGTCGTGGACACCTTATTCTTATGCGTATGTGAAGACAAAAATATCAATGGGCTTTCTGGTCGTTGGAAAGAAAGTAACTTAGCTCATTTGCTAGGTGAAGAACCAGCCCGAAATGGTGAATCTGCTGACCAGGTTGAAGCTCCAATGCAACAAGTCGAAATGGCACCAATCACAAGTCAACCCTTTCACCACGTGGATGAGACACCAGCTCAAAAGTTACCATTTCACCACTACCCAACTGACGAATAAGACAATGAAAATCTCACACGGGCTCAGGAACAAACTGTGCCTTTTAACTCGTTAATTTTAAAATGAAAGAAAAAAAATTTATCTTTACAATTTATATATATAAAAAATATTTACGAATGTTTACTCAGATTGTGGAAAATTTAAAGTATTATTGTAACGCACAGAAATTTTATAAAAAGTTAAGAAAAATGCTTTTCATGTAAAATGTTTACTGTTAAATTTTAAATACATTTCAATCAAAACAAACAAAATCCATGTCACTTTCCTCATTTCATTCAAAACAATATTCACAAAAAATCCATGTCACTCACCTCAATTTTATAAACAAAACCAATTTCTGTCAATTCATTCATAAACTCAAGTGCGAAGAAAAAAAATATTTACATTCAAATTCTTGTCAATTTCACGACAAAGACCGTGAAATGACGTAAAAAAATGTCGATTCCAATATTAAATCAACTAAGACTTTGTGGAAGTCGAAAATCGAATCACATTTTTAATTCAATTGGTGCTTTGAATAATAAATTTTCATCATCATTCAATAGCAATAATAACAATGACAACAATAATAGTGGTAAAAATAGATATCGCGACCAATCACTAGGTCAAACTACAATTTTAGTGCAACAAGGTTGCGATATCCAAGAATTGCCTGTAATTGTACGGAAATTAGGCCATGATGAGTTTGTGGCATTGTATTGTGATAAAATTCCGAGTTTGTCTGGTCAGGATGATGATCCAGATAATTTTAAAAGTAATTTTAATGGAAACGCTAATGGTGGTGATGATGATGAAAATAATGGAAATAGAAGTCCAAAGAGTTACATCAACGTAACAGAAGTGCTAAAAAATATTGAAAATTGTTTGACTACAAATGGGATTTTCATGATTATTGATTGCATGACAGATGACGATTTGAGTCCGGAAATTGCATTGCAAGCTTTCAATAAAATGATGCGGATTGAAACGCTTGTTACGCTGAGGAATTTGGAGACAGCGAAAGTGTATCAACGAATATTGAATTGCATCATCGAAAAGGGTGATAACGATTTGTTGTTGGATGTTCTTGGAGGGATGAAATCATATCTTGATCTTGACACGACAATTCAACGAATTTGTAGTGAAATACTAAACCGAAGTGCTGACAATAAATTGAGTGTGGTTGAAACGTGTAATGCGATAAATAAATTTTCTGATGTGAAGCGACATGCAAGTGCCGAACAATTCTGGTCAAGTTTAATTTATCAGGAGAAACAGTTAAATCAGAGTAACATCAAGTATGTTTATGCCGTGTTGCCTCACATTAAAATGAGTCGACGCACAATCACGTCAATCCTAGAAAGGAAAATCATCAATGTATGGTGGCAGTTGAGCACTGACGCTGTGGTGGAAATTCTTGATGCATTAGAGAAATGTTCATTGGCTCCATTTCGAACAATGAAATCCTTGTCACGATGGACCAATACGAATATTCATGCAATTGATGAGACATCACTTGTGAGCATCATTGAAAGTTTTACTCGTATCGGGCATTCAGATTCTCAGATCGAGCGTGCCCTGGAACGTTACGTCAAAGCAAAAGGTGTTAAAATTAAATCACAGTCATTAGTTGTTGCCTTACTCAACTATTGTGCCAAATTTCGCGTAAGAAATCATCACATCTTAAATGGATGCAGCGAATATTTCATTTCAAATTCAGATAACATTGAACCAGGATATTTCAAGGAAATTTTCAGCCCTTTCGGATATTTGGACTATCAACCGTTGAATGCCATGAAATTCTGGCAAACACTTGAAACTTACATTGAAAAGAATTTTATTAAATTGAATCCAAATGACATCATCAGTATCATGTTAACATGTGTATATTTGGAAAAATATCCCCTAAATTTCGTACGCAAAATATTCAATCCATATTTTTTGGATGCCCTGCACAGTAGCAATCCACCAGAGTGCTTACACAAAATACGAAGTGATCTCAAATTGTTTGACACAAGTCTCACACTTGAATGCAAAAATTATTCTGGTCCACTTCTGCCCAAAGACACACAAGCCAAAACGATATGGCAAGATGGTCGTATCAAGAGAATCATCAATCACATTACAGATGAACTCGCTGAAATCGCTGGAGGACATGAGTGCTTATCAAAATCAGTTGTTTTATATCAACTTCCAGTAAATGAACTGTACATAGTTGATGCCTTGTTCCATCCCAAAGGAATGGGCAATTTATGGAATTTCAATTTGCGCAAAGAGCGAAATATTCATGTTGCTGTGCTGGTTCACCTCCCTGAACATTTTGACTCGACAGGCGAATTTTTAATTGGACCTCAAAGTATGCGAATAAGACATTTAAGAAAAATGGGAATGAAAGTTGTTACATTGGAATATGACAAATTAACACGACTCAAAGTGTATCCGAAAGATTTGAATAAATATTTGGTATCGAGGATGAGGGAAGCACTTCCAGCATTTCAAAATGATCAATAATTTTTGAGACTTGAATAGAAATTAGTCAAATTATAGTCATATAAGAATAAAAAATGATTTGAATTCAATGATTACTTTAAAAAAATTGTATTTTATTTTCATTTAAATTTTTTTAATTTCCAGTCGTGTCATTAAATCGGCAGCTGAAATTGAAATCCTTCGATATGTTGCTCGCATTTCAAGTGAAGCCCATAAAAAGGTCATGCAATCAATCCGTCCTGGCCTCCATGAATATCATGCTGAAGCTGAATTCCTTGCATACACATATTACGTTGGTGGATGTCGGCATGTGAGCTACACTTGCATCTGCGGTGTTGGAAATAATTCTTCGATCCTTCATTATGGTCATGCTGGTGCTCCAAATGACTATGAAATTAAGGATGGTGATATGTGGTAAGTTTTTTACTTCAATTTAAGATAACAGTTTATAAAAATGTTTGCTTCAGCTTATTTGACATGGGTGCCAATTACTGTGGATATGCAGCTGATATAACTTGTTCCTTCCCAGCTAACGGTAAATTCACTGAAGACCAAAAATTAGTGTATAACGCTGTACTGGCAGCTCAAGATGCAGTCTGTAATACCGCTAAAGAAGGTGTTTCATGGGTTGACATGCATCTTTTAGCAAATCGTGTCATGTTACAAAAACTGAAAGACGGTGGATTATTAAAAGGAGATGTTGATGAGATGCTTGACGCAGGACTTGGAGCAATTTTCCAACCACATGGCTTAGGGCACTTGATTGGACTCGATGTTCATGATGTAGGTGGATACTTGAAGGATTGTCCTCCAAGACCAACTCAACCTGGTGTAAATCGTTTGCGTTTTGCACGGACACTGAAAGCTGGAATGTATGTGACCGTCGAGCCAGGCTGTTATTTCATCGATTGCGTGAGTATTTTATGAAATTTTAACTTAAAATCATTTTAATTTAATGTAATTTTACATTTCAGTTACTTGACAAAGCCTTATCAGACCCTAACCAGAGCAAATTTTTGATCCCTGAAGTTATTTCACGATTCCGTGGCTTTGGAGGCGTCCGAATTGAAGATGATGTTCTGATAACGAAAACTGGAATTGAAAACTTCACTTTGGTGCCAAGAACGTAAGTGAAATTATTTGTATTAACGGTTTTTTTTTAAATTTAACGTTTTTTTTATTTCAAATTTGAACAGTGTTGAAGAAATTGAGGCCCACATGGCAAAGCGTGTTCAACCAGTAGCTCAATTGAAATGAATTTAAAGGAAATCACAGGAAAAAGCATCACATTTTTTCTACTCACATAATCCAAATTTATTAAAATAAATCAAATTTTTTTACAATGAAATTTAAAACGAATATGAAATATTAATTAAACACAATTTCATTACAAAGCATTTCATTATAATCATGAACTCTTTGTAATGCCTCTTGTTTTACCTCCTCGTACACGTATTCTCGTTTAAGTTGATCAACGGCTTCCTGTAAAATCTTATTTTCCTTCAATAAATCACCCAATTTCTCTTCAAGGTGAGAAATTTGACGGTAAGTTTCATTGTTCCGAAGAAGCTCCTATAATTTTTTTTTGCAAATTCATTGAAATTACATTAAATTTTAATTTTATTAATTTAACCTTCATTTCCTTATTTCGCCTTTGAGCTTCAGCAAAAACACCCTCAGTCGCTCTCAATTTAGTTCGCAACTCCTGTAAATTAGTTGTAAGTTCTTCAACCTTTTCAGCTGCGGTTCCTCGAAGGCTCTTTAATGTAAGTAAATGAAATGAAAAATATAATTCAAGTAAAATTTTTAATTAAACTTACATCCAAATTACTAAACTTTTGAATTTCATGTAAAATTTCCGTCTCCTCCTTCCTCAAATCGTTCACTTGCTTTGACGTGCGTTTCTCCATTATTTGCAACTGTTTCAAGTGCATACTCAATTTTTTGTATTCCTTTACCATGCCACTTTGTGAATTCAAATCATTATTTTCAGATGAAAGCAAGTTACCTTTATTTGAAATTCCAGGTAAATTTGCCATATTCATGCCTTGCAAGGTAATTTGCTCAATTGCATACATGATTTGATTTTTGAGCGTGTGGATGTCTGTTAAAAAAAAATAATTTTAATTAAATTGGATTCAATTTCAGATTTGAAAGTGTTACTTTTCGTTTCTGTTTCCATATTGTGATCGAAATTCTCCAGGAATGTTGTCATGACATCATCCCTTTTTTTAAGTTCAATGAATTTGGCGTGCCGATCTGAATTGCCTTCCTCCAGATCTTCCTCAACTTGTTGTAAGAGCTCTTTTTTGCTGTTCAATTGCTCTTCAATGATTTTCATTTGTCTGCCGATGCTTGAAAGTGCTTGGTTGTTACTGCGCACTTCTTCGATGAGCTTTTCACGCTCCTTTCCAGGTGAAAGTCGATTGAGTTCTTCCTCTCGCAGATTATTGCGTTTTGCGATTAATTCCCTTAATTTTGTTTGTAAACGGACGGCTTCCATTCGTGACTGTGAATTCAAGATCATAGGACTCAATTTTTCTTTTTGCTTGATGTAGGCTTCAATCTGATTATGAATTTCCATATTTTCATTGCGCAATTTCTCGCTCATTCGCTGATAATCCTTATACTTGTTTTGCTCACTTTGCGGCAATGAATAAATCATTTCAGTGATTTTATTTTTTTCAAGTTCAATTTGACGCTCAAGATTGTTATTTTCCTCATCTTTTTTTTGACGTTCACGAAACACTGTCTCGAGTTGGGCTTGTAATGTCTCATTTTTTTCATGGAGTGCCACAGTTTCATTTTGTAACTGTTGTCTTGTCATGCCGGTACTTGAAGTGTCTAGAGCAAGATTCATGTCTGTTAGTTTTGCTTGTAGGTTTGTGAGTTCCTTAGCTGCATTTTTTACTTTTTTCTCGTACAATTTGCGTGCCGACTTTTCACGATCTAATTTCTTCTTTTCATCTAAGAGTTTTTCGGTTTCTTGGGTTATTTCTTGGATTTTTGATTGGAGAATCGCTTGCCAATAACGCTTATCTTTCACTTGACGCATACCACTTGCAGTCCCTGTCCGTTTAAGGGAGAGCCCCGAAAGACCACTTTGGGTGATGGGACGCTCAGAAATCATCTGAAAATGGGTATCAACAAAAATTAAAATGTAAAAAAATAAAAAATTAATATTAAAATTACATTTCCTGCATATTGCACGGCCGTTCCAATTCGTTGTGCGGTTGGTTGAGTGCCAAGGCGACTTCCCATTGCCGAAGCAAGACGCGTAGCTGTGCCTTCGCGAAATGTTGAAGGGGGTCTTGTTGTTGTTCCACTTAAATAAAATTAAAAAATTAATTTAAAATTGATAAAAAAATCAAATAACATACGGACGAAATGCTGTTCCAGGTCTTGTGGCCATGACTGGACTTGGACTTGCTGAATCTTGTAACCCTCTTCTTGATATCGGTCTCTCTGATGGTGGACGGGATCCAAATTCAGACATTTATCTAAATTAAAATGAAAAAATTATGCATAAAAGGAAATTGTGTTACTTTTCCTTATCTTTTTCATTGAATTTTGTTTGTTTGCCTTAAAAACGTTGCTATGCAACCGTTACCCTCAAATTTCATCACGCAGCACATGGTTTTTGAAATTACTTGAATATGAAAATTCAATAAAACCGGTTAAATCAAAATAAACAATATTTCAGAAATTAATTTCAATCTTTTTGAAGGAAATTATGAATTTATTTTTATTTTCGATATCTTTCCAATCATATCTTATCAAAATTCATTATAACTGAAATTTTCCAATGAATTGTGATAAGATAAAAAGAGTTTTGTATAACATTCACATTGGATTTACAATTTTTTATGATGACGTTAGTTCATATTTGGATTTCAATCAAAAAGAATTGAACTATGGATGAATACGATTCAAGACCTGATCCAAGATTGGAAGTTTCATTGTGTGGAGATGACGACAAATATGATTTGCGAGCAGGAGAAGGACATTTCGAGTACATCGGACTAGTTTTGATATTTAATCAAATTGAATTCGAATCAAATCCAGATAACCCTGATGATGTGTGTGAGTCACGTTCAGAGGAACCGGGAAAAGAAATTGAAGAGCTGATGGAAGAACTTGGATTCAAGGTTTTTTATTACAAGGATCTTAAGCGAACTGAAATTACGAACAAAATCGGAAAATGTAAGTTTTTACTGTATTTTTTTATTAATACCATAAAATATTTGACTTTTTTATTCAGTTGCGACAATGCGTCGACGTGATAAAATAAAATATGCTTCCCTTATGGTCTTCTTTCTATCACATGGAAATATTGTCAACTATGAAAGTGATTTCCATGAAATACTCAAGACGCGGGATTATGATATGCTTATAAGTGATACATGGAAGCACTTTGAACATACGGATTCTTGGAATAATAAGCCGAAAATTTTTGTTTTTCAAACGTGTCGTGGTAAGGATTTGGTTGAAGGTGTCAAAGTTGAGCAGCGAAGATCGAGTCATGCGAAAATTGATTTCAATATTGATGATCTTAATGTTTTTGAGACCGATGGTGTATGCAATACAGAAGGATTGTTTGCACAAAGTGGAAGTGGCATAATGGAAGCAACAGAAGAATCAGCATCATTCGTGTCTAATGATCGTGAACCTAATCGACAACCAATTAATATTCAGCGACGAAGAATATACAACCCCTTAAATGAACTTTCATTTAATACAAATACATCTGATATACGTTCACTGCCAATTCCATTCACCGAACCAAAATTCTCGGACCTCCTCATATTCCATGCAACTTATCAAGGAGCAACTAGTTTTACAGAAATCAGTCACATCCCGTTTATATCAACCATGTTGCAAAATATCCGAAATGACATTTTCACCAAAGATCTCCTTTCGATTTTTCAAAAAATTCAACAGGAAATTGCATATAATTATCATGCTTCCGATAGAGCTCAACGAGATGCAGCAGTCTTTGAGTCATCAGACCTCGAGGGAAGTCGCCAAATGCCAAGCATTCAAAGTACGTTAACTGGTAAAGTTTGTTACAGAAATCCAAGGAGTGAACAACTGGGACGAGTTATGAGTTCGTGTAGATTACCAAATGATTATAACATGACAACTGGCAAAGGGAAAGCAATTATTTTCGCTAACAAATACAATGGAATGTGCAATTACCCACCAATGCCATATGTGACGTGTGATGTAAATGGATTGAAACTATCTTTTGATTTCATTAAGTGTGATGTAACTGAATATTGGGATCTTTCATACACAGAATTAAGGGATAGTTTGGAAGAGTGTAAGTTTTTAATGGAAACGCCTGGTTCTTTTTAAATTTTTTCAGATTATAATAGATTTTTATTTATCTTAGTAGGAAATCAGGATTACTCAAATTACGATTTCCTTTGTCTGGTCTTTTATGGGTATGGTGATAAAGATCAATTAGTCATAAAAGATGTAACAGATGATTTTAACGAAAAGTATGTTGAAGTATCCGAACTATGGCAACCATTTTTAGGATCTCGATGTCCAACATTGGTTGATAAGCCAAAATTTTTCATCATATCTGTAAGTCTTTTGCATGAAATTCTGAATCAAATGAAGTAATTTTAATTTAATTCTCAAGGCAATCGGGGTAGAAAATCACTTTGGATGTCCACGACCTGGCATAAGTGGGAAATTTAAGCAGTTTGTTAAAAAAGATGTCAATATTGAGAATACTCGAGCATTGAATCATGAGGTTCAGGATTCCCAAAAAGAGACACCACAAGAATTTGTTATTCCAGAAGCAGCTGATTTCCTGATTTTGTTTCATTCTGCTTCTGGTACTGCTAACTATATGAATTTCTTGGATGATTGTATGGATGATGAACAAGAAGTTGACGTACAATCACCATTTTTTAAGATCCTTAATGAAGAGTTACAAAATGGAAGGAATTTCGTGGGTGATCGTCACATTTTGGATCTTGTTCAAAGATTTCAATATAAAATGACTCAAGTTATACGTGAAAAGGTAAATTACTATCGAAATGGATCCATGAAACGAGAAGTGCCTTTAATGATGTCAACTCTAACCAAGAATTTCGTACTTAGGATCAACGAAGATACATGACCCTTGATTTTCAGGACATGTTGACATGTATTCCTTGAAATTATAAAAAATCTTACAAAAATCAATGCATTTTTATTCATTTATTTTTTTTTCTTACTCAAATAAAGTTCCTTTGTCAATGAAGACATCACAAACGACATTTGTTTATTAGCACTCAAATCTTTTGTAATCATTTTACCAAGATTTTCATTTAATCGTAAAAGAACATCCATAATATTTTCATCAACTTCAATTTGTTTCAAAACTTCATGTAATGCGATTAAAAAGAACGTTCCCTTCTGTGTCTTATCCAAAATACTGATGTAATCTTCCGCCGATGAAAATACGGCCAAAATATCAGCTTTTGTTGGAAGCATTAGTGGTTTTTCTGAATCAGATTCAAATTTTGTAACAACCTCCGATTCGTTGATGCACTCAATGGAGTCATCTGGCAACCTGAACTCACCAAATGATCCTTTATCGTACATGGTGCCACGACATGCTGAGATAAAAAATAATTTAGGTTTTCCAATCAAGGAATTTCCATTTAATGTCGTAAATGGATCCCAAAATTCATTTGTATACATGAAACCTTCTTTGAGGAAAACCTTTCCATTGAGTCCGTGTCCACTGAAAATCACGATCAATGAGTCATTGTCTGAAAAATCATATTGTGATACATTTTTTAGAATCTCTTTCAATTCAATATCTGTTTTATCGATTTCTATTTGTATTTTATATCCAAATTCTTCAAGTAAGGCAGATAAACGCTCAATGTCACCATCTGCTTCTCGATTGCACATTTTTTCGTGCTGTGAATAGTCTTTTTGGTACAAAAACAGAGCAAGACCCCGATTTTTATGGTCCATTTTATATCGGTCTAATTCACATTGTTTTCTTTTATTTTCAAGGTCACGTCCAAAATGCAATTTGTACATAAATGAGTGCTCGAAACACGGCATCTGTTTTAATTGAATGAAATTTGGTCTGTTTTGTGCTGTGGCCGAGAAATTGTGTGCAACGTCTCTACAAATTTTGGTAAATATTTTTATGATATCATCAGTATAAAAGTATTTTCTCATATTTTCAACGAAAATTCGGATGAATGGTGAGCCACCTGATGTGCGATATGATGTGAAGCCATGCCATGTTGAGTGGAAAAAAATTGTATCACTCGTAGTCGGGATGTTATATGGCACTGATGTTGATTCCTCTGTATCTGAATTATTATCACAAATATCGCCTGTAATTTTAAGTCCTTCATCGGTTTCATATCCACGACATGCTTGGATGATCAAAAATTTGGGCATTCCCATCCATTTGGTATCGGAAGTGAGGATCAATTTTAACTTGCTGATGTGAAATGGAGCATCGGCTGCATAAAGAAAATCATTTTCACGACCATGGGTTAAAATAAATATCCATAATGAACGGTATTTTTCGTAACCATGAAAGCGAATAACTGAAAATCATTAAAAATGTTAAAATTTGATCAAAATATTGAAAAAAATTGACTCACTATTATTAAGACAGATAAATAAGTCTCGTTGAGGCAAATCCTCTTTAATATGAATGTCATTTTTTTGAAATCCCAGTGCTCGGAAGAGGTTTTTTAGGATATCCCTGTCAATTGAGGACCCTTCTCGTATAAGTGTTTGTTTAAAGTAACGAGTGTAGCTAAAAATGAAAACCAATCCAGGTTTCGTGCCATTTGGATTTGAATAATATTGAATAGACATTTTTTTGTTAGCCTCAAGTTGATTCACTTTAAATAGTCACTAGTAATGGCAATTTATATCATACATCAATATAAGGCGGATACAAGTTAATTATAACTTTTGTCTCATCGAAAAACACCAATTTTGTAAAACTTTAATTTTGTAACGGTTTTTTTTTGAATTTTCAACAGAAATTTTTTTTTCAAATGATTCATATTCGTTCCAAAAAAATTGTTTCACTGATTTTTTTTATAAAAATAATTCCCGATTGGAAACATCAATTTCATTTAAAACAGCCTTATTTGTGGTAAATTGATAAGATAAGAGAATTTCATTGAAAGGCGATGACTCAGATTTTGTAAGGTATTGTGGGCACTCATGCCGCCTTGAAAACTTTCAAGTCAAATCAATTTAACGGATTTCTGTCACGATTAAAAATAGTTGGAATAGGAATTTCAATTAAAACTCAAGTTATCTGTGTCTTGATTTAAGTTTTACTTTTTTATTGTAATTTTTTTTCTTATTGCATTATAACATACAAAACAATTTGTTCAATATTGAATTTCATTCACATAGTTTTATAACAAAAATATCTTTTTTATTTAAACATTTATTTAAAAAAAACACAAAAAAAACGTCAAATTTGCTCAAAAAAATATCCTTTGTCCACAGAAATGGTTTCTAATTGTAATGTTTTTTTTTTCATTTCATTTTTAATATCAAAATATATATTTTTTTTTTATCTTAACTTTAATTTACTTATAAATGTGATAGAAAAATCTTCATAAAATGGAATATTATTGTATTCTAACTATTGAAACGGGTTAGAGCTCGAATATGATTGTAAAAGTAACGTAAATGCATTAAATTTAAAAGACAAAAATTATGATGATTTTTTGATAGACGATTTGAATTGAATTTGAGCGATTTTCGTGTGTGTGTGTGTGTGTGTGACATTTTTATTTTGATTTAACTTTTTTTGTTGTTACAGTTGTATTTTGATCAGCTTCTGGTAAGTCGGATTCCTTTTGTTTACGTTCCTTTTTCGTGGACTTTGATGGACTCTTGACTTTCTTTGTCGATGCCAATTCCGACATAATTTCCCGATTTGACTTTAAGTAAACCGTCAAGAAGTGATAAATTAAGTATCCTTGTAACCCAAAAACAACGCCAAGTCCGATAAGGCCACGTGATGAGTGTTCGGTGTTACCAATGCCATAGAACAAAACCAAAAATGCAAGGACCATGGTCCCAAAACGTGTGGCAACAAACAAAATATTCTTCACTAAACGTAATTTTGATAATTTTTCTTCGCGATCAAAGATATCGACCAAATTGAAGGTGTGTGACACAAATTCACTGAAATAATGCAAACTCAATAGTACGACACTAACACGATGGAATCCCAACACATATCCAACGGCAATTATGGAGAAACCGACAATTGAATGGATAATTTTGGGTTGTTGTTCTTCCTTCTTGATTTTCTGGAAATATAATTCAGGTAGCATGTGCAAATAGTACGATAATTGGATGATGAAGAAGAGTTTGTGCACAAATAGCATTGGATGATTGGGGAATTCCTCCCACAGTTTGGAGAAATTTCCAAAATACTTTTCACGCAAGATGATGTCCAACCCCCAGACGAATGACATGGCATAAAACACGACTAATTGACCTGATTCATTGAAACGAGACAACTTGAATTTGGATAAATGAAGTTTCTTCGATATTTTCTGAAAAAAAAAACCATAAAATTAATATCAATTTCAATTCAAATCATACAAAAAATCTTACATCCAAAACATATTCCTGTAAAATTGCGTGCATGATAATACAGATCAGGGTATAGAAGAAAACCGCACAGTAATCCTTCCATCCTGTCTCGTAAAAGTACGTCTCACCTCTGAAATTGAAAGAAAAATTTAATTTAAATTCCATTTCATTCTCATTTTATCATTTTTATTCTTATTTTTAAAGGAAGTGAGGTTTCGACACATCACCACAAACCACCTATTGAATTGAATTGAATTGAATAAGATAAAAAAATGTGTGTTGACATACTCAATCCAACAAAGAACGTTTTTTTCAGTCTCAGTGTTACACTGAAATGGATTAAACGTTTCATTGAAGAGAAAATATTTAAAAAAAATTACAATTCAAAATGATGTCGTTAATGGCTTCTTGTGACAAATCCGAATCCACTCAAACCGAGGAACCGATTGTGCTGGCAAAAAGAATACAACACCTCAATTCAAGTGGAATCGACACCGTTGATGGAGATTCAATTCCAAGACCGTTATTTGAGAATTTTCAAGGTCAAAGTTCAGAAGATAAATTGCAATTCAATGCCAAGAAGGCGATTGTCGCAGGGATGCTTGATATTACTTTGGTATGAATTGACCTTGAAATTGAAATTTCATTTAAAAAATTTAAATTTACAGCTTTCAAGTAACGCGAATCAGTTAAAATACATTACAGCTCACGATTTTAATGCAATGAATATTTCCATCACAGTTCTCATATCGTTATCACTCTTCTTACAAGTCTGTTCCGGTCTGATGATGATTTATAAGGTAAATGAAATGGAAACATGATTTAATTTCAATTTAAATGATTAATTTTCCTCTCATTCTCATTTCATAGCATAGTATCGCCTATCAAGACGGAAGCAGGCCATCAACAAGAGGAATTGAAGTCACATTAGTCGCATTTGTTTTCCTGATAACGGTGATCAACGTTGTTGCTTCTGTATTTACACCAAATATCGTGACATCCCCATTAAGGAGATTGGACGATTAAAATTCCATTGAAAAAAAATGACTTTCAATAAATTCTTGTTTCAATTTCAATTCAACAGGTTCTTTCACTCAATAAAATCAAAAATTACACGTGACAATGCGATTCGATTCATGAAAATGAAAAAACCAGTTAATAAAAAGTGAAAGGTCGCACTTTTTTTTTCTTTCATGTCAAAAATAAAATTAATTAGATCATACCTTGGATTTTCGGGTGTCGGATCCTGCCCCGTTACATTATGGTGCAATGCAATAAACACACTAGCTAACGAACTCGTGGCCTGGAAATGAAATTAATAAATAAATTTTTATTGATGCAATTAAATGTAAAATTTTAAAGAAAAAGAAAAAAATACTGATTAAAATCAAGGAAATTGATTACATTTTATCAATTAAGACCATCAACATTGCGACACGTATCTCTTCTCTTCCTTCACAAACATACGTGTCTGGCACACATACGTGTAAATACAAGAAATAACACAAATAAATGGGTACGTGGCATGAGAGTTTTAATTATTTTCACGATTTTTATATAATTTAATGGAATTTCCTGAATAAAACTTCAATTTTAAGTGGAATGTCAATTCAATTTCAATTGAAAATCGATTAAATTTACACTAATTCATTTTAAAATTGCACTTTCAATGTAATCCGGTCTCAATTTTCAGTCCATCGAAAGAGAAATTTCTTGATTTCACGGATTAGGACTCACCTGTAACATTAATCCGACCACGAAAACCATGGCAACACAGCTAATGATATCGGCATGATTTTGAATTACAAATTCATGACTCAAAAACGGTGGATTCTTATTTTTTTGATTTCTAATCGGTTTTATTGCCATTTTCGCTTGAAATTTTACTCCAAACTAAAAATATGAATGGATTTTTGACACTTCTGTGTAATGGAATGTCATGGAAAAAGTGACATTGGAAGTAAGGTGTTTGAAATTTCGACCAGTTTTTATCAGGGAAAACCGTTAAAATTAAGTGGATTAGTTGATTAAATGGAATTTGTGTGTGAATTGATTGAGGTTTAAGGTCCATGTAAAATAAAAAGTAAATTGAAATGAAAAATCTAATTATTTTAAAATAATTGAAGAGATAATGAGGCTGCTTATATTATGAAATAAATATTTCTTTTGATTGAATTCCATTAAAATTCTATTGATATTAAAATTGGGATTTCTATTGAAATTTAGATGGCGCAACCATGAATTGGTTCAATATTTTGAAAGTAAGAGTGCATGATGTTAGTTTTCATTAGAAATTTTTAACATTTATTTATTTTAATAAAATTAGGATTTCATGTAAAAATAATTAAATAAAATGACTGTGTTTTAAAAAATAAAAAAAAAAAATAAAGCATTTTTGTTGAATTTAAATATTTGTGTTTTATTTCAAGCTAAGGGTGGAATGTTTTACTTTTGGTGATTTCCATTCAGGTTCGACAGTTACATAATTAAAAAAAAATATTAAAATAACTGTTATACAAAACTGCGCAGTTTTCGAACATTGAAAATTTTGAAACATCAACCTCTTCATGTTTATGTTCTCCTGTTACAAAGCTTCAGATTTTTGATAATTCATAGTTCTTTTATTACTGTTTTATTACAAAAGTAACAGGAGAACATAAACATGAGGAGGTTGATGTTTAAAATTTTCAGTATAACAGTTTTTGTATAACAGTTTTTTGTATAACAGTTTTTTGTATAACAGTTTTTTTTGTATAACAGTTTTTTTTGTATAACAGTTTTTTTTGTATAAAAGTTTTTGTATAACAGTTTTTGAAACTTCAACCTCCTCATGTTTATGTTCTCCTGTTCCAAAGCTTCAGATTTTCTGATAATTCATAGTTCTTTTATTACTGTTTCATTACAAAAGTAACAGGAGAACATAAACATCAGGAGGTTGAAGTTTCAAAAACTGTTATACAAAAAAAACTGTTATACAGAAAACTGTTATACAAAAAACTGTTATACAGAAAACTGTTATACAAAAAAACTGTTATACAAAAAACTGTTATACAAAAAACTGTTATACAAAAAAACTGTTATACAAAAAACTGTTATACAGAAAACTGTTATACAAAAAAACTGTTATACAAAAAACTGTTATACAAAAACTGTTATATTGAAAATTTTAAATTTCAACCTCCTCATGTTTATGTTCTCCTGTTACTTTTGTAATAAAACAGTAATAAAAAAACAATGAATTATCGAAAATCTGAAGCTTTGGAACAGGAGAACATAAACATGAGGAGGTTGAAGTTTCAAAATTTTTAATGTTCGAAAACTGCGCAGTTTTGTATAACAGTTTTCTTCGAAAAGTGGGCAGTTGTATAACGGTTGAAACATTGCGAAAAAAATGTACCCTTAGCTTGAAATAAAAGACAAGTATTTTAATTCAACACAAACGCTTTATTTTCCTTTTATACAATTTATACAATAGAGAAATGTACGGATTAATGTGATGAGCGCCCACAATATACGTTTTTATTGGAAAAGAGTTTTGTCCTACATTCTCGATCCGATTTATCGATGACTGTGTCCCAATTTGTCATACAAGCCCCAAGTTTACCTACTTAAATCACAACTTGCCTTTTACTTAATTCATCATCCTGCCATTGTGTTACACATCTTAATTAATAATAATTATCATTTCTTGTTGGAAACTTTTCTACTATTCCTATGAAATTAAAAAAAAAAACTACAAAATTTGAAAACTTTTATCTCGACATACTCTCTCACTGTAAAATAGAACAGATCTCTTAATAAATAATATCTAAATGCATAATAAATTTCCTTGTGGATTTCATAAAATTTTTCTTATTAAGATTTTGCTGTGTAAAACAAACTTTTCAAACGAAAACTAAATGAATCTATTATTTAAAATCACCTCTCTTTTCATCATTCATTGCATTGACTTTTTTACAGATTTTTACTTTGAAAATTCCTTCAATTAAATGTAACAAAGTACAAAGTAACTGAAATTTTATAAGTAAAAGTTTTTGTATGGAAATTTTAATTGTGAAACATTTTTCCTTACATTTCAATACAGTAAAATATTTTTATTATTATTGTTATAATTTTTTTTTCATTTCATTTTATATTTAAATTGCATAAGAAATTCACTTCTCCTTTTTTTTATTTTATTACAATTTTTTTTTATCATATCTAACAATGTTGTTGCATCATCATCCTTCAATGTAAAACGTCCATTTTGTTACATAATGAAAATGAATAATTTTCTGTTTTATGTGCACAAAACTTTTTTTTTCTTCTTCTTTTTATTTTTATTATTATTATTATTTTAAGTGCAATCATAAAATGTACAAGAACAATCTGTATTGTGTAGTAAAAAAAAGTAACTTTTTTCTTTGAATAACTATATTTTAAATGATGTCAGTACAAAATTGAATAAATTCAGGTATAAAATGATAAAACTTTTCAATTTAAAGTTTCCATTCATTCAATTTTTCTGTTTCGAAATCTCTGATGATTGTATGAAGTGACCAAAAATCTTTTTTTTTTTTTTGCATACAATTGAAATGGAAATGAGTTTATGAGACAGATGCAGTAAGTTCAGGTGTCATGTCATAAGGAGAATGTCAATGGAGAGAAGGAGGAAAAACTATTGACATTTTAAATTATTTATTAACTCTTCTTACTTTGAAATGAAATGAAATGAAAGAAAAATGTAAAGTTTAAAAATATGTGTATAAAAAGGTTTCTTGTGTAATAAAAGATCTATGCAAATAAGGAAAGAAAAAAGTATCTTATTGGTGCATTTTTTCAATGAAAGGAAAACAAATCTCTGTTAAATTGATTTTATTTTTTTTAATGCATTTCGTAAGAATAAATGCATTATTACAGACGGTTTGTCTGAGTCACTGAAATTGGAAATTGAAATTGGGCTTCAGACCTTGATAAACCGTTAAAAAACGGTTAAAAATTTAAAAAAACGGTTAAAAATTTAAGAAAACGGTTAAAAATTAAAAAAAAACGGTTTAATTTAAAATAAAACGGTTATAAATTAAAAAAAAAACGGTTAAAATATTAAAAAAAAACCGATTAAAAATTGAAAAAAACGGTTAAAAATTTAAAAAAAGGGTAAAAAATTGGAACTCATTTTGAACTCTTTTTAACTCATTAGCTTTGAGATTAGGCTCAAAGCCTCCACAGCCTGAAAACGGTCAAAAGCTACAAAATGTCTAAATTTTACATTTTTTTTTTAAATTTCGCCATTTTGAAAGTGTTTGAAATTTCTTACTAATTTCTTCAATCTTTTTCTCTTGTACCTTTAACTTCAATTTATTAACCAAAATTTTATAAAAAAACACTATTTTCATAATAAAATTGCAAAAAAAAAAATCATCAAACTTTTGTAAACAAAAACTCTTGAACTTTTTTTTTATTTTCATTTTCATTCATGTCATCTTCCATATTTTTCCTTTTTTTTTGAAATTTAACGAAATGAGCAAATGCCTGATTTGCATTCAATGAATGTCAAAAAAAATGAATAGAAAATACTTAAATGAGAATTTAAATAAGAAATTATTGGTTTTGAAAATGTTACATTTTTGTGACTGGAAATTTGTTTTTAAATGTAAATTTCACCCATTAAGTACTGTAATTAAAAATAAAAAATGAGAAATTTTAACCACTGGACGGTTTAGAAAAGTGCATTTCGATGGGATTTGTTTTAAAAATATTTCAAAACGGAGGAAATTTTAAATGATGAAATTTTAAAAATGATGAATTTTTTCAAAATGGTGAATATTTTCAAAATTGAAAAAAAAAATTTAAAAATTCCACTATTTGTAAAAATTTTGAAAAATCCTTCAATTTTAAAAAACTCCATCAATTCGAAAAGTTTTGCACAAAAATGCACGAAATGCACAAAAAAGAATCAAGGTAATAAACGAAATTCTTTCAAATCGGGAAAGTACGTGGAATCTTCCAAACTCCTTGAACCTTAAGAATTTTCTACAACCGTGGAAACTTGAGAAATTTTCCTGAAATGGCAAAATTTTATTAATATCGAGACGTTGGAATGATAAAATTTGACATTTAAATGGCGTATCCCAATAATAACCAAAAAAATGTTTTGGCGGAATTCATTCAAAATGGTCGTATTTTGAGAAAATTGAATCATTGGTGGCGAATGGGTTAAAATTTAATGCATTTCACAAGAAATGAATCATCAATGAGAACTATTTTTTCTAAATGAAAGGTAAATTTTGTGTCAAAAAAAAAAAGGAAAATATATGAAAGAGTCACGTTCAACAATAAAAGTCTACAAATATCAAGAAAAATTGATGATTGCCTTACATTTTTACAAGAAAACACAAAAAAAGACAGAAATTTAAGTAATTATATTAATAAAATGTCTTGTCTTCCTCTTTCTTTTTATTTCTTACGTTTCACAACACAATATTAGTGTCAATTTTTGCATGTTCATGGAAAATTTATACGAAAAACCGACAAAAAAAATAAATGTATTAATTATATTATAATAACAACATAAAACAAGACAAAACTAAGAGAGAGAGAGAGACAAGAAAAACACACAATAAAGTTGCTAAATCACAAAACAAGACCCAAGATAACAAAACTTATGATAATAAAGTTAATGTTTGTTAATATGATGATGATTTGGTATATTTTCGGTCTTTATTCATACACAAAGAATACGTATAAAAAGTTATTTTTGTGTAAAGGAAATTCTTTTCTATTGTTTTTCATCATCATAATAATAATAATAAAATTATTATTAACAATTGTTATCATAAATGTGTGCGATAAAAAAAATATCATATAAATGAAATAATTCCTTGAACGGTGTTTTTGTGTTTGTTATAAAATATTTTCACATTAATGAACTTTCTTATGATTATAATGATCATTTTTGTATGAAGGTGAGGATAAAAATTGTATGGAAGTGTATCAAAACATTGGAAATTAGCCAAAATGTTATAAGAGGAGAAACTTTTGCATCTAATATTATTATGATGAGTTTTATGAGCTAATTGACTGTCAATAATAACAAGTGCTCGTGTGTCTTTAAATATAGTTTTTGTTTGTTGTTTATGAAACACCAAAGTTTTATGTTATGAATGCGTTTAATGCCATTAAAGATGTTCAATTATTGTAGGAATGCGTTTATCGAGTTTCATTAAATTCAGACTTAATTTAGAATGAAATTTGATGTCCCATGTTAGTTTCATAGAATTTTTTCTCAATACACGTGAGACGATGGTGGGCTGTTTCCTTGAAATAAAATTCAAGTAAATTTTTAATCCAAATGCTGTCTAAATGTCAAATGACCATGACACTCATTTTTTTTCCCTCTTCTCCTTTTCTTCTTCCCTTACAATGTACATGACATGAAACATACAATACATAAATGAAACCCTTCTCAGAACTTCAAAATTATTTTCATTTTCCTTCTCATTATTCACCCATTGACACTTTCATAAGTCAGTCAAAATCATGTCTCCCTTTTTTTCTTTATTTTTTAACACATGTCGTTACATTTTCATTTTTTAAATGGGTCTCATTTTCATTTTCATTCCATCACATATACCATAAGAATTTTTATATGTTTAAAGTTAAATGTATAATAATGCTAATAAAATGAAGTCTGATACAAAAAAAATGACGATTGTTTGATGATGAGAATTTCACTGAAAAGGAGACATAAGTGTTACAAGGAGATAAATAAAAATGAAAGGAAAAAAATACATCGTAAGCGTTTTTTTTCTTTAAATTCTTTTCGTTTTTTTTTGACATTTACGCATACGTCATATATTGCTATAGATACAGAGAGAATTTATATTATTAAATAAAAAACATAACGAAAACAATAAAAGTTTTGCTTATCATCATCATCAGGAGCTATCTACCAATTTTTATGAATATTTTCTATAAGAGCACTTTGTCAGAATAAAACATTTACATGCATACACACACACACACACACATTCAAACACACAAATTTAAACATAAAGGCTTAAAATAAAAATACATGATGATCATCATCATCATCATCATCATCAAGGCGTGTTGTATTGTTTTTTTTGGTATATTTTTTTTTAAAAATATTCATAGTCCTTTGTGTGGAATAATTTTTTTTGTATAATGAAGTCCAATCGTTTTACATGTGAAAAAAATTCATAATGAATTTGATGAAATTTTTCAATGAGTTGAAAATAAAATGATGAAAATAAAATATTTCAGTTATGAGTTCGTTTTTAATTGATTTTATATCCAATTGAGTTTAATTTGATTCAATTGGATTAATGTAAAAATTTTTTGTTCCCATTTCAATGTGAAACAGATTTTGATGAATTCGATTGTCTCTCATTTTGTCTTGATCTCTCTTTCTCTTTTTTCAACTCTC
Organism: Culicoides sonorensis; assembly: GCA_900002565.1. Classification (NCBI taxonomy): domain Eukaryota; kingdom Metazoa; phylum Arthropoda; class Insecta; order Diptera; family Ceratopogonidae; genus Culicoides; species Culicoides sonorensis. The sequence goes on from LN483413.1 coordinate 124,955, forward strand.
ATTTTTAATTTCTTGTACCAAAAATTATAAATTAGATTTTAACAGACTAGATTTTTTTCAAAATATTGAGAAAAAATCTTTTCTTTGACTTACTCTCTCTCTCTCCCTTCCAGAGCTTTCTCTCTCAATTTTCTTCATAGAATCTTCTTAATCCTTTCTTTCCCAGTGTCTCTTCGGTTGAAAATTGGTTTTAAAAAAGTTTTTAATGTATATTTTTCACTTTCTGACAATTTTTTCTTGAATTTGAAGGATTTCTTTGATTTTTTCGGTAAAAGTTTTAAAAAAAATCTTACGGGGTCAAAAAAATTTGGTCAGAAAAACCATTTTTTTATAGCAATTTTTATAGTGAAATTTCTGTACGTAATTCTATAGGAGTTATACGTATTTTTGTTAGCTATTCCTTAACATTTTTTACACTAACAACTAAATTTTTTTGATTGATCATTCATTTTTGGGTCAAAATCTACAAAAAAATACAAAATTTAATCAAAAATTCCAGCTGAATCTATTCCTGGGAAAGAGAGGGTTAAAATCAAAGATTTCCCTGTTCATACGGTCCATGCAGTGATATTTTACTCACAATTTTCAATGCATAAGTCAGCTTAACACAAAAATTGTTTTTTTTTCAACATAAAAATATTTATTTTCCTTACGTGGCTCATATTCAATATGAACGTGAAAGAAAACATGAATTATTACCTGGCCTTTAGAGAGTATTAAATCAGTTTATCATGAAAGGTAACGAATATGATTTCATTTTTAATATAAAAAATAATTCCAACTCTTTACATATTGGTTTCAATTCAAAATATGAATTGAAATATGAAATTTGTGTGCACTAGGGCATTGAAAGATTTTCTCTTCACGGCCACACTGTAAATTGAAAACGCCACGAAATACAAATTGATTTGATTCGTAGGCAGAGATCTTTGAGTGACGCTTACAAAATGTTTGATGAATGCAATTTTGAACGTATTTCTTGTTAATTTGGATAAAAATTTCGAATATTAATGCCCTCTGAAAAATAAAAGCGTACTTTTTACGCTTTAAAGTGTATTTTTTACGCTTTAAAGTATAAAAATTACGCTTCAGTATAAAAATTACGCTTTAAAGCGTAAAAAGTACGCTTTTATTTTTCAGAAAACAGTTTGTCATTTTAATAATAAATAACATACGACATCAAATGTTTGAAAAGATAACACATTTTCACTTAAATATTGATTATTATTTTCTATTATCAACATTTTCCTTGAAAAACTTTTGTATTTTAGCAGTATTTGCCCTAAAAACACGATAAATAGGGTCCATTTTTTGTAATACATATTTTTTTTTTGAAAAAAAATGACAAAATGTGTGACATCAACCTATTTCATTAATCATCTTCCTCACTTTTGTTTTCCTCTTTTTTCATTTTATCATACTTCAATTTGAATGGTAACACACACAAAAAAAATGCTTTAAGTGATAAACCATTGATAGGATCGAACTAGAACATGCTTTGTATTGTTCCTATATTCAAATATATGTATAAAGTTAATAAGTGGATTATAATAACGGTCATTTGGACCATGTAAAGTTAGAAAACACATTTGTCGTCTTATTTTTCTCTTTTCTGACCAGTTTATCATATCATAAAATAAAATAAAATAAAATTAGGAAGAATGGATTTCAAATTCGTATTTGATGAAATTCGATATACACACAGTTAATATTACATCGAAATCGTTTTTATTTTATTTATTATATTATTTGTAGGACAAGATACCAGTTTTATAATTTATTGCTTGCTATTTATCAATTTTGTGTGTTTTCCATTCATTTAAATGTTGAATATTTTGGCCTTTTTCTGTTCGAAATGTGTTCAATAAATTATTTTCTTGTATATTTTTTTTCATTGTAAGTGTGTTTTGAATGAGAAAAGGTGTTTTTGATGTCATTTATAAATATTTTGAACGGAATTGGGATGAAATTTACTTTAATCGTACAATGACATTTAAAAATTCAGTATTTTCAAAAAATTGACCGTTAAAATTTAAAAAAATTAACCGTTAAAAAAAATTTCAATATCTCTTTAAAATAATTGTAACATTTTCAATTGGATCAGGGTTCTTAGATAACTTTTTTTCATAGAAAACTCAATAAAAAAGTTTCAAAACTTGTTAGTTCTCCTCATTATGTTTCATCTTATTATTTTTAATATAAAAACTAAACATTTTTTTTTTTTAATAAAATTATGTCCTTCATTTTCCTTGTAACATCAAGTACCCTTTGATACTTAAAAAGTATCATTAAAAAAGAAAGAAAAAAGAAGTTTTATTAAAACTTTTCTGTAAGTAAAAGTAAATTCCATGCAATATACAGCTTCTTATTATTATTACAACAACAAAAAAAAGTGTACATCGAAATACCTTTTCATGTTCTTTTTTTTTGCTGTTTTCTAAAAATTTCATATTAAAATTCTTCTTTAACACAAACTAACGACTCTTTCCAATATTGCTGCGAGGAGAAGGTAATTTAGATAAGCGAATGTTGTTCATTTACATCCCATATTATTTGTAAAGGTTTATATACAAACAGGAAACATAAAAAAAATATGTATATATAAAAAAGATTCTTGTACACTTTCGGTCGCTTTAACTACACCACATTTTACAACAACAACAACAACGACAAAATAAACGGATAAATAGAGATAGATTACATGTGCCTATAAAATGGAACGTAAAATATTTCCTGTATTGTTCTGATATTTTGTAAGTTCTGATATAAAAAGAAGCGTGAAATTTCTTTATTCTCTTTTTTTTTTGGCTTGAATGGCATGCCATGGCATCGAATATTGTGGATTAATTTCATTAGATTGTCAATTTTAATGCAGTATCAGTATAAATTTTATTCATTCAGTGAGTCAGTCAGTGGAAGTTCGTAAGTCAGTAAAAAATTTTTTTTAATGTAATGCAAAATGAAGCGTGTTGAGAAAATTTTCAATAAAAAGCAAAGGATACCATTATTTGGAGGTCAGGCAAGACCCTAAAATTTAAGAGCTGGAAAACTTTCCTCAGAGTTCATGGTCAAAGAGAGAGAAATATAGAAAGAGAGAGAGGTAAATTTATGTACCCTGAAATCTCTCTTCACCTTTATTTTATTTAAGCGATTAACCCCTTAACCGCCTCTCCTAGAAATATTGAGTTTAGAGCAAAACTTTCTTCTATGATTTGTTGTTTGTGTAAAAGTGAATACTTTTCATTTAAACGAAATTTTCTAGTTTCATACAAAAATTTTACAGGAAAGCCGCTTGAAAGTTGCGTATCTCATAGAAATTTCATAGAAATACGTACAGAGAACAGATTCGCATTGGCCATACGGGCAATCTGGCAAATGCCAGAAAAGCCGCAATCGATCGTCTTGCAACAGTTAAGTTTAGATTAAATTTTAAAGAAATTCTTACAGAAAGCCAGGGTCGTTTGTAATTTTCAATCCGCTCCTGATAAAGAAAATCGACCAGTGTCAGTTAATGGGTTAAAGAATATTACAACGATAACGATGATACAATTTTAATTTAGTTCAAAAGGATTTGCATGTAAAAACTTCAAAAGATGATGCATTTTGTGCATGCTAACAAGAAACGTATTTCAAAAGTTTTGTAATACTTGTGATAAGTAACTGTAACTATAAATATTGTAATAAAATTGCTTCCAGCGAAATTTCTGTTCAAATATATGTATATGAAACTTGACAATTCACTTCACAGCGTGAATTTAACACACACCCAATAAAATGATAATAAAATATGAATTTTTCATTCATTTTATATCACAATCGAATTCATACAAAAAAAAATGCAATAAAAAAATTGAACAAAAGCACATCGTTTAAAGTTTTCATTGAAAAAAAAAAAATTAAATTCAAACACTTATCAATTCATTCATCCAAACAAACAATAATAATGTATGATTTAAAAGAGTGCAGGAAAATGTGACACTTTATTCCAATTCAATGTACAATTGTACGCTTGTACGACATAAAATGCAATAATATGCTAATATTTTGTGAGAAAACAAGATTTTCATTAAAATTCAAATGGAATATATCCGTTTTTTTTTCATTTTCACCATTATTATTATTTTCATTTTTATTATGTTTGTGTGTCACTGAAATCCATTCAATTCCATGACTGATACACACAATCAAATATTTTTATTGCACCTGTTTTTTTTTATGTATTTTTCATTTACTCACTATGAAATCCATTAATTCACATAGATAAAAATATTGAATAGCGTATTAATTTTTTTTTTATATATCTGTTTATGTAGCTTAAAATTCCAATAATATTAATAATAATAATAATAATGAAATTCATGATGCGACAATCATTGCATACTCACACTTACTCGAAATATTTAAAAAAATCAAATAATTTCATATAAATTTCATATATAAATAATAAAAATAAAAATAATAATATTGAGAGAGAAGCACTTTCAGGAAAAATGCATGTCTCCGCCTCAATACACACGTGATGTGATGTGAAATTTATTGTGATGCCTCTTGTTTGTGGAAAATGGATTTCCTGCTTTTGTATATAAAATAAAACAATTCAATAATTTTATATTTTTTGAACACTTTTCATGATGATTTTCATGAGAGAATTTTATCAATTTTTATTGTTTTTTTCCTCGTGATACGTTATTTTATGCAAAAAAGTTCAATATGATGGATCTTCTCGATTTTTTTTTTATCGAAATATATTTGAATGTATTATCATTTTGTTTTAGAAAATTTGTTTGAAAAATTGCAATAAATGCCAATTGCATTCCGTTACTCATTGAATATAAATTGCTTTGATTTAAAATAAAATTTGAGGATATGAAAATTGGGTCTGTGAATGTATTTGGATGATATCAAGTCGTAATTGAAGATATTTTTTCGAACTCTTGATTGAAATGATGTTTGCTTGGAAAAAGTTGACTTATATCACAGATATACAAAATACATCACTTGCTCGGACAAAGTTTAAACTATGAAAATAAGAAAATACACTAAAAATAAGCCGACACGTATTTCGGGGTTTTGCCATTAGAGCTTATTTAAGCCTTTTACAGCCAGGAGGCTCATTTTTACGTTTTTAGTCATAACTTTTTTATTTTTAAAGATACAAAAAAGAGGAGATACTCATTTCGATACAGCTTCATATCATCTAAAACTTCTAGAAGAAAAGAAAAATTCGTTTGATGGAAAAATTTTGGGAAAAATCGCAAAAACAAATGAAAAAATAAATAAATTTAATAAAAAATTTGTTATTTGAGAAAAAGCAAAATATAATGCATTTTCATTAGTTTTTTTTCAATTTTTCCCAAAATTTTTCCATCAAACAAATTTTTTTGTTCTTCTAGAAGTTTTAGATGATATGAAGCTGTATCGAAATGAGTATCTCCTCTTTTTTGTATCTTTAAAAACAAAAAAGTTATGAGTTAAAACGTTAAAATGAGCCTCCTGGCTGTAAAAGGCTTAAATAGGCTCTAACGGCCAAACCCCGAAATACGTGTCGGCTTATTTTTAGTGTATTTTCTTATTTTCATAGTTTAAACTTTGTCCGAGCAAGTGATGTATTTTGTATATCTGTGTATTCATATTGCACGCGAACGCTTAAAAATTAGAGAACTAGGACTTTAAATAAATAAAATTTTGATATCAAAAAATTACTTTGTTAGAAAAACTTGAGTAATTTGCTCGATTTTCCGCAATTTTTGAAAATTTCAAAGTTTTTCGCCATTAATTGAAATTTTAAAAACTTCGCAGTTTTCCGAATTTTTCGAAAAATCGTCCATATTGGAAGTTTCTACGATTTTTTCGTGGATTTTAGCAACATTGTAAATTTTCTCCACTTTGACGTAAAAATCCACAAAACTCACTTTACATACACGGCAACTCTGCGTCAACATTTTTAATTTTTTTTTTTCATTTAAATAATATAATTTTATCAAAAAACTTCAAATTTTTAAAAAAGTCAAAATTTTCAAAAAACTTAAAAATTTCAAAAACTCAAAAATTTAAAAAAATTCGCAAAACTAAAATATTTCAAAAAAACTCAAAAATTTATAAAACTCAAACATTTCAAAAAAAGTCAAAAATTTCAAGAAACCCAAAATTTAATCAAAAATTTCAAAAAAACTCAAAAATTTTCCAAAAACCCAAAATTTTTTCAAAAAACTCAAAATTTCATAAAACTCAAAATTTTTAAAAAAAGTCATTGTTTTGAAAATTTTCAAAAAAGTTAAAATTTTCAAAATACTCAAAATATTAAGTTTTAAATATTTTTAGTTTTTTTGAAAATTTTAGAGTTTTTTTGAAATTTTTGTGTTTTTGAAATTTTTGTGTTTTTAGAAATTTTAGGGTTTTTTGAAAATTTTTTGTTTTTTGAAATATTTTTTTAGATAAAATTATATTTTTGTTACTGAATAAATGAAAAAAAAAAATTTTAAAATGTTGCCGAACAATTTCCGAGTTTTGCATTTCCCGTGTAAGTCAATTGGTAGGCCCTAAGTTGAAAACGCCCCGCAAATCACCCCGTAGTTCTTGGCGATTACCCAGCATGCGAGGCGATAACGGGCCGATAACTTAGAGTGTATTGAAATTGAGCTTCAACGTCAATATGACTTACTTTGTTGCATTTGATATGTCACACTTCAGAAAAACGATGATTTAGTTTCAAAAATTTCCACATAATCAAATTCATTTGACAATTGCAATCAAACTATATTTTCATTTTAGTCTTTTCATATAATTGAGGTTTTCCAATGTTTGTTACATTTGAATTTCCATTTCATGCTATCATTGATGATCTCATCCATATGCTGAATGTCTATTTTTCTCGTTTATTTTTGATGTTATTATTTTATTTTTATTATTTTTGCGATACACTTCTATACACATTCGTTGTTGTTGTTGTTACTCATGATGATGATGATGATGTTGTGTTATAAAATAAAATAAAATAAAATCAGATACATGGAAAATTACATCAAAATTACAATGAATAACAATATGTAACAGAAATATAAAAAACTGAATCAGATTGTGTTTGAAATGATACCAATTTACATGAAACAAAATTCATTTTATCTGAACACAACACCATATCTGATTATGGTCTGTTTTAGTTGTTGTCCATTTTGCATCGATGCATGTGTGTGTGTGTGTGTTCAAATGTGTTGTGTCATGCAAGTGTGATCACACTGAAAATTATGTTTCAGAAGCAAAGGCATTGTACCATTCAGTTGATACAAAATGAATTAAACGTACACACACACACTCATTTATTCACAGCCGTCTAAAAACCAGCAGGACATTGACTGTCAATGTATGTGTGTGTGTGTTAACTCTATCAGATATGTCTCAATGTGTTCAATTTATTAAATCAATGTGCTGTATAATTTGCTCGTTATTTAAAATGGGAATGTTGATATGTTTTCTCGAGATAAATATCATCAAGAATAAATGAAATATAAGTTATTGCATAATGGAGGCGACTGGTTACTTGTTCAACTATGAGTAAAATGTTCACGTGTCACTTTGCTCTTAATACCATTGAAGCATTAATGGAATTGACATTAATTTCCTTTAATAAGCGTTTTATTCAGTTAATATCGAAATCTGATATAATTTTGTGACACTTAAAATCCTTTTGAATCATGATAAATTGACTTGAAATTATAATGCAGTTAAATTCATCAAAGAATTTAAATGAGCTCGAGCATTAACTGAAATGAAAATTATTTGTGATATGCAAATTTTAAAATAAAATGACTTTCATTACATATTAAAAGCGATCAAAGTTTGTTTAAGTTCAATATATTGATTTTAGTTCAATTTTCGTCAAAAAAAAGTAAAGCAAAAATCGAATTCCCAAACTTTTTCTCCATTTTCATGTAATTTCACCTCAATAGCTACAGAAATCGACTAGAGAAAACTTTGTGATGTTATTACGTGCCTGAGAGAGTTAGCACATTTCCTTTTAAATCCATAAAAAGGAGAAAAAAAAATCTTTAAATGCAAATTTTCTTGCATCTTTAAAACGTGACTTGGGTTTTTTGTGATATAAACTTATTTACATGAAATATGAATGAAACTTCAAAGGAGTAGCAAAAAAAATGAACAAAAAAACATCATGTTTCCGCATTAATAATAATATTAAATTCCAAGCATCTGTGTGAGTCTCTCTCTCTAACTTACCTTTTTAGTATTAATACATATTTTACCTTAATTTTATGTGTTATGTAAGTAAATGTGAGCTTTTTCCGAAAAAGGGACATAATTTATGAACAGATTATCACGTTATTACATGCATTATTCATTCAACCGCTTATTTAGAAAAGGGAATTTTATTTACATGGTAATTCCTGTATATCAAGTTGGAAAATTAAATTATTATGTTATATTCACTTAAAAGTTTGTTGGTTTTCATGAATTTGTTGGAATAAAAAGTCTTAATTGAAATGTTTTTGCTTTCAATTTCAAGAAAAATGCGCTATTTTGAAGGTTTTGGTTGTGCTTGGCCTAAGAGTAGGTTATTGCGAGCAGTGGTGACCCAAAATGGTGAATGTTCGATGACGCTGCGAACAAAAAAATGGCACCATGATATGAATAGTCCACAAATTTTGAAAAACATGGGAAAAAAATATGAATGCTGAGACTTTTGTGCAATATCGAGTACGAAACGCCTTAACCCTCGGTTCAGCGACAGGGTCTGGTCAGGCCCCTTAATATATTGTACAAAAAAGTCATATTTTTATGAGTTTTAGGTAAAAGTGATCTAAAGAAAAATTATAGAGAACATTTTAAGCTGCAACTTTGCTGAACTGACCAAGTCAATATTTCATTAAAAAGGAGGTCACTTTAACCTAAAACTTACGAAAATTTGATTTTTTGTCACTTTTGTACCGAAAAATTAGAACGAAATTGCGTTTTTGCCATTTTTGAGTCTTAATACTTGAAATGTAAACTTTGTCAGTTCAGCAAAGTTGTAGCTTAAAATATGCTCTACAACTTTGCTTAAGGTGATTTTTGTTTAAAACAAACAAAAACATGATATTTTACTTAAAATAGTTAGGGGCCTGGCCAGACCCCGTCGCTGAAAGTGAGGGTAAAAAGTTATCGCTGAACGGAAGGTTAAAAATGAAACCACTGAAAATGTCCATTGGGACAAACTTCACACTCATAATTTTACAATTTTCAGGTTCTTTCATTTTTTTTTTTTGCAAACTCTCCATCCATTGATTTTATGTTTCGATGTAAAATTTTGATAAAATTTATTTTTCAATTACATACAACTTTGTTTATCGAACTCGTTTTACTTTGCTTTGTTAAAATAGCTCTATTACTCTTGTTGTAATACAAAAACCCCAAACTTTAAATTTACATATTTATTGATGATGCTACAATCAATTTTGTTTGTTGTATGCATTTTACAAACTAACCATGTAAATGCAAAATGCTTTTTATTGATCAGGAAATTAATTTAAAGGTAAAGTCAATTTTATGTTTACTTGTACCTTGAAAATGTTTGGTTTTGCCTGGACTACTATGATATTGATGTGAAAAATATAAAAAAATGAAATTCGGTTGAAATTCATTCCATCATATAACGGTTGAATTGAATCGCAATATGGAATAATGATTTTAATAAAAAATTTTTTTTTGAAATTGATCTTGCCTCAGGTAATGTCACTTCAATTTCGGGTTTTAATGAAAAATGTATTTTTATAATTCAATTTTGATATTAAATTTCAAATTTAATGTTCAAAAAAATATATTTAATTAATTTTCTAGGAATTTTCAATGGATGAAAATAATATCGTATCAATTTTTACCATAGAAAGGGCAATCGTCATATGATCGGAGAGCAAACTTTAAGGGTCAAAAGTAAATTTCATCAGATTTTGTCATCTTATAAAGGTCAATTGTAAAATTTCATCAGATTTCACCTCAAATGCCAAATTCTAACGATTTTAGATAAATATAGCGATGGTCAACTTGTGTTGACCACTTTCTGTGAAATAAATTCAACTTATTTTTTTTTATATTTTTCATTTGATATCAAATTTCAAAAAAAAAAAACACCACCAATCAAATTGTTTAACAACATTCCAACACTATTTCACTGTCTGTGTAAGAATAATAAATGACCACAATGGGAACCAACATATTTGAATATGTAATTCAAATCGTGGGAAACTAAAGCATTTTTATGTTGGCGTAATTTTTTGATGGTTCATTGGTGGTTTACATCATCATTGGCCAAAAAAAGCAAAAAAAAAAGAAAAAAATTAAAAGAGAAATGGAATAACAAAAAAATTTGATTGAAATATGACCAAATGGAGTCAGGTTTTTGTCAGTTTGATAATTTATGTATGATTTTTCCCAAAATTACTCGTCTCTGTTTAAAATTCAATTCAATTTAAATTTATGAAAAAAATTATTTTTTTTTGGTTATATGTCCATTGAATGAGCCATTGAGTTACCTCCTCTTTGATATTAGATTATTTTTTTTTTCATTTTCATTGCATTAAATGACTGATTCCTTGTCAAATGTGCTTAATTCAATTTTCATTTTTTTGCTTATGTGTGAACATCTTTTCAAAAATGTTAAATAACTTGTCTTACGATGCATGATTGATCAGTTCTCATAAAATATGGATCTTATATCAATGTGATTGACATATTGAAGTAGAAAAATAAGTGTTTTTATTCAAAAAATTTGTGTGTATTCAATCACTTTTATTATTGATGTCAAACAAGGTTGCAATAAATTTACTTCTTGTTTCATTTCATTTTACTCAATTTCTTCATCATCATCATCATCGAAAATGACATGTATGTCAATGAAATTTCAGTACCAATATGAATTGAAATAAAATTGAATGAAATTGATTAATAATGCATTTAAAAAAAATAATTATGATTTTTTTTTTCAAATCAATCGAGATTTTCAATGAAAATTGATTGAAATCGTGTTTTTTATTCATTTTCTGAGTGATTTTTGATACCTTTTATGAGCGTTATGCAAGTTTCGTTACATTTTTTTATGGATATTTACTTTGAATATGAAATGAAGGAAAAAAATAATGACATCACCACTTAAAATGAATGACTTGGCGATAATTATTCTTAGATTGTGACGTGAAAAACTCCTTTTTTATGTTGTTTATCACTTGCTTAACGCAATTTCTTTGAATTTCAGATTATATAATCGATATATTTTTTGTATTGTGTTATAATTTTTCTAGGAACGAGTATAAGAAAAGTGATTTTTCGATTTCCGTTTGAAAATCACATTGAAAATAGTAACAAATAAAGAAATGTGTTTAAGTTATTGTGATTTTCATCATTAACTTTGATTTGAGTGCGATTTTTGATTAAAGAGCTTCTACATTTTAACATTTTTGTGCATGTCCCCAGGTGATTAAATTCCATGTCCTTGAAATTTCATTAAAAAAATTCTCGAAATCCATTATTTTTAAATTCAAAATCTAATTACACTGAAAAAAACAACTTCTCACTTCATATAAATAAAAATTCTCAAGTAGTTTTAATTGAAAATGTTTTTTTTTAACACAAAAACAAAAAAATAAAATCCATGTGTAACATGTGTTTTTACTCCAACACACCTGTGAATTGTGATGCTCCTCTACTTTTAAAGAGACTTGATGATGATAACATGAAATTATAAGATCACAGTTTTACATATCACATACACGGGAAATGCAAAAGTTGCCGTATTGTTGCCGTATTTGTTGCCGTAGACGGCAACTTCTTGCCGTAGCACGGCAACTCTACGGCAATTATACGGCAACATTTTTAAATTTTTTTTTTCATTTATTTAGTAACAAAAACATAATTTTATCAAAAAAAATTCAAAAACTCAAAATTTTAAAAATTTCATAAAACTCAAAATTTTCAAAATGACTCAAAATTTTCAAAAAACTCAAAAAATTCAAAAAACTCAAAAAATTCAAAAAACTCAAAAATTTCAAAAAAACTCAAAATTTCAAAAAACTCAAAATTTTCAAAAAAGTCAAAAATTTCAAAAAACTTAAAATTTTCAAAAAAGTCACAAAATTTCAAAAAAGTCACAAAATTTTAAAATTCATAAATGTCAAAAAACTCAATATTTTCAAAAAACTCAAAATTTCAAAAAACTTAAAATTTTCAAAAAACTCAAAAATTTCAAAAAACTTAAAATTTACAAAAACTCATAAATGTCAAAAAACTCAATATTTTCAAAAAACTCAAAATTTCAAAAAACTTAAAAAACCTTAAAAATTTCAAAAATGGCTTTTTTGAAAAATTTGAATTTTTTGAAATATTTTATGATATTTGAAATTTTTGACTTTTTAGAAATTTTTGACTTTTTTGAAATTTTTGACTTTTTTTAAAATTTTTGAGTTTTTTGAAATTTTTGAGTTTTTTTGAAAATTTTGAGTTTTTTGAAATTTTGAATTTTTTGAAATTTTTGAAATTTTTGAGTTTTTTTAATTTTTTGACTTTTTTGAAATTTTGAGTTTTTTAAAAATTTTGAGTTTTTTTAAAATTTTTGACTTTTTTGAATTTTTTGAGTTTTTTCAAATTTTTGAGTTTTTTGAAAATTTTGAGTTTTTTGAAATTTTTGATATTTTTGAAATTTTTGACATTTTTGAAATTTTTGAGTTTTTTGAAATTTTTGAGTTTTTTGAAATTTTTGTGTTTTTTGAAAATTTTGAGTTTTTTTAAGTTTTTTGACTTTTTTGAAATTTTTGAGTTTTTTGAAATTTTTGAGTATTTTTGAAAATTTTGAGTTTTTTGAAAATTTTAAGTTTTTTGAAAAAATTATATTGTATAAATGAAAAAAAAAATTAAAAATGTTGCCGTATTTGCTGCCGTACAATTGCCGTAGAGTTGCCGTGCTACGGCAAGAAGTTGCCGTCTACGGCAACAAATACGGCAACTTTTGCATTTGCCGTGTACCTCAAATGTAACAACAATAAAATGAAAGAGGTAAAATGTGTGTGTGTGTGTGGTTTTTTGTTTAATTTCTCTTTATAAAATTAAAATATTTTCACGTATGATGTAATTTGAGGTGTTATTTGTCAGATAGAGATAGAAAGTGCTAAAAAGAGATTTAATTTTCATGTCAAATATTTTAAGCATGTTTAAATTCAAGAAAATTTGTGAAATTTTAAACTCAAATGCATGAATTTAGATAAAATATCTATTGAATTATTCAAAGTATGATTTTCAAAGGAATTCTTCATTCATTTCAAGTCCTTGTCAAAAAAAATAATGAAAATAAAATAATATTTCAATATTTCTTAATAAAATTAAAAGCTCAAACTATTTTTGCAGATAATTTTATTGTTCAGACCACATAAAACCTAAAATTATAATAAAATTGTTACCTGATATTGATTCACTTATATCAAATTTTTCATTGTACATTCAAAACCTTGTCAGAAATTCAAGAAATCTAGATAAAGTTTGTATTTCGGTTTCTATTTGATTTGTTTTATATTTTATTTAAATATCATTTTATCATTTTTTTTTTTGTTGTATTATTTGGCATTCAATTTTATTTTCATATCAAAAAGCATTATTTTAATTTTAAATTCAGATGCTTGGTAAACAACAAAATTGTTTTTCAATTATTTTGTTTTACTTTTAGTTGCAACGATTGCAATTCAATATTTAATTTTTGATTGAATATAAATTTCATTGAATTTTTGGTGAGTAGAATTATAAAATATTTTGGGTTTTCAGAAACCAAAAATTGGAAATTGATATTTTGTTACAATGATAAAATAAATAATCGGTTTATAAATTTAATTTACAGGGGTTTTTAGTTTTTTTGAACTAAAATTTCCTGCATGAAATAAAACGCGAAACATGATTTCGAACCAAAGTCATTGGAGGATTGGCCATACGGGCAATATGGCAAATGCTAGAAAGGCCGCAATCGATCGTCTTGTAAAAGTTTAATTAAAGCGTAAATTTTAAAGAAAATTATTCAAAATGCCAGGGTCGTTATTAATTTCCAATCCGCCTCTGTCCAAGGGTTGAATTGTTCAACTCGAGTCAAAAAAAGAAAAAATCCAATGTCACATAATTACAAAATTTAACCTAAGACAAATTAAGATGATAATGAACTGTTTTTTTTTGTTTGTGATAGTGCCATATATACAAATAACTAATTTTACTGCGACATTTAAGAGCATCATCCAAAAAAATTGAAGAAAAAAATCACTTAGACCAACCTTATTCGACTTCGATAATTGAATCATAATTTTCTCTGCATGGATAGGATTCAACTTGAATATGCCTGTTCTAGAATATGTTTGATTATTATCTCTTCAATGAATTTGTGTCTTATGCTACACAGTAAGTTGAAAAAGTGCCGAAAATCACCTTGAACTTGTACAAAAATTTCGCATTTTCTTTAAAATTTGTAAAAAACTGCGATTTCAATCAAAAAAGTTTCAATTCATACTCTAGGTTGAAAATGCCCCGCAAAGAACCCCGCAGTGTATGCAAAGACTTAAAGAATACCCATAATATTTGAAATTTTAAGCCAGATTTACAGGAATTGCGTAAAAAATGGCATTCATCAGACAACCTGTAAGCGTTAATTAAAGATCGGCTCCGAACCAAGTCAATTTGTACTGCTAGGTGTTTTTAACTTACAGTGCAGAAAACACCTTGAAATATGTCTCTAAGTTGAGCATTCGGGTGCGTGTTCAATTTACAGTGTAATTCTTATTCTTATAAATCAACTCACACATGTATATTAAAGTGTTCAAAAATGTCAACAAAGATGATCATCTATCATAATAATATGTAATTATAATCAAAAAGAGAGAATTAAACATTTCCGTACACTCTCATACTCAGATACAGAGCTATTCGTTATAATTTTTGTATGAATGAATTAGGTTATTATTATTTTATTATTGTTTTTAAACATAAATACAAGCTTTTTACTGGTTATTATCATAATCATCATTAGTATTAATTGAGACATTGAATCGTTTATACAATTCAAAAAGAATTTCTTAATAGTATTTCTGAATTTCTCAAAAAAATATGAAACTAAGATTAGTCTTTGTCCTCGTGTTAGTCGGTTTAATTCAAAGACACGTGACAGCCGTGGATTTACCAAATCATTATTACTCGAGAGTGGTTAAAAATGCGAGAGATCCACTGTTGTCAAATCGATGCCTGGATCGACACACAAAAATTATGTATCGAGATGGATTTACGTCAATGAATGAAGATGGAAAGTGTGAAATGATTTACTGTGATTTAGAAAGATATAAATTGTCAGTGAAGGGGTAAGAAAAATTTTAAGTGAAATGTTTAACTAAAAACAGTACCAGTAGCCTAAGATATTTCGAGTTTTTAGTAGCGCTGAAGTTTTCTCTATGCTTTTGAATTTTTTTTTTGATTTTTGAACAAATGTTTAACAGTTTTTAGGTTTTACAGTTTTCGAACAAATGTTTTAGTTTTTGAACAAAGGTTTTACAGTTTTTGAACAAAGGTTTTACAGTTTTCGAACAAAGGTTTTACAGTTTTCGAACGCTTGCATGAAATTAAATACTTTCAAGCCTAGTAGCAATTTAAAAAGAATGATTGTGTTCATTGTTCAACATTTCCTGTTAACCTTGAAACAGAAATGAACGGTTAGTGTCGTAAACCTGATTTTTAACCTGGATAAGACTCATTGAGCCCTTGTAAACCTTCCAAACCGTACTCCAAATTTCTTTAAAAGAGAGACATTTCGTGACCTTGCTCATACGATAATGAATTCACAGTTCTCGCTGCGGTCATCATTCATCTTAACAAACTCAAATCTTTTCTGACTTTCGGTCATCGACATATCTCCTTGTTACCTCAATTGATTTATTTTTTCAATAACATCCATTTAAAAAAATCAATTCACATTTCATTTTATCTTCAATTTCAGTTGTAATCGTGTTACACTCAACTACGACATGCATCAATATTGTTTCATAGTCAAAGGCGAATACAATCAGCCGTATCCATATTGTTGCGATCAAGTAATTTACAAAGGAAGGTGAAGGCAGAAAATAACAGATAATTTTACAGAATAATTTAAAGAAAAACAAAAAAAAAACACAACTTACCTTAAATTTATACATTTATTTATATCGCTTAACTTGAAAATAACTTGTTGAAAATGATGCTTTTTTTATTTGAAATGTGAAATGAAGCAAATAAACAAATTACAGAAAGAAAAAATACACTTTTCATTATTTTTGTTATTATTATTTTTATTTTTTTATTCATTTTCATGTTTTTTTTTCTTCTTTTCCTTTCAATTTCTCTTTGTGTTTTATCATTTATTTATTTTTTTACTTTTTTTTTTTCCTTTTAATTTTTCTTCGTTTTCATTTAATTTTTTTTTACATCATTGAAATATTTTACACTTAATCAATTATTCATACTTTCTCGTATTTTATTATTAATATGTATAAATTTTTACTATTATCATGTTTTTTTATATTCTTATATACAATTCAATATTTTGTTATTTTGATTAAATTGGTATTGGTTTTATTTTTTTTTTTTTGTATTTTCAAATGAAATCAAGATGAGTTAACATGAAATTATGATTCATTATTACTTGAGAAATTCGTGTCTTGGTTTTAATCGTCAAATTAAGAAATTTTTGTTAACTTTCATTGAAATTTTTAATTGAATTTGAAATAAAATTTAAAACTATTTATACTTGACATGAAATTTGCACATTTTCACATTGAAAAAATTGGTTAAAATGAAATGAAAAAAAATTCACTATAAAAAAAGATAAAATTTGAATAATTCCTCAGGCATGATACAAAATTATTTTTATGAATTTCATGTAATATAAAAACTGTTACGGAAATTATCTGTGATTGCTCAATTATTGTGATTATTTTTTGTTGCAGTTATCATTTTAATGAAAAAATATTGAGCTATTGTAATCTTTTTTAACTTATTTACCATATTTATTTATTTATGTGAGATAAAATTTTGAATGCAACAATGAAGTTTTATTGATTGTAAATTTTAATTCAAATATACGCGATTTCATTTTTTAATTTTATTATTTTTGTTACATTGAAACATTGTAACGAATGAAAATTCCATTGAAATTTGCATTTTACCAAATTTTTTGTGTGAATTAATATGAAAATGTGATATTTTGAAAATGTTTCGAGTTTTTTGTGTATGAATTTCATTTTAACATCAAAGTTTTAAGTAGAGTCGGAAATTTTTCGAGACAAAATATTTGACAGCTGTCATACAATTTGACAACAGTTAAATGTCATATAATTTTTTTTTGACATATGCCAAAATGTACTTAATTGCAATTTATTAAATAATTCAAGGTCAATGAAATGAAATGAAAAATGTTTTGATATGATTTGTTTTATAAGATTATTGCAATGTGTTTTTTTTTAATTGTCTCGTATGTTTAAAAAAATCAGTATTTTGACATATCAACACCTTATTTTGATTAACACCTTATTTTGATGGAAATTTCACACTGAAATTGACACAAATTACATATTGCTTGAATTTTTTCATTTTTTAACTTAAAGTTTGATATGGACACAGTTAATAGAAGAAAATTAAATTAAATTTTCAGATAACATTTAAAAAAAAATTTCCTAACATTTTATATATAAAAACTAGCTATCAGTCCATTATTTTTCATCTAAATCAATAATTTTACTTAAAATTAATGTTTAAAACTTAAAATGGTACTTAAAAAATTAAAAAAATATAAAAACATTCACTTAAAACTTAACTTTAAAATAATATTCATTGAGTTTAAATTTAATTTTTTTTTTCACCAAATTATGTTTCCTTGTATAAAATTCCAGTCTATAACCTTAATTTAATGTATAAATATCATTACAAGTAAATGTTTTTAAACAATATATAAAAATTTTCTATCATCTTCCCTTACAAATACAAAAAATATATATAAAAATTAAGTTTATAATCTGTTTTATTTATTTAATTTTAGTTTTGTTTTTTATTTGTATTTTTTTTTAATTTTAATACCACTATTATTTTAATTGTTATTATTTTGTTATTTATTTCCTTTTTTTATTTTACACATTTATAAAACGTTTACTATGTTTTTTGTTATTTTTTTTGTTTTGTTTATTATCATTGTAATATATTTTTTTTTTATAATTCGTTCATTTTTGTATACATTTCCTCATATTTAATATTCATTTAAAATACATTTATATAATTTTTTTTAATCATTATTTATAACATTCAATTTATTTACATGTATAACAATAATAATAATGATTTTATTTTTATAATGAAATGTTATGAAATGATGATTTTTTTATTATTATTATAATTATTGTAAAATCTCTCTCAATTTTATCGATCGATAATTTAAAATCAGTAAAATGACCTTATATTGAGCATGAAAGTTATAAGTTATAAGTTATTTTAATAACGATTTGACAGTTAATAAAATGTTGCTCAATAAGGTAAATGTCATATTATTACTGAAATTTTACAAAAAAATTAAAATATAACTTCGTAACAACATAATTTTAATTAGAATTACATCTGACATTATCTTTTTCATTTTTTTTGCTATGATATTGCACGTTTTAAAGGTTGGATGTGAAATTATTTTGTATACTTTGTTATATTTTATGGATTTTATGTATAATTGCATAGACATTGTAAATGATCCCCAGTGGTGTAATTTTATTAAATGGAATTTCATGATCTTTCATGTATTTCATATAAATAAAAGTATATAAAAATAAAATATTTAAGTGAAGGTAAAGTGAAGCATGAAAGTGCATTTTAGTGTAAATGAAAGACATATTATGAAATTTTTGGAGTAGATGTGAAATGAAACTGAAGAGATAGATTTTTGAAGGATCTAAAGTGATGTTAGACAGGATTGTACAGAAAATTCCAGATCAGATCAGATTTCTAGGGCGGTCGCAGAAGAGAACAAGCACTCAAACCTACAGACAGGTTCATTGTGCATACCCATTTATCATCATATTGATGAGGAAGGAACCAAATCTAGAGAAATAACTAAAGAAAAAAGTCCACTAGACCTGGCTCAGTTCAGGAAAGTGCTCACACCTTCTCAGAAATCTAAGTAGGGTAAATACCTTCACTTTTATGATGGGACTAGGGAAGTACTCATCCAGCGTGATACCACGCAATCTGGCATGCTTGGTACATACACAAAGCAGATGTGCAGCAGTCTCCTCTTGTTCAATTGAAAATTCCAAGCTTTAACTTTGCTGAAGAACGTATTAAAAGAAAAACAGTGATTGACAGACTACAAAGTGGTCACAAAAGACCCAATTTTGTCTTGAAATCTTCTTTAAATTCAAACAAAAGTCAAATAATGCTTTTCTTGTAAATTTTCATTATTTTTTCTTAACAGATTTTTTTTCATTAAAGAAATTTTTTCAATTCATCAAATAATATCTTGCAAGGGAATACTTGCCTTGTTTTTATTCCACATTTTCACATTTTTACATTTTTTTTTTTAATTTAATCTCCTACCAAATCATCAATGTACATTCCATTCTCAAACTTATTTACTCAGCCCTGATACTTCTCACAAAATGTAACATGAAATTTCATTGGACCAAATCCATTTTCTTCATTTTTTTTTGTCTAATTTTCATTTCAACGAAAATATGCCCACATGAAAGTTCATGCCTATGAGGCCAACGCTTAAATGTAGAACAGAAAATTAAATTACTTGAAATTTAAGATTAAAGTAAAACAAAAAATTAAAGTCACCATGAAATAAAATTTAAATTTAATCTTGTTGAGAGAAGAGAAAAATTCATTTTATTACATGAAATACAGACCTAACTCAGGAAGTCTGTTCAAAAATTCATGTGAATGTGACACAATTCATGAAATTACAAGAAGTAAAAGTAAAAAATGGAAGATAATGAAAAGTAAATCGACCAGTTTAACATCTGGCATACAAGGAAATCAATTCAGTTGAAAGGTTTTTATTTTTTTTTTTTTATTATATTGCTGTTTTATTGTAATAAGAAATGAAACGTTTTTTTTTTCTTCTTATTTCAATTCAATGCAATGCGATACAAAAAAAAGCTCTATTTGCATTGAGATTTCAATTCAAAAGAAACATATAAAATGATTTCAAATTAATTTGACATGTGATATTATTTTAATATTTTTCTTACATTACAAGTAAAAATTCAATGAAAGATTTTCTTGAAATTTTAATCCAAACAATAAAAATGTAAAATTGATTACAAATCCATTTCACATGTGATTCATATTTTATTGTGACAGGAAACATTTTTATTTTCATTATTTTTTATGTTTATAATTTTTATTATTTTTTCAATGAAATAGTGTACCAAACCCTCGGGAAACAAGACAAACAAGCACACAGCAATTGCTTTAATGGATTTTAAGGATTTAATTATTGTTTGCAATGTTTTACAAGGATTTCTGCCGATTTTGGTTAAAATGCGATTTTCTGACCAGGTTTCATGTCCAGAGAAAAATCTGGATTACAAAAAAAATGTTTTTTCATTTCAAAATTAAATTAAGCCTCTGGAAATGCACTCATTAGCAAATTTTGCATTTTTTCACATTTTTTAATATGACTACGACGATTATGAATTCATACACATATGAAAATAATTCATTTCATTTAATTTTTTTGTTGCACTGATTTTGTTGTTCTTGTTTGAGAATAATAAATAACAATAAGTTCACATATTTTTATGTTTGTTTTGTTTTAAAGTGCATTTGAGATGCAACAGTCGGTTAAGTGCATCTATGCTTTTATTTACACAAAAACAATGCAATTCATACAGATGAATATGCTCCAGGAATTGTTTTCTATTTATTTTAATACATAAAACATATGAAATAGTAATTATAATTAAAAGCATGGGAAATCCTTGGCTCATTCTAAGGATTAGAAGAGTTTCAAACGATTTTATGATAAAAATGTGGGTCAAAGCGGATTAATCTCTTTTTTTCATTTAACTCAATGACAATTTTTATAATCATGATATTATTTCTGTTATCAAAGAGAAAACTTTAATCAGATTATAACGATATTACAATGAAATTTCATTGAAGCAAATACACGGACAAAAATCCAATTCAATTCATTTATCTTTTAAACTCATTACTCATTTTATTCACTTATTTAATCCAACGATTTCATTGAAAATCAATATGAAATAAAATGGAAATGAATTGACTGTGATACGTTTTAAAATTTTTATATGAAATTGATGGATGTTTCATTTAATTGACCAGAATCAATTAGTTAACCTGCTCCTATAGATTCAAAATAGCTAGTAGAGCCAGCAAAAGACCTCAATTCCATGAAATCTGGTTAAAAATTGATTAAAATATCAAAATATTGAATGAACTTCATTGAAGAGCTCAGATAAGACGATTCATAATCATTGTATTTGATTTAAAATGATTCTTAATTCTAATAAAAAGTTAAAAAGAAATTTCAATGTAATTGTAACATTTTTCTTAATAAATTTCCTTCTTTTTTCTCTTTTCTTCTCTTTTTATGAATTTCAAATTGACGTTTTCTTACAATTCACATTTTTGTTTCATTTCTTTTATTGCTATTTGTACAAGCTGAAGCTCGATAAAATATTGCAGTCCATTTATACAACGTTGATTGTTCTCATTTATTAATAAAAAAATAAAGAAAAACGTTTTCTCGTGATTTCGTTTCATTTCATTGTAGATCAAGTTTTTATCTTTTGTTGCTTCATCCATCTTAAAGATTTCCATCACTTTTCATTAATCTATTCATTAATTTAAGAACTTGACTTATAATTTTTTTTCTTTGAGTTGAGTTGATTTTATTTTATTCTTTGAATTGTATTTATGTGAAAACTTTTTCAAGGAACTCTCTTGGATTAAAAAAAAATTTCTTTGAAATTCACGGAAATATAAAGATGTTTTTCTTAAAAAACGGGTCACACTTGACCTACTCTACCATTTTCTTAAAATAAAATAAATTTGTTTTCTTAGAACAAAAAAAACTTATATTAAATTAAATGTCTGATATATTCATTCTATTAGATAATAAGAATATGGAAGGCAAAAATAAAAACATGAGATTACCATTAAAATCTGGCACATTTCAACATCATTCAACAACAGCAACAACAAAATTGTATACATAATGAAATGAGATGTCGTCTTCATATGTTATGTACATTATGATTATACGGACCGAGCCTATTTAATAGCACTCAACAAAATTTACTTACTTGACATTTTTATAACAGCAACATCAACAACGTGAACAACAAAGAAAAATCACCATAAAAAATGTTTCATGAATGAAAAGATCGTGGTAGTGAAAATTTTCAAGGAAAAAAATAATTTTTTTTTTGTTAAATTTAATATGAAATGAATTTTGGCTCAAATGACATTGAAATTCTTCATCTTCATAAGAAAAATTTAAGAAGTTCCTCAAGCCGAGTTAAATTCATGAATAAATGCCACAAGTCAATCTAAGCGAATTTCTTTTAATAAAATGAAATTAAAATTATCTTTTTTTATTTTTTTCGATCCAATTCAATGATATATGATAAAAAATTTCACGTTTCCTTTTATGATTAAAAAATAAATTCTTGATATCCAAACAAACTGTGGAACAATTGCAAAAGTTGGTAAACCAGCATAACTAGAAATCAGAAGGAAAACAGATGTGTGTGTTTGCTTTACATACACAGCTTAAAATAGAACACGCGTATTTCGTGTATGTACAAACGACAAAATGTAATAGATGGAAAAACGCTCACGTGCGATCAAATGAAAAACATCCACCAATGCTATTTCATTTCAGAGAAAACTCGAGAGAAAAATATACTGGTTTGTTATAATAGAAAATTGGCTTTGAAAATATTAAATAGAGCTTAGTTGTAAATGGTAGTGAAAAAGAAGGAAAAAAACTGTAAGTAAGTAAATAAAACGTGGAAACAGCAAAAATGCAAAGATTTACTGTTTTTCAATGAAGTATGCAATGGTATGTATTTTCAAATGCTACATTTAACCATGACTGTTCTTTCTCGATGCGTTCTATATGTAGATTGGAATGCAATTGTTATTGGTTTAAGGTTCAAATATAGAAGAAAAAAAAGTTAAATGATAGTCATATGTGTCCTTTCAATATGCAGTTTCATTTGCAATGTGTCGTTTTCTATTTTTCAGGGTTAAAAATTGCCATTTTTTATGAACTCATGTTAATTTGAATTTTTATAGTAAGAAATTTTCGGAAGATGATCACAGACGATGAACGTTAGTGCATTTGCAGGACCAGGCATTTTTTTTTATAACACTTTTACACAGAAAGGACAATAAAGTCCTCAAAATGGAAGAGAAACGCACTTTAAAACACTAAAAGAGTAAATTTGCAAACATCTTACAAACATTTCACTATCAGCACACATTTTATTTTCATTTCAAACACACAGTTGATTTCAAATCATGGAAGTAACTGAATTCAAGCATGCATTTGTACATCATATTTCATATTTATTAAAATACACATGAAATGGTCATTGGTTTATAAAATTTTTCTTCTTTTAAATTCAATTTCGATTCACTTTTCAATAATAAAATAAAATGTTACTCATATTTCATTACACACACACACACACACACACACACAAACACAGACATAGAATGAACAGAAAATATTTTAATTTATGATGCGAAAGCGAGTTTATAATAAAGTACCATAGTTTATAAATGTTTATGAACAGCAACTTGTTCTATGTATGTGGTAAAAATGTTTGAATCTGAGGTAACTCATTCTTTCTGTTCATTTTACAGTACATTTAAAATTGAAATTTTAAATAAAAATAAAAAAACAAAACTGAATTCAGTTAACATTTATATGAAAGATTATGATGTGATGATTTATATTTTATTTATTATTTTAAAATGTGTGTGTGTATGAGTCTGTAAAAATGGGAAAATTATATGGTTCCATGACTATGTGGTGCATGTAATTTTATCAAAAAAAAAAAGTTATAAAGTGGAAAATTTATATTGCAATATTGTAATTGAAGGTTTTATAATGGATATGACAATTTTGAGAGAAACGTAAAACTTAGTAATTATATCCATGAAAATTTTGGTTGCAGTAGAAGATAAATTTTAGTGAATTAGCTTAAATACATACAGGGTTCTATTAATAATATTTATATACAGTCCAAGAACGGATTTTGAAAAGCTTGTCCCAAGTAATTTTCTTGAAGGGGCATCAGAAGTAAAGAAAATTCCTGATAATAAAATAAAAATTGACGCAAATAGAAAATTTGAAGTCGGTCAAATTGCATTTGTGAAATCGCCAGATGGGATTCACAGAGACCGATGTGTTGTCAAGTCAAAAATTGGTCAAGTCCTGTATAAAGTAAAATTGGATAATAACATCCATAGGACTGTCCATGTAAATGATTTAGTGAAAAATCATAACAAAGATAATTTTGTTTTCGGACACAAGAATGTTATCCAAGTAGAAAGAGCCAAACAAAAAGAAAAGAAAGTGATAAAAGTCAAAGGGAACTAACAAAATCCCTTAAAGAGTTACTATAACTTAAGAGCTCGGAAGTAGAGCTCTGGTATTGCTGAACGCTTTGTTCAGACAATTAAATTGAAATTAAAAAAAATAGATACGAGAACTGTTTTAAAACAGGGATGAAATTTTGCAAGAGTTGAATAATGAACCATGGCATCATAAGATACACCTTTTTAAATTATTTTCAAATTCACGCACCTCCCAAAAAAAAGAGTCGAACTGACCCCTGAAGAAATAGCCAAGAGGGAAGAAATGTTCAGAAACACTGAAAACCACAACCTAAATGTCACCCCCCCGAATCCGACGGGACCGAACGAAAGCACTACAAATCCACCGAACGACCTGGCTGCCTTAGACCTACCAAATGACTCGACCAGCGGTGGCCATGAAAAAAATGACTCTGCTTTTACCTTCAGCTCGGTCACCCAAAGAAGAACCGACGCGCCAAAAACCAATTACGGGGCACGCTCTACCAGCGTGCACGACGAGTGCGAACGACAAATAAGGAAATACTTAGAGTCACAAGATAAAAAGACCGAGGAGACCCATATTCAATTACTTAATGACGTATCCAAGATATTAAAAAAAGAGACTAGGCGGGGCTCAAACGACGAAATTCCCTTTAAGGACTTTTTAAAATCGCTTCCCATATACGATGGTTCGGCGCAAAATCTACAACGGTTCTTACACATAGCCGAATGCGCTAATTCATGCCTAATTACAATAAGAAACCTTAAAAAATCGAAGAAGGCAGTGAAAAAAATTTAATAATTCTAAAATTGGAAAATTACCGATTTCCAAATATTATTGAGAAATCTTAAGTTATAAGTTATAATTTTTATTATTATTTATATCAAAAAAAAATAATAAGATCATCAAATTCCATTTCACATTGTTTTAAATGTGCACTATTAAGATTTCTTTTTTAATATTTTAATATCAAATGATATGATTATTAATTTTTTTAATTTAAACGTTTCTATTATAAATAAACCTTTTTTTATTTCAACTTAAATATTTTTAGTAACACATTTTCCAGTTGTATAAATTTTGCATGCTTTGAAAATAGAAAAATAATAATAATAATAATGAGTTTCATCATACATTTCATATCACCTTTTTTTGCAAAATATTTTTTTTTTTATATTTTATTTCATTTTAACATTATTTTTATTTTTTTTCTTTCATTCATTCATAATAATAATAATAATGTTAATAAATTTATTATTAATTTTTTTTTGTCACAGTAAAAAAGGCGCATATTCACTTTTTATTTTAATTTATTTTGCGTCTGTATAATTTTTTTATATTTTGATTTATTTATATTCTATTTTTTTTTTCGCTCTTCATCATCATACATTATTATTGTTTTATTTTATATTTTTGTGTGTATAATATAAAAAAAAAATAAAAACGTATAACAAATAAAATTGACCTACCTTTAATAATATCGTATGTTTTTTAGATTATTTCCTTTTTTTTCTTTGTTTCTCCTAAATTATTAACTAATTAGTTTATTTATTTATCTAAAAAATATAAAAATCGCTAGCTGCCAACTAATTCAATTTGACGATATTTTTTGCGAAGATTTGAAACGGAATCACGATATAAAACAGGATCTAGACGTAAATTTGAACGTAAAAGTGGCATGTAGCTGAAAAGAGAAAAAAAAGGAAAGAAAAATGAAATTAATAAGGACTTTTGTGATAAGTACAGGTATTAAATATGATTGAGATTGAATAATGAGAGTACTTAAGTGAGATTTTCTCTCTTGCAAATGTGGGCAATGAAACTTGCATGGCACTTATAAAGTTAATAAAGGAAATTTTTGCTTTTAATTGATATTCAATTCATGAAATTGTAAATTTGAATGCTTAAGAGATTGGAGAAAATCACAGAAGTTCACGATGACTTGAAAGATGAAATTGTTTAGATTGCATAATTGACTTGAGTGCATGTAAAACTAAAGAAGAAGACATTTTGATACTCTAAAATTTTTTATTAAATTATATCCCACAAGACCCAAGTCGATAGTTTGATAATCGAATTCAACAAAATTCATATCATGTCCTTCAACTATTATCAAATCAATATGATGTTCACATATCACTGATTTTCCCACAGAATCTAATCAAGCGTAAAGCATTTTTCCCTTTTTTTTGTTGTCTCTCATTTAACAAAAGTGTATCATCATAAAATTACGTCAATGAAATAAATTTTTACTCCAGCCAGACAGACAATTTCAAGATACAACTACACGAAAAATAAAAACATAATAAAACTATGAGAGGAATTGATAATGCCTTTGATATAGCTAAACATCATCATTATTATTAGCAATAAATTGCATCATTGCATTCCTATCATAATTTTTTTTTTCGTTCTTTTCATTCAATTTTCAATTCATTCGTGTGCCGTATCATGAAAATTCATAAACGATATTTAAAATAATATTCTATAGGGATAATTTTCTTATGAAATTTATGAGTCTATTATTTATGATTGAAAATTTCCGTTTAAAATGATAAGTCTCTCATTATATGAAAAATTTACGTATATAAAAGCAGACAATAATCGATAGTTAATCATTATAATTTTAATAAGAGACAAAGAAAGAGACTTTTGAATTAAACGAGTCAGTAATTTTGTGATGGAATTTTATACAATAAATCATGTGGAAAATTGATTTCTTTTTGAAAACTTACCCAAAAACAGCAGCAAACGTATTTAGGCAACTTTGTCTTTGAATAAAATGGTCAGGATCGTTCCATGGTGATCTGAAAATAAAAAAAATCAATTATTTTTATGCAATTTAATCATAATTTTAGGTGATATTGTTTCATTATCATTATCATATTTACTAGCTTCGTGAAGTGTTGTTATGAATAATGGCAATATTTTGATATTTTAGTGTTTAATCAATCATATTATTGCAATTTTGTCTATTAAATATCAAGATGTAAAAGGTAAATATTAAATTTAGTTAATTAAATGTAAACAATAGAGTTGTTACTATGAAAATACTTCAATAAATTTCAGTGTGCTGTATTAAATTGACTTTAATTTGATTAAAGTGATGCAAAATTGGTACTTTAATCATATTCAACGTAACGAGGTAGCTTATTGTGCTTCCACTGGCTTATCACTGGTCAATAGGGTTGAGAAGGCATTTAATCTGTCATCCGAAGTAGTCACATATTTTTGGAATTTCAATTTCAGTGACTTATGGTTGAGAGTAAAAATCGACACATTTGACATGAAATGCGATAAATTCACGACTAAGCCATGCACACTTCATTTCAAAATCCTTAACTTATGCAACTAATGCCATCAAAATTACTCACTTAAATAACAATGTCCATCTAAATAATTGCATTACATGAACAAAATAAATATGAAATGAAAAAAAAAATCAACTCACATGTCCTCATACTTCAAAATGTTTGCATAACTTTTAAACCCTAATATAAACATGCCCATATTCAGCCACATACCCACTACTGACATATATGCAAAACTATCATCATAATCATATAAAATAACGTTTGTTAATTCAGATGAAAATTCTTACAACTTAACAATTTTGAATTTGCATACCAAACTATCCACACACAGTCAGACACTTTGTAAGAGGACTTTAAAGAAGTACAAAATATTTTAAAGCGTCTGACAATTGCACCATGTTCGAAAATACAAACGTGTGAGAATGAATTTTATACATTTCTTATGAATTAGGGAATGATATAACATGAGTGTGTGTGTGTGTATTTAAGAGTGTTATTCAAGCATTTTTGCATTCTAAGGGTATTTTTGGCTTTGCTTAATTGTGTGGTTTATGGTCTTACATTTCTCTCATACTTGATCTTGAATATAATTTTGCGTAACACAGTTTTACAAAATTAAAACAAAAGCATGAAATGCATTTTCATGCACAAAATTTTTAAATGAACGTCTTTTTCTTGTTCATGATGTTCCATGGAATTGCTTTCTGTAGATAATGATATGGGTTTTATCATCTATATTCTGGCACTTATTATGGCTTTTATGGTTATTGCATGCACCACATTAATATTTGCATACACATGCACATTTTTTTCTTCTTTTATGGTAATAACAATAATGAATGTGTATGATTTTGAATGTATAAGATAATAAAATAATAATAACAAAGAAGACTACAACTTTTTTTTTTGCTTCATATATTCAAATGCATTGCGAATAAGAGAATTCTGATTAAAATAATAAAAATAAAAATATATATGAGAGAACTTTACCATTAAGTTCAGTTCATTCATATGTTATTTATGTTAAAATAACGAGCAATGCCGGGAAATTGTTGTATTTTCCATTCACTGACTTTAGTTTATTACATCGTTCTTCTAATTTTGTGTGTGTGTGTGTGTGTGCATTTGTTTAAAATTATTGTAGTTACAAGTCAGTGGTAAACATTTATGTAATCAAGTCTTTGCATGTGTGTGTGCATTTAATTTATGGAAAAATCATAACAAAAACAATAGTAATAATTAAAAAAAAAGGAAAAAAATAAGTAGACTCTCATGTGTTATGTGAAAAAAATATTACTGCAATTAAAATAGTAATAAAAATAGTTATTTGAATTAGATTTTGCCTACATTGACATGAAAATACCTAGAAAATACGGTTAAAAGTCCTTTTTAAAATTCAATGAATAGAATTTTCAATGTAACAAGGTGTCTCGCACACTCTTAGTGCTAATAACTGAGTGTCACTTAGAAAATTCACTTTTTCATTCATTTAAGTGTAAAATTTCTGCTACATGATAAAATTCTTGTTAACTTATGAACAAAAAACTACTTTACCACCATGAAAAATAGAATTCTTTGTTAATTACACAGCCAATGCAATGCCATGCTATGCCACACTTGAAACATAAGTATCGCTTAATGAATGCAGTCAGGATACTTTTTTACATTTCGTTTCTGTTTTGAGCAAAATGCACACTTGAAGGTCCTTGAAAAGTTAAATAAACGGCAAAAATTTTACTCTTAAAAAGAATGAGAGCATTAACCTCTTGAGTTTGAAAAAAAAAATTATAAAATATGTTTTATTCAAATATTAAAAAAAAATAAAAATTATGCAATAGTTGTACAGATAAAATTTTTAATGTACGCATAATTTACTGCGACTGTGATGAGCAAAAAAAATAATTTAATCTATTTCTATTATAGTTTAAAAATTTCTTTGCATACAGACATACCCGGAAAAGGCTTCAGGGTAAGGCATGACTCACTTTTATGATGGTGGATATTAGAATGCTATGAGATGATCTAGAAATACGAGTAACGTCCATCATGGAAAAATTTGAAATGAGCTCATTGTTTGATTGGCCATACGGGCAATCCGGCAAATGCCAGAAAGGCCGCAGTAGATCGTCTTGTAAAAGTTAAGCTTAGCGTAAATTTCAAAGAAAATCATACAGAATGCCAGGACCGGTAATTATTTTCAATCTGCCCTTGGATGAGCTCTAAGAATGAGTAGCTCAATTTTTCTATTTTTCATTTTCAGTGTACTTCAATTTCGCATAGAATTGTGAACACCGGTTTTGCTTCCGACATCCAGTGTCCACCTATTTTTTTCATTGATAAATTGCTTTCGGAAGTATTTCTATCTATGTTTTTTTTTTTTGTATTCACAAGCATTTTCATTGTATTTTTATTCAAAAAAAGGGAATAATGAAAAAATTTTAAAATGACACAAAAAATCATATTTTTAGATATTTAAGCTCTTATTTTTTGTTATATTTCAAGTAGTTTTGATATAATAAATAAAATGCTCTTAAAAAAAAATAAATAAAAATAAATTTCAGGAAAGCAATGTTATGGTCAGCAAACATTTCCGACATATTTTTTGTGTGCATCCTGTCTAGACACGTTCTCTAACATTAATAATCTTTTGGCACTTCGTTTACATTGAAAAATTGTCTGTGTGTATTTTTTTTTGTGCTTCGAAGATAAACGCATTACATGTGTATGTGATTAAAAAATGCAATGAAATCAAAAATTCATGTATAATTCTTTTCATATTTTTCACACAACAAAAGCTTACATGCATTTAATATTTTACAAGGCAGCAGCACAACATAAAAGTGATACAAAAACTACAAAACAAAAAACAACACCTGGCTTAGCAAGAATTTATGTGTTAGTGAAAACCACTTATTGTAAATAATAACAATAATAATTATATGTTACTTAATATAAGTTCATTTGAAAACATTTTCCTTGGTACTAACTGAAATGCATGGTAGCTCAACAATATTCACAAATATTTACACAGAAAACACACAAACTTTTCTCTCGAATAAGTGCTTCAAGTTACTAATTATTTAATGGCATATAAAACTCATACACACACAACACGTGCATACACAATAAAACCTCATGTTATTTCTAGAACAACCTTAAAGCAACAGCTGTCGTGATACGTTTTATTAACAGTAATAAAAATATTATCATTAATGATCGATGTGATATTAAAATGTGAATTCAAATTAAAAAAAGGATTATTCATCAGATTAAATTTGATACATTTAAGTCTCATTATAAAGTATCCCGTGATAATGATGATGATACACAATGCAAATGAATTAAATATGAAAATTAAACTTACCTCCCACTTTCCCGATCCTTGTACCCTTTGCGTTGCGTTACTTTAATAGGTGGTTTCCTCGTGACATGCGATACTAACAAATTTATTAAAATATCCTCACAATTTGATGATTGTTGTACAGTTTTTAACAATAAATATGATAACCAATTTGTGTAAAGATAATTATAGTAACGATGATAAAATGCGGCACCCGTTAACACGATTGAATAATAATTTGTCCATTTTGATGTGTAGCCCCAAGCATTCTGTGAAATAAAACAAAAATGAAGAGCAAAAAAATGAATTGTGTGAATTTAAATATTTTTCTATTAAAATGAAATTATGAATAATAATTTTGGAATAACTGATTGATTAAATATTTACTATCAGGTTAGGTAAGAGATAAAAACATTCAAAATTTTCGAACATATTCTGATTTTTCACCAAAAGTTTTTATGTAAATGGAAACTCTAATCTTCGAATATTTGTATAACCGTGTCAAAAAAAATAAGAAAAAAACTTCACCAAGGTCGGAATCGTCTTGTAAATACTTGGAGTGAGTCTCATTAGAATCGGATCTTCATTAAATTGACTTGAAATTTCCATTAAATTTCACCTCATAAATTAAATTTAATTAAATTTCATTGTTTATTCAAATTATTTATCGATTTAACATTCATTACAACTTAAAAAAAAAATAATATAAATCACATTGTTTGCACAATCAAATAATATTTAATATGTAAATAAAGGGGGTAAACACAACAGCAATCAACAGTCAAACGAAATGCACAATTAATGACTTTGTTAATTATTAATTAAGCTGTATATTTTTTTTTTGGAAAGGTATATACAGATTTTGGTATATTACAAATAAATTAAGCTGTTGTAATGCTATAATTACAATTAATTTTTCATAGTGCTCTTTTATTTGTGTGGTGATTTAATGGTATCGATTTCAAATAATAATTGATCATTTATTTTTCTATTTTTAATTAAACATTAAAAATTATACCTTGGAATCATCCCAAAAATGGGCACGTGCAGGATACCCAACAATCCGATCAGGGAAATCCCGCCACACTTGATAGGCGAAATCCAATTCATCTGTATTCAAAATGGCGTCTTCGTCCAAGGAGAGAACGGCCTGAGTCTCAATTTGACTATGAGGATAAAATCTTTGTGAAATGCTTGGCCTGGAAATGAAAAATTATGTTTAATTTAAATTTCAAATTCAATTAAAATAAGGTGAATTACCGTTCTTCATTAGAATTGCCTGGAATTATAATTAATGGAATGTTTCCTGTACTTGGCCATCGCTTCTTGGATGGAATTGGTCTATCAGATGCCCATAAAATTAAAATCTGTGGAAAATGATGAAATTAAAAATGAATTTTATAATTAAAAATAAATGAATTAAATTTACTTTGCTAGCAAATTGACTCCGCGATATGCTTTTGACTAGTTTATATAATGCTACATTTGGCGTTAATTGTACCCCGACTTGCACAAAAATAACGGCCGTATAATTAACACCAGGTTCATAACCATACGAATCTAAAAGGAATGGCAGTTCTTTGGATGTGTCTGAGTATGTGGGTAATGTTAACAATGCCCCTGGTGATGTATTCCAAATTATTCCATTCCTTTGTGGATAATCAGGCAGTCTTTCTCTTATTATCTGTAAATCAAAAGAAAAAAAATATTAATATTAATTTTCATAGTAAAATATAAAACAAAATCAATTAAAAAGTGCATTCAATTGTAAAATTATTTGCATGTACATTCAATTCAATGTACGGTCCTATACACAGAGGTAATTTTTCATTATTTTCCTTTTATACTGAATTTTCTTTTTTTTATGAAGAGGAAAATTAGTACACTTGAACAACAGACAAATTATGAAATATTTGCTGCATAAGTACGATGAACATTTTAAAAGAAACAGACAAAATTTAATAAAATTTTATTTTCAGGAACTTAATTTGTCTCTTTTGCATAACCCACATTTCCTAGTTTGTTCAACTTACAAAAAAATATTTCACCAAAAAATTATAATGCACAAAAAAAATGTACAATAATTATAAAGTTTTAATTAAAAAGAAACAACCGTGTGTTCAGATACATATAAATAGGACCATTTTCTATAATAATGCCATATTTTGTGACACATCATAAGTCGCTGCTGTTGCTTTTACTCCTACTTTTCTGCTTAAAAAACACAAAAAACTTTTTTCATTAAAAATTATATTATCATTATGATTTTTTTTTTCTTTATTATTATTATATTTCATGTTCCATGTATTAAAGTTTTCACTTTTTTGTATGTTATTTGCATCACGATGATACCACTAACTAATAAAATGCAACAAAAAAAAGCACAATATTGCAAGTTGTACATTGTTTTGCATGCTATTTTGATGTTCGGTAGCTTACATTTACAAAATTTCAAATATTTTCAGTGTAAGTAAAAGATTGTTTAAATGAAATGAAAATGCAATGTGACAAAAATTTTATAATAGATTCATATAAATTGTTGGAAAAAGGTCATCATTACACAGCTTAACAAAATAAAATCGATGTGCTTGCTTTGAGAAATCCCGAAACACGTCAAAAAGATTTTTCAATCCTGATTTCCACTTTGAAATTTTAAAATTCACTGATTCGTGTTTGTTTTATGAAATAATGAAATTTGTATGGAAAAGAGCCATTTTCCCTTTAAGTTCAAAATATTACATATCAAAGTTTAAACTTTTCTGAAGTCAATTTTGTTTCAAAGTGTCAAGTAATTAATATCGTTGGAAAGATGGCAAAAAGAGCTAACAGAAAATATAACTTTTATCATAATAAGCCCGCATAATATTCAATTTATATTAAATATGGTTCAAAAAATACAAAAAAATAAAGTATTTTTCCTTTTTTTTTAATTTTTAGCCTGAAAAAGCCCAATATAATTGGGCAAACTATATTAAAATTTATATTTTCTGTTAGCCTTTTTTGCCTTCTTTCCAACGATATAAATTACTTGACACTTTGGAACAAAATTAACTTCAGAAAAGTTTAAACTTTGATATTTAATAATTTGAACTTAAAGGGAAAATGGCTCTTTTCCATACAAATTTCATTATTTCATAAAACAAACACGAATCAGTGAATTTTAAAATTTCAAAGTGGAAAATAATCAGGATTGAAAAATCTTTTTGACGTGTTTCGGGATTTTTCAAAGCAAGCACATCGATTTTATTTTGTTAAGCTGTGTTATATTAGATGATATTTTTGTATAAGTAAGTAACGAGTTTTAAAATGTAAACTACTGCAGAATTCGATTCATGGAAAGGAAATATGTGCCAAAATTTATTATGGAAGTTTTGATTTGAATTAAAATTTGTCCAGTTGTCGTTTAAATTTTTAAATATGTTGTGAAATTAAAGATTTTTTTGTGCTCTCTGAGAAATAAAAGCGTACTTTTTACGCTTTAAAGCCTAAAAAGTACGCTTTCATACTTTATAATAAATAATTTTCATTTTAAAATTGTGAAAAAAGTCAAAAAACTCAAAATATTCAAAAAAACCCAAAAATTTCAACACTCAAAATTTTCAAAATAGTCTAAAAATTCAAAAAACCCAAAAATTTCAAAACACTCAAAATTTTCAAAAAAGTCAAAATACCCTTTAAACTTCAAAAAACTCAAAATTTTCAAAAAATTCTAATTATTCAAAAAACTCAAAAATTTTCAAAATAAAAAACACTCAAAATATTCAAAAAACTAAAAAATTTCAAAAAAACTCAAAAATATTCAAAAAACCTAAAAATTTTAAAACTCAAAATTTTTTTTATTGTATTTTGTATTTGTATTTTGAGTTTCTTGACTTTTTTGAAAATTTTGAGTTCTTTGAAACTGTTGGTGTTTTTGAAAATTTTGAATTTTTTGGGTTTTTTAATTTTTATACTTTAAAGCGTAAAGAATACACTTTAAAGCGTAAAAAGTACTTCAATTAAATTCCAGAAAAATGATTCACTTTTGGTCGTTCTACAAAAACTTTTCATTTCAATACTTTGAATTGAGCTCCTCACACCATAAAATTCCAAACGTCTCTCTCAGTAACGCTTCATCCCCCTAAAGTGATAATCCATGTATCAAATTTAATTTTAATTCACATTCAATTGATGGCCGAATCAAAAAAAAAAGAGATACAAAAATCATCAATTAAATTGAATCGTAACAAAAATATATCGATCTCCATTCAATATCATTTTACTATCCAATTATTTTGAAAAATGATAACCCAATTACTTTAATTAAATATCTATACATCTATTTATTTATTTATTTTTTCTTGTCCATCATCATCGTGTGCCTGAGACCATTTCAAGCATAATTGTATAAGTGCAAAAGAATGTTATTTATTGGATATATCTAAATATAATAAGATGTTACCCAAATGTTTCAAATTAAATTGACAGAATCAAGTTAATGAGAAAATTTTCATGTCTTCTCGATGTACAATTCAATACACGACACGAATAAGAGGAGAAGTAAAAAAAAAGATCTTAGATGAATAAAATTGATTACCTAAAATACGATTTCATTATCTCCGTATCTTTTTTCCTATGATTTTCGTTGAAATTCAATGTGATTGGTATTGGAAAGTAAATTGAACAAAAATAATAATAATAATAATGAAAAAAATGTTTTTGTCATTAATTTTTTTTGCTTGTGTGTTTGTGTGTCATCTTATCAAAATTTATGTTCAAATAAAAAAAATTCAACTATGATTGAATGAAAATTTCTCGATTATTCACTTAATTTTGATAGAAATTCAATGAAAATTACATATGTCTAATTCATTTTTTACTGTCACCTTTCATCATTCATTGTCATCTACTTAAATGAAAATCAAAGGGATTTCACCTAATTCTGTTACGATTCTTTTGAATGCTTTTATGTCTTTTTATCTGAAAATGTGTAATTCAATGCAATCAACTTTTTATCATAAAAATCAGTTATTTCATCATAAAATGGATTTTACGTTTCTTCTTAGTGTCATCATGTAATCTGATGATAAAATAGTGTCATATTCATTTCATTGCATTTCGACAATGAGAGGAAAAATATAGGAAAATGTGGTTTCAAGTGTAATGTAATTCAATCAAATACTTGTATTGTAATAAAAGGAAATTCCAGAGCTTTATTTCAATGAAACGGATTTCGATTGAATTCTAACCGAATTAGTTAGTTGTAATAAAGAATTTTTTTTTCATATATTTTTATTATTTCTTGTTCAATGTTAGACATATTTTTTTGGATGATTCAAAAGTAAGACGATGATGATGATGATGTCTTTCCGTAATTTATTACACCATATTGCAAAGCTATCACAGAAGGTGTATTACAAAATCAAGTGTGTACATTTTAAGATTTTACAAGAAGAAGAAGAAGTAAATCTGTATCATGACACTACTGTGAAATGAAATACGATATGTGTGTATGAATATAAGATGATGATAAAGTATTTATGTGATAAAGTCTTTGTCGTATCATGTTACATGGAAAGGAAAATGAACATTGATAAGTGAGACTGAAATTTATGTTTAAAATGTTTCTTGATGAATGTAGTTTTCATGAAAAAAGATTATCATTTGATTTTTTTACTCTTCCAAGGTGCCATTGAAGAACTTGAATGTTCAGACTTCAAAATTTATCTCAAAATTAGGTTTTAGATTTCCAAACATCAAACAGAGAAATTTGGTTAAGATATTCAGTATTCACTTGTCATTCGATATTAACTAGAAAATACACTGTTAGTTGAAAATACAGCAACCATCTGCAGAGTAACCACACAAAGATTTCGCAAGAGCCCAGTGGCGGATTGGCAATACCGGCAATCTGGCAAATGCCAGAAAGGCCGCTGTCGATCGTACTGTAAAAGTTAAGTTTAGCGAAAATTTAAAAAAAAATCATACAGAGTGCCAAGGCCGTTAATAAGTTTCAATTCGCTCCTGCAAGGATCCACAATAGTCAAGTCAATTTTTTCAAGATCGACTTGAAACGTGATAAATTTTTGACACTATCCCAGCTTTTACCATGCTCATCCCAAACAACATTTTCAACTTACAGTGCATCAAGAAGTCTTGAGAATTCAGTATCACCTTAAATTTCATCACTCCTTCTCTTAAATAATTCATTCATTCAAGAGCCCTATCAAAATATTTGATTCAGATAAATAATTTTCATAATATTCAAAACCCAAACATAATAAACCTAAATTTTCATCAAATATTTATCAAACACAAACAACATTTTAAGACATGAATTAGAATAATGTTTCCTTTACTTTAACTTTTAAGGTCAGTTTCAATATCAGACAAGAAATCTAATGTCATTCAATATAATTTTAATATAACAGCTCCTTTTTTTATGATTATCATAACTTAATAACTTTAACAAACCCTCGTATTCATTTCACGTAATTTATAATAATAATAGACCATTGATTAAGTATAGCGGTAAATTTTAATGATGATTGCTAATAGAAATATCTTAATTGTGTCTTCTTATTTCATGTTAAAACGTAATTTCATGTTGATTGGACATTAACTTTAAATTTGAGGTATGTAAGTAACAAAATACCAGGCGTTGGCTTCAATTTAATTTAAAATAATAAAAAAACATTGAATTTTGTGAAATTCTTGGAAAAAAAACGAGGATGAGTGCAATTGATTATCTAATTTCTATTCAAAGCCTTATATATATAAATATATGGAAACAAGTAAAGTGCACTAAATAAATAAATTGACACATGTATATTCACATATTTGCATATACATAAATAGGGAAAAACACTACCCGATGTTTCAATTCATGTCAAGAACATGCTAATCAAGTGTCTCTTTATCTATTTCATTGATGTCGATCAAAAATGCATACATGCATAAAATAGTAAATTTGTATAGATAATATTCCAGGGTAACTTTATTGTGCACACTTGCGTTGTCACCATTATTATTATTATTATTATTTTATGTTCATGCAGCAGTATACAAAAAACATACACAATTGAATCCATTTCAGAATAATGGAAATTTGTTATCAGTGTTATGTGTTTATTAAAAACATGTTTCATTGTTATGTTTTTATTCTCCTATTTAAATTTTTATTTTATTTTATTTTGCAATTGAACTGCACTAAAATAATAATAATACATGTTTGAAAATGTAGGGTAATGATACAAAGGTAATCGTAACGTAATCTAATATAACAGTAATTTTTTGTATCAAACGTTCAAATTCATGTTAAAGAAAAATTTTCGTTATTGAGCGATATAAAATTACATGTTGTTGACCAAGTTTCCAAGTAAGAATTGTGTCAAATAATAGAAATTTATTGTTTGAAAGGAAGAAAAAAAATGTCAAATAAAACATTTTGATGTACGTTGGAAACCAATATAATTTACTTTTGTTGTACAAGAGGTTTATTTTTAGTCTACACTGAAAGTTGAAAACGCGCCGCAGTACAAAGTGACTTGGTCCACAGACAGAGATCTTTAATTGACGCTTACAGGTCGTTCAATGAATGAAATTTTCATCGCATTTCTAGTTAATTTGGAACAAGAATTCGAGTATTATGGGTATTAGTCTAGTCTATCTAGTCTTATCTAGTCTATGCATATTATGCGGGGTGGTCGCGGGGCGTTTTCAACTTAGAGTGTATTTTGAAAGGAAATTTTCTGTATTTTTTGTATTTTTCATTTGTGGTAAGTGTCATGTAAAATTTTATTTCCTTCTATTTTATTGTATTTCATTTCAAACGAAAAAAAAAACAGTTACAATTCATAGACGGTCTTCTTGGCTCACATTTTCCCACACAACACACAATTGCAATGCAATGCCATGCAACAAACAACAGCAATGTAATGGTCGATAAAACTATAAAAAGGCTTTGAACATCAGCTCAAAGTAACAATACATAATTTTTTTTTTTCTTTCAAAAATTGAATATAAAAAACTCATGTGAGCAGTAATAAAATAAATAAAAATAAAAAAAAAATTAAAGATGCAAAAAAAGGAAGAGGAATAACAAAAGCACACAAATTTCACATGAAATGAAGAAATTTTTCCATTTTATTACTTTCCAGTCGTTTACTTTGCATATATGTGAATTCAGTTAAATGGTTTAACCGCTCTTACAAGCCCTGATATTGATGTTTGTTGTTTTTTTTTTTGTTTGTTAGACTTGCATATGGTTTTTTTTTTGTATCAAAAGATAAAAAAAAAAATCAACATAAAGAAAGGAAAAAACTGATATTATTCAATACCATATTTTTTTTCTCTTTATATCTAAAAGAAAAAGAGCACACACACAAATGATTCTTTGTTATATATTTTCTTTTATTTATTGTGGGTTTTATTCGTTTTTTTATATGTATATTTTTTGTATTTTATTTAATATAAAGAAAATCTATCTCAAGACATTTTGTTTTGGTATATTGGGAAATATCATGCAAATATGACACAATAATGTTTAATGTTTTATGGATTCAAATAAAAGTCGGAAAATGTGAGCAAAAAACGATACCCCTTTTTTTCCTTTTAAAACGAAAATCAATCGTTATTGTTTTGATGTTTTGCGATGAAACCGGTAAATTTATATGAAAAAAGTTGTCGTTTTTCTCTGAAAATGTATTTAATCAGAGTCTGTCCTAATTTTTTTTTAACATTAACATCTTTTAACAATTTAAAAGCCTACATTTGAGCTTTAAAACATTTTTCTTGAATGAAGCCCACATCAATTTCCTCATTTAAAACAATCATATCATTTTCTTCATTTTTAAACGGCTCAGGAAAAAAATAATTCACATAATATATTTATTTATAAAGTGACTCCCATAAAATAAATCATCTCAATTTATTTTGGCTATTTTTTACGCTATACGCTACAATTCTTGTTCTCACACAATTATTATTATACTATAAGATAATAATAAATATAATAAAAATAAGTAATATGCTGAAACAGACAATTTTCTCGAAAAAAAAAGAGGACAACGAAGACAATGACGATAAGTAATGTGTTTGAGAATGCCAGAATAATCATTATCCTTATTATATTACATATAAATTTAATATGTATTATTTTTGTGATTTTTTTTTCTTGTTGTAGCATAAATGCCTTTAAATAGAGTTTTCCAATAAGGACAAAAATGAAGGCAGATGCTTGCATAATCCAAATTAAAACCTTAAATTATATGATAATCCGCCCAAAATACATTCATTTTCTTCTTCGTTTTTTTTTCATTGTATGTTCACTTTACTATCCTTAGATTCTCACTTAAATTATGACCATTCTTCTTTGAATACATTTTTTTTTTTGCTTTGTTCCATTCCAAAGCTCCAAATACCAGGAACATAAACGCAAAATGATCATAATGAATGAGTAGGACTTTGATTCAGAACAATATAACATACATAAATTTCTGTAAAAAATAGATGATGTAACATAGTAAAAATATATTTTTGTGACAAAACATAAAAAGGAAACTTCCTTTCAATTGAAATGTGTGTCAAATACACATAAAAGTAAAATGTTTCATTAAATTACAGCTAAAATAAGAACAAATTTTGCACAAAAAGTACAGATCAAAGTTTATTTTTATTGTAAATTTCAAGCATCAGCAATACATTTTAACTTTAAAAGAAATCAGAATAAAAATAAAAAGTTATACAAAATTTTGCTACCTTTTCGTTGCTTTGAAATGTTGATTGTCACATTATTTTCAATTTTATGTTATAAATTTCAAGGAAAATAAAATAATAATAAAAGGAAAGATACATTTTCAAGTAATATAAAAAAAATATATAAAGTTTTATTTCTCAATAGGAATAAAATGATATTGAAAAATACTATACTTCAAAGTGATATCATTACATTTAAAAAAGAAAAAATACGCATCAAAGTTGAAAGTTGATATTTAATGGGAATAAAAAGCAAATGTAATTGTTTTTCTTACACCTCCTCCCATGCAAGCAGTCAGTTAATTGCATTCACTTGAATTGCATGTCCCCTTATTTTTTTGTAAATTTCTTTTGAAAAGGAAATTTCATGCTCATTCTTAATTGGAATTTTCGTAACATTTCAAGTCAATGCCAAGAAATTTTGTGTTAATTATCATCAAATTCATACAAAGTAATAATATTTCACCTTAACATTTCAAAATATTTTTTATAAAAGTAACATTTTTTTTTTTTGCTTTACTTGCACTTATAATTAAGTTTCAGTCAACAAACAAGTCCTTTAATATAAAAAAGAAAAAACATGAAACTCAGTAAGTAAATTATGTCAATTTGCTGGGAAAACTTAAAAGGAAACAACTCACAGCAAAATAAAATTATTAAAAGTTTGCATGAAACGGGAAAAAACAGAAAGAAAAACAAAAAATTATTGCATTTTAAAACTAATTTCAAGTCCATTTTAATGTTCGTTAAAATAATAATTGCAAATTTTTTTTTGTTAATAATTGCAAAGAAATAAAATAAAAAACTACTTAAATTTAATTAAGTCATTCATTAATTTTAATTTCAAGAAAATGTTTGATTTTTCTTAATCCAGGTCAAAAAATTTAATTGAACAAGGCAAAAACAAAAGTTGATTAATTTAATGCGAATGATTCATATTCCTTTAGGAATTTTTTTTTTGTATGTTTTCCTTGAAAGTCAAAAATTCTTATGAAAAAACAAAATTAAAAAAAAAAAACGTAAAACTTTATATCAAACTTTTGTTTTTTTTTTGCATCTGATATCATAAGAAGATGATCCACTGACATGCAAAAGCTCTTTATTTCCATGAAACACTTAAAATATTTGTAAATTTTTTTTTACCTTTTCTTATGAACTATTTTTCATATGTTTGTTGAAAATATTATTTCATGTATAAATATTTCTTATTGTTGTTATGTTATTTAGATTTTTATTCCTTTTTTTCTTTATTTTTAATGTTTATCAAAAAAGTTTTGAAAAATAAAAAAGAAAAATGCCGAAAGGGGTTTAAAAATAAATATTTTAAGTATTTTCAACTAGTTTTGTATGTGAAATAACATAAATTTTTCATATTATATTTTATTTTATCAATTTAAATATATTTATATGTGTATGAGTGTTTTTTAAAAGTAAAAGAGAAAGAAAAAAATGAAGTTTGTATTTATTTTGTTCTTGATATCAGAAATAAAAAGAATTTCATACATCTAGAATCTAGATTATGTTGAATTCTTTAAATATTTCATATGCTTGATGTTTGTGTGTTTTTTAGAAAAAGGAAAACTATGAAAACATATTTTTACATTCAAAATTTTAAGGTGGATTTATATCAAAAAATATGTTTTCAATCGGATTTCTTTGAAAGTTTAGTTATTTTTGAACACTATGAAATTTAAATTTACACTGTAGATTAAAAACGTCCCGAAAAGCACCTCGCACTATATTCATAGACAAGAAGAGCGCCCATAATTTTCGGAATTTCAAACCACAATAACTGAATATGAACATTGTGAAAATTGACTTCGTTTGTGGGCTTCTGGATATGGCAGGTTCGTGTCTATTTGTATCTTGATCATTGCAGTTTCATTCTTGAAAGCCTAACAGGCTGGTGAGTTAGGTCGGTGCAGATGATTGGGTGGATCACAGTTTGTACACTTTTTTGTACACAAATTTGGCATTCCGTTCTTTCAAAATGAGCTTGTCTTGAGCTTTGAGGCATCTTCTTCTTTGTCGACTTGTTTTCCAATCCACTGAAAAAATTCCGCGGCATAAAGCCTTTATCAGTTACAATTCCATTGGAATAGGGGAAGAAAACTATCCATTATATCAAAATTGGAGTCTTTCAGTTACGCATCTACTATTCAAAACTACCCAAGTCCAAAGCAAACAAGATTTCACTCGCATAAGAGACGAGAATGAAGATTGACGCTGGTTTTTGACAACATACTTTTTATCAGTTTTTCACTGACCCTATCATTTCAATGAAATTTCAGTTACAAATTATGCGACCAATAAATTTTTACGGTGTAAGAATTTGATGAATTTGAATTGATTGGGATGATGTAAGACAAATGTTTTTGCTAACAATTTTTCAATAAATTTTTGACATTTCATAAAATAGGACTCCCAGTTAACTGATGGGAGCTCTATTGAATGGTTCTACATTTGATATGAAATTGATCAATAAAAAAAAAGTCAAATTTAAAACCTAAATTCATAGATAACATTCAATTCTACATAACAACATCAAAGCATTGATACCAAACACGCCTCATCATTACTCTTTAAAGAAAAGACATAAATTTTATTACAGCTCTTTTAAACGTAATCTTAAATTGAATAAAATCACAGTTATTCTTATCGCAGAAAGTCATAAAACCTTTCAATAAAATCGTGTCATGCTTTTGATTCTTTAAATATTCAAACATCTTATCTATAAAAAAAAAGACTCTTAAACAAAATGATGATTTTAGTTGAATATGTTTTTTTTTTATTTTTAGGACACATTTACTGTAAATTTCCAGTTTTTTTCCATTTTTTATCATTTTGACATGTTTTGCGTGGGAAATGAAATACTGAAGAGAATTCGTCTACAATACAAAGATAAAAAAAAAATTTGTATAAAAGCATTTAATGTTTATTAAGATTGAATAGGAGTTATGTGGGAGTTGAGAGATAATTACGTTTTCTTTAATTTTAATTTTAAATTATTAAATTGAAGTTTAACATAGAAAAACACATTA
Organism: Culicoides sonorensis; assembly: GCA_900002565.1. NCBI lineage: Eukaryota > Metazoa > Arthropoda > Insecta > Diptera > Ceratopogonidae > Culicoides > Culicoides sonorensis. The sequence goes on from LN483413.1 coordinate 169,016, forward strand.
ATGGGAGGAACCTTACTAGGAATCTCGTCTTAAGTGGCATGTGTGGAAAAATTTATGAAAAAATGAAAAAAAGTAGGGATTGCTGTTATATTTAAGGTAAGTGAACCAGAATTGAATGCACTGAGACCATTTAAATGTCATGAAATTAAGAGACGACAAAGTTTGTCCAGGATAAATAATAAAAGAGATCATTTCAAGGCAATAGCACAGACTCAAAATCTCAAACAATCTTAAAGCACTTGTAACTTTAAATTCATTTTATGGAGCGATAAAAATCATTCACATGAAATCCTTGCAAAAAAAATGAAAAGTTATAAAGCAATAAGGAAAGTAATCAAATGTTTTGCTGTTCAATTCGGTATAAAGTGAAAATAAAGTAAATTTTTCCTTATAAAAGAACTTTTATGTTTGTATCAAATAAGAGACTAGAAAATCAATTTCCAGTTCTCTGTCGTTTTATTACTGCTCATTTTTACTGAAGATGAATAAATATAATAATAAAAAGAAAACAAGTAGAAATAAATAAAATACAGAAGCTTCTTCTACATGGATACCCTGCAGCGATTCTATGACTGTTCACACATTGCTTACTTCTCTTTATAGCTCTCTCTGTTGTCTTACTTTTACCAGCCTACAGATTACAAATTCGTTGATTATTGATATCAATAAGATGCTTATTTTCAGTTTTACTTTTGAAATAAGAGAAAACGAGAGAACAGAACTTGGGTTAATGATATACATTTATTTTCCTGATTTCCTCTTTTGCCAAGACCATCATTTACGTTATCTTTGTATCCTGTGAGTGTGTGTCTGTGTTGTTACATTTAACAGAAACAAGACATTTTCAATGCAAAAGGAGAGTTGAATCGATTATTCAAAATAATACAAATGTAATACATTAAATGTAGAAAATAAATTGGTTTCTCGTATTATTATTATTAAGATTGCAGCAAAGCAAAGAAAAAAAGGTGTAACGCTCTGAAGCCGTAAGGTATTTACTTGATTGTGATTACTTCCCTCTTAAATACCCTCCTGTTTCCTTTCCTTATCCTTTCATTGTAACAATAATAAAATAGGTCTTGATTCACCATATTTCGATTATTATTATTATATTTATTGTTTTGAAAATTTTATCATAAAATTCCAGAATAATCATAATAATAATAAAAAAAACTTCAAGGGAAAGAGCAAGAAATATTTTATGTAAGTAAATGATAATTATTATTAATTCCAGTTTATACATTTTATATATTTATTGAATTGTTTGGTAAAATTGTTTGCATAATGATAGTTTTACTCCTCTTAATATGGGATATTACTTGAGGAAGCAAAAAAGGGAAGTAAAATATAAAAGGAAGTTAAGCAATAAATAAAGTTGGTAAACTAATGATAGAGACGATAGAGAGGAAAATACTTGAATGCTCTTCTAAAAAACTTTATTATTGCTATTATTATGATGGGATTTTATCTTCATACAATAAAAATAATAATGTGAAAAGTGCATTTTCATATGAAGTAAGTGCTTTTTATTACTTTTTCGTTTATTATTATTATTATTACAGGTCTCTTTTATGGATTTCTTAATTTTCTTTTTTAACAATCGGACATTCTCTTCCTTATTTTTTGTAATGATGCATTTTGTTATCGAAACGTTTAATAAAAACGAAATTCAGGACAAAAACTTATCATCAAAGTTGTTGCTTGACCATTGAAGTGAAAGAATGAAAGAAAAGGAAAACTTAACAAAGGAGTTGGTTTTTTTTATCCTGTGTTAAGTGAAATTTTTTTTATGTTTGTTGTGAAAAACGAGAATCTTAAATGAGCAATAAAATGAAAGAAATGTATAACAAAAGAAAGTCTTCAATTTACAAAGAGAATCTTTTTTATGAGTAAATCGTTAAAAATTTGAGATCGTTTCATGTTGGACGTAAAATTTTTTTTTTTTGTGTGCTACCATTTTAGTGGTTTTATTGATATGGATGTTAAAAGTTTCATATGATGATAAAATTTCCCTGAACGTCCCTGAAAATTCATTGAGAGCAGTTATCTCTTATTCTTAGATGGCTTGGGCCATGACAATTCAAAATATCAGTCCAGTCACGACCTTGGTAGACTTTCCTGAAAAATTTAACTAGGACAAAGTCGTTGATGAGTATACAGATCGATAGAAAATGAAAAAATACAGACACTTGTATCGGGGTTTTTCGATTGGACCCTCCAGAGGGCGCTGAGAGCTGATTTTGTGATTTACACGGAGAAAAAAGTTGAAAAACAGTCAAAAAAGTAAAAGTCGTTGATGACACCTGGAACTGCTGGAATAAGAAAGTCAAGTTATCACCAAATAAAAACAAAATTCATGAAAATGAATTCTAATAAGTACAAGTTTTAAATTTGTTGTACTTTTTTTCATTATCATTATTATTTATTATTTAATTTTATTTTCTTTTAGTTTAATTTTTTTTTTGTTTTTAATCAAATTTCCATTTCAATGCATTTAAGTGTTAAATTTAAACTTTTTCATCATCTTTTTTATTTAATGAACTTGTTTTCTCTGTATTTGAATGTGTGTGACTACAATCGGTAAGAAGAAAATTCAAAGAAACTTAACATTTGAAAGTTTCAAAGTTTATTATATAAGGAATTTATCTTAATTGCACATTCGCACACAGTTCATTTGTTGCATTTTCATAGTTGTTTAATTTTGTTGTTATTTTTTTTTTGTATTTATTCAATTTATTTTCATAGTTTTGAAAGTATTTTATTATTTATTTGGTTTTGTCTATGCGTGTTTCGAAATCTACACATTGTGTTTTGTGCAAAGACATTTCATGTAAAAGTAGGGTTGTAAATTTAAAGGAAAAAAAAGGGCTTTAAACAAATAATGAATGAAATGAATTATAAAATAAATAAAATGATGATTTATAACTTTTGTAACTCTCTTTAAATATTTAAAATTACTGTTTTTTCTTCTTATCAGTACAGTACAAATTTCATTCAACTCCTAGGGAAAAGACACAAGTGTTTGCTTTCATTTTTATGAAGAAGAAGAAAAAGTTTGTTGATTTTTCTCTTCATTTTACATTTTACATTTTTTTTAGTCCTATGCTTGCTCATTAAAATTAAAACAGAGCTTTATATCATTAATAAATAACAAAATACCAGAAAATTAAATAAATTTGAGCTTCAAGCTATCATTAAAAAAAACTTCTTATGTGTTTGTAAAAAAAAATACAGAAATTGAATGCACATTTCAATTAAAATAATGGATAATAAATGAAAAAAGAGCAAAACTTACCTCAAATGTCGTAAAAACAACTTTTTCAATTGAACTAAAATAACGTTCCCATAAAACTTGGGTTTGTTGTCTCAAAGCTAATATTTTACTAGGTGATATGGATCTAACAATATCTGGTACCTGAAATAAATTGTAAATTTACATTAAAATTTTGATTTTACATTTAATATGAAATTTAAAATAAAATGAATTGAAATGATTCGGCGAAAATAAATTTCAAAAAATTATGAAATGAATCGCAAGATGAAAATAATTTTAATATAAGATAATAAATTGAGACAATATAACTATGGTATTTTCCCAGTATTTTCAAATGAAGAATTCTCTAGGGTGTCATAAAAATTGGTAGTTGGTAATTTTTCATTTTGGAATTTTCATTCGATTATTTTTTTTTTCATATTATTATTATTGATTCACATTTGCAATCAAAATTTTAGATTTTTTTTCATTTAAAATAATGGGGTCAAATTTTTTAAAACGAAAAACTATTCGACTTCGATTCCCTAATCAAAAAAAATCGACGATACTCAATGCCTCGTTTTCAGTTAAATTTGTGTCTTTGCCCTTTTCTTATCAGCTTTATTGAGATTTAATAGAAAAATCTTCATATCCCTCATATAAAAATTATGTTGCAAATAAAGGAAAAAAAAAATTCAACAACATAATGAACACGATTCGCTTCAAATGTAATTTATTGCCCAAGATTTGAAATGCCATCCTTTTAATAGACCAATTTTTTTCTCTCTTTTTCTTTTTTCATGCTTAATCTGAAAAAAAAACAGTAAAATCCATTTCCGGATGAAGACGAAAAGAAATCACCATATTATAGAGTGAACTTTCTTTATTTTTTAGTATATTTTAAATGGATGATATCTGTGAAACATTAATTTTCTTTCATGTTTTCCTTTCATATCGTCGTTTTTTTTTGTTGTAGTTTAGTTTTGAAAATTACATATTTTTTTTTAAATATATTAAATAATATGAAAAATTTATAGGAAGAAAGTTTAGATGTGGAAAATACCATATGGAATTATTTTTATTCTTTATTTTTTTTGGGATTATGCTTGATATGATTTATGTTGCAAAATTAAGAGATGAAATAAAATGAAAATGAAAAATATATAAAAAAGTGGGGTTAATTGTGAAAAATTACCTGCAATAAAAGTCTTTCATCAGCCCATATGGCGGCTTGTTTCCAATCAATTTTTGCTTGGAATGGAAGAACCCATGAGTTTGATAATAGGACGGGAATACAACCTGCTTGCAGTGCTTCAAGGAATCTGGTAAATTTGAATTTTTTACATTAAATTTTACGTGTAATTTAAGATTAATTTGAAAACTTACCTAAATGAACCTAAACGTCGCCCTCTTGGCACTAAACAAAAAGTTGAGTTTTGTAAAAGTGTTTCATAGTCATATCTGAAAATTAATATAAAAAAAATTATTATTTTAATTTACTGTTAAAATTCGTTTAATATTTTGGTAACTATTGTTGGAATAATCATGAGATTTATTTAATTTTCAACCAAAAAAAAACACCATTCAACGAAATTTTTTCCATATTTAGTATCATTTTCCAAAAAAATTGTAATATAAGCATAAAAATGGTGTTTGTACTTAATTTTTAACAAAACTCACAACAAATTCATCATATTACGTTGTAAATTCACAAACAACCGCTTCATAAGAGAGAAAAGTTGTGCAAGCGACATGAAAAATCATTTAAAAGTACCTACAAAGTACTCTCAAGCATGTACTTCAAAAATGTATGTAAGTCACTAAAGTTGATATTTTTTTTCTCTCATTTTTTTATTTTACTCTTTTTTTAACTTACTTTCATTAAATTTGTTTCTTGTTTTTATTTTAAATCAAAAATTCACACCCTTATTCAAAGAATTCAATTGTAAATTAAATTTCAAATGTTTTTTTTTTTAATTTTTCAATTTATACAAAATTTTTCTCATGTATTTTTTTTAACATATCATATCATGTCATGGAAAAAAAAGTAAAAAAGGTGGAAAAATAATGTAAAATGTTTTTCTTCTTTGTGTCTTTTTCAAATTCAAAACTATTTTCTTACACGAATTTTGAAAATTTTTCATAAGAATATTTTATTTTATTTTAACGTAGTTTGTGTATACAATTTTTGTGGTATTTTAATTCAAACTTTATTTTAACGTTAAACTTTTTGAAATATAAATGTTAAAAGTTTTCAGGAAACAACGTTTTTTCGTTGTTCTCGTTGTTAGTTCTTGTTATTTTGTGAAAAGTTTTTGCGAAAATTTTTGGGTGAAAAAGTGAGAAACAAAAAGAGCATCTCTAATAAGATACGTCAAATAAATACTTGGGTTTGGTTTTTGGTTCGTTTTTTGTGTTCTTTTGTTTCATTTTTTAAACGTGGTAAGCAATATGTTAAAATTAATTATGAAATTTCTGTACTAATTAGGATAGAAAATATTACAAATAACACATTTACACTGTAAGTTGTAAACGCCCCGCAGACCACCCTGCATAATATGAATAAGCTAAAAAAGTCCCCATAATACTCGAATTTTTGTTTCAAATTAACTGGAAATGCAATAAAAATGTCATTCATTTAATGTCCTGTAAGCGTCAATCAAAGATCTCAGTCTGCGGACCAAGTCACTTTGTACTTTTTCAGCTTTCAACGTATAAACACACACACATTTGACATTTTTTAATATTTATCAGAAAACTATTCACGTAAAATAAGTCACTGAGATAAAAAAAAATTAATTCATAATAAAATATTTTATTTATTCACACCTGTTATAACCAACAATTAAACTCATTCACGCTTCCTGTCTGGCAAGGACTGTGAATGCGTTAAAGTTGCCATCGGTTGAGTGAAACCACTTCAATTATATTTTTTTTTTCAACTTTTCATGATAAATTATTATTATTATTATTTGTATACAAAAAAAATGAGAAAATCTTGGCTTGTTTACCAAGCAACAAAGTATTGTAACGTCATTGTTTACAAAAAAAGAGTAGAGCAGAAAAAATAATTGCATACTTTTTTCTTGTGTTTATATATATTGAAGCAAATTTTAATGATAATAAAAATAAAGTAAATATAAGTTGAGAGATTTTTTTTTCCTTTCCTTCCACAGTAGATTGCACTTTTAATCGTAAACTTGAATGAAAAAGAGAACGATCTTTTGTTGTGAGCTAGGAACTTTTTTCAGCTCCTTTTTTTATGCATACCTTGAATAAAAGTCGTTTATTTTGTGTTAAGTGTGCACGATGATGAAAATTCCATAGAATACAAGAAAAAAAACTAACATTAAGTAAATAAAACGAAAAATAAACGACAATGTTTTATGTCTTAGTTGCACAGTACACTTAATATAATAATATATTGCCAAGCACTCACAATAGGCGCTGTTTATAATCTGAAACGGAAATGAGCTTTTTTTTCGTTTTATTTTAAAAATTTTATTTACTTTCTCTGTTTTATTTTTTTTCTTTCCTTTTATTACAAAAGCATTTGTTTCTGTCGGTGTTTGCTCGTGCAATTTTGATAAATTGTTTTCTACCGTTTGAAGTGCATGTCTTGGTGTATGAATGTAAGTAAGCATGGAAAAACTGTAGATTGAATTCAATCAAGAAAAGAACGGGTATAAAATAAAAGAAATTTTAATATAAGAGAAAAGAAAATGATATTAATTTACTGTAAAATGAAATCCAACAAGTGATTTTGAATGTAAAATTTGAAATTGAATCACATGAAACAGGGTCCTTTGGCATTGAGCCCTTGAACGAAAATTGCATTTTTATTCAGTTTTCCTTCTCTGTGTAAATTTCCGTATAAACCTTATTCAGACCTCGTTTACTTGAAAACTTGAGTGAAATTACAATTTATGTGCGTTTCTTTATCATTGTGCATTGTGGTTGCAGTTTTGTAATTAAATTCACTCTAAAAGAACGGATTAAAAAGGATAATGGTATTTATTTATCAAGCTTTAGATTTTATACGAAGATTTTCTTTCCTTTTTACGTTTAAGTTAAGGATTTGCCATTTCAAGACAGTTATTACACAAAATAAATCTTATAAATAAAATATAAAATAAGAAACGAAGAACATGAAAGTATGAGATTAATTTTCTCAACATGAAAGAAAAGTAAAAATAAAAATGCTTATACCGTTTCGATAACAAGCTAAAAGCTTTTCCTAAGCTCATTGTATGCAAACCTCATTATTCGTTTATTTATTTGTTACTTATACTTATTATTATTTGTAAACACGATAAAAAAACACAAATTTCATTCCATTTTATTTCATTTCATTTCATATACCTTTAAATGGAATTTGCATACATAAATATTTTTAATAGAATCAAACGAAAACATATTACAAATTTTATGTTTTACCTTCTAATGGAATCTACTTATTTATGCAAATATCTTATACATCTGAAAGGCACATGCATTGCATATACATGAAATATAAAAGCAAATGATAAATAAAAAAAAAAAATTCCACATATTTATAATATTATTTTTTTAAAAAATATTACTGAAGAGGAAACAGAACCTGAGACACATGCCTTAAGATAAAAGAAAATGCATTTATAAAAAAATTTCAGTTCCGAACCTACATACAGTGAAATAATACGAAACATTTATTTACAATGATTTAAAGCAATAAATTTGATACATCTAGGTTTTCTTTTTTAAGTGAATTGCAATTTTTTTTAAATGCACCTCAGATATGTATAGAAAATGTAATTTTTCCTTTGCACATCCATGGAACAAGGAGAGAGAGAGCGATGTAAATGGGTGGAAATAAGTGACAAAAAGAATAGCTTAAACTATGTTAACATGAAAGGATTTGTGAAATAAAACACCTTGTGAACAAATGTTTATGTCAAAAAATCAAATGAGATTACCACCACATGTGATATTTTATTTGTATGTATAAAAAGAAATTCGTGATGGGTTTTTTTCTTCGTTTTTTGAAAACTTCTTATTGATTTGAAGGAAAAATATGAGAATCGTGGGCTCTTTTGGTGTCGGTCTGTAAACTTTCATACAAAAAATTATGCAAAAAAGTGGGTTTTTATGCTTTTTTAAAGTGATTCAGAGCACAACCCTGCAGATAATTTCAGGGAAAGGTATTTTTTTTTTTGATATTACCCTGATAAAAAAAAATAATAATAATAAAATAAGAAATAAGTAGCATAATATCCCAAAAATAACTAGGACAATATACGAAAACGTATTTGAAATGTGACAGAAAATGTCTGGAAAATGTCTCATATTCATCCTCTTTATATTAGGTCTGTATTTTCAAATATTTGACATACATTCACAGAGAGAAAATTGTAATATTAGCACCTTATTTACCTTTAAAACTATTATAATAAAATAAAATAAAATATAATATGGTACTTTTAGGCGTTTTTGGTTTTTGGTATTTATATTATAAACGTATATTTAAGAGAAATGTCTTCCTTCCTTCCTTTTTCATTTCAAGCTATATTAAAATACATACACACACACACACAATACAGGTAGGTTAAAAATTATTACGATACAAAAGTGCTGTGGTCTCTGTCTCTTTCAAAATTCAATTGAAAGGAAAATGAGTGTCATGTGGTTTGCTTGTTTTTCGGTATTGTTTTATTTGATTTGTGTTGTTCCACAAAAATTAATTAGAGAATATTTTGTAACATATGTCTTTGTATCTGTCTTTTCACATTCATTGTGGTGCAAGGTGTATGAAAGTGGATAAGATATGGCTTGAATTTTGACAGTGTACGGAGAAAAAAAAAGATATTTCACCTGAGGCAAATCATTTTAAGACCTATACAAATTTCGAACCAAACATTGAGTGGAAATAAACAAACAAAATTTGTATTTGATATTTACTTAGCGAAACCATCTTGAAATGGATATAAATAGAAATGTGATTTGAACTAACTGGAATAAGGAGTTGAATTTGAATCACTCAAAATTCACGGTGTGTCAGATTACAAGAGACACCATACTACGAGGCATGGTCGTCCATGCAAATGACCTTTCACAGACTTAAACTAAATTTAATTTAGCTGAAATTAATTCATTTCAATTGTCAAAACAGTCCTCAGGCTTAAAATAACAAAAAAAAGCCTGGGTATTACAAAAATGTTTACAAAAGGACAAAATTTAAAGCAGCTGATAAAATATTTTGTGCAAAATGGCTTATGGGGTGATGTCCTTCCAAATTTTAATTCTTTTATGAGCAGGTGAAAGGAAGGTGGATGGATCCAAGGCCCAACAATAAAAGAGATTCCAAGGAAATTGCGAGAAATTTTAAGTTAGTGGAAAAATGTAAAGGCGCTATTAATGGGAATTTCATGTAAAACTGCATCATACGACCATGGTTTAAAATTTCAAGCTCAATTGTAAGAAAATCTCACTGAAATGAAGTCTGAATATAAATTCATGTCTTAACATTCAAAGCCATTTCAAAATAAACTCATAAATCTGTAAAATTCCCATCAAAATAAATATTATCAAAAGAAATCAAATAAAAATTCAAGTTTTGTGGTGATAATGGCGTTGAAATGTAAAAAAAAAATATATTATTATGTGAACTATACATTAAAAAAATATTTCGCACATAATTTAAAAAGAATACAAAAGAAAAACATCTGAAATGGGATAAAGATTACTCTCAAATACATTAAATGACCTTAATTCAAATCACGTTCCATTCCAATATTGTGTCTATCTTTCTTTTCTGTAAAACATATTAATGTATTTTTTATTAAAAAAAAAAAGTTTATATTAAATAAAACGTGCGAATTCTCGGATTTTCGGTCGTTGTTCGACCAAATAATAAAGTGCCAATGATTGAAAACACACACATACACGATAAGAAAGTCATAGTAAAATTGAATAGAGAACGCAAAAAAAAGATAGAAACTTTTGTAATAATAATAATAATATTGGATACTAATAATAATAATAATAATAATATCAAAACCGAAGAAATGAAAATATATAACTTGAGAATTGAATATAATCAAATAATACTATAAGTTTATTTCGTTTTATTTATAAAGTTGACTGAATCTGGTTAAGAATCTACTTATTATTATTATTTTCTTCGCATTTATTGACAGTAAGTGTCTCGTCGGGCAATTTCTATTATTAAATGAAATAAAGATAAAAAAAATAAAAATAAGTTGATGATATGTTTTTATTTTTCTCAATTTTATATCATTTTCTTATTTACCCATTCATTTTATATCATTTCATTTCATCCTTCGTAGAAATGCTTCTTTGTAACAATATTTTGCTCTTCACATGATTGAATTGTCAATGGAATTCCAAAATATTATTTTAGAAATATGATATAAAAGTTATTAGTTCATAATTGAATTAAATTGATTTTAGTTCATTGTATCCTCAAAATGGCTTTAATCCAATATTTCGGTTAGAAGGATTATTTGAATAAAATTCAAATTCAAAACATATAAAACACAAAAAATTGCATAAAACAATCAATTGAAATAAAAATACAAAAAAAAAACTGAATAAAATTTTACTTTAAAACAACTCACAAAAGGATTTCATTTCATTTCATTTCATATTTTATGCATATTTCAATTTACTTTATCGACAGTTTTATGATATTGCAAATTCCAGTGGATCAACTTAAAAACCGTCAAACTTTATATTTTATTTTATTTTATTTTTTGTTTGAATTGCGAAATTGATAAAATAATTTTATTTAGAATTTATTTTTTACATTGAAAAAGATATGCAACAAATATTATTTTCATATTTTTTTATTATTACTTTTTTGTATGATCCTCTTTTTTTTGCAATTGAAATTGAAAAATTTGAAATGTAACGCTTTTAAAGGGTCATATTTTGAGGTAAAGGACATTTTTCATACTTGATGCAGTCATTTCTCATATCAATGTAACAATTTTAACCTTCAAGTGACAATTAACAATAACAAGTGAATTTTTTTTTGAAATCTTATACAATGAACATTCAAAAGCGTCGATGTAAACTTCAGCATATCTCAAAAAAAAAATCCAAAAAAAGTATCATGAACTTTTTTTCAATTTATCGACCTTTCACGGGTTGCATGCAAAATTTTACTCCATTTATGATCATATTTCATATTATTTTATTGCAAAATCCATACAAAATTCTTTGAAACATAAAATAACATTTCACTCATATTCAAATCAATATTATCTTTACAAAATATATCAGCTCACAATTTTATGATATGCAAATACAAAAATATCAAACTTACAAACAGAAAGATAATAAAATCAGATCATCATACAATACATTGATGTAGTTCATGAAAAAATTCCAGATAAAATTACAATAAGAGTAAAAGCATAAGAATAACTTGACATTTTTAAACAATTGAAAAATATTTTATCTCATAATAAAAATCATTGAAAAATGTCAATATAAATTTGAAGGATATTGGGAAATCGTAACATTAGATGCTTGGTCGAAAGTGCATTTACGTGATGTTCATTTTTTACTGTTCTTATTTATTTGTCAGCTTAATACTTTTTAGCGCATTTCTTGAAATGCAGGTATTGTGGACGGTGATGGTGTCCGTCTGTGTCAATTTCAAAATGGCCGACTTTTCGAACATCAAAATTTTTCGAACATAAAATTTTTCGAACATCAAAATTTTTCGATATAAAGTCCAAAAAACGATATAATATCAAAATAACGATAATAATAACTCAAAAAGCCCGAAAACAATATAAAATTGAATTTCTGGATCATTGTTAAATTTTTATAATAATTGCGAATTCTGTACATAGAAATGCGCTCGTGTATATCGTTCACGATCACGTTTTAAATTTTTAATACTTTCTTTAATACATTTTTAAAAATTTAAAAATTTGTTTCACTGAAGAGTTTAAGCAATTTTTTCATTATTTTTATTATTTTCACTATTTCCTACGGCTCGAGTCTTTTTAATTGGGATATTTCCTAGAGCTAAGAGCATTTTTCTGAAAATTCACTTTTCAATGTTAAAATCATGGTTAATTTTACAATGAAAATTGGTTCAATTTTAGAATTATCACGACAAAAAATAAAAATCATGAAAAACGTAGACAAAAAAAATTCATATAGAGAATTTATTTGTTTTGATTTAATTTACTTTGTCATTTTATTAAAAATTTCATAATTTTTTTCTATCAAAGTTTTCATGCATTGATATGTAACTTGATATCAAATTTATTTACAATATGTATCAAAAATTTTTTACAGTTCAATAACTTTTTCCTTTGTTCACATTTCAAAAACATACAGCAAAAAAATAAAAAAAATAAAATAAAATATGTGTGTATAAAATTTTCTTTTATGTTGTCATTAAAAATTATGATGAATGGACAGAAAATGTAAAAAAAAAAAAAAATTAATTTCCCTTTGGTCAGTAAAGTGAATGAAATAAAAATTGACACATGTTTCATGATATTTGGCATTAAAATTATAGAAAAAAATTAGAAATCATTTATATAAAAATTAAATTTCCACTTCATTTACCTGTAAAGCTGTGAATTTAATGAAAAAAATTTACATGGCAACGTTTGATTATTAATTTTTAATTAAATTCTGACCGTTTTCAATATTAAATATTATTAAATTACATTTTTTGTTCAAAAAAAACCATCATCATAAGATTTTTCTAATTAAATATTCATTTTCATACAGACAAAAAAAATGAACAAGATAAAAAAAGACTTCCGATGCGATGAGATGAGATGAGATAAAAATAAAAAAATATTATTCAAATAATGAAACGTACATTTCGAGTCCTAAATACACAGTTACTTAAATTTTAATTTTAATATTAATTTTACATTTTTGTGATTAAAATATTACAATGAAATGAAAAAAGGAGGAGAAAAAAAATTAATATACTTTAAAAGAATTTTTCCTTATCGTGACATATTTCATTTATTAAAAAAAAAAGTTTCTTTTTCCGGACTTTTTTGATATTGGTTTGACATTTTTTTTTCATTTTTTTTAATAAATTTATATGAATCGTATCTTCTTAACTTATTTAAAATAAACTTTAAATAATTCAATATATATAAATCGTATATCGAGGGAAATTTATTCGTATTTTAAAGAGTACGTCTCTCTTATTTGTTGCCTTGAACCCTTTTCTGTTCTTTTTTTTTATTTTGAAGGAGACAACTTTTTTTCCCTTTAACTTTAAGATAAAATAAAAGATGATGGGTTTTATAACAAAATGATGACGGTGTGTAATAAGATTATTTTACCGTAACTTATATAAACTGTTTTGATAAAAAGATAATAATAAAAGGGATTGAAATTGAACGTAGATAAAAAATGCTAGAAAAAGAAGAGAAGCAAAAAAAATCATTATAAAAGCAATGAAAAGCACTTTTAAAAGTATTTGTTTTAAACTCTCATAATCAAAATGTAAGAAATTTAATAGAAAAAAAAAATTATAATTATAATTAAAAAAATCTCATTCCCTTTTTTCATTCAAAGACATTCAAAGGATCCAACTTTTCATTGCATAACGTCCTTTAAAGTTAAAGAAAAAACAATGATTGGTGCTTAATCGCCTATTCATAAATTGTTGTATTTTTCTCAATTCCTTTCCTTATCGCCTTGCACCACAAAATGACACGGTCCCGATCATTTAATGCCATTTTTTTGTTCATTTTGGACCTTTTAAAACAATAAATAATCCGGAAAAGGACAAAGAAGGGATAATTATATTGGTACTTAAACGAAAATGAGAAAATTTATTTAAAAAAAAACAAAAAAAAATATCATTTTTATATTAAAATTAATCGCCTTATAACCAATTTACTTTGAATTGCAATGAAAAATCACAATGAGAGTTTTTAAATGAAATCAGAATTATCATAAACAATTAAATTTGCTTTTCTTATTTCGTTATAATGGCGTGATATTGGGAGTACACATAGAATAGTGGTGTGATTATCGTTTTTAATTAACATATTAAGTGAATCACGATGAGATTTCATGAATATTAAAAGTAAATGAGAGAAAATAAATGTATGGGAATTGTATGTGAAAATGAGAACGATTAATATACTGTTTTTTTCAGCAGAAATGAAGTTTACACCCCATTTGGTTCATCAATTAATTTGAATACGGTGAGTTTATGGGTATGAAGTTGAATTTTCACTTATAATATGAAAAAGTTACTTTTTTTCCTAATAAGTGGGCTTACGGATCGGAATTTTGTGTCCTTGTAATTTGTAATTTGACAATTGGTCAAGTTGGTTCGAGTGACAATCGTCAGATTTCGCTCCTCTAGACTAAAAACTAGGCATTATCTTCAAATTAAGACCCCTTAATAAGGTAATTTCATAAAATTTTATGTAAAATATGTTAAAAACCTAGAAATCCTTGTTGTAAAATTAAACTAACACTCATTTTATCATACCGAAACTTGAATGAATGAATTTTATTCATACATACATTCATAAAAAAAGTTTCTACTTAAAAGTAATCGGCATGCCTGGTCAGTTCTTATTCCCATAAGAATATGCATGATTAAATAAGGGATGGCTCCTAGCCAAGATAAAATCAATTCTAAAAACATACATTCATGCATAAAATTTTTATATGTGAATTTCATGAAAAAATACACTTTTGTGGACATTTAATCCAACTGTCTTTGAGTTTTCTGTCAATCTTTGATATGAAAAATCCATTTTTAATTAAAATTAAGATGAAATTAAATCTCTAAACGACAAAAATGATCACAGTGAAGGAAAAAATGATGAAAAAAATGAGTGTTAAATGAAAAAAATTATTAAAATGCACTTCATTCACATAAAAATAATAAAATTCCATTAATTTGAGTAAAATTTTATCATGACCTTTCAAGACAGAGGTTAAAAACATTTATTTTTTAATTTAAAACTTATATTCAAGGAAATTTCATTTTATTTTTTACAGAAAATTCAATTAATGTCACTTTCAACAATACTCCACTTACAAGAATCTCAATGAAATGCATAACAATGAAAAATGGAGACGACTGGTTTTTTATAATACTTTTTTTTAAATTAAATAAAAAAATTATCCTAATTTCACATCATAATGCTTGTGCATTGCTCAAAGACATTTAAATAAAATGAACTTAGTTTGAAATTATATTTTTTTTCATTTTTTTTTTTCATTTAATATTCCTTGAAATTTTCTTGTTGTCACAAAAATTTATGTGAATTTCTCACTTTTATCTTACACGATAAAATTTTATTTCTTTAAATGTATAATTTTATTTTCGTGTTCTATTAAATTTTTTGAAAATAATTGAATGAAATTCCTTCTCATTTCATTGTGCTTTGCAAAAATCATTCTGGAAATTGTTTGCATTGCTTAAGCTTTAAATGCATTGATTAGATAAAATCTACGAGAAAAGTGAGTATAAAATGGAATGAAATGAAAAAAAAATGAAAACAATAATCATTGCATTTCAGTGCAATATTCAAGAGAGAGAAAAGAAATAAAGAAGAATTTAAGAGGAGAAAAAAAAGGAGATATACAAAAATGAATTGAAATGCACAAAATTTGCATATAAGATTATATTAGACACAGTTTTACACTAGAATGGTTTCATTCGCCTCACTAAAGTTTAATTTTAATCACATTTCAATTGAAAATTAGGCTTTTGTGGGCAAATTGGTTGTATTGAACTGGAAACACAGTAAATATAATTTTATTAAGGCAATTTAACTGAATTGGACCATCAATGCACTCGTTGTACTCAGATATCACTCAGAATGCACTTTTAAATAGCAAAAAGAGTTTTGTTTCACAAACATTTAAATATGAAAATTTATTCTTGTATCTCAACCATTGATCAATTTCATTGTGACTTGTGTGTAATTTTTCTGTTCAACATTTTTCTTGAATGTTAATGTGAGTAAAATAATTGCGTTAAAATAAAATAAAACGAAATAAAATAAAACACAAGGGAAAGTCAAATAAGACATTTGAATAACAAATGAAGAAAATGCAATCAAAAGTGTCACACATTTATTTAATTTTTTTTATTTCGTCTTAGGTTATTCTTCAGAACACAATGATTAAATGCAATTTTTTTCTTTCATGTTTTTTTTTGTCTTTAAATTTTTAATTTCTCTTTTTTTTATTAGATTTTAATGGTAACACAATTGTAAGTGCATATATAAAATGTTCTTTTTGCATTTATTTGCCGTAAATTATGCAAAGATTTGCATTTGGCTCATAAAACATCCGAATTAGATGTTAAGGGATCGGATTTTGAATTAAAAATAGTTTTTCTACGATTTTATGATAAAATTTTTAAAATGAAACATAAATTACAAAAAAAATTAGCATAACCCAAGTAAATGATTGGAATTTATCAAAATATTTGATAAAACTGATGAATTTTAATGAAACTATTGAAAATGGTGTACGAGAAAGTTGTAGGTAATCATCATTGCTCAATTTTTTCAAAGCTCTCAATTTTTTTTTGAATAGTCAATCTCAAAATTGAATTGCAAATCAATTTTCAAACATATTTTAAAGGTTTTCAATAAAAATTATGAAAAATTTATAAAAAAATGGCGTCAAATTTCGCTGAACGACCTATAAATTAATTCAGGTGCTTAATTAATTCAAAAGTCAATTTTTTTTGTGCAAGCTAGTGGATCTGAAATAAAAGAGAGAGATAATTTCAAAGAGAGAAGGAAAGTGAGAGAAATATTTCATTAAGATTTAAATTTCTTATGAACAATTATCCTCTTTATTTGCATACACTTGAAAATGCATGACTTGAGGAAATAGATTGCAAGACATTCCGTTTGTCTACATAAACTTGCTTTCAAGCACATTTATTATTATCATTACTATTATTATTATTATTGTGTATAACTTGAATAATAGTATCAACTGACATCGAACATAAATATTTTATTATAATGAAGAAGGAGAGCAAGACTCGCTTGTAAATTAATTGAGCTTGATAATTTATTGTAAGTTCTGCATCAGAAGGACAAAAGAAATTGCATGAAGGAAAATTAAAAATGCCATTCTTGAACATTTTTCTCGTTGTTTTTTAATTTCCTTTCATTTTGATTCAATTCTTTTAAAATGAAAATGTTTTTCTAAAAAAAATAAAATAAAAATTTTCACATAACAATTTCACTAGTCCTGACACATAAAAGAATAATAATCAGAAAAAATAAGCTCTTCTTCTATTTTTTTATTTTTTTGTATAATAATTACATGCATCACTTTTGTATTTTCTAACATTTCATTTTAAACGTAAAAGAAAAGAATACAAGACCGTTTCTTATCATCTCTTCTCTTGTTTGCCTTAAATTATATTTTGTTGGCTCTTGTCTCTTGTTATTCAAAGTCAAATGCAAGACTTTGATTTATATCTTTTTTCTTTTTCAACTTTTACTGATATCATTATAAATGTGTGTGTTCTTGTTCTTTACTTTTATTCTTTATTTTTAGTGCATTTCGTAAGAAAAAATGCACTATTACAGACGGTTTGTCCGCCGTCACTTTGTAAGTCTGACTACTGAGCGCTTTCCATAACTCCGGAATGGTCCATTGGAGCGAGGTTGGGGTTTTTTATTGGATAGAGGAGGTCATAAGGATTTGTCAAAACTCATTAGTTTTGAGATTGGGCTCCAGAGCCTCCAAAGCTTGAAAAACCGTTAAAAACGGTTAAAAAATTGAAAATTTGTTTTGTTGAATGGAGAAGCTTACTAAAATGAACTTTAACTCTTTAGCTCTGAGATTAGACTCATGGATTGGGTTCTCACGTAAGGCTCCAGAACCTGAAAATTGTCAAAAACTCAAAATGTCCGATTTTTTCATTTTTTTTAATTTTTAAAATGACATTTTTTTTCAAAATGGCGGTTTTTTTTCAAAATGAACGTTATTTTCAAAATGGCCGTTATTTTCAATGAAACGAGTCCCATCGAAATGCAATTTTCTAAACCGCTCTGTGGTTAGAATTTTCCATTTTTTTACTTCTTTTTTTGGATTTTAATACATTTTTTGAATGAAGAATTTTTTCCTCATTATACAAAAGTCATGTTCTTTTTTAAATAGGAAAACTTTTCAAGACAGCTAATAAATAAATATACAAAAAAAAATAGAAAAAATATAACTGACATAATGAGGTGTAACCGTATTTATTTTTGCACCTCACACCTGATATAATTGAATAATTAATTTTTACTGTGAGACAGGAAAATCGATGTAATTTTTCATGTTACAATCCACGACTGTTACGATGTTACGACTGTAACAAAAGAAAAATGTGTAACGTTATAACTTGAATTGGAAAATGAAATCGCATGGTTGTCTTTTGGGTAATTTATTATTATTATTATAGGGTTCAAGTCAACTGTATTAGAAACAAGGAAAAAAAATGTTTATCATTTTCATAAATAAATAAATAAATTGGAAAACTAATATAAAAATTTTCTGTTTTGTCACAATGAAAGGAAAAAAATATAATGATAATAATGGTCAAGGTTGATTTTTTTTTGTTCTAACTGGATATAATATTTAATAATAACACGGTTCATAACATATTTCAAGGCGAGACAGGTTAAGAGGATCGACAGAGTTGATGAAAAAATGTTGAAATGGAATATCACGATACTTGTGTGAGTGTGTCTGTGAAAAGTACCTACAAAAATTAATGAACTATGATTTTCACATTTCTACCTCATTTATTTGAAGTGTGTTCGTTTTCAATTTCCTATGAATTATTTTATTTTATTTTTCAATACAATTTTCTTTTTCATGTTACTTTTACGATTATAAAAAGCATATTGAATTTAACATTTGGTACAAGTAAAATGTGGCATTCAGGGTAATTTTTCAATATCTACATTTTCTCACTTTTATAACATGGCTTTTGGTTTTCCTCTTTTTGTATCATTCACGCACAAGGCACATTTACAAACATCATACCACCACAAATACCGGAAAAAAATTATTCAATGAAGGATAGTGGTGGTGGTACTTTTGATATCATGTTACTTACTGTTAAAATGAATGTGTGTGTACAAAACTTAAATGAATCGGAATAATAAAAATGGGATTCACTCTGTAAGCTTCCTTAACCTAATGTAACATAACATGATATGAAATCATACGATTTCCATTACAATACACTTGTAATTAGAGGAAATTTATTTATTGAAGATGTTGAAGAGAGAACGAACATGAATTACTCGTATTTGTGTTTCAATGAGGCATTTCGTGGTATACATTAAAAGTATTTAACATGAAATGTGTTATATGCGGGGTTTGATGTTACTACATGTTAGAAAAATAATTGTGTGTGTGTGTAAGTGTTTCACAGTAAAAAGACAATGACATGATCAAATGGTAAATTAAATGGATGGGGGACTTGTGATGATATTTGCATCAAATTTAATGCTACTTTAAGATATTTTCATGGGAATTTGACTCAAAATCACTTAGATTAATGAAAATGATGACGATATTTTTTAGGATCTCATTGAGTTCAATTCTGGGGATTAAAATGAAAATGAATTCAATTTAATTTCAAGTGCCCTTTCCAATTAGTAATAAATTGAGTCGACTCAACACCTGATATGTACAAAAAAAACTCAATTATTTTTATTCAATTGAACATAACTAATCGCATTCAATTCATCTGCATATAAAATTTTCAATTTCATATAATACACTTTTAAACTGATTTGAATAGTTAATGAAGGTGACATAAAATTGAGTGCTATGTTTCATTCACACAGTTGTACAACTCAACTAATGTGATAAATACATGAATAATTATGTGTTTGACATGTCTATTTAATTTGAGTTATATTGTATTTTTTTTCTCATATCAGAATTTTTTATTTTATATTTTATTTTTTCACATTTTCACTCAATGAAAATAAAAATTGCTTCAATGTTAAAAGATGAAAATTACACGCACATCTGTCAATCTAGATTTCATGGTGTTTTTCTGCTGTCTATCGTGTTGAATATCTCAGCCAGATACCAAAGTAAAATTTTTTTATAAATCATGAATAATTTTTTTTTGTGTTATCGTAATTTAACGTTTATTTTTTTTAACGTAAATCTGTCTGTCAGTGTCTTATCAAGATGGTTAAATGTCGGTTATATTTGAGTTGTTTTACATCAATGAGTTTTTATTTCTTTTAAAAAAAAAGTATTAAAGATTTGAAGAGTCGTAAACATGAAGAATGTTGAATATTTATCAGTTTAATCAAATTTTTACTTAACTCATTAACCGCGTCTACTACTTTTCTCGTTTAATTTAAAAAATTTCTTTGTCAACCTTTTTGAGAGTCTTAACCTTAAACTAAAAAATAATGAGCTAAACTTTTAAGGAAAGTCGCGTTTTTTTCTCTCTCGTACAAGGTTTCTGTATAGGTTTTATAGCACTTATATGTATTTTGTTTTGACTCTCCTGTGAAATTTTTATACGAAACCTAAAATTTTCACCGAAAAGAAAAGTCTTAATTTTAACCTAAAGAATAAATCATAGAAGAACTTTTTGTTCAAAACTCAATATTTCAGGAGAGGCGGTTAATAAGTTAAATTTGATTTAAATTTTAAAATTAGCCCTTTGACTGTTATATGGATGAAATGTCTTTGTAGAAATCACTCGTTTTTTTTAAAGTCCAAAATACTTTTTAACCCGTATCCTCAAAATCCTTCTACAAATTCTGCGACTCTTTTGTCAAACGAACCTCAACTAATATAAGAATAAGAATAATTTTTTTTTTTCTTTAGGGGGTGGGGGACTTTTAACTGTCCATCCCAATAAAATTCAACATTTTCATTGAAATTTATATCGTTTAATGTATTTATTTCATGTAAAAAAGTATCTGAAATGTAACATGTGAAGGATTTTAACCGTTAGCCTCCTCAAAGAACAAAACACAATCAATTTATGAAATTTTTAAAAAAATTAATTTAACTGAAAAATTAAATGTAAAAAAACACTAAATTTAATAATTTTAATCAAAATTCATTCTCATAATCAAATACCAGTAAGACCATAAGACAACTAATGTCAAATGTGATGAGGGACCAACAAAGGGTTAATTTAATATCATTGTATTATTATTATTTTATCTAATATATTTTCTCTATCACAGTTCAATAAACATTTTAAATGAAAACAAACAATTTTTTCTACTTCAAAAAATACATAAACTATGATGGTGTGTATAATGAAATAAAAGGATACAATCACCAGATCACAAATAATACCAAATAATAAAATCTGGAATTTAATGTTGACAAGTGATGACGCCAATCATAAAAGAAATTGAAAAAAAAATGAAAATGATGATGAGAGTAAAAAAAAAGCAAATGACATAAAATTCTGATTATTATTATTATTATTTTGTATTAAGTCGATTATTGTATTTTATATAAATTTTGTCTCTGTGTAGGTGTGTGTGTGTTTCAATGAGTGTAGAGTAAAGTTTTTATTGAAATATAAACATAATAAAATGAAATATAAAAGTAAGACTCAATAAAATGAAGAACTATGACTATGATGATCATCAGTTTTATAAAATGTTTGATGAGGGAAAATTCACTTAAATCCTTTCAATGGAAAATGTTTCGAAATCATAACAAATACACACACACACATACACACACACCAAAGTGATAAAATTATATTTATTTTTTGTGGTTCTGAAACCAGACACTTTCAAAAATTATTAAGAAATCCTATTACTTGTGTTTATGCTTCATCATAATAAAATCATTGAAGTTAAAACGCGAAGAAAAAACTTATAACAAGCATCATTTTCACAGTCATGTTTTTTTTTCTGATGCAATTTTAAATTATTTCATTTCAGTTCGTATCTTCGTATATTTTACATGTTTTTAAAGTAAAACTGTCTGTGAAAGAAACTTGAAATGAAATTTTATAAAAAAATAAAATAAAATGGGGGTCTATAAAAAATGAACAAAAAAGATTGCCATTGTATTTTATATTTGATCAAATTTTATGGCAAAAAAAAGGCACTTCATTGTTGGCAAGTGTTTTTCATTAATGAGAAGTGAGTAGAAAAATGAAAGAGAGACGAAAAAATTACGGTTATTTAAATGCAATCAAGATATTTTTTTTTCTTTAACGTTAACTAATAATGATTACCATTGTTTGTCGGTTTTTGTCAATCTTGGTTTCTGTTTTATTTTTTTGAAAAAGGAGAAAATGAGATTTAAATTGAAATGTCACCACAATGGCTGATGAAAATGAAACGACATTCAATCAGAAAAATTATGAGGTTGGTATTTGAAGGTTTTACGACATTAATTAAATTAAAAGGATTGTCTGATTCATTAAATGCTCACTTTAGTCATTAAAGTCATCTGTTTTCAGCACATTTTGACATTGAAGCTTGAATATTGTGACGATGATGACTCAATGATATGATATGATATGAAAAGTCAGGTAAATTTGAATCCAATTCCCTTAAATTTCAGTTCTTTCGTTAAATTCTGACATTAATATTCACTAAAAACAACATTTTTAATAGTTCACTTCCTTTTTTGTCATTAAAGATAACATTTTATTACAATGAGCATCACAACAAGTGCGTATCATGGATAATAAATTTCAGATAATCGAATATCAACTAACTCAATGAATTTATAAAGAGTCACAAACAATAAAACAAAAAAAAAATAATAATTGACATTGAAAACACGATTAGAATTTTAATTTCAAGTCCATTCTACTAAGAATTTACTTTAATTTTGGTCTTTGATACAATTATGCAACAGCTAATAAATTATTCAAAGCACATCGTTATTTAAAACAATTTTATATAATTTTCATAGTATTTTAAAAGACTTCTCCTCACATTTCTTCGGTATTGTAATGGAATGAAATATCAAAAATATATGAAAAGACATTGACAAGTCAAAAAATTGATCTCAAATGTTTTAATTGAAGTAATGCGCTTAAGCTGAATTTCAGTCGATTAAAGTCCAGGAGATCGATAGAACTTGAAAACGTCTCTCATTCATTTTCATTCAACTAATTATAATTTTATAGTAATATCCAAGTAATTCCGCCTTCAATTATCATATTACACTTAATTTTTTTTTATTTTTGTCTGAAAGTGGTCGTGAATCCCAAATCAAATAATAAATTATTCAAATTATTTGTTTAAAATACGCTAATATTTAAATAATAACATGAAATCATGTTCATTGAATGAATTGAATTCTAATCTATTGTGATTTGCGGTTCTTCTCTATCATATCATTCCTCCCCTCATAATAATAATAATAATAAAACAATGAATGATAACAACACAGAGACAAAGAGAGAAAAAAAAATTAAAATTAAATTGACAAAATTATGTGTAGCATTATTTTGTGGACTTGTGGTTTAAATCAATCGATTTTATTTAGTCTAAGTGTGGTGACAATTTTGGTTTCATCAGAAAACCAAAAAATCAATCAAATATTATGTTTTTGAATAGAATTCATACACATATAAAATTTTATTTGAGAACGTTAAATGTTTTTTAAAATAAAAATAATAAACAAAATCGCAGCCAATTATTTTTTTTATTGGTGTATGTGTGTGTGTGTGTGTGTGTTTGTGTGTATCATTGGCACTCAAATCTCACATCAATCTGTGTTTCAATTTATATTTTATATGTATAAAGCTGTAGATTTTAAATTAGGTGTTTGATTATCATTTTATTTTGTTTTTGTTATTTTATTTTATATTGATCATCATCATCATCGGTTTTCAACTGGTATTTTTATTTTCAAAATGAGCAGAAAATGATAAATGCCTCAATTTAAATGAATACAAATCAAATTAAATTTTGTGGATGTGATTTTTTATTTGTTTTTGTTGTAAATGGCTGAAAAATACATGAATTTGCGTAAATTTAATTTTCTGTTAACCATTTAACATGATTTTTTGCTATTTAAATGAAAATTTAAATTGATTTAAAGCAGGGGGTAGTCAGGTCGCTTGCCAAGAAAAAAAAATCATTTTTCATTTTGGCACATTTGGCATCTAGCGAATTGAACATTTGAAATTCGGCACATTTGGCATGGCAAATTTGGCGTTTGGCACATGGCAAATTTCCGAAATAACATAAAATTGTAAAAAAAAATTCTTGTAATCACTTTGTTTTAAGGTACGGTAGCAAAATCGCGATTTTACAGTCCAAGTTATGACATTGCCTCAAAAATAATGTAATCCGGCGATATTTTATAACTTTTTTTTTATTTATATCCTCCCAATTTTTTTTTATATTTTAATCATGTTTCCTATTCAACACATGAAATGAATTTAAATGAGTGTTTAACTCAATACAACTTCAACGCCATTAAAATGCATTAAATCGGCTAGTAGATAAAAAAAAAATCGTTTTACACACCATACACATACAAAAAAAACATAAACAGTCAATGTTTAAACCTCTTTTGTTTCAACACAAGTCATTTTTTTTTAAAGAAATAACCAAAAAAAATGAAAAATTCCTTTTGAGTCGCGTTCTAGTCAAAATAAAAGGAAGTAAGTAATAAAAAATTAACATTAATATTGTTATGAAAGCATTGTTTGTGTACATGAGCAGCAAAAAAATGAAGAATATTAATAAACGTTTATGAAATATTAACTGCGTAAACATTATTTATGATTTTTTTTTCATTTTTCAAAGGAGAACGAAATCTTTCAAGTAGTAACACATTTTTTTTAATTTCATTTTCGGAAATGAATGTTTAACAGTAATGTTTACAGTAAAACAGAAAAATGAAAACAATAAAAATTATAATTAAATTCAATGAAATTTATGATAATTTTTTTTTTGTTTGTGATAAGATCAAAGTTTGGTTCCCATAAAAATAAAAATAAAACGTTACTCAGCACTTAATTTTTTTTCATTTTGCTCGATTGACCTTACTGACATCAAAATTCAAAGAGGTGTTACTGTTTTTTATATTATATTATTTTTTTCCCATATTTTCTTTTTCCTTACACATTTTCTTATTTTTTTTTAAATTGGCTTTCACATCATAAGAACTCCTTGACTTGTGTCATAAATCAAATGAAACACACACTAACTGTTTGTAGCAAGTTACAGAAAGTTAAATAACAAGAAAAATCTTTCAAAAGGAAATTGAATTTTTGAATTACATTTCCCAATAACATTTTTTTTTTTTAATATTTTTTTTACACATCAATTTAAAAAGTGTGTTCTTATTCCATCAACCAGCAATGACTTTGATATTTATGGAAAAAAAAATGTTACATATATGAGGATTTCAATTGATTTCTGGTATACCTGTGTTTGGTTGTAATTTGTGAAGAAAAGATGATGACAGCTTCAGTTTTTCTTTTTTTATGTTTTTATACACACACACACACACACACACATGCATGTACAAGATATTTTATGTGTTTTTGACAGTAAAATTTATTTTTTATCTTCATATCTTTATAGGATACTTTTTCATTCATACCCACACTGACACACACTCGCACAAACTCGCATACACACATAAAATATTGTGAGTAAGGGACTTGATCATAAAAAAAAATTGCTAACATTGGTTACACCACACCTAAAATCAACGCACCGATTTTGGTCTCTCAACAAAATAAACATACATCTTTCTTTTGTCATTCATCTTCTCTTGTCGAAAACATGTAAGACGAAGATCTCCCTGAGAAAAAAAAAATCTTCATTTTTTATGTATCATTTTTTTTGCTATTTTTGATATCAAGATTCATGAATATGCGAGTATGAGAAGAAAAAACCTAAGTAAATATTACTTTGATGAATGTCATAATACTGGAGGCACTTTTAAGTGTGTGTACTGTGCGTGTATGTATACAAAATTTATTGATAATATAAGTAAAAGACAAGAAGCGGTACCACTTGAGTTTGTAATAAAATATAAATGAAAAGAAAGCACCTTAGAGCAAGATGTGATGAACATGAAAGACGAGCCATATAAACTGTGATTGATATTTTTGTATTTTTGCAATACATATTTATTTAAGACGGTTGATTTTGCGTGTGCACTACACACACACACACACACATAGGCACACATAGACATAAAAAAGGAGAACCGTTGTCAAAATTTTGGGGCATGAAATTTGATTGAAATAAATGGTATAATGGCAACAGAGTAAAGAGTTATATTTATATAACAAATTACAAATATTTGATAGAAAAAATATTTAACTTATGGGTTTCAAGTCATTTTTTTTATGAGAAATGATTGAATATTCAAAGATATGATTTCAGAAGCTTCCAAATGACTTCACGAAGGTTTGAGGTGTTTTATTAATTTCAAAAATCAAATCAATTCAAGCAAAATCCTTCGTGACATGTAAAAATGAGACCATCAAAAAGCATCACTTTAAATTTCAATCATGGAGATTTACTTGTAACATCTGAGTTTTGAGGATTTTAGATACGTCACATTGATGAAGCTCATTCTGAGTAAAGAGAAAAGACTGAAAAAAAAGTCATGTAACATTTTCTAATCAAATTAGGCAAAATTTGCCTCACAAGCATGATTTTAAGCCAGAATAGACACAATTTTCGCTCTAAAACCTGAATTTTCTTCCAAAATATCATCAAATTGTGTCACCACAGTTAAATTCTGATCAATAAATAATTACAAATTCCTTGAATTCGTTAGCCTCTTTTTTAAACATTTCATTAATGAACAAACTTCTTGAAATACATTTATTAATAAAAGACAAATTTCATTCCACTTTTCTCTTTTCACATGTTCATACAACTTTTAACATGTTTTATGACAAAAATCATGAGAAAATATGAATAAATATGAAAAAAAAACACGTTTTCAAGATATTAAAACCAAATTATTAGACACACGTGCTTGTTAAACATCCTCCATTTTATTTATTTTTCATGTTACATGTATAAAAAAAAAGTAAAAGAACTTTCTCTAAGCTCTGATTTAAATTTGTGTAGTATACACATTGCATTAAGCGAATATTAATATGAAAAGTTTATCAATATATCACCAAACTATATTTTTTTTCTCAAATCTTTACTTTAGTAAGCAAAATTTTTAAATACACAACACACACACACACACATACACACAATATGAGTTTGTAGTGCAAATTAAAGGAAGACATGAATAAAAAAAAGAAGAAGAAAAAGAAAAAGTATAAATAAATAAATAAAGCTGTGCATGCTAAGCCACAATGCTGTAATAAAAAAGTTAAGTTTTATGAGAATTGTTTTACGGGATGAAGCTTTATGCAGATTTATTTTTTTTTCTGTATGAAGGACGTACAAAAAGTGAACTAATATTCTTGCTCTACATACATTTTGAGCAGAATAATAAAAGAATGCAGTTTCTCGTTTCATTTTAAAAATAAAATAACAAAAAAAAATATTTGAAAAGTTATGGGATATAAATGTGTGTGAATTTTAACATCTGACAATAATTTGATATGATTTTTTTCATAGTATGCTATCAGATCAGAAATATTGAATGAAAAAATGAAATGATTTAAAAATTATGATATATAAACTTCTAATTCATGACAATTGAGTTCAAATCAATCGAAATTTTTATTTTTAATAAATTTAATGTTTAAAATACTCTTTTGAGAGTAGTTTTAGGTCTGTCTGAAAATTTTATTAAAGTCATTTTTAAATTCAAGGTTTATTTCCTTTCCAACTCAGCAAGAATTTTCATTGATCACAAAATGAAATTGGACAAACGAATATTTTGACCTTCAAAACGAAAATGCACTTATCACGTTTGATTCATGTACTTAAAAATTTATTTTCATTGCTAACCCAATTCAATTTATCTCAATTTTTTATTTTTTTTGCATAATCAAAAAACTTCACATTCATATTAATAATAATTGAATTCTATTTCAAGAAGCAAAAAAAAAATTCATGTATATCCAAGTATAGTCAAATTAATTAAAAAATATGTGTGTGATATTCCACATGAATATAAGCGAATTTCATTTCATTTCAATTTATTATAAAAGAATGTGAATTTTCAATTTAAAATTCAATCACATCAATTTTTGCACTATATGCATGTATTGAACCAAAATTTTTGGTGCAGGGAGTAATTTTTGATTAGAAAATAATATTTTTATTCAATTCAATTTCATAGTTTTAACACATACTTTTTACTTCCAACAATAGTTACCCTTAATATTCAGCGACATCATGCTGATATTGGAATTAAAATGATTGATACGTACCTGAAAAGAGATAAGAAAAATGAAAAAGATTAATAAATGACCAGGCGTTTACATTATTTTGTATTATATTGTAAACATTTAGATTAAAAATTAACTTTTAAAAATAAGAAAAACCACAAATAGAAAAGGAAAATTTTACAAAACACATTAGCAACTGAAATGACTGTCACACCAATAAAAATAAATAAATAAAATGAAAAAACTTTTTTTCTGTGTATTTTTCATGACATTACGCAATTTCAGAAGCAGACCAAACTTAAATAAACCAAACTATTAATGTAACAGTTTAAGTAACATATTTCGAAAATATTTCTTGTTTTAAAGTGAATCAATTGAGAAAAAATGCTCTTTTAAGGAGACTTTATATCATTCAATTGATTCATGCATTCAATTGATTTCATGAAATGCGCTAATTCTCATTTTCCTTGATCTCACTCTAACATTTTTCATTCGTTTTTCTGCTTTTGCAGTGTAGTGTAAAAATTGTAACCAACCAGTTAAAATTGAAAATAAATACAAATCAAATGAAATTATTTTTAAAAAGTTTCATGTCGTTTCTGCCTTGTCAAAAGTTGTTATTTAACTTTTTTTGTTGTATTTTGAACTAGAAAATGTTTATATGTGTGGTAATTTAGTGGAAATGAGTGGACTTTTTAATTTGACACATTTTCACATATCCCGTTATAATGTCCGTAAATTGTGTTAAAATGATGATAAAAATAAAATTATATCAAACATTTTATTTTTAATTTAAGTAATTTATCATCATTTTTCTAAACTTTTCATTTAAGTGCAATATTATATATTGATGAAATGTAATTTTAGTATCATCATCATCATGACATGGACGAAAAAAAAAAAAGAAAGAGTGTTATAAAGTGTTCAACGTCATTCAAACTTGAAACTTGAAGTAAAAAAAAATCAAGAAGCACATTTTTCCATTTAACTGAACAAATATTTGTAATCCATTTATAATGCATTTTTTTATCAACGTCTTCCTTAACTTTTTTTTTTATTATTTTCTTATATTTGTACCATAGGAAAATGATTCAATTTAAAATTGAATAAAATGGAATAAAATTGAGTTCAATGCACACACACTGGCCATCCTACACTTTTAGCAGCGTTATTTTAAATCCAACTACTTTTTTGTATATGATTCACTTAACGCTATTCCACTCTCCATTGATAAACATAGACATACAAAAAAAAGAAGAGTAAAAAATAAACATTGCCATCTTTCAGTGTATTTTTTTCCTGAATATCTTCACACTTACATTTCCCACTATTATTATTATTATCTCTGTTATCTGTTTTGCTTTAAGCCACTTTTTCCCTGTATCTCAAGTAGGAAAAGTAGTAGGAAGAAAAAAAAAGGAATTGTACTGTGCACTGTGATGAGAGTAATTCAATAAATATAGTTAAATATTACAAAAGATGAAAAAGTGCAAAAGTACAAAAAAAAAATAAAGTGTGATGCAATTCTGTGAATCAGAATAGCAATAAAAAGTGGATCATCAATGAGAGAAGTACAATGATGATAAAAAAAATATAAAATGAAATGAAATGCAAAGAAAATAAGAATCGTTGAAATTAAGTTAAAAAAAAAATGTATATAAAAGTAGTGTGTAAATTGATGGTTTTGTTTACACTATTAAGTGGATAATGTGTTTAGAGCATTGAAGTAGTGAAATTTATTCAATGGAATTCTAAGACGATTTTAGAAGATTTTTTTTCTATTTTTTCACTTATTTTAATACAAAAAATTTAGAGTTTTGTTAAAAATGTGGCGACTCATGAATTTTATGTTCCACAATGCGAAATTCCTGTAGTAAATTGACCTGTAACTGCGAAAAATCTTAATTTAGACATCAATTAGCACTAGCACTGAGAAAACGGATTCGTTTTATTTGGGTTTCAATATCAGAAGCAAAGAATTTGGTATTAAAATAAAAATTTATACAAAATAAATAAACTAGAGGAAATAGAACAGATTTTATTCAAGCAGATTATCTTTTATTGTTACCATTCAAATAGACGAAACGCCTTTCAGACATTTATTTTTATTGCCCTTTTTTGGTTCGAAATTATTTCCTTTTTTTTTAATGAAATTCGAACATTATGAAAATTCTTCTGTGCATCGTCAGAAGCGACCGGGTCGCGACCCTCCTAAAGGATTATTGTATTATTAAATGATTTTTATGAATTTGATTAAATTGAATGAAAATCGGGCGATTCTTCAACCCATCCACGTTATGAGAACGACTGCCTAGAGACACGCGTTAACTTCATATTCAAACCTTCCTAGAAGTGGAGGGGATAGTTGGCCTACGTGACTTTTACTGGGCGGAAGACACTCATAAAAATATTTGACAATATCCAAAAAATAGTTTTTGGCGCCATCCAATAATTTTAAAATTATTTTATTACTTGCTATATACGTGACAAGTTTTTAAAAAATCAGGCAACAAATCCGTCTTCTATGAAGTGAGATTTGTTACACGAGAGCCGAATTATTTCGACTCATTACAACGATATTGGACGATCTGCTGTTTCACATGAAACTGGATTTCGGTGGAATTTCCATCCCGAAATCAACATTCTGAAAATGAAACTCATTTTCCCGAAATGGACTCTCGCATATCATTAACTTGACATACTTTCCCAAATTTTTTTCTATATTTATATGTAAATATTTTTTTTTTGAATCTATTTACCATATTTATCCCTTTAATCTACATAATTTGTTTTATTTTTATTATCATGAAACTAAACAAATTAGATGTATTATATTTTTATTATTACGTCATTTCATTTCATTTTTTATTTTGATTTTTTTTATCTCAAAATTAAAATAATATAAACAGTTTTTTTCACAGTACAAAAGTAAATCATATAAGCCAGTGGCGAAGAGGCCATATGGGCAATCTGGCAAATGCCATAAAAGCCGCAGTCGATCGTCTTGTAAAGTTAATTTAGCGTAAATTTTAAAGAAAATCATGCAGAATGCCAGGGCCGTTAATAGTTGTCGATCCGCCTCTGATGTAAGGAATCCTTCAAAACCCCAGATTGACGGTAAAATTACTTTAAAAATGATTTCTGATTTCACGACCTTCGATCAACTTATCTCATTTAAAATTTAATCATCAAATGTTTCCATTAAAATTTTAAGAAACAAAAAAAAACAAATTTACCAAAAAAAAAACAATGTATTCAAAAATTATACGGAGATATAACAAAAAGGATTGAAGATTAAATTAAATGACTGGTGTAGTAACAAAAATTATATAGACAAAAAATATACATCTTTAACTTATGGTTTTTAGCAAGACAGATGCTTGATGTTTCGTTTTTTTGTTGTATTATCTTTTTATTTAAGTTAAAATTCGTTATGTTTTTTTGTATTATTGAGTCAATTCATAAAAAAAAAAGAATTAAAGAAAGACGGATATTTATCATTCAAATTCAGTCCTTTTACACAAAAAAAAAATAATAATAAAAATAAATGAAATCCAAGCACATAAAAGCTGATTTCATTATTAATAATATTATTGTTGTATGTCCCCTAGAATTAGAATAAAGCAAAGAAAAAAAAAATGGAATGTCAAAAAGTCAAGAAAGTGATATAATTCAATTATTTAACAACATCAACTCATATTTTGAATCATAATAAAAAAGAGGACAAAAAATGAGAGAAAATGGGGAGTAAAATGTATGTATAAATAAAATAAAAATGAAAAAAATGGAACAAAAAAAACTTAAGTAAGGAAAATACATAAATGTTTTTATTATTTTATAAAGTTAAACCGGAATAATTTTTTATAATAACAGGATATTGTTATGTACAGAAGAGTAAATTTTATTTGTGTTGTATTTTTATTATTATTATTTCCATTATTAGAGGAGCCATGATTGAATGTTAAGAGATTTTTGACTCAAATGAGATTTAATCGAATTTAATGTTTTTTTTACAAGATTTTCTTTTTTTTGAGTTAAATGTGAAAATTCGATAAAAATGGGATGTAAATGGATTTTTATGACTCATTTTTAATACAGTTAATATGTTGTAACCTTTCATATTTCTTCGTGTGTCTGTAAGTTACGCCCATATCTCCATTGTCGTTCAAAATAGACCCCTAGTTTCTTCTGCAAATATTCATCATTTTTGACGTAGATGGTCCCACACTCAAAAAAAATTGGGGTCCCCATACAAAAAAATGGACCTACCGTACAACCCTATAGACGTATGGAGCTGTACGTAAAAATTTTCTATACCAAAATTTTCAGCTCGAAAAACTGAACAACTTTAATGTAGGTCATATATATGAATTTTGAACATGAAGTGATATCTCTTATTAATACAGTTAATATGTTGTAACCTTTCATATTTCTTCGTGTGTCTGTAAGTTACGCCCATATCTCCATTGTCGTTCAAAATAGACCCCTAGTTTCTTCTGCAAATATTCATCATTTTTGACGTAGATGGTCCCACACTCAAAAAAAATTGGGGTCCCCATACAAAAAAATGGACCTACCGTACAACCCTATAGACGTATGGAGCTGTACGTAAAAATTTTCTATACCAAAATTTTCAGCTCGAAAAACTGAACAACTTTAATGTAGGTCATATATATGAATTTTGAACATGAAGTGATATCTCTTATCCAATTCTTGTAACATAATCAATAATTTTTACATTTATCAAAATTACCATTTATAAGAAATCAGCGTAAAATTTATGAATCTTAATTTTATGTAACTTGAACATGTACAAAATTTGTATTGTCGAATTATTTTCGAGCTGTGCTTGGTGCATAACAAAATAAATAAAAATGAACTTTACAAACCTAAAACTAAAAATTATGAAATAAAAAAAAGTGAAAAAAATACTAAGTTTTTGTTGGTTATAGAGAGTTTTCAAACTCTAAAAATTACCCAGTTAAATCAAAACGCACTAAAAAGGAGGAAATAAGGTTTAAAAGGAAAATCTAATGAGAAAATCAAAGTTTAACTCTTAACTGGCCAATTTTTCTCTTGCAATTATGATAGTTTCTTCTATTACTCTTCACATTCTCTTGCACCTTTCAATAGATGAAAGATTTTAACTCAATTACAATGTATAAATTTATTAATTCGTCTTGATTTAAAAGACTTTCGTGTCACTGCTTTTGCGTTTAATAACTTATAAAATGTTTAACAAAATACATTTAAATAATAAATTAATCGCATTTGATAGTGCTATATAAAAAATCATGATGGTTTTAAGAATAAGTGGGCTTTTGTGGATAATTTCTTACTTCTTTTTATGATTTTTCAAACAAATTCCTTGAAAATAGGCACTTGATATTTTATTAATTTTATTCAATGAACTTGTGCATTTGAACTTCTGAATTTTTTTGCGATCTAAAAATTAACATAAATTTGAATGCTAATATTGATACAAATTATTGTTATTGGAAATTTTAATATTTTTACAACAATTTTTTTTAATAATGATGTGACTTAGAACTAAAAATTGGCCAGTTAAGAGTTAAACTTTGATTTTCTCATTAGATTTTCCTTTTAAACCTTATTTCCTCCTTTTTAGTGCGTTTTGATTTAACTGGGTAATTTTTAGAGTTTGAAAACTCTCTATAACCAACAAAAACTTAGTATTTTTTTCACTTTTTTTTTTATAGGTTTGAGTGCTGATCCTTCTCTGAGGGAGTCAAACTTTTGATTCAATCTTGTATATGGCTCTTGAGAACCTTAAGATATCAAAATATTAAGTTGATATGAAAGGCACATGGTCTTAGAATCAGATTTTCTTTGAGCCATAAGTTCAAAGCAGATCAAGGTTGACATCAAACCAAGCAAGAACGAAGCCACACTGCCCAGACCTTGTTATCACTGTATTCTAAAACTATAAATTTCATACCAAATTAACTATATACTAACTGAAATTGGATACATTAAAAATAATTGGATTAGATTTAATACTTTTCCATTGTCCTCTTATCCAAACAAATGTTTTTGTTTCATTAAAAAACTGAAATGAGAAAAACCCAATTTTCATACCACGTTTTTCAATTTAATTAGATATCACTCGACCATTCTCTCTTGCCTTTTCATTTTCATTTACATTTTCCAATTTTATCTATTCCAAAAAATAAATTAAATATCCGGATTCAATATCACATGACATCCAAAAATTAATTCAAAAATCAATGAAACGTGAAATAAACTATTTCCGTATCAACATTAATTTTGTCAATCGGTCAATCAATCAAATGAAATTAAATACGAATAGTAACCATGAATTTTTTTTTCTTGATATTCATTTTCATGACCATCCACAATGTTATGAATATTAAAAGATAATAAAATCAAATTTAACATGATATTAATTTTGTATGAGAACGAGGAAAAAAAAAGAAGCAAAATTATTGTTCATTCACACTCTTAAATGTATTCCCTTGTGCATAAAACTATTTGTGTACATAAATTTCCTTTATTGATATTTATTTATATATTTGTCTAAGCAAAAGTCCAGTCTTGTATTTCTCTACAATAATAATTATTTCCTATGTTAATGTATACAAAACGAAAATAATAACAACACAATTCTAGTAACACAATTCCTCACACACATAATCTTATATGTATAAAAGTTCGATATGAGCATGAAATACATGAAATCTATTATTAGTTTAATAATGTTGAATGAAAATGAAATAAAATAAATGATAAATGAAATTAATAGGATTGTTATGTATTATATTCAATTGGAGTGTAATTGAATTAGATTAAATATTAAATGGGATTATGTGTGACCCTCAAGCTTTTGGTACATTGTACATGTTAAAGAGTGAAATAATAGATGTTGGTAATTATTTTATAATGAATAAGTGAAAGGTATAAGATAGGAAAAAGGCATCACTAATTAGAAAATAATTAATCCAATAGAATTCAGAGAGCATATTCAAACAAAAAATGGATATAAATGAACTTATTGATTGTGTGGAGTTGATTTTTTTTGTAGTTGATATGAAATTAAGTGAATATTCAAAAAAAAACAACCCGGACGTAGGGTGAACCCTTATATCAAATAAGTTCAGATTTACAGGGTAGCTATTAAGCCTGCACTCAGGTCATCAGTAGGGCCATTGTGCATACCCGATATCATCACCCGAAGGACTTAGCTTTTACCCTGTCATTCCAAGCAGTCGCCACATTTAACTAGCCTTTAACTCAAATTGTTTAGCCGGAAAAAGGGACATTTGAGATTGTAAAGTTCAATGGCTGGAGCGAGAATCGAACTGCCAACCTTAAAATTGATATTCCAAGACGCTAACCACTGCACCGTACAATCCCCCAAAACCTTAGCTTTAATCCTGTCATCCGAGAGTAGTAGCATTCTCATGGACCAAGATGAAATATTTAGTCTGAAAAAAATACAATTGAGTAGACGACTATTTAAAATTAAAATTCATTCCCTTAAAAAAGATTTTTAATCAAAATATTTCCGATATCACATTTAACTGCACCAAATATCCCGTAGGTAAAATTCCACATTATAAATTTTCCCATCCACATATGTGAGCCTTGCCATTGAGAGAGAAATAAACTTCACAAAATATGCAAACACATTAATTTGCGTCCTATTTATTTTTCCATAACAGTATCCAATATCTGTGTTCATGTGTAAACAAAGGTAAAATTCTAATTTTACATCATGTAACATTTATTTTCCCATATTCTGATTGGAAACTCAACAGATATCATCCGAAAAATTCATTCTTTAAAAGAAATTTGAATGAAAATATTTTTTATTTTTACATATTTTTTATAGTATCATTTCATTTAGTTAAAAATTTGTCAGAAACAAATAGACATGTAAAATTATGTGAAAATATACCCTCTCTGTGTGTCTTGTTTTCCTTTCACTAATGTTTAGCAATGTTTACAATGAAATTAACTCATTAATCGCGAGCGTTGTATTTTTACAACGCCTCTTTTAAGCATTAAATTCAATATTTCTGTATAAAATAAAATGTTCTATACAGCCGATTCGAAAAATAGACACCCTAATTGAGATGTTTTGTAATACGTGAACGATCCTTAACCATAATAAATAAATTTTATTGTAAGTTGAAAAGGCGGTAAAATCACTCACATTTTTAAATTAAAAAATTAATGGGTTAAATTAAAGTAAGTTTTGTTCTTAATATTTAATTTTACACACTATTCAATGCAGATTTACATACATTAATTGTATTTTTAGTTGCTTTTTAAATTATATGTAAAAAATATGTGTTTATTTTAGTGTTGCAAAAATGCAACATCAGCGATCTACGATATATAAAAAATATATGTAATATTTTTTCAGTAATATGGCACGAAATCAATTTGTATCACTAAATGAAGTACAAAACGCAATTTTTTATGATTTTGATAATGAAGAGGAACAAATAGATATTGTCGTTATGTCAATGACTGAAAATCCAAATTGGACGCATCCTGGACGCCCAAGTATGTTCCATCAAAACCTTCGCAATTCCAGCATTACTAGCAATATTCATAATATTGTAGCGAGGGAGGATAAACATCGTTTACGCTGTATTGTTTGACATAGTCAAACGTATTTTTAGTGCATTTCGTAAGAAAAAATGCACTATTACAGACGGTTTGTCCGCCGTCACTCTGTTTGTCAGGTTGTCCGATCCGGTCATAACTCCGGAATGGTCCATCGGAGCGAGGTCTGGTTTTTTTTAATAGACAGAGGAGGTCGGAGTAGTAATATTTATCATTGAAAAGCAATTTAAATAAATTAATTTTTCTATTCTTCAAATATATAATTTTTTTGTTCTGTAACATTTTTTATATCGTATTACGCTGATGTTGCATTTTTGCAACGGTGCGTTTCAGACCTTTCGGAGCAACGTGGAGCAAAATTTTTTTTTATGCGATCTAAAATATCTGTTTTGATAATGTAGTCGAAATTTCAAGTGATTTCTACCGCGGGATCATAGGGCGGCGATTAATGAGTTAAAGAACTAGAAAATCCCAATTTTGTGTTGTTTTTTGATTGAAAATTCAAAAAAAAAATATATATAAGGCTCTCATTTCATTTTGTTTTTTTTTTTGTGTGTGTTATTGTTTGTGTGCGTTTCATGTTTTTTTTTACATTTTTTTTACAACATGAAAATGAGAAAATAATAGATTTTTTTTCAACTCACAAGGGAGAAAAATGAAGATTGAAAATTGTGTAAAAATAATGTGTTATGTTTAGAAACAAAAGTAATTTTTTTATGCCCAGTTTTAAATTACACTGAAATTTAGTATCATTGAAATTTAATACAATTAGTTTATCAACATTTGTTTTGTTAACATAAAACGATGTTTTTTGGAGAGGAAGAAAATTTTTTAAATTCAAACAAACCAATAAAGTAATCAAGTCGAACCAATTTTTCCATGAAATTAAACTAAACTCTAAACTCAACTTTTTCTATTTGTGTTCAAATACATAATAAAGCAGGAGCTTTTATTAAAATACATCTAAATTCATTTAGTAGACTTGTAATTGAATTTTTCTATAAAACGAAAATAATTTAGAGTGCAGGTGATGTGATGGGATGCAACAAGGGAAATTTTCAACATTAATATAAAGGATAGTGATGTGGCATCTCTTCTATCACACACACACACATATGCACAAAATAGCGTATGTCAATCAAACACAAACATAATATGAGATAAACTAATGTGAACTTGACAAATGGCGTATGTTTTAAATTGTGTGCATGTGTATGTGAAAATAATTGTGTAGTAAAAGTATAAACTCATTTAGAAAATATTTTCCCTAAAGCACATATCGTTCATCTATTTCTCATTCAAAAAAGCAAAATAAAAACTTTATTAATAATATCTAGGTGAAATTTTCGATGTAGATAACTTGAAATTTAGCTTTATGCCTTGATGATGATGATTTATTACATTTCATCTAGTCTTCTAACTAAACTGTGAATATACACATTTGAAAATGAAAATGAAGATAAAATTTGAACTAACAATTTCACATTAGCAATATAATGATGATAATAAGATGAAGCAAAGAATCAGCAGGAGATCATCTTATGCTAAAAACATTATTTTTGATGATAATGAATAATAATTTTGAATGAAATAAAATAAAATACGTCATATTCAGTCGCACAGGAGCTAAATGGAGTGAAATAATGGAAGAAAAATAAAAGCGACAATAAATTCATCATTAATATTATCATAAATCTCATGCACACGTCAAATTTCGGAAAGTGCTGAGGTGATAAATAAATAAGTGACATTAAAATGCGTGAAATGGCAGTTTTTTATTATTATAATTGTTCATTCAATTTAAAGGTTTTCTTGCAAGAAATTTTGAAATTGAAATTGAATTCTCGTACTCTGAGTTCATTATTTCAATGAAATTGTGTTTCATTAATTAACTACACTCATTCAGTGATAAACAAAAATTAAAATTAAATAACTTTTCAACCAAAATATTTGCTGGTCACTCTAATTTCATTTTAAATTGTAACAAAACATTTTCTCTCACTTTAAATATTATTATTATTATTACAAATTTTTTGTTTTGTTTGTTCATAAACGTGTTAAACTGTAATGTGAATTATATTTATCATGATTATATCTTCTGAAATAGACATGTACACATTTAAGCCTCAATCAACATAATTAATTGTTTTAATTATCGCCTTTTCATTCAAAACATGAAAAACAATTTTGTAACGTCGTCGTTTTCCATGGATACACTCATCTCATTTGTCTCGCATTTTGGGGAAAATTAAATTCAAAAGCTGCTGATATCATACTTGAAGATAATACGGATTTAAACATTTATATTCAATATGAAATTAAATTAATTGTGTTTTTGTGTGTGTGTGTGTCAGTGTTGTATGTGTTATAATTTTCATCAAAATCAGCTACTTGGATAAATTTTAGCAAATTCATGACAATCACAAACATAATATTTTAATATTTTATTTCAGTTTCTCACTTGAACTGTATATTTATGTATGTGTATATGCAAAAAAAGGGTGTTTGACGATTAAAATTAGGCAATTCATGTTATATTCTCATTTTTTTATTATTTTTTTTTTATCAAGGCACATACAAAACTGAAACAAAATTGTTTATTTATCTCACATTGTATTTGTTTCTACAAGTATTGTTGCCATTTTTCATATTGTTATAATTGTTTGATAATATGAAATGAGAATAGAAAGGAGTGAAACATTTTAAATGGATACTGACTTAAATTGAAGGAACTGAAAGAAAGGGAGTGAAATGACGATTATAAATGGCATTGAATTATTTGAAATGATGAGTAGATGAGCAATTTGGAATAAAAAGATATTATTTGTAAGAACTGTTTTTATTTTGATCTCAACAACAATTTGACTTCAGTTTGGATCACTGTGGATCTTGCCACATTTTCTTGAAATTCTTTCAAATTACAGCAAGATCAAATTTTGTCCGATTTCATTCTTTATATTTTATTTTAATTATTGCATAATGGAGATGTCTGGTTTTTTTATAAATACTAACTGGCTTTAAGTAATTTTTTGACTAAATTGGTGTAAAAATCATTTTAATTATGAAAACGCCTGGTTTTTTACAAACCTCGCTACCAAAAAATGTTTGTAGGGGAGGTAATTTTTTTTGCTATACTATAAAAAAATAAAAATAAATTACTATAAAAAATTTTTTTTTTCGATGTTTGAAGTTTTTTGACCATTTACAAATTTTTTAATGAAAAGAATTTCAAAAATCAATTTTTACGGTACTCTGGTTCAAATAAATCACTAACTTTGTTCTGCAAAGTTGTTCCTCATAAAACAAGCTAAAATGTTGTCTCAGACCACTTTTTGAGTTTTCCTACGAAAATATTGAGAAATCATCCAAAAACCATTCAAATTAAGTTCAGCATTTTGAAAATGGTAAATACATGAACAATCGTTGATTTGTATGGGTATATTTGAGTCAGAGTACTATAAAAATTGATTTTTGAGTTTGTTTTAGGATCCACAAGATTCAAATGAGATCAACTTATTTTGGGCGAAAAAAAATCGCGTCCAGAATCATGTACAGCAAAAAAGGACTTTATTCAGTAAAAAAATCCTCACAGTGCTATTCAAAGCACACAAAATGTCACAATGCTACCATAATTCTCAAAATCCTCAAGAAATTCGCCAAAACGAAGGTTTATCGAAGAATTATAATAGCTTAAAATAATTCTTATCAGTATGTAAAAACAACACAGATCGAATAAACTTGCAATTGAATTCCTGTTTGAATATTTGATCAGAAAGAATATTCAATAAGTAAAATTATTTATCTTATTCTAATTTACGGGCCCATCCATTGACTATGAAATTTTTTTCAAAAATAATTCCACTGAAATTTCTTCAGATGCTATTTTCGACTCTACTAAAAATGTTTGCATCATTTTAATTTTCCAGTCAAATTCATGACTTTTGAATCGCATTTCATATGAATAACGCCCCAAAGCAGTCCCATTTGACATAAAATTTTTATTATTTATTTGCATCTTATTCCGTATTCAAATGACAAGAAATATGAAGTTTTTTTTTCTCTAAACAAATTTCACAGGAAACTATAAAAAGGATATGGAAGGACAAGGAAGTAACAAATTCACTAATAAAATACACCTTATCAACTTTTTATAAACTTTTACTATCTGACTTCTTCATTTCAATTCGATGCATTAGAACAGAACAGATGAAGAAAGCACCTAACTTTTCATTCATATTTTATTATTTAGTAATGCACTTCCTTCCATTTTATATTAGGTTATCTTGACTATCATCTTATAACATTACAATACACATTCATGTAATGTAAGTGCAATGTTTGTAAAAATACGTGATATTTTACATAAAATAAGATTGTCGATTTAGAAATATGTGAAAGATCAAACAATTTTTTCTATATTGCATCTGATGCTCTCATGATGATTCATTTAAACGTGAAAAATGTGCAAATTCTGCTCAAACAGTGCTCTAATTAAAGTAATTTTGACTGGAAGTGAGCTATTTTTGACTTTAATTTCATTAGTTGACTATGACATTTTTATCATATTAAAATGAGTGTATTAAAATATAGAGAGCACAAAATTCAATTATTTTTTTCCATTAAAAAATTATACGATCAAACTTCATTCAAGAGAACATCAAAGCAAATAATGTTCTGTTCAATAGACCGTAGCAAGAGTATAATTGTAGAATTAAAGAGATTTAATGAACAAATTGTCCTTTAATTATAAATTTAAAGTCAAAATATCTTGATAAATTGCTTTAGATCTCATCTTTCACCGCAAAACAAATTAATTTTAAATGAAAATTTGAACGCCCATCTTTAAAATGTTTGTTTACTTATATTGAGATCCTAATTAGTCGAGAAATGTTTTGTATACGCACAACATCCACCCTTCTCTCTTTTTGAATTCCCCGTATACGACATAAAACTAAAGTATTTTTAGGTAAATATTAGTGGCACCATTATCAACTCAAATTTATTAATAAAATAAAAATATCATTTGAGGCAAAAAGAAACTGTACATAAAATACGTCAAAATTGATTAATGATAATTACACGTTAATTTTCCTTTAAGGCATGCTTCATTTTGTATTCATATAATTTTAAGAGTAACTATACATTCAAGGAAATCATAAGAAAATCCAGAAAAATAAAATTAATTTCTTATTCCACTTATTCACACACACACACATTCAAATGAATAAATTTCTTAAATCCCTCCTGATACTTTTATTATTATTATTATTATAATCATAATGATTAAATATGGAACAAATATAGATATAATCATAATTCATTTATCTTACATTCAAGTACGCGTTAAATAAAACATAAATTTATACGTTTAATGTTTTATATGAATATGAATAACACACACACACATATTAATAATAATATTGAACTAATATATTTTAGTTAAATTATTTGCTTCATGGCGTGTGTATTCATTTTCAACATAAATATAAATTTGTTATTAATAATAATAATAATTTTCCATACATTTCAATGCTGATTAAGTTCCTGTTTCCTTGTATTTTGTTATTAGACGACTGTTATGGAAATTTCGTTTTTTAAATGTATGTGTGTGTGTGTATTTGTGTATGTTCAAAATTAATATAAGCAAATATTGAATTAAGTTTCCTATATTTCATTAAATATTGCTAATTAGTCAAGAGAATTATATGAGAAATATTTATATTTTCAATCAAAAAATGACACACATATTCAAAATTTGTGTAATGAAGCGATACATTTGGGGATCTCTGTGTAAATTGAAAGCCATTAAATAGGTCACATTGAAATGAAAGGAAAATCGTTTAGTTTAATTTTTTTTATTTTAATTTTTGAATATTTCAAATATTTTAATCTTACATGATTGTGTGAAAAAATGTTCAATAAACCGTGAAAATGAGATTAATTTGTGTATAAAAGTGGTTGGAATTTAATGATGTGGCATGAAATGATATTTTGATGGTTTTTAAATGAAATAACTCAAAGCTTATATGATATGAATTAAAATGCTTTAAATTAGCTTTTGTTTAAAACGTT
Source organism: Culicoides sonorensis (assembly GCA_900002565.1). NCBI lineage: Eukaryota > Metazoa > Arthropoda > Insecta > Diptera > Ceratopogonidae > Culicoides > Culicoides sonorensis. The sequence continues at coordinate 212,254 of LN483413.1, forward strand.
TTTTTTTGTGGTTTTGAAATTAAAATATTCGCTTGTCAAATTCCATCGTCATTCAATCCAAACTTCAAACGAACCTTTTTTGAAAAATTTACTAAGCTGAGTTCGGTTTTTAAACTTTTATGAATTTTATTTTGTTCAGATTTGAAGAAATTCAAGAAAATCCAGACTTTGACAAGCTGTTTTCTGAATATTTTATTTTTCTATGTGATTTTGGACCTCAACTCAATAAAATTAATATATTTTGACATTAAACCATAAAATTCACCAACAAATTTTATTACCACACGTACCAAGTCAAGTCAAGTCAAGTGTGTGAGTGAAAATCGGATATTAAAAAATCTTATTTGAAAGGAAAAAAAATTCAACAACAAAAAAATAAAGATTGACGTCAAACTTAAAATTTCATTTTCATTTCATCAAATGTCAATCTGAAACCGGAATAAATATTTCTTCAAACAATAAATTGAATTATTTTTTTGCTTACATAGACAATGTTAAAAAATTTCTTGTTACCATAAAATATTAAAAGTGTATGGAAACAAAATACAAAATAAAACACAAATCAATAAAATTTGTGTAAATAATGCAACAAATACAAATCTATAACTTGTTACCCTTACATTATATTTCAATTTTGAAATGTGAATTTTCTTCAATTCATTGACTTGTAACATATAATTTTAAAGTCGTACAGCCAGAATTTGAGAGACATTACATTTATTTGATAATAAACATTCATGATAATTTTTCGTTCATTTTCTTGATCAATTTAAATTGAAGTACAAATAACTGTAATCATATTTTGCATGACTCTTAATTGTGTATTGAATATTGCATGACTTTGTATCAGTAACAAAAATAAAATACACAAAATAATCATAAAATGTGATGTATGAAAATGAAAACAAAACATCAAAACATGCACACACACACACTTTTGGTGCCAACGACATTGAATTGAATTCATTGCATGTTTGGCTTTTCATTATATTCTCCATTCTTTTTATATACTCACAATTTCTTTTCAGAACACATATTCTCATTTTTATATGGATGTGATATTATGTGAGTAGAACAAAATGTCGTTTATTTTTTTCTTTTTTTTTGTATAATAAGTAGAAAAATTTATATACATGCCATTAGTGCTATAAGTGTGACGACGATGACAAGCGAATATGAGTGTCATGATTGATTAAAAGCATTAAAGCCACAATTTATCTTTAATAAGTTTTCTTTGACAAATTTTTCTATCCAATCACTCACGATAAGAGTTCAATCAAGATTAAAGGGAAAAAAATTTCATCATAATCAAAAGTTTCGTTTGAATTCCATCCTAGTGTGCATAATCATCATAACATGATACATAAAATGTGAATAATCAAGTCATACCAATGTTTTCACATTTACTGTTTTATACACAACTTGATATGAAAATTTATAAACACACACACACACACACACACAAAAGCAACAAATTCTGTTGATTGAAAATTCAATATTTCAATAGTTTTTCATGTGAGTATTGAAGTTTATACACACAACGCTAACAACCACCATATTTTTCACTATAGATTCACATTCACATTTTTTATGATGATACAATTTCAGTGTGCCATACAAAATGAATATGCAACAGTATATATGCCACCAAATTTAAAATCTCAATCAATTTGTTAACATTTAAATGTACTTGTATGCTATTTTTTTATATGCAATTCATTTTTTCATCTCAATATACATTGAATATGATGATTTTTTGATGTTGCCAGATAAAATTCAAAACTTTATTTCATCAATTTTATCAAGGGATGAATTTTGTTTTATTGTTTTATATTAATAACATACATGAGAAAATATGTTAAAATCAATTAATGAAATTTTTGGTGAATTGTGATAGAAAAGGAAATTGATTACAAGCCAGTAGGAGACTACAAGAGATGTGCTCTAGAGATGTGATGTTTTTTTTATTGAATAGAATTTAAATTAAATATTCAATAACCACAGGATTATCGATCAAAGGTCCATAGAAAACTGATGTCCCAAAGAAAAACTCCATCAAAGTACCTTTAAATATTTCATGTTAAGGTTAAAAGTCCCAAACGATTTATAGGCAGGTGATTTAAACAAAAGTTCGAACCTTTTTTGCTTGTTATTTACTCGATTATTTATGTTTTCATTTCATATGATCCGTATTAAAATACATCTTTTTGTATACAAAAAATGACATTTTGTTGATGAGATTACAAGACCATTTTTTTCTTGATCAGAAACCGAATTTCAAGCAAGGAATATTTGATGTCAAATACAATTCAAGGTTAAAAAATTCAATTTAATCAAAATTATAAAAAAAGGAAAAAAAATACCATTTAAAGGTATCTGAAAATGCAGCTTTAAATTTTTTCATGAAAAATTATTTTTAAATTAAGACAGGTGGGTGCTGTAGCATCTTGCTCAATATATATTTTTAGCATATTGTGGTTTTTGTGGTTACATTTCAGCCATTGATAAGCATTTGGTTTACATCAAAATAATGTTTTTGCCACATAATACGACGTGAAAGAAAAATAAGATTCAAGGTTTTTTTTTAAAACGTCTATCAGCAAAATCAGAACATAACGAAAATAAAATGATGATAAAAATCAAAATAATATGGATTATTTACAAGATTTTGTTTACGCTTCACAATTTTCTTCTTCTTCTACTATTTTCTGTACCAAAAATATTGTTTCCAAGTGAACATAAGAAAAATAATCGTAGGAAGCACTGTAACAATAAAAGATAATCCTTTTCTTTTAAATTATTCAAAGGAGGAAATTCAAGTCAAAAAATAGAGAAATTATCTACAAAAATATTATGACTTTGCAAGAGAGAAATTTCATTTATACGAGAATTGACAATGAAAATTGTATTAAGAAAATGAAAATGTACCAAACAAACAAATATTTTTATGGATAAATCCTAAGATGATTATAACACAAGACTGACAGGAAAATGTTTTCACTTTCAATATCATGTTTGTTGTCTTTAAGTTGACGAGAAATTAGGAAAATTTTCATTTGAATTGAAATGTTGAAGCTCATTTTGGTGAGTAATTAAGATTATTTTAATGGTTTAAGTTTATTTCGCTCTCTCTCTCTCTCATTTTCTCACTCTATTTCCGATCGTTCTCTCTTATCATGCCTCTTCTCATTCATTTTTTTTCAATATTTGATTCATTTAATGTCAGTCTTTTTAATATTTTTGACACTATTTCTCCATAGATCTTAAATATTGTCTCACCTTCTCCAGCATTCGCTGTATTCTCTCTCAAAACCTCTCTCTTCATTATAACTAGGTTTATTAGTTATTTTAAGGCTTATAGCCACTTTATTCACTCTCAAATTACTTAATCTACATATAATTTTGGAGAGACGTCTTGTCTCGTTGAAATCACGATCAAAAAGGAAAGAACCAATGCAATGTCACTTTGACATTCCGTTTGGCAGCTACACTGCGGTGGTCTATTCAAAACGACAGTTACATCATGAAGAAATGTTCAGTATATTTTTTAACGGCCAACAATATTCAAACCATCGTTTTAATAAAATGCACTATTGCCTTGAACAACTCACTCAAAATAAAAAAAAAATAATATCCAAGTCAATCTATGACAAAATACAAAATTGGATGTCTTTCATTTCATTTTTCATGATACACAATATTTTTATATGGGAGAGATGATAAGGGTTATAAAAGATAAAGAAGCAAAAAAAAAACGTAACAAGAAAAACTGCTTATATATTGAAAAGAAACGAAACGAATTGAAATGAGAAAAAAAGAAAAATCTCATTTCCCAAGTGTTTACGATTAAGAACACCATATAATTCAAAAGATTTTTATTATTTTATGTCTTGTACATAGTGAGAACCTTCAACGACTGTCATCATTCAGCATGGATGTATAAAAATCATACTCAGACAAATATTTGTGTGTTAAAATTAGGTGCTCAAATTAAATTTGAAGCTTTACAAAAAAAAAATGTATATATAAAATAAAATGAAATAACAGATAACACGTAGTTCAAGGTAAATAAAAATTATCTAAACGTACACGAATTGCTATAAAAAATGAGAGGAATGTGAAATGAAGTTGTTAAATAATAATACTGTGAAGATTGAGGAAAATTAGGTTATATTTTTTAATTAAAATTAATGGTTAAATTGAATTGAATTGATTTTCGTTTTCTTTGTGTATTTTATTTTAATTAATTTCAATGAAACTCTAAAAGAAAGAAGAAAACTTAAAATTTTCAACAAAATCTAATCAAATTATAAAAACCATCAATAATAAGAATCCTTTTAATTTAACACACACACAAAAAAAAATAAAATTTAAAAGGAAATCAAGTGAAAATAATAATAATTTGTCATCTACGCCATCTCACAAAACCTTTTCTAATTCATCTAGACGTTAACGAGAAAATCAATCGCCATAACAATTTTATACGGTAAAATGAAATGAAAGGAAGTCGTATATGTTTTACCTTTTTTTGTTCCTCATCCTTCTCTCTTGAAATTTTATCCAATTTATAAGCTAAAAATACGATAAAATTCATATCACACCGAGAAAAGTTGAGATGAAACAAAATAGGAAAACACAGGCATATAATATACGGAAAAGGTGATGGAATGTGATACAAAAAGGGTTTCACGTCTAGAATAGTAGGCTTTAAACATAAATGTAAAGGTTTTGACTCTTTAATCTGTATCTAATCTCTTCCTTTCACTACTTTAGACATTTATTAGGTGCTTTTATAATTTTTTTAAGCTAACAAGACATATTTGATCATTAATTTTTACAACTTTATAACACATGAAATGAATAAAAGTCATACAAAAGGCTCAAAATAGTGAAAATTAAAATCGAAGTTGATTTTAAAAGACATGCAATCAATTAAATTGCAAATATTTAACATGAAGTCATTCACAAGAGCGTTTGAAATGTAATTTTAATTTGTATAACAGTTTTTGTATTATAATTTTTGTATTACAGTATTCCATAAATATTTTTTCATTTCATTTAGATTGTCGTTTCAATTTTTTTCAATGAAAATGATCTTTTAACTGACAAAAACGTTAAATGGACGACATTACGTTCTCAAAAGACTATTTTTTTATTAAATTCTACTAGGAAATAATTCAGAAAATGTCACAAATATTGAACCATAAAATGAAAATATCAAAAATTTCAGATGAGATATTTTTAATTATACCTTGATAAGTTCAAAAACGAAAGACTTTGATTATTTTGTACCATAAAATTAAATTTTTTGTATAAGATATTTTCAAAGATAGCTTTGAAATTTTAAGTCTTTTATTTTATAGCTTTGATAATTTTCATAATAATAATAATATAAAAAAACAAAACACATTTTTTCTATTTAAACAAAAAAGGTACATTTTCTACATTTATGTGGCTGCTTCATTTTACTTTACAGCAAAATTTTTTGTATAGATTTACCTTTTTTTATCAAATGTTTTTGATCAAGGGTGCACTTGTATGATAAAATTAAGTAATAACACAGTAAAAAAAATGTATATAAAACACAAACAAAAAACCATGTAATCCTTTGTAAATATAAAGTCATGTAGACTTTTAATTTATTATACAAAGACGTGATTTTTTGATTGAGACCTTTATTTTTGTGATAATATGAAAATTTCTATGACATTTATTTTTATATGGTTTCACTTTGAACTCATTACGTTTTTTTGATGAAAATGATACATTTTGAAATGGAATTAAAGGGAAATTGTGATCATGATGCCTTGGATGGAAATGTTTTGATGAAAAATGTGTCAAATTTGGCTAAAGTGAAATTTTAAGAGGTTGAAAATGAAGAACACTCTCTCTCTCTCACTTTCTCTCTGCCTCTTCCTCTCTTACTCTCTCTCATAAACTCACACAAACAAACACCTCGGAAGAATTTCTCTCGTATTTGCTGTCGATTGACTCTCCAGAAAATTAAGGTCTTAATCTTACTTAATGCAAAGGCCAATCGAGCTTCAAAACTTATTTATTTCTATAAATTTCAGTATGAAATATTTGAAACCTCAAACATGAAAATAATGACTTAAAAAATTCAAACTTGATATGTGAGTTCAAAGAGTTATAAATAAAAGACATAGAAAATTTTTGCTGAATGAAGTTGTTTCAAATCTAAAATAAAAACACACATCAAACAAATTATTTTAATGAACAAATACAATTTTTATCCCTTAACTTCCTATGAGATAAAATTTATGAATTTTTTCCCCCTTTCTGTGTTTTCTTGCTTTAACTCATTCGCGTCATCCGTTGCGTCAACGCAACACCTACTTTGAGGTCACTTTTCTGGTTCATATCAAAAAATTTCTTTGTCAATCTTTTTTAGAGTCTTAATTTAAGATGTTTTGTATCAAACAGTTGCATGGTTTTTGAATTTAAACCAAAAACTAAAAAATTATGAGCGAAACTTTTAAGAAAAATCGCGTTTTTTTCATTCTCGTACAAGATTTCTGTATGTATTTGTGTAGCACTTATACGTATTTTATTTTGGCTCTCCTGTAAAATTTTTATATGAAACCTGAATTTTTCATCGAAGAGAAAGTTGTTCACTTTTGCCTAAAGAATAGATCGTAGAAGAACTTTTTGTTCAAAACTCAATATTTCTAGGAGCGGGGTCGAATGAGTTAAACTGGACTCGCGAAATTTAAAAATAAAGTTACGATGCTTCTACCAACAAAAAAAAACAAAAATTAATCTTGAAATGTCAATAAAAGACAAATTCGAGCAATTTAAAGCCATGATGTGACCTTGTGGGAAGTGAAGTGTTAAAAATTGATGAAAATTTCAATTCAAACGTCTTATTCAACTCTTTTTAAAGTTAAAAAAAAACTTTAAGAAAATCTTTCATCATAATAATAATTTATTCAACTTATTTCATTAAATAACTCAAATACGTATTAAAACCATTTATTTGTAAGAAAAACACAATTTTGCACATTCTTTAAAAGAGAAAATAGAACAAATATTGACATTTCAAGTTAATTTCTTACATAAATTTTCTCATTTTATTTAACTTTAAATGGTTACACACCACACACACACACACACATGTTCCTTTTTATGGCTTATCCATGTTTACACAAAACAGCTTTTACTTGCCAATAAAACTTCCTGTATATGCATTTTAAATCTTTCGCAAATCCAAATCAAATTAAATTAGTTAGAGTTTAACAATAAGGTAACATGTTATTTCAATATCTTCTGAGGAAATTGGTAACTTTACATGGTAAATTTATTATTTATGTGTATTGATTGAAGCAAAATTGAAAAGATAAATGAAAATTAATTCCATTTATGGTTGATCTAACTCAATATATTTCATGATATAAAGAAACAGGTAATAGCATAAATTTTTCATTAGAAATGCATTTCCTATTATTTGCATCATCATCATCATCATCATGATTTCAATTCAGATGAAACTTAAATGTTTTATTTAAGACAAGGAATAACCGTAATTACATTACATGTTACCTGTAAAATTGCATTATTTGTTTAAAATGAAAATTTTGTAAGATTCTCTTTTTAAATGGAAGAATATGAAAAAATAAACAAGGATAAATGAATTGTTCTGGTGAATTTACTCTTCATAAATTATTTTGATTAGTACTTTTCTTAAAAGACTTTGCCTTATTAAAACGTTGATTCAATTGTTGCATGATAAGGTAACATTACATTACAATGTATGTATGTAAGGAATGGAACAAATCTGGTTATAATCTCTGAAATTTATTTAATATTATTTGTTTTTTTCCTTTCTCTCGTTTAATTTTATTTTCTTTCTCTTTTAATAAAACTAGATGAATAGAATAATTTAACATGAAATTTTAAGATTGTTTTAAATTAAAAGCAAACATTCAAGAAACATTTGACTTGGAATGGGGAAAGTGCATTTCAATTGATTTTTTTCCGATTTTCTGAACCTGTCACAATTTTAATGAAAATATAGACATTTAAGTTTTCAGAGTTTTCTCACATTGTGTAAGGCCGCGGAGTGTTCCATGGAATGTGCACATTGACGATTTTAAAATTGCAGAATTCAAAATCGTCGAATTTTCTAAAATGGAGGAATTTCTCAAAATGGTGAATTTTGATGAACTTTCTGGGCAGTTTTCGTTCGTTCTTTCTAAGATAAAAACGTCCCGCAAAATATCCCCAGTGCTACATTTCAGGGAACGTTTCAGGGTTCATAGTGTGCCAAAAATTGATCATTTAATTTAAATTACTGCCAAACGTCCATTAAAGCGCATTTTACTTGCAAACCACTGTAAACTTCGGTACATTCACAATAATTATGTAAATTTAATGCCTTGCAATAAAGAAAACCGTTACAGCATTCGAGTAATTGTTTTAATGACTTTAAACAACATAAATGAGGTATTTTGTTCATGTTCTCACGTATCTCAAATGATTAATTAAGACCAATTCTTATGCATTGTGACGCCTTTTGACTGCCTCGGAATTTAAATTTCGAAATTTCAAGTAAAACGAAGATTTTACCTTAAAATGCTACACTGATAAAGACGGATGTCTAATAATAAAAATTCAATTATAAAATTCTAAGTAAACATGTTCAATTTTCTTGTTAAACTTTATTCGTGCATTGTAGCATAGTGGACTCCTGGCAATTGAGCAATATATGGGCAAAAAATTGAATTCACGTGTTTTTCTTTTCAAAAGCAAACAATATGTATGGAAAATTTTCGTATCTCAATTCAATATTGAAGAAAATGGAAAATTGTGAGAAATTTCCACAATTTATTTCAGTAAAAAATCAATTTCAGTTCAATTTCTTGAAGCTGCACCTGTACAAATTCCATTAAAGTAATTCAAATGGCACACTTTTCTCCCTGGTATTGATCACTTTGAATGGCAAAACTCTGTTAAAACATAAGACACTAAACAAATATTGGACTTTAATTTTTAAATTCAATTTCATTTCATTCGTACATTCATATTTTATGTCTCTCACTTCATTATTCATCATACTATAATAACATTTTTTTTACCTTGAACTGCCAATTTCACACATTTATTCTCTCTCAGTTTTATTTCAATATTTGATTTTTAAACAAATTGCTTCAAAGCAAACATTATTTTAATTTCACTTACTTGTCATATTCACGATTGTCTTCATCACACCTGGCATCTTGTAGTTCACGCCAACTTTTACCATGACGACACGTCGTAACCAATACTAAATCTTTGGCATTGTGCAAATGAAACAAGGAGTTTCTTGTCTCTGATCCAATTCCGTGCACGTAACTGCAAGAAAAGAAAAAATAAAAATATGTTAGTGGAAGGAATATAACAATAAAAAAAAGGTTGTATTTAAACATTAATTGTGAACATTAGAGTAAATTAAAGGCGTTGAGGGTCGATTCGTTATCGTAAGCAGAAAAAAAAACCATTTTATATACATTTAATGATAATGTCTTTCATTCATTTAGCTTTTAAATACACACACACATATATGTAATTAAATAATTGTACAATTCCATGCATGAAAGTTTAATTAACCAGTTGCATACATGAATCAACATTTTTCCCTTGTGTCTTGAAATACATATTTTTCCACTCGTTTTTTTTCATTTTCATTTTTTAAATGAAACTTATACGATAAAATGAAATAATATCAAATATCATCATAAATGTGTGAGCTTGAAAGGTAAAGTTTAATTTTCTGGAGTTAATTGTCTTGATATTTATTGGTAATTAATGTCATTTTGATTGTCTTTGTTACAGTGAACTATTTTATTTTTCTTTCTTTGCTCCATTTTATTTTTCTTGGAATTTTGTTGATGTAAGAAATTTTTTACAAATAGGAAAAAAATACAATTAGTTTTTATTTTAATTTATTTATTATCATTAAATCTTATGATAATAGCGTTTAATCGAAATTAAAAAGTTAATGATATTTAACAAATATAATGATATTTTTTCATGTTGAATTTGATATAATTTATCTTTATTATGTCAGGATGTTCAATGGAATAACATGAAAAATGTGGGTTGGCGAAAGTCAATGAATTTTGTCTGAAAGTGTATTTTGATGGGATTTGATTCGTTTTACTCGAAAAATGAAGAGTAATTTTTTTCTCTCCGTCTCACTCTCTTGAACTACTTGTCTCTGTGTTCCTAATTTTCTCTCTCGCTGTCCCTTTTGCTCTCTCTCTCACTTTCTCTCTCGCTGTACCTTTCGCTCTCTCTCTCACTCTCTCTCTCTATCAATGAAATATGGTTCTTTTTTCTTCGGTTTTTCACTTCTATATTTACTCTTTTTCCATTTCGTTCTCTCATCTTCACACTCTCTCCATCTTTCAATCTGTTTAATTTTCAGACCGAAGCCAATATGAATTCAATAGAGCAATTTCCTTGAAAATCCATTTAAAATAGGAAGTACTCACATAAAATAATAATAATAATAATAATGAAAAACAAAATGCTTACGGCAATGAAAAGCGAATTATTATGTTTTTCCAACGTTATCTGCATCAGCAATTAAAATAATTGTATAATCATTATTTTCTACTTTTAAAGAAGTATTATAATAATAATAATAACAAGAATTACTGAGAACAGTTTACATTTACTTTAAGCAATTCATAGTTCTTATAAACAGGAAACAGTTAACAAGTAACATTGAGTCCAATTAGTAACTGATTCAAAATTAAAAGTTACATTTCAATAACATTGTATCAATTTCCGGTTTGCTTTTGTGAGTCAATTTACTTGGATCATTGATTTCATTTTATTTTATCTTCATTTTATAATATTACAAGGATTTGCTCAAAGTGATAACCTTTTATCTGCATTAAATTAGTCACTCAATTTTCGGGCATTGTACGGTACAGTGGTTAGCGTGGTGGGCTATCAATCTTAAGGTTGGCTCTGGCCATCAAACTTTTCAATCTCAAATGTCTCTTTTTCCGGCTACTCAATTTGAGTTAAAGGCTAGATAAATGTGGCGACTACTTGGGATGACAGAATAAAATCTAAGGCTCTCTGTGATGATAACGGGTATGCACAATGGACCAGACTGATGGCCTGAGTGACAGCCACCCTATAAATCTGATCTGATAGTCACTCAACTCTTTCAATTTCTTTTTATTAAATTTCACCTCCAGAATCAATGATGTAAAACCACATTTATACCAAAGCCAATCAAAATTACCTCACAAATGAATGTTCTTTCATAATAATAAAAAAATGTAAGTAAATGTAAGGAAAAATATTTCTTGATAAGCACGTATCGATATGATTCTTATCTCATCTCCCATATTATAAGGAAAGAAAAGGATTTTATTTAATTTTATTTTATTTTATTAAATTCTGTATACTTTCATCTTATTCCATTTATCAGTAACGACAGTAACCTGTTTGTTTACTTAACTTGCTTGTAGTCAAAATGGGAACACAAAGTAAATATCTTTAATTAAAGTAATATGCTAAAATGTAAATGTGTGTGTGTATTTTGATCGGTAAAACTTTTTTATTATTAAAAATTGCTTTGGGCAAAACACCAATAAAGAACTTTTCATTCTGATAATTATTATTATTATATTAAATAATCAAAGTTTTCTGAGCAATTAAGCAAAGTATCGTATTATTGTTTTCATTTCCTTTTTAAAGAGTTGGTTCGTGATTTAAAAGTTTTTTTTTTCATTTTTCATATCAGAAAAAAAATCTTCATAATTTAAAATTAAATGAAATTAAAGGTTATCTTCATGAAAATTTAATATCAACATCAATTTTATTCCAATTATCTCCCTTTCAAACAATTATTTACTTAACACACACACAAAAAAAAAGTTTTTCCCAGCAACATACATACATACAAAAAAAACCGAGCATTTTTAAAAACAAAAACACAGCTGCTTATCCCATGAAAATTTAATCCAATTCTTTTTTAACATCATTTATTTATTTTTTTTTGTTTGGCTATGAATATATGTCATGTTTTTTATAATAAAACCAGCATGACCACATCAATCAAAGACAAACAAGAAAATATAATAAATAAATAAATAAAAAAAAATGTTCCAAACACGGAGATAATGATGATGTTTTATATAGACACAGAATAACAAGGGCAATAAAAATTTTAAATTGATATTTTTTTTGTACATGTCTCTGTATGTGTGTGTGTATATGTATGTGAAGGTGTGTGAGGTGGTATCTAGATTTTTTTTGTCGGTTCCCGTGAAAGTGTCATGACAACTTTGTGGTGAGCAAAAAAACACATTTTCTCATTTATCAATTTTTTTTCCATTTTTTTACCTATACATTTATTATATTTATTATTAAATCATATCTCCTTTTTTTACCATGCTTTATTGAATTAATGCATTCAATCATTCATTCATACATAAAAATTTGGAAAATATAATATCATTTTTTTGTGTAATAAAATATATTGAATATACTCATGTTGAATGAAGTTGTGGGTGAAAAATGTAAAAAAAACCTATAACATGTGACACATAGCACATGGAAATAATATCATATAACAATAAAGAGGATCAAGCTGATGAAATATATTCAATACATTCAATATTGGAAACAGTTACACCGAAAATGTAATACCCATGGCCAGCCAATTGGTCAATTCAGCAAAGTGGCAGCTTGAAATTTTCTTTACAACTGTGCTTTAGGACACTTTTTCCTAAAACCTATTTAAATATGATTTAAATTAATTGCGGCATTGCCTCGCTCACATTAACAGTGTATGAGCATTTTCAATTCACTGTCAAAAATTACTTTGCAAGAAAAAAGTTTTTTTCAAGCAAAATTTCTCACCTCACTCACCTCAAATGAAATGCAAATTGCAATTAGTGAACAAAATGCATCTCACAACATTCAACATTAAAATTCAAATTTTCCACCATTTAATTGAGGTTCAACCACAATAATTATTATCATCATCATTATTATTATTTATAATTGCTTTACATACATTTCAACTTAATACCATACACACAAAATTTAATATGAAAATTTGAAAATGAATAAATAACTGCATCATATGTTGTTTTCAAATGTAACCACTAAAATATGATTTAAAATGTATGTATGAATAGTTGGTGAGGGTTTTTCGGGGAAATAGAGTGTCCTTAATTTTAATTTTTTGTTTTGTGTTTTTAAAATGAAATGAAAAGGTGAAATTCAAATGTCAAAAAAAAAATAATACGTTCATTGTTCATTTCATATGAATATACAACTGAAATGAAAATTCATCTCAAAACAAACACTTTCATGTCATATTCAATTATTTTGTTGCTATCCTGGTGAGCGCTTTCCAAATGTTGTTAATGTTAAATATTTATAATAAAATATAATTGCGGTGAAACACACAACAATATAAATTACAAAAAAAAATACATTTGTGAATATCTTCCATTATTGTGCCGTTAACATCCAAACATATGTGAACTTATCATTTAATTTAAAATCATGTTTTTTAAACCCAATTTTACAGTAAATTCCTTGAAAATTTTTTATTACAGCTAAATTTGGTTGTTTTTCTAATGAAAAAAAGTAAACAATTAAATTTTTTCTCTAAATTTATCATCAAAACAAGTGTAATGTTACACCAATAACAATTTTTCAAAATAATTCATGATGAATTTCGATAGAACATGAATAACATTGAATATGAACAGGCAATTAATATAAAAAATTCAATGAAATTGAAAGCACACGGAATTCAATTCAATTCAAAGAATTAATTCGACGAATATTTTTCATTTTTTTCAATTTGTTTTCCAGTTCTGCGAAATGAGCGAATGTGTGCTTACATGATAAGATGATATGATATGAAATGATATTAAAAAAAAATATATATTTATATTGAGGTGAAGTTAAATAAAAGTAAAAAAGTTAAGAGCTCTTATAATTCCATGTAAAGATTTTTCTTTTTTTGTATTATTTCTCGGTATTTGTTATTATTTTTATATATGAAGTGATGTCGTTCATTAAAAGGGGATGTCATTATTCCCTCTTTAGAATCATAAATTTAAATGTAAATACATTGAAAACATTTGTAATGAATATTAGAATGATTTCATGTAATTTTAGTTGAAGAAGTGCAATTTAATTTCCATGGCTTTGAAGAGACGTATGAAGGGGTGCTATTACAATAAAAAAATAGGAAGGACTCATTTAATGTTAAAAGAAATTCAAATGAGAAATTGAAACTGAATCGTGCGTTACAGCGTCTGAGGAAAATGGTCTTCTACACTATAAGAATAATCCAGGAAACGACGTAACTCCTTCCAGTGTTAACCGTTAGAGATCACTTTTTGAATTTTGATCTTCAGTTTCACTTAAACAAAAATCATACACTGTAAGTTGAAAACGCCCCCCTAACCACCCCTCATAATATGCATAGACTGAAGGAGTGCCCATAATATTCGATATTTTTATCCAAATTAACAGGAAATGCGTTACAAGTTGCATTCATCAAACAACCTTTAAGTGTCAATCAAAGATTTTCGTGTGCTGACCAAATCAATTCATTTCATTTCAATTCATTCAATTCAAGGCGTTTTCACCTTAGAGTGTAATCCAAGAAATTAAAATAATGCAGCCACCACTCAAGTCACGTCCTAATCAGACATATGAAAAAAAGTAGTGAAGTGTTTGTCATTCATTTTATTTCATAAGTATCAACTTTATCTGTGATTTTTTTTTCAAACATATCTCTTACAATCATCACACTTATACACTCTTCTTACCAGTGTCACATATGAAATGAAATAGCTTTTATGCAGAAATACCCTTCATATCTCTCACTTTAATAGAAAAACGTGTTTTTATCTTTTTCTTTACAATAATTGTAAAGGATAAAAAAAAAATTATGTGTAAATATATTTTTTTTATAACACTTCACATAATCAAGATGTTCCAAGAGAGCAGGGGATATCCTTGAAATGAGAGAAAAGAAACATATTTCAATCTTTAATTATGAGCACATACGCCAATGACACACAGCCATACGCGTACACATATATACACACACACACACTAATGAACGATCGATCGATATAAGTAAATTTTCAATTTACCAGATTTCTTTTTGTTTGCATTTCCCTTATAATCATAATAATAATAAAAGAAGAAGAAAAAAAATGATAATAATGATTATAATAATTCAAAAATTAACGCCTCTACTTTTTATTGTATATAATTCCATTCAAACCGTATTTGAATGAATCTGAATATGAATAGAAAAAAAAATAAAATGATGAAACAAAAAGAAAAAGAAAAGAAGAGAAGAGCGGAATAATAATAAATAAATAAAACAAAAGCTGGAGGAAGCAACATACTTTTAATAGCACACACATACACACACACACACGTACACATGTCTATAGATGCGTGATATGATATAAGTGAATGAAACTGAACCTACATTTGAATGCGAATCTGTAAATGAATACAAATGTCTGCAAGGTGTTTCCTCCTGCTGTGCGTTTCTTTTATTTTCATTTTTTTTTTGTTTCATATTTTCATTGAAGAGGAAACATACACAATTTTTTTTTTTTATTATTTTAAAGTTTATTGTAACACTACATTTGAAATTGTAACTGTACTGTTTCTTACTCTCTTACTTTACTTGGAGTCTGAGTGTGTGATGAAGTGACTTTTGATATGATACAGGAAAAATGAAAGTACTTCATGTCGCTCATCATTTTTATTATTATTATTATTATTTTTATTTTTTTTTTTATAGTAGGGGAGAGAATTTTCTTTTTATAAGGAAAAGACACAAACTCTTGGGAAACATGCGGTGATAATTTCCTTAATAATGGGGACGGATGGTACTTTTCATGATAATGTGCAATAATTTTAAAATCTGATCTCACATTTTCCTTACACCAATGTTCTCCTTTTGTCCATGATTTAATGCTTAAATAAGTTGAGTATAAATTTTTTCATACTCAAACAAAAAAACTGACAATGAACTATTACACTAAAAGTCTGTTATGAATACTAAATATTTTGCTCATTTGCCTTTTCTCTCGTTACATTTTAACATTATACAATTTTTTTTTTATTATTTATATAATCATGATTATGACAAGCATTCATGTTCTAGATAAATTGGCATAAAATATTTTCGTATTTCATTTTTTTTTATGTTGCCTTTTTATTATTATCATAATATTTCAACACACACACAAAACTCCTCCAGTAAATCTTTAATCTAATTCATGTAACATGCAAAAAAGTTATTATTTTTCCTAGGATTCTTTTAAAAAGAAAATGAACAAAAAAAAAATCTTTAAGACATTTCCTTGTGTTACACATAGTTCTTGTACGAGTATGAGCTTAGTAGTGTAATTCAGACGCGCAATATTATTCTTATTATTATCATTATCATCATCATGATCATAAAAAACGGTGAAATTTTTCACTTGAATAACTTTTCTTTTTTTTTTTATTCCTCATGGTATATCATCATAGCAGAACAAATATTCCACAAAAAATGTTCAAACGAACAAATAAATAATAAAACAAAAAAAAAATCATCCGAATTTTATATGTATTTTGAGCGTATGTTGTTGAATTATCGAGCAACAAAAAAAATTGTATTAAAATATGAATTTTACTTAAAAAATTATTTTTATTTTTTGTTTGTTGTTATAGTGACTCATTCTGAAATGTAAAAGAGCGTAAAAAACCGTATCGTAGCAACCAAATTCATATTATTAAATATAATCATCATATTTTTGCAACAAACATTTTCATTGAAACATTTGTTGCATATCACTTGAAATTAAAATAAAATGAAAAGAAAAAAAAATGTTTTATATAACTTTATAATTACTTTTCAAGATGCAATTTTGAATTAAAATACATATAATTTTTTTTTGCAAAGAACCATGAAGAACATTCATTCAAATTCCTGTTGCAGTCTGTAAAATAATAATATTAAAATAATAATAAAAAGAGTATATGCATGGAGAAGTAAAATGTGATAATACAATTAGCACGGTTTTTTTTTGTACATTGGAATGTGATTCAAAAGGATTCCATGAAATATTTTTTTTTAATTTATTTAAAAAAAGAGTGTGAGGTTGAAAAAGGTAATTATTATGTAAACTTTTCATTAATATTATTATTTTTTTGAATATGAAGTGGAAAAAAGCGTATGCAAGTGGTCGAATAATTAAAAAATGAGGACACAACAAATATGAATGGGAATGCATTTCATTATGCCATGATTTAATTAATTTTATGAATTTTTTGTCTGAGTTTCTGTCATTTTTTCACAATTTTAGCTGGAATTTTTTGAAAATACAAGGAAACTGCGATTGTAATATCACATTGATGTCTGGTAAGCTCAAAAAAATAAGTTCTGAGCTCAATTAAATTTGAACCTCTGAAATTAAAGCACGTTGAAGAAATTTTTGTATCATCATAAATTTAGAAAAAAATGTATATCACTAAAATAATAAGCTTGAAACAAAAGAATGAAACTTAAAAAAATAAATATGAGATGTGTATTTTCATAGAACATCCGATAAAGACTAAGAATAATCTAAAGCTTTGTTTCATTTAATTGCATTTTTGTCGTTCGAGTTATTCTTTGTTGATTTTCCTTTCATAATAACGAGATAATGCTGTTATGAAATGAAAATGCACAGTAAGATGAAATCCAACAGAAAATTCATTAATATGAAATCATTTTTTCATGATATTTCCCAAGTATTTAGCGTCTAACTGGCCTCTCATTGGCTTCATTATCTTTTCACAACATCCCTCTGTTTTTGCCTTGAATGTGCATGTGAATCGTGTTACGTATAAGAACATGAATGAAAAATCGCGTGAGTGTTTTGTACACACGATACAAAAAAAATAAATATAAAAGCAGAAAAATAAACTGATAAATTCCTATTTTTATTTTTTTTCATATTTTACTTGAAACCGATTTCAACAGATTTACTGTTATTAAAATCATAGCTTTTCATTCAAAAATTAATTTTTCTCTGTATTTTTAAATCTCCACTTAACGCCCTTAATTCTCTTAGTTACCAAATCAATTGTTTTCCATTTATTTCCATTCAAAAAAAAAACAATGAAAATCATGAATAGTTAAAGAAAATTCAAAAGTCTCAAGTATTTTAATCTGTATATAAAATATTTCATCTCATAACAAAAGAAATTAAGCTTCTTTTCATCATTTTATTATTATATTATTGTTTAAATTTTTCTTTTAGTTACTTAACTTTAAACAATATAAAAACCTTAAGCGATATTATCTGTATTATTATTAATTAAGTGTATCCCAGGTATTGAAAATTCAATTCATTTGTTTCACACGAAATATTAAGATGATGGAAATTTTCCTCCTTTCAAATGAGAATCTATTGTTGAAAGTGGAAACGCCTGGTACTTTATTTTTTGAAATTTGATATTCAATTGAACCTTTTTTCACCACAGGCTGATTTTCAAAATCTGTATTTAAATGTTTAAAACAATGGAGAATGTATTTTGTGATAAATTTGAGTTAAATGATGAAAAAAATGTAAATTTCTGTGAAGATACATAACAACAAAGAAAACGAATAAAAAAAACAACAAATCAGAGGTTAGGCACCCTTGTACAATAAATTTATTTTGTATCCCTAAAATGTGTAACCCTTTAAAGTATTGTGTGTAAAAACACGAATAATAAAAAACAATCAATCATTCTCATGCTACACTTTACCTGCATCTATTTACTTTGCATTGAGAAAAAGAGTCTATATTTATATAATACAAATAATCTGATCCTCTTTTCTCTACAGATATCCTATAAAAAAAACCTAATTCGAGAAATTTTGTATCCGGGATAAAAAAAAATAAAGAACCAAAACAAAATAACAAAAGCGGAAAATATGTAAATTTTGAGGGACTAAACATTTAAGCCAATTTATTATTATCAACACACACACACACACACAAATTCACATACGAGAAAAGCCAATCACCCCTTTCGACTTGTATTATTATTATTATTATTATTATTTTATCTCGTTTCATATTTTGATGTATTATGTTTTTTTTTGTGTTCTCTTTTTGTGTGTCATGTTTGTGTGTGTGAATGTGTGTGTGTGTGTGAAAATATATATTGAATAATGTGTTTGATTGTTGATTGCAAAATTGGACAAATCGATTGATTGTTATCCAATCAATAAATTTCATTACTAATAATTTATGTGGCTTTCATTCATTCAGGGACAGAAGGGAAATTTTAATGTATGGAGTCATTGTGACACTAAAGTTCAAAGAATATTGTGGTTTTTGGGCTATCTGGTGACTTTGAAGGGGGTGTTAGAGAGCCATATGTAAATTTAAGTCTAGGGCCTATGCTACCCATTGTAATCATCATATGGCTTTGAATTGTATCGCGTTATCAAAGACATTGAAGTTAAAAGTTTTAAATATGAAAAAATTCCCTAAAAGTATGCAATCAACGTTTCATATACATTTAATCACTGATCATTCGACTTAAGCCTCATACTTTATTGTTCATTAGAGGGAAATACGCTACTTCTTAATATAAAAAGCATCATGAGCCGTACCGGTACCCAAACCACCAACCTAAAAACTTTCATAAGGATAAGCTATGCAATACATCTTTCATCCATCCATGAATTTTCATAATATCAATAAATCCTCTTTTGCCATCTCTTCACAAAATTTTAAACAAAATAAAATGGTAATAACTCAAAATATTTTGTATGAACAACTAACGATAATAAATTATTTAAATTTTTCGTTCATTTTTTACTATTTGTTGTATTTTTGATTGATTTTTGATACTCCCTTAGTGAACATTTATGGAATTCCATTAATATAATCAATGTTATTGCATTAAGAGCACAAAACAAAATGAAAATCATCATAATCGAAATTTTTGCAATATTTGCTAATGGATTCGCCTTTGAGTAATGAAACATTTTTATGTTGAAATATTCTCATTGAAATTAAAAAAAAAATATAAATTAATGTTTTAATACATGATTGAATTTAATATGAATTAGAGAGAGAGAAAGCGTTATCAGTGATAACAACGTGATTTCTCAGTGCTCTAAATAAATACGTTTTTCAATAGTATATATTGCGGTTAAATTCGTGAATTTATTAAAATCTTATCCTTCTACTATGGGCCCTCGTAGTGGAGGTAAAAGTTCTTCGAGTTCGGGCCAAAAAAGCTCAGTAAATGGTCCAAAAAAAATATTCGGCATGAAAGCTACGTCATCAAACTCAACACCACTACAAATGAACGTGCTTCAATCATTGAAAGACAATATCAATACAAGTAATAAAAACACACTTACTCAGAACAGGTTTATAATTGGTGATAAGCCGTTATCAGAATTTGATACAGAAATGATTGCAAATCAAAACAATAACAAACCAAAACCAAAGAATCCTCCAATAATTATTGCAAATTCAAATGTGAGTGCCGTACAAGAAATGTGTAAATCAGTGATTAAAAGCATGAAATTTGAAGTAAAACTTCTCAGAATTGGAATACGGGTCAGCATTACAGAAAAAAGTGATTTTGAAGCATTATGCAATGCCTTGGCAGAAAAAAAAGTGAACTATTTTAAATACCACACAGCAGACACGCGTCCCCGAAAAATAGTCTTGTCTGGACTCCCAAACATGGAGATAGAAGAGCTCATGGAAGCTCTCGCAGAAAATGACATAATCCCCGATGACATCAAACAACTGAAACTCCATTCAAATCGGTACACATATGACCAACAATGCGTCTATTTACTATACTTCAAAGCTGGTTCAATTAAAATGTCTGACCTCTCAAAAATAAAACATATAAACCACATCATAGTAAATTGGGCGCCATACGCACCCAGAGCGTACAATAAATTTCCTCAATGCAGGAATTGCCAGATGTACGGCCACAGCTCAGTAAATTGTCACATGCCTACTCGCTGTTTAGTATGTGCTGCAGAACACAAGACCGATGATTGTGATAAAAAAGTGCCTCGCGCTGTTTTAGAGCACAAAAAGTCTATTGGAGCGCAAGTGGACAAAAGTTTTGTTAAATGTGCCAGCTGTGGTGATAACCATGTTGCCAGTTACCATGGCTGCCAAGCTCGGAAAAATTACATTGAAGTTCAACAAAAGCTCAAACGTACTCCAAAGCAGCAACGACAAGCTACAAGTAATTGGAGTTACCATCCGTCTCCACAATGGACAGCAATTAAACATCATGTCAGCGTATTTCAATGGTAAACCACAACATATCAGTGCCTTTCGTAGAGACATTCGAAAAATAACACCACCAAACAGTATCATCTTGGCCGACTTGAACTCAAAACACACATATTGGGGCTGCCAACGTCAAAACCGCGCTGGAAGGTACCTATATGAAGAAATGACTATGAACAACTTCGAAATATTCGCGCCACCTTCACCAACTTACTATCCAGGTGAAAATCGATCACCATCAGTACTTGACATTCTGCTTTCAACAACTCATCTGCCAATAGACTCAATTCACACATCTGACGATTTAGGCTCAGACCACCTGCCAATCACCGTGACAATTCAATGTGAAATCAGTAACAAATCATTTAATAAAATAAAATGCTACAAAAAAGCTAATTGGGCTCAATTCAAACGATATCTGAACAACAATATTGACCTCAGGAGGTACCAGTTTCCTGCTAATTTCAATAAAAATGATATTGATGACCGTATCAACCACCTTACACAAGTCTTGAACGAAGCAGCTGATTGTTCAGTTCCAATGATCCAAATCCAACCGCAAAAACCTGGAATGACAAACGAAATAAGAACATTAATTCGTCAACGACAAGCAATTAAAAGAGAACTTAACCGTACTGGTCACCGACTTCTTCGTATAATGAACCGAAATTTGAGCAAGCTCATTGAAAGGCTGAGCATCAAGCGCCAAAACCACCTTTTTCAATGTCATATAAGGACGTTTAAGCCAAACCACAACAACAACAAAAAATTGTGGTGTATGACTCGAATATTAAAAGGGAGACATCTACGCCTTCCTTTCATGAAACAAAATAACAAACTCCTTACTACCGATGATGAGCGAGCAGAGGCAATTGCCAATAATTTTTTGAAGAATCATGAAACAACTCTAAATCAACGCTCCACCACCGTCACTGAGAGAGATGTACGTCGTTGCGTCAATGGCATCAAATCAAACACTGAAAGAAACACAGATTCATCTACTTTTGTTAAACCTAAAGAAATTGCTAAAATCATACGTTTCTTACCCAGTAGTAAAGCGCCCGGGAACGATAACATAACGAATTTGATGCTTAAGAACAGCAGTCGTAAGTGTTTAGTAGCACTCACATACATTTTCAACGCATGTATCATGCTGTCTTACTTTCCTGATAAATGGAAAGAGGCCATCATAATTCCCATTAAAAAACCGGGTAAACCAAGCCATGACGTCACTTCATATAGACCAGTAAGTTTGCTCTCATCCATCAGTAAAATTCTTGAACGATTAATATTAAATAAAATTAATTGCCACATTGAAGACAACATTTTAATACCTCATTTTCAGTTCGGTTTTAGAAAGGGACATTCAACCACACATCAATTACTGAGAGTTATCCAGCAAATTAAATCAGGATTCCAACATACCAAAAGCACAGGGATGGTTCTCATGGATTTGAAATGTGCATTTGACTCCGTCTGGCATGATGCTGTGATATATAAAATGATAAAATCAAGATTTCCTTTATATATTACAAAATTAATTTATTCTTTTCTTACCAACAGATGTTTTCAAGTGAAAGTAAATTCAACACTGTCTGCTAAAAAGCCCATTAAAGCTGGTGTTCCTCAAGGAGCGGTTTTGAGTCCTGTCATCTTCAATCTCTTCATGGCAGATATTCCATCAAATCACGATTGCACTACAGTTCAATTTGCTGACGACGTGGCATTTCTTAACACACAAAAACGTGCGTGTTCAATTAAGAAAAAATTGCAAGGGGCGGTCAAGCACTTTTCCAAGTATGTCAAGAAATGGAAATTAAAATTAAATCCAACTAAGAGCGAATCAATATTCTTTACCCGTCGAAGGGTCCGCAGGGCCTTTCCAAACGGAGATCTGGACATCGAAGGCCACAATATTCCCTGGGGTGCCAGCGGAAAGTATCTAGGAGTAACACTTGATCGTAAACTCACTTTTCAAAAACATATAAACAACGTTATAGAAAAAGCCGGCAAGTGTGTAAAAATGGTATACCCCTTGATATCACGCAACTCGTTTCTACACACAAATAATAAATTAACATTATACAAATCAATTATTAGACCAACAATGTTGTATGCACCTCCAGTTCTAAAGCAAGCAGCAAACTGCCACATATACCGATTACAACTATACCAAAATCGAGTACTGAAAATGTGTCTCAGGAGAGCATGGCGATATCCGACTACAACACTGCACCAAGAAGCAAATACTGAAATGGTCAATGAATTTATTGACAGACTTTCATTAACGTTTGAAGACAGAAGTCGGGTTGTAGACAACCCACTCATTAGAAACTTGTACAATTGAAATGCACACATGAATCCACAATGGTCACTCTCCTAATTTCTTAACGACATTAGTTCAAATTTTTTAATTTTTTTTTTAGTTTTAGTTTAGTTTAAAGAAAATTTTCAGTAAATGGAGGTTTTCGAAGAGTTTTTCCTCCGAATCAATTAGCACTCTCAAATCAAATATTGCCAAACACATTAAATAATTAACGAAATTTGCTAAAAACCCCTTAGGTATAGCATTAAATTTAAGTACATATGTAAATAATAATGTAAAAAAAAGAACACGCCAATAATAAATATTAATTAATTAATTAATTAATATGAAATTTAATTATCTCTTTTTTATTTTTATTAGTACTTTAACAGTCCACATCGAATGTGTCTTTAAACCCATATCGCATTAAATTTCACTTCAAGTAACATATGCTCAATAAAATCAAATGTATGTATATGAAAAAAAAGAAAAACCAAAATTCTGTGTAAAGTAAATATCATAACTTTATAATATCATTTCTCAAATGTGCCATAAACGAGCATCATTTTATTACACTTATGGAGTTATTTTATTTCACCCAGAACATTATTTTACGTTATATGAGAATTAAAAATTAGCACACAAGCTTAAATATGAATATTTAACTAGTCTGAAATTCACATGAATGTGAGTTTAAAAAATAAATATATATATAAATACAGAATTTGTTTAAGTAATAACTTTTAAATGAAAAATATATTTAAATATATATATAATTTAATATGTTTTAGTCATTTAATCCACTTAGTATATAGTCTCAGTGCATGTTATTCAAAGTGAATTTTCAGTGTATAAGATGAGACTTGTTAAACTTTTTTACTTATATACATTTTAAAAGAAAAGTCCCTGAGGAAATGTTACTTGAATGTAACATTTAACTAAGAGAACATTTTTAAACATGAATATTATGTCACTTTTTCTACTTATCTTAGACTTTGTGACTGTTTTTAATGTAGATTTTTTTTCTCACTTCTCGAAAAGTCAAAGGAAATGCTGCTAAGAGTGCTATCATTTAATGGTGTGACAAGACTTGTAAAAGATTCAATGTATCATTTTATAATAAGATTTTTATATATAAATTACATTTAACGATTTTCTTTTAACATTTTCAAGGAAAATGTAATCAGAATTCTTTTGATATGCGATTTCATTAAAAAAGAAATTTCATTGAGACATTTCATTTCAAAATTATTCGAATTCAAATGAAAATTCTAAAAATTTCCTTTTAAAGTGTCACCATTAAAAAAAAAAATTTCATTCAAGCAAAAAAAAATTGGCAAAGTCATTAACCTAGACATTCAAACTCAAACAAACTAACACATGGTGCGCTGTCTCAATTTCAAATATTTATATAAAAAAAAAAAAATAATAATCATAATAATGAGTCGCGTACACTTTCCAACATAATGAACGTCATGTAATATTTTTTTCATGTGTGTTCTTCAAAATAAAAAAAAAAAAACAAAGAATAACGAACAAAAAAAAACTTTATTTACATTTTAAACGACTGTCTACAGTGTGTCTCTGCTGCTATAAAATAAAAAAAGAAGAAAGAAAAGACGAGCATCTGCACGCGCATGAATAATTTCTTTGACTCTTTTTATAGATGTAATGCAAAAAAAAAAAAAAATAAAAAGAAATAAACATCTGCAATAATGATTAAATGAAATTTAATGAAATAAAATGAAATTTAAATCAAAATGTTATTAATTATAATAATTGATTGTGCAATTTATTTTCGATCTTTTTTTATTTAAGCGTGACATAAACGTGGGTTCTCGCTTAAATAAAATATGGATACAATAAAATTTCGCTCAGCAAAATAATATGACAACATAAGTCTCGTGACATTAAACGAGTTCATATTTATTTAAATTTATTCGCAAAATCACACACACACACACTTATTCTTAAATGAAAACGCAGATGCGTGGCAAAATATGATATGATTTATTTTCTTGGTTAAAAGAACATTTTGAATTACAAATAAAATCATGATGAATGATTTGGCATTTCATGATCTTAACCGAGACATTGCAAATTTATTGTAACATACAATAAGCATTTAAATACAAAATTAAATAAATTTCACTTCGCTTCATATTTGTTGTCATTTGTTTTAAAATTGTTTTGATGATAATTTTACGCGGTTTCAACAAAGTGATGTTTCATCGTTGATATTTATTGCATTATTTATAAAGAGATTATAATAAAATGACTTCTACTAACAGTGTTTTGTGTTTGATTTACATTTTAAGTACATTTAAATTTTGTCATCAAAGTGACAATTTATTTCAAGTGTGAATTTGTTATTATAAATTGTTGTTGATGAACATGAAAACTAGTGTAGGGGGTTTTCAGGTGCTGAAATATTTTTCATGCTTGAAATGAGTCTTTTTAAGGCATTTTTTGCCCTGCCGTTAAATGACACTGATTCATTGAATTGATTTAATTGACCTGAATATGACTGATGAGTCAATCGTCAGTCCCAAAGCCCGTTTTTGATTCTAAATAAAAAAAAACATTTTCTACCTTTTAGTAAATTAACCTGTGAATTCAAGGAATTGACTCTCAAATTTCCAAGACACAATTAAAATTACATTTCTGACTAATAATCCCTGATAAACTTGAAAAATTCATTTAAATTTCTCACTTCCATTGTTTCATTTAAAAGAATGAAAAAGATTTTTGAATTATTAATTTAAATCCCTTTATATTAAGTTAAAAAATGCACCGTCTTATTGCACTGTTTCATTATGAAAGCAACAAGAGTAATTATAACAGAAAATAGTGTCACATAAAAAATTCATAAAATTAAATGCATTTTCCTCGTCAACTCAAGACTCAATTTTAATTAAAATTTCATACTTATAATTACTCTTGTTTAATTTTCCAATCAAAATGAAAAAAAAAATCAGTTCATAATAAAATTTTTCAAAGAAAAAACAGAGAAATTTCTCTTCTTTCATTTCATTTTAATACCTTTGTATTCACCAGGATTGAAAGGTGCAATAATACTCATTTTATTCTCTTTTAATTAATGATTCCTTGTAAATAAGTAAAATTTACTATAATTATAATAAAAAAAAAATGAGAAATAAAAGGGACAAGAAACATTTTTTGAACAAGTAGACAAGTATTTTATTATTAATAAAATGAAAATAATAATAAAATACCATCCTCTGAGAAATAAACGCGTACTTTTTATGCTTTAAAGTATAAAAATTCGTTTTAAAGCGTAAAAAGTACGCTTTAAAGCGTAAAAAGTACGCTTTTTAACAAAGAATTATCATTTTTGAATTGTGAAAAAGGTCAAAAAAAACACAAAAAAAAACCAAAAAACTCTAAAATTTCAAAAAACTCAAAATTTTCAAAAAAACTCAAAATTTTCAAAAATCTTAATTGCAAAGAATCCAAAAAATTTTTTTTAAAATTTTGAGTTGTTTGAAAATTTTGGATTATTTTAATTTTTTTTAGGAATTTAAAAATTTTTGGGTTTGAGTTTTTCGAGTTTATTGAAATTTTTGGGTTTTTTTGAAAATTTTAAATATTTTGAGTTTTTTGAATATTTTGAGTTTTTCGAGTTTATTGAAATTTTTGGTTTTTTTTGAAAATTTGAGTTTTTAGAGTTTATTGAAAATTTTGAGTGTTTTGAAAATTTTGAATGTTTTTTGACTTTTTTCACAATTCTAAAATGAAAATTCTTTGTTATAAATATGAAAGCTTACTTTTTACGCTTTAAAGCGTAATTTTTATACTTTAAAGCATAAAAAACACACTTAAAAGCGTAAAAAGTACGCTTTTATTTCTCAGAGGGCAAAGACTGAAAAGCAACAAAAAAAATGAACAACTTATAAAACTATGAGGCAATAAGGAAAGAAATTGTCTTTGAAGATTTCATCAAAGAAGAGACTTAATTAAAAGTTTTAAGTTTTAAAATGGTATCTTGTCAAAGGAAATTTAAATGAAATATGTTGAAATGAAATAAATTAAGTCCAAGAATTGTAGATTAGTTTTGATTTTTTTTCCTTGAGATCTAGAAGTTTGAATTTCCTTGTTTAACGTGTATCGTAACATCGTAAAATCGTCAAAACATGAATGAAATTCTAAAAATAGAAATTGTTATCCATGTCATTGTGTTGACTTTCACACGACTATTAACGATTTAACTTTGACAAATTATCTCAAGTTACTTTTTTTATAGTTTGATACTTTGAATGTTATCTTGCATCCATGTCCATGTCCATGTGTATAAATTTTTGTATATTAACACACACAAAACACCACAAAAACTTGATTTTACGTTCACTAATCCTACTTAAAATCACCTCACATACTTTGGCATCAACTTGTTTCCTTTTTTTTCCTTGTACTGTAACAATTTTTTTTCTATTCAACTCATATAATTTATATGTAATATTTTTTTTGTATATTTGCCAGAGACACCTAATTGTGTTAATTTGTCACCATAACTTTTTCATATAACTTTTTTTTTGCACATTTCACATTCATTTTGACATATTTTTGTGCTGTAATTTGAAGTATTTACAACACACAGATGGATTATATGAGTAAATATGATACTTCTTGATGTAATACGTATAATAAAACATTAAAAATGTTGTTTTCATTCACACACACACACACACACACACAGCTGGTAAACATACAAATAAAATGAGATTAACTTGTTCCTCTTAATATTAAAGTAATGCCAGTGAAAGAATTTTCAAAAAAAATGCCTAATAATAATAATATTAATAAAAATAAATATAAAATGCTGTTTTGACTCTATTCGAATTTCAAACTAAATATGGAAAACGTGTTATATTTTTCTTTTGTGCCCCTTATAATCGTTCTGTCACAAGTCAAGTAGAAGCACATTCATTTCTAGAAGTTTTCACTTTTATTTTAACATGAAACGAAACGAACACATCAAATTTGTTCCGTATTTTCTTTTTTATATATAAATAAAATGAATGTAGTTCAATTTAAAATAAAATTTTATGTTACAACTGAAACCATATTGTCCCAGAAATCAACCAAACCAAACCGACTGAAAAGAAAAACCATTGTCTTAATAAGAATGAGCCCATTTTTTAGACATGATTCGAATTTTGAACTGTTATAAAAATACGTGTGTGTGTGTGTGTGTTGGTATATAAAACTTTTTTTTTGACTTGACTTGAATTTTTTCACTACCAAAAAATGAACATAAAAGAAAATAACGAAGGAACGAAAAAAGTACGTAACGTAATAAAATGCTCAAGTTAAAGCAAAATGAAAGGAAAAACACAAAAAATGGTAGTTGTTACATATAAAAGAACAAGGAAAAAGACGAAATACACACAAACAAAGTTTAACATGAAGAAAACCTTAATTTTTATTATTTTCGTTTTCATTTTGGTGCTTGTGGTACAATAATAATGTTTTAATATCTCACAATCTAACTGTAGCATTTACTTGAATTTTATTGTCAATTTTAACTCAAATTTCTATGGAAACAGAAGGAGAAAAAAAACATAAAAGAAAAGAACAAGTCTGTCACAAACACTTGTTTCTTAGCAATGAAACCACCTTACATTAAATTTTTATCATTGTATTTTTTTCTATTTAAACGGAAAACACCAAAAAAATAATTTAAAATTACCACACATTACATTAAGAGTTTTCATAAAGTTTTTCGTGTTTAGGAAGCAAAAAAAACATTTTACAATAATAATAATAATCGTAATATTAAATGTTGATTGGTGTCGATTTTTTTGGAATTTGACGTTCAATGTAGTGATATGCTTAAAAATTGAGTGTACTTTGAATGGAAGATGCAATATCTTGACCGTGTTGAAATATCCTACGAATAAGAGGAAATTTCTACGAATTTTTAAAGCAACGCCTTTACAATGAATGGAAAACATGTCAATAACGTGCGGCCGTATCTACTTTTTTGTCTTCCACTATTTTTTCGTGAAATTCTTGTCAATCGCCAGAAAATAATCATATCTAAAGGGCTTTCTCGATTTAGAACGGTACGACGAATGTTTCATGGGTTTTTGAGCGTGATTATTTTCTGGCGATTGGCAAGAATTCCATGAAATAGTGGAAAACGAAGGACTAGATACAGCCGAACAAACATGGGAAATTATAAGGGAAATTTTTTAAGGCGTTGCTTTAAAAATTCGTAGGAATTTCTTTTAATTCGTAGGATATTTCAACACATAGAACTGGAATTAGCTTTCAGTCCTTACAAGTCGATTAGCTCGCTGGAAATTGACCCAGTTTCATTCACAGCTCTCACTTCTGATTACATTTCAATAAATCACATGAAATTATCACCTAATTTAATCCAGAGTAACATAAAAAAAAGGAAAATGAATCCCTGATAATCATAATCATGCAATTTTCCGCTACTTTTATCATTTTCAATACAAAACATATCCATAACACTTTACTTTATTCACAAACACTTAAATCGAGACTCCATTTTCATTTATCATTCATACATCTTGCTAAGTGAAGAGAAGAGAAAAGGAGGATACAACATTTTCATGTGTGTAGTAGTAAAAAATATAATTCAATTTTTTACACTTCCATGCATTATGTGTATCAGTTTTCTTGTTTTTTTTATTGCACAATGTATCTTTCATGTATAAAATAACAAATAATTCTTCATTGTCATATTCAGACAGCAAAAGCTATTGCAATCAAGTCGATGTCAAAACAACAATTTTTTTTTGTATCATATAATATGAAAAATATAAGGATACACAGATAACTTGGGTTATGAGTAAATTGAACTTCCTGATAAATATGAAAGAAAAAAAGAGTCAAGTCTTAACAAGAGAGTGCTTGCTGTTATTATGATTATTTTGATCATCATCGTCTTCGTTGTTGTACAAGCACACTAATTCCATTGAGTGAATTGTCTTTGCATTTCCCATTGACATGAAAAATATGAGTATAAAATGAACATTTCTAAGTTCAACCGTCTTTTTCATGCAACATTTTTAGACCAACCCAAGACTGGTCTCACTGAAATGCACTTATCCTAATGATTAACGATCGTGTTTCAATTTTTTCGATGTACGTGTGTGTGTAATTTTTGTGATTATATTTCTCATATATGAGGAAATTCATAGAAATTACATGAATAAATACAAAGAAATTTTGTTTTTTTCCTCACTGTTTTGTTGATAAAAATATAATTGAATGTCACGTTCAAATGATCTTGGTGTTATGAGAGTTTTATTTTGTATTTTTTTGGATGATGATGATAAACAAGATTTATGTTGCGAAAGATGTCATTTTAACACTGTTAATTAACGTTAAGAAGATTAAATGAATATGAAAGTTTTTGTCAATGTTTTACAATGAAAATTGGGAGGGAGTGAGTTAAATTTTCACCGTTTTCGCGAATTTTCATCTCACATTTCAATTTTATTGAATTTTCTGAAGTAATTTCATACAAAAATGCTCAAATTGGTTCATTACAACTTTTTTCCACTCATTTTTTTCATTGAAATTGAATCCAACAATCTTCTTTGATAATAAACCATCAAATCAAACGAGAACCAATTAAAACTTTAAAATATTTAAAAAAAATCATCTTTTTATTTCGCTATGGCACTGAATGTAAAAACACTGAACTTTCAGTTTAATTAGTTTCATTATAAATTGGTTTTGTTAAAATGTCTTACTATTAACAGCAATTAAAAATTTTATGCAATTATTCTATTAAAATTAAAATAAAATAATATTGAAACTAAAATTGTATATGGAAAATGTTAGCATAGAGTGTGCTCTGACACCACTTTAAACCGATTTTATGTCTATTGTACGTTCATGTGTGTGTGTGTGTGTGTGTGTGTCAAACATTTTATATTCAAATTGTGCGGTTAACTCTATTATCCAATGCTTTTACTCTTGTGCTTTGTGCAAAAAAAAAATGAATTCCGAGTGATCGAATGAACAATTAAATTGATACGATACGCGATGGTACTTTGTTGGGGTGTCCCATTAAAATTGATCAAAAATATCTTTGAAATTTCAATTCAAAATGCAGTGAATGAGCAGGCTATTAAAATGTTCATTTATTTTCATTATTTTACATTTAAATATATGAAAATTTTATTAAAAGTTTGATTTTAAATTTAATTTCATTTATTTTACCAATTTTCCAATATATAACATGATATTTTAAACATGGTAGAAGAGCACTTTTCAAATAAACTGAATTTAAAATATGTATTTTATTATAAAATATGTTAGATTGTTACAACAATGATAATATGTTATGTGTATCGATATTGATATCAGGCGGTTTTTGTTTTAGATATGAATAAAGACAAAATTTACATGGAAAGCTTCGCGTTACTAAAATTTTGGTTATACAAGAAGAGAACTTCCTGAATTGTGAGGGCCATTTTGAGGGTGAAAAACGATTTCAGTTCGGTGGTTTAGCCCAGAGAAAATCTGAATTGAGT
This sequence comes from Culicoides sonorensis, assembly GCA_900002565.1. NCBI lineage: Eukaryota > Metazoa > Arthropoda > Insecta > Diptera > Ceratopogonidae > Culicoides > Culicoides sonorensis. Next base: position 244,416 of record LN483413.1, read on the forward strand.
ACACTCTAAGTTGAAAGCACCGTTTACATCGTCCCCCAGTTCTTGGCCATTCACCCCGCATACAAGGTGCTTTGCTTAGCGCTTGCCAGTGGCGCATTGGCCATACGGGCAATCTGCAAATGCAAATGCCAGAAAGGCCGCAGTAGATCGTCTTGCAAAAGTAAAGTTTAGCGTAAATAAAAAAAAAAATCATCACAGAATGCCAGACCCATTAGTAATTTTCAATCCACCCCTGGCGCTTACGGGGCGACTACAGGGTTAAATTTTTATTTAGACACCTTTTCATTTCTAATACAATTACAAATTTCAAAATGAATTTTAATATTATTATTATTATAATAAAATAAAATAAATTTAAATTGTGAAACAGTAATTAGCGCAGGAAGGAATTAAATTATTGATATACGTGCTGATATACATTTCACTCTAGCTCTCTCTCTGTATTTAAATGGAAATTTATTTTGATACAATGTCATAGTAAGGCTCTAAATTGCTGCCGTTGAAAGTTTTATTGTATTTTAATATCATTATTATTATTATTATTATCATGATATTAAATAAAATAAAATAAAATTCATTTTAAAATTTTCAAGTTAACATAGAAACATAATAATAATTTAGTGTAATATTGCGGGTGAATCATGTTAAGGTTAATTTATATGCAAAAAAATTGCAATAAATTACACATGAAATTAAATCAAATGTTTTGATATGATTTTTTTATTATTAATTGAATTTTGATTGAGTGATGCATTGCAATGAAATTCAACGACTTTTATTACAATTTATGTGTTAAGTTCTAGGGGTGAATGGAACAGTTAGACACAAATATGTAGAATCGGATTACGTTGAGTAAGCTGATACGTTTAAATGAGCATTCACTTTTTATTTGGTGATGATGATGATGATGCTGTTGATGAGGATGTCAAAACAAATCTGATAAAATAGTTTTCCCTTTTTTGTCCTCTTTTGCTAATTCCCATTTTAACCACAAACATTTGACAAGTTTTTTTCACTTTAATGTCCTGTTATATGAATATTTTGTGCTTTAGTTGACAAAAAACGTAGCACACACACACATATTGGGTAAAAGTTTTTGTCGCCCATCATCATCATCAACAACATCATAAAATAAATCCTTCTAGTTTCTGCTTCATTTCTATTCATTTCAATTTCAATTCTAGTTAAGTTGATTAAATAAATCACAGAGAGTGTATCAAAAATAAAAAAAAACCTGTGTATTTCCATTTCAAAACTAAAACAGATTGAATCCATTTAGCATCTCTAATGATCATGTTCTTATAATTATTGTGGTTATTCTTTTGAAACCACACTCTTTTTGTGCCTATCTGCCTATATAAGTAGAATGTTGTCAAGTTCGTGTGTGACAACTTTGAAATTAAATTACGGTCTTTTAACTTATCATAATAACATGAAAAAAGGATTTCATTGAAAAAAATTGGTATCAACATGAAACTTAACGATGATGATGATGATGAACTGAAAGAAAATCAAATGCAATTAAGATGGTTTAGTATATCATTGAGATATATCATTGAGAGAGAGAGAGAAAAAGAGGAAATTTCAACGTATCATAATTTAATCCGATTAAAAGTAGATTTATAAGAGCAAGTGATTAATGATTTTTTTTGTGGTATGTGTTAATTTTTTTTAAAGGAAAATGGGATAAGCAGGGACATTGACATTAAAAGTTAGTGCGACTGTAAAAATTTGTAGAAAACTAGTTTTGTACTTTATTTACTCGTAAATTTTGTGGTTTTCACTAAAAGTATCTTTAACGTATTTCGTTATTATCTAAAATAAGAGAATATTGTTCCTAGAATTTTTAGCATCTACCGGAGGATGCTCAAGATGATGTTTTTAATGAAATATCAATTTTTTTGTATGAAAACATGTAAAATGGTATATGGGAAGTTTATTCTCCAAACAAATATCTACAACTATCAAGAATAAACATTACACCTATTTCATATAAAACCATGACTTTTAGTGCAATTTTGTATTGAAGAACACACAAAAATCGTATTTTTTGTTGTTTTTCGATGAAAAATCGATTTTTTTCTATGAAAAGGTATACAGTAATGTATGAAAAGTTTGTTTAGTTGAATGTTGACTACAATTTTGTAGAACATATTAGGCACCTATCTCGTACAAAACATAGAGTGTTTGAACTTAAACAAATATCACTATTTTGTTCAATGAGCTTAAATTTGCATGAAATCACATTATTTATGATAACTCCTTAAAACTTGTATTTTAGATTTAAATGTGAATATATTCGGATTCAGGGTAGTCTAAGGACTCTAAATAACATAAATTTGAGGATGCCGCATTTTTTTGATGCAAAATCGACTTTCAAAGACGTGCAAGCACAATAGCAAACTAATCGAGGCAACAAAAATTCTCATGAATTTTTTCAATAAATACAACGAAGAAAATACACGAATACAAGAAAAGAAAATACAACGAAGCTTCAAAACATCGTCGGACAGACTCGGAAATTTATCGAGTATTTGCAAGCTTTCACCTGCCAAATTAGATAAGCAGGATTGACCCTTGAGGTCCCTAGACTTAAAACCACTGAGAAGAAGTCGGAAAGAGATTTAGATGAATACTTGGCAATACTGTACAATGAAATACGTTGCTGGTAAGCTTCAAGCAGCTCGGAGCATCTAAAACCCATTTTTTTCATCTAAATGGAACGGTCAAAAAGTTTATGGCGCCATGATGCCTTAACACAAAATTCCATAAGCTATGAAGGTCATATTTGTTTTTAATCTGTCACCCATTCTTCCCATAATTGTTACATCCATTGTAATTCCTATCGATTTACAACAAAAGAAAAATCTTGTAACAATGTTGTTTGAAGGTGATAAGCCAAAAATGGTATCAAATGTACCATAATATTATGTATGTACATTAAAAATATTTTTTATCATCACACATTTTGTTCCATAGTTACACTTACTTTATTGTAACTACAATCATTGTTATCATACATAAAACATTCATTTAACGTCAGGTTGTCATATGTGACATTTGATTTATTGACCTCGTAACTACCCTTTTATTTATTGGTGTAAAGTAATATTTGACACGAAATGAAGCTACATGTAAATAAATCGAGTGGTAAATCAGTTATTTTTTCCTTTTATTATTACGTAAATTTTTCCACCTGTATTGTAATGTATTTTATTTTATTTTATTACTATTCAAACATTAAATATTTGTATGAATAAAAACAACATTTACATGAGTTAACCTTAATCTAATTCCTTTAATTATATGACATAACACATGTAATATGTTGCCTATGTTAGTTTTTATTTTTGGTGTTGCTGCATAAAAATAATGATAGTGCGTTTTCATATGAATTTTCATAATAATAATAACAAAATATAATGAAAAGGGATTTTCCATGTATACGAAAAATAATGATAAACAATGGAAATGTGTGAGTTTGTTTTTTTTTCTACGTATATTTTATTTTACTTTATGTATATTTTCATCAGCTTTCTATAAACAAATATTTGTATTAATGTTGCTTTTAATACCCATTTAACCGTGTGTTCAGATAATTTTATATTGTTTGTGCATCAGATGCAATCCAAGGTGAAGGAATCGAAAAAATTCAATGAAATGTAATGAAAATTCTCTTAGTTTTCATAGATTTTGATTTAAATTTCACCCATTCAATGTATTTAAATTGAAATTAAAGAAAATTTTGTAACATTTTGTTTAAAAGCCGTCTTAGGGACTAAGCCTAAATGTGCTTTCAATGTAAACGTTGTATGAATAAAACAAAATTTCAAAAATTTCCCTTCAAATAAACATTTTCAAAGTTTACAGACACATTAAATTTGGATAATCCTTTCAACACACACACATATATTAAAATAAAAAAAGAAACTTTTGTTTGAAAAATGAGTTCATACCCATAACTTTTATATCTTTATCCTTCATTTATACACAATAAACTTTCTCGCTCATGTATGAGGGTATTATGTTGTAAGAAGAAAAATAATAATAATAATAATAATAACAACAACAATGTGTAATGATAATAGAAAAGTCTTTGTTCAAAAGGAAAAAGTTTTATAAATGAGTCTTGACGTGATATAATGTGCAACTTCATCCCTTCTTCATTGTCTTTGCTTTTACATTTTATATTTTATTTTTATTACTTTATACAAGTATTTATGAGCTGTTTGTGTATGTTTTTCTAATTTATATAGATAAACATATAAATTTTCTTTACAATTTTCACACACACACATGTACAAACATTAATTTAACCGAGAGAAACATCACGTTACATTACATTTCACTTAAAAATAAAACAAAGCCAAACAAAAAATGATGATGATATAAAAATATGTGTGAAAGACAATGAAATATTTAAAGTCATCATATTTGATCTAGTTTCCAAACAATTATCATCATTCTTCATATCACACAACAGATTACAAAACACAAGGTTTCTCCATCTTTTCATATAATTTGCTAAGAGGTGATGCTATATGATGTGAAATAACAATTAAGATTGATGTGTTAATTTTCTAGAAGCAATAATTATTATCATTGTCTTTGATGTTACACATTTAAGAGTCTCAAAGAATAAAAAAAAGTGTAAAGTTACATATCCGATGTGAAATTGTACAGAAAATTCAAGTCCTAAACATAATATGGAAGAATTTCAAGTGATTGATGTCGTGGAAAGGGAAATTTTACGTAACAATGAAAAAAAAAATAAAATAAAATCAATTTTTACATTTTTCATAGTAACAAAACTCATTAAAATTGTATTAAAGACGGTTTTCTTTCTTAACGCTGAGAAAAATAACATAACGTGCTTGTTTGTTAATCATCGTGTTGTTTATGTATTATAATAATAATAAGAAGAATAAATAATGATTTTAATGAGGGATGTAATATTCACGCGAAAAATTAGTCCTTTGGTATTTTAATGACACGAAAAATATCGTTTGTGCATATCGAGACTTGTCTCCGGGGCGAATTGAAAATTATTAACAGTCTTGGCATTCTATATGATTTTCTTCAAAATTTATCCTAAACTCAACTTTTACAAGACGATCGACTGCAGCTTTTGTGGCATTTTCCAGATTGCCCATATGAAAAATCCACCAGTGCCTTAACCGACTATTTTTTGAATCAGAAACGGACAAGTCCTGATAATTTTTTTGGAAGTTCATTAAATTTTCATTTTTTTTTTAAATTAAATCACCTTTTATTTCAATTTTCCATGTCAAAATCGCATCCTCGTACCCTCGATTTCCATGAAAATGTTTTTCAGTGTTAAATTTAACATCAAATATTTTTGGTAAATTCAATTTTCTTAGAATAAAAAGGTGTTTCTTCTTTTCACTTAACGCAAACTGAAAGAATTTTAAATGGAATCCATTTTCATCGACTCACTTTACAAGAATTTTATAAGATTTCACTGAAACACACAAAAAAAAATAATTTAAATGAAAAATTTATTAATGATTTTGGGTTGACGTAGTTATTTTGTGGTTTTTTTCACTCTTAATTAACACACAAAAAAATATAATTAATGGTCAATTAGTCACAACTTTTAATTACTTATTCATTTTTTCATATTTTAACGTAAACTGTTAAATAAGGTAAAGAAACCCGCAAACAACCTTTGAAAGTAACAAGAAAAATGAGAGGAAAACAGAGAACAAAACCGCACATTAAAATAATTGTGGAAAAAAAAACTCTAAGCCCTTTGATTTTTTTTTATTTTATTTTACATATCTCGACTACACTCATTTCATATAAAAAAAAAATTAAAAACTCTTATGATGGAAGAAATTTCCTTTGAAAAATGACGATATGAACCGCAAAATACAAGAAAAAGTACTTTCAATTTCATGGTAAAATGAGACGAAAACCAGAAGCTTATTAACAAGCAAACAAGGAAGAAAAAAATAAAATAAACAAACAAAAAAAGGAAGAACAAACGTTCTGACATTTAAATGTTAACGAGTTGTTAAAGGTTTAATGGTATATTAATTTGCTTGAAGTTGAACAAACAAAGTAACTTGTCATCAAAGCAGAAATGAATTAAGGACCAAATTTAAAATAAAATGGAACCAGAAAAAAAACAGTATTTTATGTACATGGAATGGTTCATAAAAGGTTAAATCAAGATCAAAGAAATTGTTAAAAATGCTTAGTAATGTTAATGCACTCTCTCCCACTCTCTTTCTGTTTCTCTAAAACATATCAGAACAAAATATCTCAAGGACTTTCTTCGTTTTTTTATTTTATTGCTGTTAAAGCATTATCTTCATATATACACAAAACAGTTGATAAGTATTTATGTAAGCTCCTTGTTGAGACACATTTATTAAGATTAGTCGCGTTTTATGTTTCAAAAAAAAAACAAATAAAGCAAAATGTAATATGAAATAAAATGCGATAAATACTCATCTTTTTACAGTTCACATAAGAAAGCTGAAGAAAAACAGTTTGAAATGAATACATTTTGTTTAAGTGTTTGCTCCATAATTTTTAAATTTATTGCGAATGAAGGCTTACTTTGAATCGAATGAGGGATTACAATCATATTACAATGTGAAAAGGATTGTGAAACTGTAAATACTCAAAAAACTAGACTAGAATGAAAATTAAACAATCAAAGTTGGAGAGCAATAAATACTTGAAATATCAAGCTTTTTTGATGCCGTTTTTCAAGATTGTTCTAAAAACTGTACTAAAACTGAACTTTTCAAGCCATCGTTTAAATGAATTAGAAAACTGGAAAACTCACGAATCTTGAAATTTCAAGCCATGCTTTAATAAATTAGAAAAATGAAAAAATCAAGATCCTGAAATTTCAAGACGTAATTTTTCATGAGTTAGAAAGCTGTAAAAATCAAAATTACGGTTTAAAATTTCAAGAATCTTGATTTTTTCAGCTTTCTAATTCATTAAAAATCATAGCTTGAAATTTCAAAATTCTTGAAAACTCCAGTTTTAGTACAGTTTTTAGAACAATCTTGAAAAACTTCAAAAACGTTCTACTTTTCAAAAATTATGTAACCAAGGCCCCGTTAAAATTATCGTTATTTGAGGACTGTCACCCGGTTAATATTTGGATTGAGGTGGTGATTTCCATGACGATCGACTAAATTCAAAATTCAATCCCCAATACAATCAGGGGTGGATTGAAAATTATGAACGGCCCTGGCATTCTGTATGATTTTTTTTTAAATTTACTCTAAACTTAACTTTTACAAGACGATCGGCTGCGGCCCTTCTAGCATTTCCCAGATCGCCCATATGGCCAATCCGCTATTGGCAATACGCCAAGTTAAGATGTATTTAAATCGACCTTAGACTTGCTTTCAAATAAGCGTTCAAAACCCTACCGATTGATGGTTTTCTTTCCAAATATGTTCCTCAAAAAATTTGGATTTTTACACTTGTTATTTGTTTTCAAACGCTTACAAACATTTTACACCCGTACTACATGATACCATTAGATATGCATAAACAAAAATAAATTTATGGATCCAAAAAACCAAAAAAATTGAAAAAAAAATTTAAATGATGTCTTTTCTTTGTATCAACATAACAACTGACACATACACAACGAAAACACGATTACGCTGTACTCTGAGCACAAAACATGCCTTTGGACGAATATTTTTTATGTTATTCCTTATATTTTATTGTACAAAGCACAATGTAACAGTAAAATAACAGCAAAAGATTTTTTTTTTCCTTTTTTTTGATTGTTTGTAAACCATCGTCGTTATTATCTCACTCATGATATATTTAGATATAAACATACAAAATCCATGCAACATCAGGCATTCTTTTACTTTTTTTTCTCATATTATTTAACCATATCCACAAATTATTTTGTCAAACATGTGTGCTCAATATGTAAATTTCAGTTTTTTATACTCTACATTTCACTTTTTTGTGTTGTCTTTTATTTGTCTTTTGATTTGGTGTGTATTTAATCTCAATATACAATGAATTAGTAGTAGATGAAAAGACAACATCCCTTTTCACTGAAATTCTCGGCTAAATTTATCCAAAAAAAAATCTCAATTCAAAATTATTCAGATTTTTTCATTTAATTTTTTTTTTTTTAGGGAATGAGATCCATTTGAATGAAAATACGAAAATACCACGCAAATTCTTTTCATTGCAAGGAAAAATGGTAACTTAATAAAATTGTGTCCTATAAGATGAAAATCTCTCTTTAAAACAAATTGAAGGAAATTTTTCATATTATTTTAAATTAAAAACGTAAAAAAATGCGTTTGACGTCTTTCAATTAAATGTTATGCCAATCCAATTTTAGCTCACCATTAATATTAACGCATGTGCGTGTTTCCATTGAACATTTAACGTGTTTAGATTTAAATTATAATTTTATTTGAAACACATTTTCATTCTCTCTACACTTTTTTGTGGTTTTTTTGCCTTAATGCTTCTATAATTGAACAAGAATTTTCCGTGCCTTTTTATGTTGATAATAAATTTATGACAGATTTAGGTTTGAATAAATTTTTGATGAATGAATTGTAAAGAAACTTTTTCTATGTAAATATTCCAAGACGACGTAAACATCAGAAAAAAAAGAAAATTAATTAATATACTTTTACTTTTGTATTTTTTTTTTCTTTTTTTAAAGGAAATACACAAATAATTTAACGTCAATGTACTTTTTTCCTATTCAATTATGATTTATGTGTTGCAATAAATTAATGAAGTTAAAGGTAAAATTAAGGCTAAAAATCAACCTTTTACTCAAAAATTAATGAAGCAAAAATTGAATATTAATTTCAATTTTATTATTATTAACAATGTGGCAAAATCTGCCCACAAGCGTATTCAAATCGGCTATCAGATGTTTTTTAGTCACACCCATGAAATGAAATGCCATAAATAATAATTGTATAAAGTTTGCATACCATTCAATATTAAGCGGATTCAATTATAAACGTATTATTTTGTTTATAACAGTTTGGAAAAGTTTTTCGTTTGATGAATTCACCAAAATTCCAGTGAAAATCATAAAATTTAAGAAGAAAATAATGAAATTTTAAATAAATTTAAATTATGATTTCAATTCATATAAATTTAAGTGGGTTATTAACGTCAATTGAAATTGGCGGTGGATTTCAGTTTACTTTTGGATTAGAAAAGTTTTTAATTGAAAATGAAAAAATTATTGATTTCATTGATTCTATTTAAACGAAGGATTCTAAAACAATGATTTTTCTACATCTCCGGACAGGGGCGGATTGAAAATTACTAACGGCCCTGGCATTCTGTATGATTTCCTTTAAAATTTGCGCTAAACGATCGATAACACGATCGACTGCGGCCTTTCTGGCATTTGCCAGATTGCCCCTGTGGCCAATTCACCACTATTTTTTGGGTCAAATTCGCCCAATTTAGTAAAATTTAGAAAATTATCATGATTTTTGACTCACAATCAAATTTCATGAAGCTCAAATCTTACAAAACGATCATTAAACCGTCAAAAAAATATTTCTCATTAAATTTCGACTCTTTATTTCAATGAAATCAAATCAAATAAAATATCTGAGACTTTTTAAAGAGAGAGAATCGAAAAAATAATCACAAAGTAAATAGAAAGTAAACAGATATGATTCAAATTCAAACAAAAAACTTAAATTTAAACAAATATTGACGGATTATGTCATTAAAATGAATGCAATATAATCAAATATTAGTCTTTGTTCCACAGAAACATCTCGTTTCATTTCATTTGAAAGTTTTTTTTTTTTGAGAGATTCAACCATTAAAATTTAAATTTAATCAAAATAGTTTTTAGCAGTCTTCAGAGTGAATTGGTTTTAATTTTATTTAAAATTTAATATAACATTAAAATTAAAAATGGATCCAGACTCTGCCAAACAATCAACTTTATTAGTTGACCTTGTCTTGCTTGTGTGACAAATTAAAAAATAGCGTGTATCGTGACACTTCAATGCAAAAATTAACACTTGTATTATCTTAAATTGAAAATCAAAAGAAACGAAGAAGAAAACGATTAATTTAACGATAATCTAATATGGAGGACAACAGACAATCATAAAAATAAAGCATTATCGAGCCAACACCCATAAAAAATAACAACAATGAAATAGACTGAAATTCATAAATTTCATTTATTTGTATATTCAATTCATAGTAGTAAATTTGAATCAATAAACAAAATGTTATAATTCTATTTTCATATCATCATTTATTATTATTATTATTTTTGTACTGTGAATACAACGCAAAATATTCATTCTCATCGTATCAAACCGGGAATATTTATAACAAAAATGCGTATAATAGAGATATCATTTAACATAGTAATAAAAAGCAGAACTTTTCTCTACTCATATCCGTAAATAAACGTTAAAGTAAATAAAATAAATAGATAAACGTTCTCATATCTCGTTAAATGTACATTATTAAAATAATAATATTTTACTCACATGGAAAACATTCACCTGAATTATGGTGATTAAAGTATTTTTTTTTTCTTTGACTATTAAACGCATTCAATTCAGGGCAGTTATAAATATTAAGGGTGATTCTTATCAAAATCGTTCTGTTTTTATTTTGAACTCTCATTCATTCATTTTTTTTTCCTTTTGTATGTGTCTAGCCACGTTTATGTGCGTCCTTATGAATTTAACATTAAAATGCCCATTTAGATTAAATTAACTTGAAACGTGGTCGTGCGTGTATCTGTGTGTGTGTGTATGTGTGTATAAATGTTATAGGCTTATTCCATGATATTTAAGACAAAACCATTTATTTTATTTATTACGTTAACGGAACATTACATTAAAGCTTTATCATTTTGTTTGTTCCTTATTACTTATTTAAAATGGGATTGTGACTACATTTCATTATATTTTCATTCATGTTAAAAAGGATGGGGGATTTCAACAATGATTTCATTGATTATAGGTTGTTTTTAAATTTATTTTCAATTAGATTGTATTTTTTTCTTTCTAGGATGAGTCAATTCAAAATTGGGTTTTTGTTTGTCGGAACAACGGAAAAAGCGCGTCGAATTTCAATTTCTTCTCATTCATTATCCCTTTAATACCCATAAGCTCATCAAAAGGTTGATTTTTACATGAAATCAAGCTATTAAATTTAATTTGGATTAAATTTTCCGATCAATTTAAAATTCACACTGAACAAAAACCAACTTAAAGACGTTTCGTGCAAAATTTATACACTCTCAGTTGAAGACGCCCCGCAGACCACCCTGCATAATATGCATAGACTTAAAGAATGCCCATAATACTCAAATTTTTGTTCCAAATCAACTGAAAATGCAATAAAATTTCTTTCATTAAATGTCCTGGAAGCGTCAATTAAAGATCTTCGTCTGCAGATCAAGTCATTTTGTACTGCGAGGCGTTTTCAATTTTCATTGTATATGATTCCTCCTCATGGGACGGAAAGGGATTAATTTAAACATTTAATTAAATTTCGTCTGTTAATCACTTTTGCATATAATAATATTAAAATAAATAAAATTCTTATCACCACACATGAACCTTTTTTCTGAGAAATGTAATATACAAAGTATGTGAAGATGCTGATAATAATTATTACTTTATTTATTTTACTTTACATTTTACTTTTATAAAATAATCTCCTCATACAAGAAAAAAAACGTATATAAAAAGTTCAAGTAACAAGTCAAAAGTGTCTGCTTTATCTCCCACATTTAAATCAATTCATTATTTATTTTACGTCCATTCAAATTTATATTCAATATTTTTGTAATTAGTGAATGAAATATGAGTTTTAAATTTAATCTCAAATTTACCGTGAAATTCAATACGAAACATAATAATAATTGGATTAATGTCGATTAGTGCTAAATTATTTATGATATATGATGGGTTAAAAAAAAAATAATATCCAATGCTGTCCCATCCATATGTTTCATAATTTTTTATATTTTTTTATATTTAAAAGTGTATCGTTAAAATTAAAATTAAAAAAAAAAACTTTTGATTCTCTTTTTTTATTGAATGAACGAATAAATAAAAAAAATACGATGATGATATTTTTTTTGTGTTTATGTTACACGAGGAAATAAAAATCATACACATTTTATGATGCTGATTTAATATTGGCATAAATAAAAAAAAATCGTTTTATTCTTCTCGTTAAATGTGATCTCAAATTTTACGAACATTTTAAAAATGAGCAATGTGTGTAAAATGATGAAAAATAAATCACATTATAAAAAAAATTAACGGTTATATATTTTTAAGATTTAAAAGATCATTACATTATTAAATTTAATGTGTGTTAAGATGAACATTATTGATAGAGAATGTATGGGTTAATGTAAATATTTACAAAAAAAATATGAGTAATGGGGGACATGTAACTTCAAATGAAATACGCAAGCGCATTTTTGTATGACTAAAAAAATTCTCTCATTCGCAATCTCTCTCTTTCTCTCTGTTACTCGTTCGGTATCTATCACACTCACTCTCTCACATTTTTATTCTATAAAATAGTTCTCATTTCAATTTCATTTATTTAGAAAATGAAAATTTGTTTGAACCTCTGAACACAATCGCGTTCTCAATGACTATTTGAGATCCTTTTAAGATAAATTCTTAATCAATTCTTAATCTTCTTAAATTATTTGTCATCTAAGGTTACCATGACAGACACTCAAATTCTTCTCAAAAGCGCATTTTACTTCGAAATACATTCAAAACCAATAAAAAACAGATTGTTTAATAGATTTTAATTGCACTTGACTTTTCGAGTGAGAAATAACATAACAAAATATTTCAATAACGTTTTTTTTTGAGTTTTACATTTCAAATCTTTTAAAAGTAATTTTTTATACTCATTTAATGGGTCACATGCTCTCTGACTTTCAATCTTAAAAAAAAAATTAAGTTCAAAAGAAATTAGTAAGACACATTTTACATTTTTTTTAAAATTATCGTTCTTTAATGGCGCCTAAATGCGAATCAATTGGTCAAAAGTAAAACAAATTTAATCCAATTATCATGGATCGAGTGTCATAATTGGCATTATTGAAAGTGTTTCATCATTTTATTGGTCAGTATGAAAATATTTTTTTATAAAAATAAAAAATTTGTAATATTGTTCACTTACCGTTTACCCTTAAACGCTAACAGGTATTTTTTGTTTGCTGGAAAATTGTTGCTCACCACAAAACCCGTATTACCACCCCTTAATGGAAAATGTTTGTGAAACAGTGGAATGCTAACATCGAAATTATGTCGCATTGATTGTACACTCATACTTGCTTTTGCCAAAATTGCCTGTCCCGGATCAAAGCCCAAACTATGTTCATCATAATCGGGCCACGTCCCCGAATATAAATTAAAGATTAAATGATTTCTACCATTATTCCAATAAGGCAATCTTTGAAGACGTGAGGGCACATTTCTCACATAATCCTCACTCAGCTGATCTCGATCCAAGGTGTCAATGCCGAGCACAAAGAGACATGCCTTGTCCGGATCTGTCGTATAATAACGTGATTCCTGTATAGCTGATAAAATTTTTTGATAATTTTGACTAATCGGTGGTGAGGCTCCCAGAGAATTTAACGGTTCTGGCGGATAAACGTACACTAAAAAATTATCATAGCACTTTGTAAAATCAAAACATGTTTCCATACGACAATTTCTATATTTATTATTATTACTATAAATATTATGACTATTTTGATTATCAAACAACGTTCGTTCATGTGTATTTAAACTATTTATGTATAATTTTGATTCGTGCCTTGGTGTATTAAGCAGATCCTCATTAAATATATTATCTTGCACACTTAGAAATGAATTTAAATTATTTGGATCATTTTTATTTATATTATTATTATTTTTATTACTTAATTTAACATTATTATTTCTAAACATTATAACACTGGAACTTCTAACACTTGGATTACTTTTATGATTATAATTATTTAGATAATAGTTATTGTGATGATATTCTGGATTGTGTTGTTGTTGCTGATTTGAAGGTGGAGAAGAAGAAGACGAAGACAAGAAGGACAATTTATTCACTAACAGGTTTTGTAGAATTTTGAGCCGATATCCGCCCAAATAACAGAGGGCTAAAAATGCACACGATAAAATCACTAAAATATATCTCTTTTTAGCCTGCATTTTGTCTAGCCTTTAAATTTGAATTTTTTTTTAATAATAATTAATTTTTTGTGACAAATTCTGACACAAATATTTTTAATTTTTTTATGGTAAACAACTTTTCTATTTAACACACATTTTCTATTTATTGATTAGATTTTTATTTATTTATTTGTAAAAAAAGACCCAGGAAAATTATTATTATTGCCTGTATTTCTTGTACGACACAAATACACACGACACCCGACTTGACAGGCAAATTGCATTGATTTTATGTAAATTTTCACCTGAGCAACATTATTTTTTTGACATTCCATTAGAATTTTGATTAAAGAAAGTAGAAGGAAGAAAGTTTTTCGTGTTCTCTTCGTGTTGTTTTACATTTTCTCGCCCATTTATCTGATAAAATTTGATTATTTCCCAATATATTTCACCATTTCTGCATAATTTTCATGAAAATTCATTGTTTATTGATAGTTTTCGTCAGAAGGAAAAACACTTGGTCGCTTTTGTTTTCTCACGGTAGATTAAAATTCCTTCTTATTATTGTTGTTTTTTTCCTATAAATCCTGTTTAAAATTCACATTTCAGTTCATTCACTTTACGATTCCGATTGTTCTGTGTTTTATTTCACTTAAATAGCTGATTTTACTTGTTTATGGGACACAGGACGATTATTTTCTAATTTATTTCAATAAAAATACGTAAAAATTATTATTTATCTGCCGGATAAAACACTGCCAGTTGTATTGTTGGAACAGAAGTGTAAAAAATATTATTTTAGAACTTCATATTGGGGTCTTTTGGTATTTGACAGCTTTTCGGCCAGGAAATCGATCAATCGTGTAGCAATCGGTTTGTTTACATCAGTTCGTGTGATAATCGGTTGTTAACGTGGTTCAGCTATTCACTGTGTAGGGGCGCTGATCGATTCAAAAATTGTTGTTGAATGTGTTAATTGTGAATTTTCATTTCATTTTGCACCATTCTTTCATATAACGGACTGATACAGGAAATTTCTCGAGGGTTAAAGTAGACATTCATTATTTTATGTTTAATTTTAGTCAATTCTTATATTTTATGAAATTTCGAAGTGACTAGGCTCGAAGTATATCCATTGTAAAATTGGATCATGAAATCCATGCGCTTTTTAAATTAATTTAAGTTCAATTTCAAAATTTCATTAGTAAAAAAAAAAATTACAAAAAAAAAAATTCAGTGTAAATCAACTTTTTTTTTGTTACTATTTCAGTGGATTTCCAAACTTTTATTTTTATTTTTCTATTTTTATTTTAAACATATTTTGATATATATCCGGTTGTCATTTTCTTATTTCCCATGTTTATCCGCTCACATGCATCATCTTTATAATAAGATAAAGAATATAAAAAAAAATTCCATATAAATAATGTGAGGTCGACATAATGAGATTTGTGTCTTTCTTTTGTTACGACCATAAAAAAAATTACATAACCAATGCTTGATATTGTGGAAAAATTTTGATTTAAATTATATGTGACACGTGGGTTTTCCTTTTTTTTTGTTTGACATTTTATTAAAAATTAATATTTAATTACTATTGCTCTATTTTCCAGAAATCCTTAATTTTTGTCATGGAACTTTTACAAAGAAATTTCCGTTAAATTACAAAAAAAAAAATTAATATTCATCAAATAACAGTTCAAATTTATCATCACTTTAGTCATAGATGCGTTATATGACCATCGACAGGGGCCGATTGAATTTTTTTACGTCACTAGCATTCTGTTTGATTTTCTTTAAAATTTATAACTAAAATTCTCTCTAAAATTCAAAAAAAAAATAAAATAAAAAAATTAACTTTTTTAAGACGATCGACTGTGGCCTTCCTGGCATTAGCCAGATTGCCCAATCCGCCACTGTCCATTGAAATCAAACAAAATCTATTCTTATGAAATGAAATAATAATAATAAAAAAAATATTTTTCAGTGTTATCATTTCATAATAATAATAATAAAAATAATAATGATATTTCCTCGTACAATCAAAAAAAAAATGGCATAAGAAAGAATCAAACAAGACAAAAAAGAAATAACTAATGAAACATTATTTCCCATTATATTTATGATATGTATCAAATGATAAGTCTATATTCTCATCTCCTTTATGATGATGACAAAAAAAAATATGATTTATTATTTGTTCTTTTTTCACACATACATACACAAATAATTCATTTTTTTGGTGTCTTTTTGTTTTGAAAGATATGAATTGAAATGAAATGAAAAAAAAATTTGAAGTGGAAAAAAAATTGTCTCTAAAAACTAGTGAAATGAGGAAATCAAATATTAAACAAACAGTTTTTTTGTGACTGTGTCTGCGTGTGTTTGTTATGTTTGTTGAAAAAACACCTAATGATTATGTTCGCTGAATTTTGATTGTCTGCGAAATTTTTATAAATTATTATGAAATGAAAGAAAATGAGCAACAGAAATTGAATTGAAATAAAATTAAGATTTATGATGAAAATCCATTCAAATTGTGATATCTTGAAATGCATCGTCATTTTCATTTTTAACGGAAAACATTTCACTTCAACTCTTATCTTTAACTAAAATTTTACATTTAACATGCATTTGATTCGCAAAATTCATTTCAAAAGTTACCTTACAACTTACAATTTAACGATAAACATTTTACACATTTAATATTTTTGGCACTAACAATTCACATCATCATCATCATCATCATCAAGAACATCAACATAAACATATAACCATTATAACTATCTACATCATCATGATAATAACATATGTATATAATAATTTCATACAAATTGTCGCTACTTTTAGTATTATTATTATTATCGTCGTCATAAGGTGATCGTTAGTGAAAATTTGCTCTTCTATATATTCATACTGTGAAAATGGTGGGTGAGTGTGTAAATTGTTCTTTTCTTTACTTATATGTTAACAGTTAACGGTTATGAAAGTCACATTTAAGGTGATTGTTAATGATGTTCAATGAATATTATTACCAAAAATAATAGTATTTTAGATGAACATTGGAATGAGGTGTGAAATTAACTGTTTTTTGAAGTTTCTGATGATTTGAATTTAAAGCGAGACATTTGAATTTAAAAGTTGTTGAAATTCAATCAATCTTAACAAAGAAATTTAAATCGAAATTCAAATCATTTACTTTGCTCTTAATCGTTTCAGTTTCAATTCATTTAAAACCAGTTTGTTATGTAAATTATTGTCTCAGATTATCCAAATAAACAGGTAACACAATAAGATCCTTGTTTTCAAATGCTTTCACCTACATTAATTACTCACTATTTGTATTTGAACTGAAGATTTTCACAACTGTTATTCACTTGTAATTTAAGTAAATTAAATGAAAATCGGATTAAAATTACAATCTCTCATTATAATAAACATGGAACACTGCAAAATCTTACTAATAATGTAAAATGCACTTTATGTTCAACATTTAATTGTATAATGAGAAAAAAAATGCAATTTTATCTTGGAAAAATTTAATTAAAATATTATTTTAAGGAAAATAGTCTCTGATAAAATAAAATAAATAACAAGATAAAAATTTAATCCATTTACTTTCAAGACCGTGTGCAATGTGAATTTACAAAGAAAAATGGCTTTTTAACTCTGATAATTAAATCTATGACATTCCATTAACGCAAGCAAAACAATTTTCATCGTAACCACACATTTTTCCTTTATTTTTAACAAGAATATTAGCAAAGATCTTCCTTTGAATTGGTCTAATGGTCTCTTTGCTGATAATTCAAGCGAAAACAAGGAAAAAACTATAATAATCATTTACTCTGCTTAAGCACACCATTAATTTTTCCGGTTTTCTTAATATTTTATTATACATTTTTTTTTTTAACAAATTTCAACTCCTTCGTTTTCCTTAGATTACAATGAAAAAAGAATCGCAATTCCACTAGTTTTGTATTGAAATGAAAAAAAATACGAAAAGAAAATACATAAAAAGCAAAGTTTTGTTCTTCCTTGGTTGGTCTCTCCCTCTCCAATGTGTCTGCTTGATTGCATTTTCAAGAATTATTTCTTATCTCTTATATTTAATTTTTTTTTTCTTCCTCATTTTTTTCATTTCAAAAAAAGTTTTCTGGTTTATTATACGCTGTTTATAGTTTTAAAATAAAATGGATTTCTTTTCGCTCTACCTTTACATTTTCTTGATTATTTTGTTATATTTTGTATCTCATTTTTATGTTCTGGTTCATATTCATATAAATTGAGAGTGTTGTTATACAATATTTTTCATTAAATAGGTTAGATATTAGTTTTATTATTATTATTTTTATTATCAAAGGTGAATAGAGAATGAAAAAAATCACAGTTCAAAATCTAATGAGCTAGCAAGTTAGTGTAGTTTATCAACTTCAAAAATACAAGTTTTCCAAATGTGAACACAAAAACATAAAACAAGCGAAAAAATTAAAATCTGAAACTTGTACAATTTGTTATGAGTAGAACCTCTGTCAATAATAAGTGAAAATTTTTCTATTGATGAGAACCAAAATTGTACAAGTTTCAGATTTTAATTTTTTCCCTTGTTTTATGTTTTTGTGTTCACATTTCCAAAACTTGTATTTTTGAAGTTGATAAACTACACTAACTTGCTAGCTCATTAGATTTTGGACTGTGATTTTTATTTATTATTTTTGAGTGTTGATTAAGATTCCTAACATTCAAAATCAAGCGATACATAAAGCACATTCCTTTAAGAGATGAATGAGATGTGAATGAAAATTTGTGTTGTATGAGAAAATATTTTCCTGTACATTTTAGATATGAGGTGTCTTAGGCAAAGTTGTTCAGATTCATAAGAAGAAAATTTTGGCATGAAAATTTTCCAATTTTCCCGGAAAATTTTGGAATTTTCCACCTGGTCACCCTATTTTTTTGTATAGACACCCTATATTTTTTTGATCCATAAACACTCCCACGGTGAATACGAACATAAGTCTAGAACATTATATGGGTCTCAGATGAACCGTTCGGGCGCTACGCGGTCTTCAAGAAAAAAAAGCGACTGCAATATAAAACTTGTAAAAAAAAGAGGAAAAAAATAAGAACATCGTCTTCATTACAGCATGGTGTTAAAATAAAAATGAAATTGTGGTGGATGAATTTAAATGGGAAAAATGAACTACTTGAGATTATTGTTAAGTGCATTGACAAAAAATTTGTTTTGAGTACACTTTTATAAGGGCATCACCTCGGTCTCATTGAGTCTGATTGTGGTCACCTTAATATGAAATGAGGAGTGTTCAAGGCGCTTAATGGTCAGTTTATCGATCTGAATTTGTTTTTCTTTGGTTTTTACCTCCGAATTTTGATTTCTGATTCGGATTTTTGATCAAGGCTTTTCAACGGTCGTCGGGGCAACATTTGAACACGATTCCCATCGCCACCTAGACAGAAATTTGCACTTTCAACCTAAAACCAGCGGGAGACCGTGGTTTTGGGTTGAGAATGTAACACAGCTAAGTTCATTTGAACAATGAAAATATCTAGGTCTCATTTTGATCAATATTTTACAGTTTCTATATAAAATGAAACATTTCAAGCAGTATCATATCTGTATTTTATATTGGAATAGTTAAAACTTTGCCATGCAATCAAATAAATCGCATATCTATTGAAGATAAAATAAAAATATCAGCAGAAATAAAAAATTAATACAGAGGCATTTCGTACTTTTCTTATTATTTTATTATCATACTAATTTATATTTTTAAATTTGAAACAAAAAAAAATATGAGGAAAATTCATGAGCGTGAAGTTAGCACCATTGCCAACGGACATTTACCAGCACCTGAAATATACCAGAACGGAGGGAATTTGTGCTAAAATTAACTTTTAGAAGACTATCGAATGAGACCTTTCAGGCATTTGCCAGATGTCCTTGTGACCCATGCGCCACTGCCCAGAACATGAAAATTTTTAACCGAAATTTAACAAATTTGATCTAAGTGCTAGATTCATTTTTCCTACTGTATCCTCAATTGGGCCAGTAAGTGCTACTAAAAATGCACAAACGAATGGTTTCAATGTTACAGTTTCTTATTTTTTTAAATTTTTATAATTTTCTATGATAACAATGCAGTTGAATAATGATGTGAAATTCAATCTCTCAGACCATGAACAACTTTATCATCTCATGATTTTTCCTTAATTTGAAATGTCAAGGTCACTCTTTTTTTATAATTTGATTTTTTTTCCCTCAGTGTTCATTTTCATTGTAAATTTAATGCTAGATTTTTAATTTCCAGCTGTGAATAAAAAAAATGAAATGATATGACTACAAGAAAAGCAATTAAAATAAAAATTAATAATCATAATCATAAGAAGAAAAAAATTTCTGTTACGCGACTGACAATGAATTTATAACCCATAAAGTTAAAAGCAATTAACGTGACAGTTTTATTTGAATCCTCTGTTTTTAATGTCTTTTATTACATTTCATATTTTTTTTTCATTTTTATTTATTCATTGAAATAAAAGCTCAATTAAAGCAATTTACTTAAAAGATCACTAATATAAAAAGACGAAATTAAAAATGAGAAGAGAATAAAAAGTAAAATTTTTTTTCACACATCATAACTTTTATTGTTTTTTTTCACCGGAAAAAAAGTATTTTTCTGGGTTAGTTTGCAATGCAATGCAACGAAGAGGTTTTTTTTTATTACCTTTCATGGTTGAAGAGAAAAATTTATTACAGACATTTAATAAAAAGCACACATAAAACATAATTTTATTTGAATAAAAGTAAAATTTACTTTGAAAGCAAAAAATTCACTATGAAAGAGCCCACTTCAAATCATCATTAACTTAATTTAAAATGTTCCAATGATATTACGGTCATTGTCACATAATTTTATCACCACAATATACTTATAATTTTAAAAAGCATTTTAAACCATGAATTGTGTGTGGTTTCTATAACCTTAAAACCGATATTATATATGTAATTTCCTGTTTAAGTCGTGTTTGTATCAAATTTATATACTTTTCAATGAAAATGACTTGTAAAATCTGATAATAGACATAATAAAATGCTTTCTTGTTGTTATGAAATTTTTTCCCTTTAAACTGCTTGATATTTGATTCACGTATTAATATTGTACACTTAAGCTCAGTCCATTGTGATATTTTTTTCATTTTATTTTATCATAAAATTACAAGTTTGATCCTCAATTTAGTTATGGAACGTGTTAAATTGAAGCCAATTTGGGAAATTTCTTGTTGTATCGTAATTTGAGGATCAAATTTACAACTTGGCTCATTTCATTCCCAATAAAAATGATTACACTTAAAAAATAAAAGTAATTATGCTCTATATTAAGGCTTATTTAATGATACTTTACCAGTTTTTAATGGTTGTAAAAATGCGTGTACAGATTTAAATGAAACACAGTTGTGTAGTGAAAGAAAAATAGGAATAAATTCATTTTGCTGCATGCAATATACATGAAACATATTTCAAATACAAGAAGAATATTGTTTGCACTAACGAGAAAAGTTTTATTTGAGTTTAAAATTATTGCTTGCATACTTGATCCCCCATTCAAACAATTTTATTATTTAAATCCGTTTCTTACACTTTCTCTTCGTAGTTTTTTAGTTTAGTTTATCCTAAAATATTTATATTTTATATCCTTAAATATTTACTAACTTTTTGAACATTTCTTTACAAATCATGCCAACACATAAAACGATATCAAATCCGGAAAATGACTCCAAATAACGAGTTACGAAAAACGAAGAGAGATTAACTTTATCTTATTTGTCAAAAAAATTAAATGTAAAAAAATAAAATAAACTTGGTTGGTTTGCATTTTGCCCTTAGCTTAGTGTGACTTATATTAAATGCATCAATTTGAATTATTATACGGAGTTAAAAATAAATAACTTAACACCCTGACACATTTTCTCGGTTCCTGTCTCACTCAACTTGACAAAATAATGCAAACTTAAGCATTTAATATAAAATTTATATACTCAAGAGTTGCTTCTAATAAAATGTATGTTAGAAAATGTTACGTATATCTGAATAGTTTATTTCCTTTTTTTATTTTTATAAATTTTACCGTACTTATAAATTTATAAATAATAATCTTTGTTGTGACACTGTCTTATAATATAAAGTGAACTAAATTTATATTGTTGTGATATGAAGTTGAAGTTTAAATGCAATTTGATGCATTTTAATTCAATTTTTACTATTTTCAGGCATGTGAGCATAAATAAAATGGAATGAATGAAGTGCATTAACATAATTTTTTTAAGTTTATCAAACAATGAGGGATAAAATCATATTATTTTATGTTTTTTAATGCATTTCGTAAGAAAAAATGCACTATTACAGACGGTTTGTCCGCCGTCACTCTGTAAATCTGTACCATCCATAAATCCGGATGCACCATCGGAGCGAGGTCGGTTTTTTTTATTAGATAGAGAAGGTCATAAGAATGATTTAAATTCATTAGCTTTGAGATTGGGTTCATGGATTGGGCTCCAGGTCCTCCAAAGCCTAAAAATACGTTAAAAACCGTTAAAAGTTTAAAAAATTGATAATTGGTTTTGTTGGATGGAGAATTTTACTGAAATAAATTGGCTCTGAAATTAAGCTCCAGAGCCTGAAAACAGTCAAAAGCCCAAAATCTCTGATTTTTTCAAAAATTATCATAATGGCGGTAAATTTTCAAAATGGCCGTTATTTTCAAAATGGAGATTATTTTCAAAATGGCGGTTTTTAATAAATAAATAATAAAAAAAAACGCCATTTTGAAATTTTTTTAAACATTCAGCCATTTATTGATTTATAATTATTAAAATTAAAACTTAATTATATTCAATGAAACGAGTCCCATCGAAATGCACTTTTCTAAGCCGCCCAGTGGTTAGAATTTCTCATTTTTTTTCAATACAAAAAGTTCTTCATTTACATGGAAAGGGCGGAAAACTTTTG
This sequence comes from Culicoides sonorensis, assembly GCA_900002565.1. Taxonomy (NCBI): domain Eukaryota; kingdom Metazoa; phylum Arthropoda; class Insecta; order Diptera; family Ceratopogonidae; genus Culicoides; species Culicoides sonorensis. Next base: position 267,639 of record LN483413.1, read on the forward strand.
AATTTCATGTTATGTGTGTGTGTGTGTGATGTTTTTATTTTAACCCCATTGTTTTTATAACATTAATAGTGCAAGTAAATGATGTGATTTTACGTTTTTTTTATGAATTTCTTGTTTTTTTAAAAAGTTTTTGAAAGAAACAAGATTTTTCTTCATTGAAATTCAACAAAATAAATTTCAGATGAAAACAAAACATCTTGAAATGAGAATAAAAGATCTTATTTTTTTTTTTTGAATTGTATTATAACTTTATTTAACTTTTAACTACATCTCTTGTAACGTAAGACAAATGAATGCATCTTTTTGTTATGAAAAACATTTCAGATGTCAAGTCCATGTAATTTTTGAAAGAATTTAATAAATGAATGAATGAAGAGGGAAATTATGACATGAAAAGTTTTGAGTTTAACCCATTAACCGCCTCTGCTAGAAATATTGAGTTTAAAGTAAAATTTTCCTCTAGAATTTGTTCTGGCTGTTAAAGTGGCATGATGCAAAAAAAATTCTACAAAGTATTGTTTGGATGCCTTATTTTTAGGCATCGCGCTACACGTTCTATAGGTTTTATATGGATGCCTTTTTTTTGGGTCTTGATTGCCTAAATTTTAGGCATTAACTCGCAAAAGGGTGAATAATTTCTGTTTCGATGAAATTTCTGGGCTTCATACAAAAATTTTACATGACAGCCATTTGACAGTGTCGTATAATGCCACAGAAATACGTACAGAAATCTTGTACAAAGAGCGGCGTTTAATGGGTTAAATTTTGTTAAGAAATTCTTTTCTTGACCACTCTCAACCCAATACCAGCGAAAGTTATGATTAATTTGACATTTTTCGACTCTGATCGAATGGACATCTCATTTTTATGAACAAAAAAGACTCTTCAATGTCCTATAACCTGAATTGAGATCACATGACAAAACAAAACTTGACAAAATAAAACACTGTTCAACTTTACAATTAAATAAAAGTTAGCATATTAAAGTTCTGAAGTAAAACATCCGGTTTACAAAATACATTTAATATTTATTTAATTCCAAAAATTCATGTCACAAAATTGTTCATTTTACTTTTCTGGTTTCTGGTTACACATTTTTTTTCTAACTACATCTAACTACATTAAAGGAAATTGCATATTTGATACAGATTGTGCATTGAAAGTTCGAATGAGTAAGAGATAATGTTTTTTTTTTTTTGAATGAAAAAGGAAAATTTAATTAAAATGACTTTGCAAGACAAACAAAACAAACCAAAACTTATTATCCCTAAAGGTTTTCTTTACATTTTACATTTATTTATAACATAAAATATATATATTGAAGATATATATTGAGATAAATGAAGAACATTTCAATTTTTGGCATCATCATAGAATATTAATGCAGTTTCATAACACACATGTGTGTGTGTGTGTGTGTTTGTATCTAAATTTTAGAGATTTTTCGAAATATTTACATTAAATCGACAATAAATATTGTTGGTAAGAATGCAATAAACTTTGTCATCATCATCAGTTTACTTAGACGATCATCATTATTACTATTATTTTGTATCTTGTTGTAAAATTGTATCAGATTTAAGTAATTGTTTGCACATGTCTTGAGGACATTTTTACAATAAATTCTATTCTATTTATTTTATTTAAATTGAAAATATCCCAAACAAAATATTAAAATACTTCATGACAAAAATTCCTAAAAATATCAAGTTAAATTGAAATTTTTACATATACATCGATGGAGCCGCCTTGTTATTGTCAAAATTTAAATTTAAAATCAATTTTGCCTCAAGTGACAATCAAAAAAGCATACACAAAGGAAACTAAATTAATTGACCAGTATTATTTCTAATCCTATATCAATTTACGTCATATCAAGTTAATTTCAATAGAAATTATACAATGAGTTTATTGGACAATCTTATATGAGTTTTGATATTTTAATGAGATAATGTCAGAATCAATGATACTTGAAACATAAATTTCCTTATACCCCAAAAGTGAAAATTGACATAAATCTAATAAGTATCTAACTGATTTGTTGATTAACTCGATAATAATTTTACATTGATTAATAATTAAAGTAGATTTATTATTATCATGTAATTGTATGCATTTTGAGGAAGTCATGTGTGTATTTTATGTGAATGTAAAGGATCAATATGAAAATTAATGAGTGTGTAATTAGATAAAATCGGATTGTCTTATTTGAATTATATAATTTTATATTGTAACTGAATTAAATTAAATGGATTCATTGATTTATTGTTAAAATGTGTGTCATAGTTACCGATTTTGATGAAAGTTGAAAGAGAAAATCCATGAAAATTGTGAAACTGTGTTGAAAAACTTCAGAAAAAAGTACTCAGAGAGAGAGAGATATAGAGAGAGAATAAGAGAGTGGAATTTCATATTACATACAAAAAAACCATGAAAACTCAACAGGTGTTTCAACATTTCAATAGCACATAAATTCAAGTTCATGAGTCCTTATCCGTTGTCATGACACCCCTCATAATAAAAACAACACAACACAAAAAACTTTTTCATTTCAAACATATTTTGCTTCAACTTCATTTCATTCAAATATAATATTCAAATAAAAATGGAACTCGATTTAAATAAAATTGATTACGTTCAAGTTGGAATAACCGGACCTTATGCACTCGCTGTCCTGCCTACACCAGAAGGTGACAAACACAAACAACGAGTTGCAGTTGCTTCACAAGAAGGTCACATCGTTGTATTTTCCCTCAAAAAGAATGAGGTTCAAGTTCACTTTAAAACGTTAGTTGGACCCTCAATTTCAGCCATTCACTTAGGAGGAACTGTAAATACGCTACCTGATAAGGTTTTTGTAGCATCAGAAAATCGCGTTTATGGGTTCAATAAAAAGGGAAAACAGTTTCTTGCATTTGATACTAATATGACTGAGAATATCAAATGGTGAGTTTTCTCATTTTTTAAAGATATCAGTTCTTTAAAATAGTGTCATTGTAATTTCAGTATGTTTGTACATGGAACAGATTTACTCGTTTGTGGCAATCACGTGTTCAATCATTACAAGGATTGCGTTGATAGCGGTTCATACTTGTGTGGTGATACCATTGTAGATGTCGCTGCAATTTATCTACCTAATGTAAGACTTTTCATTAAATTTCAATAACTCACTCATACAAATCATTTCATTTAGACATCACGCATGGTCGTTGCCCTGGCATGCTCTGGTCGAGTGATTCGCTTACTCGAATATTCCCGTCTACGTTCATCGCTTGAATTGACAAGTGTCCCAACAACACTTCATGTCCCAATTAAATCACCTGATAGGTTATTTTGTGGTTTTGCTGATGGACAAGTTGTTGTATTTCATATAAATCCTGTGTTGATTGACATTAAACGCGAGACAGTTGTTGAAATCAATGAAAATCGGAGTGCGATTTCGTGTATTGATACATTTGATGTCACTGGTGATGGAAAAGTTGAATTGTTAGTAGGAAAAAGAGATGGCACTGTACAAATTTACTCATTACCTGATGATAATGACATGGATTTGGGGAGTGCACTGATTTATCAAGGGGTATGATATGAAATTTTCAGTGAAATTTAAATTAAATTAAATATTTTTATTAGAATTTTGGTGAATCAATTTCATCGGTTAAAGGTGGGTGTGTGAGACAAAATGGTTACACTGAAATTGTGGTCGTTTCTTATACTGGACTCGTATTTGGTTTGACAACACAGTGCATCAGTCAGAGTTTTAGTGATGTTAAGACAATGAATTTAGAAGGAAATAACAACGTTTCAACGCAAGATGACGAGTTCGAAGAATTGAATAAACGTTTATTACTTGAACGTGAACGTCAGCGATCATCTTCAATTCTCTCATCACAGCTGAATTCTTTGCCTAACATCCATGTAAATGACTCACTCATCCTGAACAAGGAAGAGGGCTCCTATGACTTATCAATTGAAATCCCAATGATTATCGATTCAATTATGTTTCAATGTGACTGCCCAATTGAGTTCCTATCAAAAGAAAATATCGAAATTCTCGAGCCCAATGTCATCGAAGGCACACATTTCATGGCAAATTATCATGCAAAAGTACCCAAAACTCGAAACGATTTCAAGTTTCGTACAGTTGAAGGTCAATATGGGACATTGCAAGCATTTGTGACGCCCGTTAACAATCCAGGACTGATTGAAGGACGCAAATATGATATAAAACCACTCTCATTACATATAAGAATTCATCGGGATTTGGATAATTTGAGACCATTCAATACGTTGACATTGAAAGGAAATTTCTCGCAAGCTGAGATGCATAGTTGGCTGAATAATTGTATACCGGAGATGCCGGAACGGATGAGTCAGGGCGAAAATGTGCCACTTTTATTTAAACATGTTTTTGTAACGACAATATTGAATTGTGAATTTAACAAGGGAGTCGCAGAATTTAAAAGTGATAATTTATCAACAATTTCAATATTGAAGGAGTATCTAACCAAAGAAGCCACGAAAAAGAGAATTAAATTGGAGATCTCTCAAAGTGGGTTATTTGAAATTTTAATTTCATTTCAATAAATTTCAAATTATTTTCAGATATCAACGATTTAAGCATCCCACACATCATTAAAATCCTTGAGCCACAATTGATTGCTCATGTAGTCCTTCGTGAAGATCATAAGCTGTTACAAGCTTTACTTGAATTGGATTTGACGACTCAAGAGGAATTTGACATACTTTCACCTGAATATCAAAACATCCTCAATAACAAGGAGAATATCCTTGAATTGTATCGAAAAGATCCCCCAAATATTAATCGCTTATATGGATTTTTAACGGATTTGTACATCGATCGTTTCAAATTCAAAGGAATCAACGTTAAAACCAAGATTCCAATTTTAATTAAATTACTTGAAGAGTATCAATATGATACGATAATCGAATTTTTCCTTGGTGGAACAAAAAGTAACGAGAATTCAATGGAAAATTCATAAAATTATTTATTTGTATCAAATAAAATGGTTACAACTTTTCAAAAATAACACACCAATTTCCTTGATCGTAGTAACTTTTGATTACTTTAATTTCTGGTATTTCATTGCAAAGTGATTCCAATTCACCTTCATTAAAGACGTGATAGTACCTTAAAAATGTTTTGGACTCAGTTGACTCAGATTGAGATTTTCCTTTAAGTTTCCAAGGCACTAAGACGTCTTGATGCACGAATTGTGTTCGATTTGTGTGGACTGGCAATGAAACGCCATTTTCAAGTTGTTCAATTTGAATTTCTTTCTTATTTTCAGTTTCTTGTGTCATTTCCTCACTTTTCTTCCTGATTCGTCGATTATTTTCCTTATTTTGACGTAAGTAGCTCGATTTCCTTGAATCAGCCTCCTGATTCTTAGCCCAAACATAAATCAATCCCCGTCCAGTCGGTCTCAAAATTCGTGCCATTTCCTGAATTGCCTTTTTCCTCCTTTCATGTGTCACTAAATGGTGTATTACCGCAATACTGATACATCCATCAATTGTGTTATCTTGACATGGAACCGCCAAGCAATCACATTGAAATACATTCAAATTCCTGTCCAAACAGACTTTTAATAAGCCCTCACTTCGATCACATCCAATCATGCAAATATTTGGATTAACATTCAGGTATTTTCCGTTTCCACAACCAATATCAAGGAGAATTGAATCTGATTCAAATGTTTCGAGAAACGATTTCACTTGCGGCCACGGTGAATGTCGTGTCTCGCTGAAATGAGATGCAATTTCATTGTATACTTGATGCACGTTTTTTTGCTCTAATTTTGCAGCTGAATCAGAATCTAGATGAATATCATGCTTCGGTTCAATCTGATTTGCACTTTTCTGAGAGTCACACAATTTCGGATATTTACAGCTGCATGGTCCTTCTCTTAATCTTAAAAACATTAATTTTACTACTAATTGTATTACAAGAAAAAAAAAATACTCACTGTCTAAATGTGCATGAAACCCTCGTTGTTCGTCTTTGCATACTCAATCCTTCAGCTTTTGGAACGACATCCGTTAATCTTGGTGTTATGGAATGCGTCCACCCATATCGACTCTCACCCGACATTACCAAGAGAGATCGTTTCGGTAAATAAATGCATGAATGATTTTCTTCATTGCGAAATTCCATCACCGTATCACCTTGTAGCGATAATGACACAATGGGATCATTAAATGGACTATGAGTATCAACGTGTGGTGGAATTCCTTGTCCTGGTTCATATTTATTGACTGTCATTTGTTCTGGAGTAAAATATGAAAATTGAGGCATTTTTTCATGTAACCTTTCAATGACCAATGAATTGAATTCAGCAGGAATTTTTCTATCCAACGGTTTACTTGGATCAACGGTATTCGATCCATAAATGAATTCAAATCCAAAATGCTTGACGAGACGATGTTTCAAGGTTCCATCACTTGAATCAGAAACATTAATCGCTTGTAATAAAGTTCGTTCCTCTTCTTCATTGATAAAATCTGGAATTAAGAAAATTCCATCGGGGTTAGGCCTTGACCACGGATTTTCAACTCGTAAGATTTTATCACAGTAACTCAAATACAAAACAGCATCATTTTGTCCTAATGGTGCCACAGCATTAAGTTTATCAAGAATTTTAGTTGAATCTTCAATTGTTTTAAATAAAATGAAACAGTACGATTTTCCAGGTACCATCGATATTTCTTGGACAGTCACATCATGCTTGTGAATCTCCTCTAAAAGTCTTTCAAGTGTCAATCCCGTTAACAAACCAGCATTCAATATAGCAATGAACTGTGAAAATATAGAAAATTCACTTAAAATATATTTTTGATTTTCATTTATATGTTACCTGAGTTGGATTGTCAGGAAATTCGATTTCCATATCATTTTTAAGAAGAATTTTACATCGCTGTATTTTCCTTTGAATTTTTGATGCTTGACTTTTTGATAATTTCATTTAAATTTCAAAATAAAATAATTTTTTACTTTGCATAAAGCACGCAAAACATGTGTTTTTGTTTACATTTAAATGAGTAACTTTCATATTTGAATTTCAAACCACCTTTTGACCGTTAAATTTCATTTCAACTGCCACTCATTTTACTTGAATCAGATGATTGTCAAAATTTTGACATTTCCAAAAACATTTTGAAAATAATGATGTAAAAGTCTCTTTTTTACACAAAAATATAATTTTTTGGACAATTTTAATCTAAATCACGAGTCTTCTTAATTGAAACTAAAAAGAAAAATTTAAAAATCATTACATCTGACAGCAGCTGAAAAAACATGATTAAAGGAATTGTGAGTCCTTTTAATGTTAATAAAAAAAAAGTAATAAAATTTGTCCTTGAACATGAAATTTTTAACTTTAAATGGAGAACCGGATTAATAAACCTTCATTTCATATTTAAACTTATTACATAATTATAATTCAATGATTTTTCTCTTGATTTTAGTTGATATTTGCAGCCGGTGTCTATTCTGGTATCTATGCAGCGTAAGTTTGAAAAAAATTCTATAAAAATTTATAATTATAACGAGTCCTTTTAATTCCAGACAAAATTATGAAGTACCACGAGTAGATGAACCGGCAGCTCTGATAGAGCAAACAATCGAAAAATTGAAGAAAATCGCTGAAGAGAATAAGAAAAAGTAAATGAGGATATTAACATATAAATTTATACTCAATTTTTGTTAAATATAATTTGAAAAAAACAAAAATATACCAATTTTAAGTCTAAATAGTGATTTAAAAATTATTTTATTATGAAATAAAATTAAATCATCAAACCGTTACATTAAAAATGAATTTAAATTAAATTAAAGCAATGAAACCCCTCCACCATAGTACTCAAGTCTGGATTGTGGTTCTACAAAAGCCAGCCAATCTGACGTATGTGTTGGCAATAATCCCATACTATGACACTTGTACAGAGCTAATCCAATATTGACTAGATTTCCAAGGAAAAATACGAATTTTTGTCCACCAGCTTGCGTTCCCTCAATCAATTTAAATGTTGCCTGTGTCGAAAATAATGCCTTGATCTGTCGAATTAACATCATACCCACCATCATAATGGGAAAAATTGAAATTGAATTTCCCGACATGTACATGAAAAGAAGATTCATGGGAACTTGTTTAATTGGAGCAAGGGCAATATCCCAACTTTTCTTGATAATTAATCGGGATTGGTCCTCATCTTTAGCAACCTCATTGTGACTTTGGCCGACTGAAAGATTGAATCCTGGTGGCGAAGTCAATTGCATATCAGATCGTGGTCTGAAATTTAACATAAATGATTAAAATTAATGTCATTTGACAAAATTTCATGAAAATTACTTGGTAGTTGTCTCCAATGACCACTTAAATTTCTTTGTTGACGATTTTGTAGCCATTTTACACTAAATTTATTGATTCAATTTAAATTTTTCCTTCTTTTTAATTAAAAAATTATCAATGTTTTGATTAGAACTGTCAAAATCCGGGAATGGCCTTGTCCATTTAGGACGTAACTACAAAATATCTAAATAACTAAAATTTTACAGAAATTTTGTTAAAAGTCGATTTCAATACAACATTTATTACAAATATATTTTAAACTCAATTGAAATTTATAACAAAAGCCATCAAAATACAAATAAAATGTCAAATTTACGAAATTTGCACAACTGTCAAAAAAGGTAACTGTCAAAATACGATGTGCCTTCTTTTATCACTCATTTCCATAGTGATGAAACTCACATGAGTTTATACAAAATAATTTTAGTCTGTTGCCAACTTTCGAATCGTCTGCACTTTTTAAATTTATCAAAATGACCTGTAAAACAATTTATTTTGTATTAATTGTTTAAGAATCTGATTATTTTACCGATAAGACACAAGTATTTGTAAAATTATATTAAAATCAAAGTAGAAGTAGCAGATAAATGTAATAAAAAGTATTGAAGGAATTTCACAACAAAAAATTGAACAAAGAAGAGAAACCTGTTGGCATCAGCAAAAAAAAACACTATAAAATGTGAGTCATGAACATTAATTTTTCTTGGAATGTTATTTCATCTGTTTCTTTTTTTTATTTTTTTTAATGCAGGCCGCGAAATTTTCAACAGACAAGAAATGATCTTCCATTTTTCCCTCCAAACTTGGAATTGCCATTGTTATTTGATCCAGCTTTCCTACAACCAGAGACAGATTCTATTCGAAGATTTAAGGATAAAACTAAAGCCGCACTTCAGAAATTGTTACTTTACTATAAATATGAATGTCGATTGTACAAATCAAATTATCAAAAAATTCTCAAATTGTTGACTGAAGTTGAAGATTCTCTGGTACAAATAAAGCTGGAGAAAATACGATTCGTAAATCGAAAGCTTAAGGTAGTGCCTGGAAGTTTGCATGACTATCATTTAAATGTAAGTTGACTGTCATTTTAACGATTTTGAGAATAAATAATAAGTATATCTTTTTTAAGGTTACTCATGAAGAAATGCCTCAAGATATTGCTGATGGTGATTCTGTCGTACTGAAAACCATGTCAGATGTCCACAACGGTTTTGATAAAGTTGTGGTTCTTTCAATCACACGAATAACAGAAAAATTTCTTGAGGTTCGAACTCCAGATCGCATTTTTAGAATTTTGGATCAAATCCCTTTATATGAAGTAAAATTTCGCAAAGATCGTACCGTATTTCGTTTTGAGCAACATTCAATTTTGAATATCGATGAACGTGTAATTGGCAAAGCATTATTTCCAACTGAATGTGGTGATCCAGCCGATTCTTCAATGGAGTTTGAGTGGTTGAGTAAAGCTGTGCGAACAAATCCCGAACAACAACAAGCAGTTCGGAACATCGTCAATGGGTCAGCATTTCCCGCACCTTACATTCTTTTTGGACCACCTGGAACTGGAAAAACAACCACATTAGTTGAGGCAATTGCTCAAGTGTGGAAATGCAAACCTGGGACAAACATCCTTGTATGTGCCTCGTCAAACTACGCTTGTAATGAAATATTGTCTCGTTTAATGGATTTAGATGTCATTCCAGTGACTGAAATGTTTCGGTATTTGTCGAAAAGTCAGACAAGAAAACTTGACACCATTGATGAAAGAATTTTGGAAATATCCAATATAGATCAAAGACAAATTTTTCACTACCCAGAATTGGAAAGTTTACAAAAATATAGGTTGATTTTTGTTACTCTCGTAACAGCAGGTCGTCTCACATTGAAAGGAATGGGACGCGATCATTTTGATTACATTTTCGTTGATGAAGCTGGAAGTGCTACCGAGGCATCAACAATAATTCCGATTTCAGGTTTAATGTCATATGGAGGGTTCAAAAGACGAAATCACGTTGTTTTAGCTGGAGATCCCAAACAATTGGGACCAATTGTGCTTCATAGACCAGCGGAAAAACTCATGTATGGTAGATCGTTGCTAGATCGGTTGATGGAACGTGACTTTTATAAACCACATCCTGAGACCAAAAAATACAATGAAGCATGTATTACAAAACTGCTTCAGAATTTCAGATCACACAAAAATATCCTTGAAATTCCAAACAAGCTCTTTTATGATAATGAGCTAATCCCTAAAGCACATCATGATATCACAGATATTGCATTGAACAAACGGTATCTTATTAATATGAAAATTCCAATCATATTTCATGCAATCAGTGGTAAAACATTGCAAGGTATTGACAATCCAAGTTTGTACAACATGGAAGAGTGTGATCTGGTCGTTAAATATGTGATTGAAATACTGAAAGAAAAGTATAATGGAAAATTTATGGACCAAAATGAAATTGGGATTATCTCGCCATATCGTAGACAATGCACAGAAATCACTAAAAAGTTGAGAAAAGATAAGAAATTGTGTGATATTGAAGTTGGAAGTGTCGAACAATTTCAAGGTCAAGAAAGGTCAGTTATCATTCTTTCAACGGTGCGTTCCAACACCGATACAATTGGTTTCCTAAATAACCCGAAAAGGCTTAATGTCTCGATAACGAGAGCCAAAGCCCTCTTAATTATAGTTGGAAATCCGAGAACCTTGCAATTGGATAAGAATTGGTATACGCTTATCAAGTATTGTTATGATAACAATGTGATTAGATCATCGATGAAATTTGAGTTGAGGAAACCAGTAAGAGGGTATTATAAAGATAAGATAAAACCAATTCCAATTCGAAGAAATGGAATGACTAATGGAGTAAATCACACAACTGTTGATAAGAAACCTGATGATAGCAATCCAAATATTGATAAGTTATCAAAAAGTTTGAATAACCTTTCAATCAACGGAAATGCCAGCAAAATAGTTCAAAACAAAGAAAACATGAAACGTGATAAGCCAAAACAAGAGCAGAAAAAGACAAATTATTCAATTGTGATGGTACACAAAGATATTCCACCGACACCACCCTCTGAAGAAAGTTCTTCCTTAAACACTTCATCAGCATCTATTTCATTGATAGACGACATTGAATCATCATTTGACAAACTCTCGGTCTCGGATGAAACCTCAGATGACATGGAATTATTAAATGTCGATGAAATTGATGAAGAAATTGAAAATAATTTCATTGCTCCTGAATTGTTGGATGACGAAGAATCTTTAATCGATCATGCAAATTTAGATGATAGTCAAAGTACAAAATTAGTTGATAACGATGAAACTTTATGTGATAAAACTTTAGTTACCGAGGAAAATCAGAGCGACGATACCAAAGCAGAGGAATTCTGGAAAGATTTGGGATTCAATTTTGATCAATTTGGTTTTGTACACTAGGTCATAAGATGCTCAAGAAAAGTTCTCTCTAGAATTTAATGACATAAGTATTAAATTTTTGTGCCTTTTCAGAAAATTTATGAATAAAATTATATTTTTATGACACAAAAATAGTTGAACGTAATCATTTCATAATTTAGCGAAATCGTTAGGAAATCCAGTAAGAGCTGATAAATTTAAAGGCTAATTTTTCTCGTTAAATTCTAAATTTTATTTTCATACAATTTTAACAACTTCAAATTTTTAAGATCAACTTTAAGGTAACTGTAACAAAACTGATTATCGTTTAAATTCAACTTCCAATTATAACAAATTATTACAAAAATTTTAAATTACATATAAAAATTCTTAATACTATCTTCGTCACACTAAAATTTTATTCTAATTCCATTTTAATATTTGTTATCGGAGACAAAATTTCCTGTTTAACATTCACCTCAGAGATTGTTAATTGTTCAATTCTTTCGATCAACGATCTGAATGTATGACTCAGTTTTTCTTCGTACGTTTGAACGGTTTTTCCATTTTCATCTACACATTTTCCATTTGGGGGTCGCAAATCAAATATTGGACCGGTACATGTCAGTTTTTCCTTGCAAAATTTTATCAATTGATACCAATTTTCATCTAATTGAAGTGTGTAAGGATTTCCAATAATGATCAAGAGTGATTTTGCTCGAGTTATCGAGACATTTAATCGCTTAGGGTTATCAAGAAATCCAATGCTTTTTGTGAAAGAACGGACTGTTGATAAAATTATGACAGTTTTTTCTTGTCCCTGAAACTGCTCTACACTTCCAACTTCGATTTCTTTCCATCCAAATCGTTTGAAATTTCCTCGTAGTTCTTGGCATTGACGACGATACGGTGAAATGACTCCAATTTCAGATAATGGCACACTCTGTCCATTTAAACCGTTTTTAACTATTTCACGTACATAATAAATGACTTGCGATACCTCTTTTTGATTGTAAAGACTGAAGGAATTCATTTCTTTTGCGGTACGACCCTCAGTGGCGTGAAATATTATTGGAACGTTACGATTTGGGAGTAAATGCCATTTCAATGCAACATCTGTGATTGTTGGTCCTGCTTTCGGAATAAGTTCACCATCGTAAAACAGTTGATTAGCACAATGCAAAATATCCTTATGAGATCGATAATTATTCAAGAGTTTTGTGATCACTGCTTCGTTATACAATTTCGTGATCGGATCTTGTTTGTACAAATCTGTTTCCATTAAGCGTTCAAGTAAAGATTTGCCCATGCCGAAAATTTCAGCAAATTTACAATGAACAATCGGTCCAAGTTGGAGTGGATCCCCAGCAATAACGATGTTGGTCTTGCACGGTTCTTCCAATGAAATCAACAACGAAATCGGTATAATTGCAGAAGCTTCAGATGAACTCCCAGCTTCATCAATAAAAATGTAATCAAAGAAATTCTTTTTCATTCCATTCAATGCTAATCGTCCGGCTGTTGTGAGTGTCGTTAAAATGATACGATAATGATAGAGCTCATCAATTGAGGGGTGGTCATGATACCCACTGGTAAGATTCGAGATAATGATTAACTCATCTTGGATGTCATCAATTTTATTTAGAGCACTTCTCGAGTAATATCGATACATATCGTTAGTTGGAATGTATTTGAGTAATCGTGTCGCAATTTCATCACACGCATAATTTGATGATGCCGTTACAAGAATGTGTTTCTTTTGTTGTTGTTTCCAGATCTGGGCAATTGCTTCCACTAAAGTGGATGTTTTTCCAGTGCCAGGTGGACCAAAAACGATATACGGAGCTGGAAATGATGAGCCATTGACGATGTTACGAACAGCTTGTTGTTGTTCGTTATTTGAGCGAATTCCGTCACTAAACCACTCGTAGCACACATATTTTTCACTTGCTCTACCACATTTCGATGGAAACAATATCCCATCAATTATTTGAGACTCAAGTGATGATAAGGCATATTGACCCATTCGTATAACTGTCCGATCTTTCCTGAATTTGATGTTATACGGTGTCCATAGCGTTGTACGCACTTGATTCCGTAATTGTCGAAAAATTATATGACCATCATAGATTTTGATGATCATACATTCAATGGGTTTCCCGAGTGGATCTGACAAGTCATCGAGTATCATTGTATCACCTGAATCGATTTCAGGGATATCTGAAACGTCATTAATCTGAAAAAAATATTTAAAAAAATATGAGAATGGACCTTAAGTGTATTAATTAAAAGTCTTACATCAATCGCTTTATTCCTATAATAATACTTGACTTTCTTGTTTGCAATTGAATATTCCTCCAATTTCGCCATTAAATACAAATCCTCAATTTCATTCAACAATTTCAACACCTCCGTATAGTTGCCTCGATTCAATTGATATTCATTTGCTTTAAATTGAATCAACGTTTGATAGGCCTTCATTTTAGTGACATCTAAGCTTTTAATGCCATCCCGAAACAGAAAATCATCCGTGAATAATTTCAAAATATTTTTATCTGGAATGTATTGTGGAAGTATGTCACGATCGTAACGTTTCTGTGATGTTCTTGGTATAATCGCTCGTTTCAAGGTGAGCACATCTGGTAAAGGGCTTTTTATGATGAGATGATGATGTTCAATGTATTCCTTGACACGTTCAGCGTGAATGATAAATGAATAAATTCCACCTCTATCACTAAAATAGTGTTGATTCACTGTCAGTTCTATCATTTCGTTACCACTTAAGAAGCAAGGCCAATCATATTCGAGGATTGTAATGCGATTTGTGTCATAAATTAACTGAACTTGATTGAGCATGAGTCCTTTTCCTTGAAGATTTTGAATTTTAACTACGAAACAACTGCCATCAACTGTGTAAGACATGGAGAAGTGTTGCTGCGAGGTCATGTGTGTCTTAAATTCAGGGAAATTAAACGTTTTTCCATGGATTTCATTGATGTGATTACGACCACCATTTATGAAAAGACACTTGTTACACACAACACATATTGGGACCCCCATTCCAATTAAATTCTGATAATCGTGTTTTTTTGGACGTTTAATCGTCTGCTTGTACTCAAATTTGGCTGGACAAACGCTGTCATTGATTAATTGTTCCTTTTTTTCACACATTTCTATGAAAAATTTCATTAATACTTATTTTGAAAATTATACATACTCACTCCTAGCACTCTCAGCCATTTCCTCCAATTTTTTCACATCAAACATAAACATCTTCTCCTCCTTCGGACAGTTCAATAGATACCCGTGACTATTAAGCACATGTCCAATAATATCAACATCCAAAATATTCAATTCCTTACATTTCAATTTCGTTCTCAATATTTCACGTAATCGATATTTTTTTATTTTGCCAGTCACATGGCTGATTTGATGGGTATTGAATGCGTAGACAAGCAGTGTTCGAATTTCACTTTCAGAAAATGAACCTAAATGGAATTAAATCTTTAATTTAAAAAAATATCAAGCCATGAATTCAATCAAAAATCTTACGTTTATTATGTACTCGACCCATTTTTGTATTGTTTCTCCTAGGTTTTTGTTATCAATCAATGGAACTTTTTTCTAACGGATACGTTTTTTAATTAAAATTTATCACAAATTTCAATTTTGATTAAATTTAAATCGTTTATTGCTTAAAATTGACTTAAAGTTAGTAAAAATAATTTAAATTTTAACAATTAGTAAAGATTTTTAAATGTAAATTAATATTTTTTATCAAAATTAATACAAAAATCTCCTTTAATGATAATTTTTTGACTAAAATGATACTGGTTGTTGCGTTAAATTAAAATAAAATAAAATAGTGACCATGGTACAGTGAGAAAGACTGTCTCACATTCGAGGGTTGTTATTTGGATGCTTTCATTCAAATAAAAATCTCAACGAGTCCTCGTATAATCCAATAAGTAACATGATTCCACATCCAATTAAAATTCCAAGTATTTGAATTAAAATTTGTTTTAATCCACGATCCTTATCGCGCTGCATTTCCGGTACAAGATCGGACAATGCGATGTACATGAAGGTTCCTGCAGTGGCTGCGTAAATCCACTTAGCAGTTTCACGTGTTGATACGAGTAAGCCAAGGGCCATTCCTGGAATGTAAAAGAATTATATGATTAGGATATAAAAATATTGAAATTAAAACTCACCAATAAAACTGAGAATAGATGAAACGACATTTAAATGACATGCTTTTCTAATACTGACACCTGTCTTAAGTAACAATGCAAAATCTCCTAGTTCATGAGGTAGTTCATGACATAATACTGCAAGAGCTGTACTGAATCCTGTAATGGGATCCACCACAAATGCTGCTCCAATTGCAAGGCCATCAGTGATGTTGTGCAATCCATCACCAATGACAACCATCAATGCAACAGGAGTCAATTTTTTTGATCGTTTATGTGTGTGAGATCCATTCATTTCAAAGGACTCTTCCTTAACATTATGACTATGATTATGGGAATGCGTATGTCCACCACCAATTAACGAGAGAAGATTTTCCAATGAATACATGAAAACAGCTGCCATCAAAGCACAGAGACAAACATAAATCGGCTCATTGTGATTTTCATTTCTATTGTGATCATGGAAAGACTCTTCCTCATCATGACTATGTGGCACTAGTGCATGTGGCAATAAATGCATCAAACTATCACCTAACAATGTCCCAACAGCGATTGCAACCAAAAATCCAAGCAAAATATTGTAGTTCGTCGTTTTCGCTATTGGTATGATTAAAAGGCCAAATAAACCACATGCTGATATGATTGATATACTTAAAGAGGCATAAATCCATGCTGAAATGAAAACTAGTTCAATACTTCACCAAAAAAAACGTTATTTTATATTACCTTGAACAATAGTGTACGTTGATTCAGATTTCGGTAAAGGATCTTCAACGCAGTCGTGACCATCAATTTGTACGATCAAAGCAGGACAAAGCTGCAAAAACATTTCAGGTGTAATTTTGAGGTCTTCTATCTCTGGATTATTTTCAATTAAATGTCTCTTTTTCCGCTTTACTGTTGGTTCATAGTCCTCATTTGACTGTGATGTGAGATCATTTATTGACATTGAAACAATATTTAGTGGTGATAAACAATGTTTGTGTGTTTGGTTTTTTGGGGCTGCTGCAATTCATGAGATTATGAAATAGAAAAAATTGAATTAATATTTTTTGCATTTAATATTTTGGGTATCAAAGAGAGACAGTCTTGACTCTTATTCTAAATTCGGGATAAAATTAAATGAAACTATAACTCAATCTAATCATTTAAAAGCAAGTCATAACGGTAAAGTTTAATCACCTTTACTCATGTGATAAACAAACGGCCTTTTTTTAGATTTCGATTAATTTTTCCTTCATAAACTATTAGACATGAATAAAATTTTTTAAGTTTTTGACACAAAAAATTTTATTCATTGTTTAATCTTAGAATTATGGTCATAATTGTGTCCAACATAAGTGTGACAAGTTCGTTACATATCCGTTACACATGCGTTACATTATGATTCTCACATGAGTACTTACTTCGTGGATGCAATAAAATCCCATCGTGTTGATGTGAATGTCCATGTAATTTTTTAAATACAATTGAATGCCATTCTGTTGTTTGACTATTGTTCAAAGCATCCCATAGATTTCCTGGTATTCGGACACCTTCTGGACGATGAACTTCAATTGTATGATTCACACTGAATTTTAGGTTGCCGAGACCTAAATTGAACATGAGGTGTTCAAAGCCCTATGGAAATGAAATTGAAAGGTTCAGTGAAATAATTTTAATTTGAATATTAAAGGACGTTAAATTCGCGGTGAACGGCAGCATGGTCCTATGATGCAATATTATTCGTTAATTTCTAAAATCGCACTTAATTTCCACGAATTCGATGAAAGTAAACAATTCTAAAGTTCAAAGTTAATACCTCAAAATTTATGATTCCCTCACTTCCATATTTATTAAAGATATGTCTAATAAATTTATTGTATTGTTTATCACTATTTTGCTGACGATCACTCTTAATTTTGTTAATATCATCAAATACTGAACTTGAATTAGAATTTCCTAGACATACTACAATAAAGTCAAGGATTAAAAATAATAACAATTTTTGTTTCATTGTACCACAATATTTTTAAGATAAACTAAAAAAATAATAGAATTTTAAATAAATTTCGCAAAATGATCTTCGTTTCATGAAAGAAGAAACAAAACTAAGTTAGAATCTGAACTCGAAAGCAAAAAAGACTGATTGTCTCAAGTTTGTTATTGGAGCTGTGATATGAGATGATAACTTATTATTTTTAATTTCCTACATGATGCGAAGAGATTGTAGAGAGACGCTTCTTGTTTTGATATCAAGTGATTAAGTGATAAGAGTAGGAAAAAAACTATCTTATCTTTTGCATGTAGTTGATTCAACTGAATAAAAGTACTAAAACTCTCATTTAAACACATGTATGCAAATTGAAGAAAGTTTGAATGAGATAAGTTCTCTTTGTTGATTTAAGTCGTTAAGAAATCCATCATAATGTGAGATGAATGAGTAAGTGACATACAAATTACACAAAATTCTTACCTAGTGCTTTAATTTTGATGATGAAATGAATGTGTGAGAGATGTTTTCAAAATATTTACTTAAGTTTATGAGTTAAAGTGCTTAATAGAGTCATTATTGCGTCATTATTATTAAATTTGATTGAAAAGCTCTCACTTAGGCTTTTGATTGGCATTCTTGTTCGTTCGAAACATTTCCTTCTAAATTAAAAACACATAAATCAATGGAGCTTGAAAATTGACCTTTATTAATATTTTGTACGATTATAAAATTGACTTATCGATTATAATATGATTAAATTATTATTTAAAAAAACATTAAAATTCTACAGTAAAGTGTTTCAAAAAGTTTAAAAATTACTTAAATTCGATATGCACATTACGATTACACTTTAAATGAACTTTTTTACATGCGTTTCAGTGAAAATTGCACTTTTGAGAGCGGTTTGCTGTCCGTCTGGTATTTCATTTTCTCGAATCATTTCCCATTTTTGTTAAAACTCAAAACACTTGAATAGAATACGGCCTTAAATGAAATGAGCCCCATAAATGTTGACTCAAAGAGCGATGTATAAGTTTTTTAATGTCTCTAGCTCGAATCAATCGAAAGTGGCTGCTAGTCACGTGTTCTTTCGTTCATTCTCTTTAAATTTCTGTAGTGAGAGAGCGAGAGAGATTTAGAAGGCGTGTGAAAGTGAGAGACAAAAATGGCTTCAATTTCACTGAAATGCACTTTCATACACCATTCAATGGTAATTTTCTTAATTTTTGTTATTTAAATATTGTTTTACAAGCTAAGCTTATCACACTATACATAATTTGAAATTAATTTTAATTATTTTAAATAATTTTTTCTGTTTTTCATATTCAAATTGTTATAAATTTAATGATATTTTAATACAGGAAAGCACAATTATTATTGTTTCAATTAATATAATATTTTTTAAAGTTAAATTACTATTTAACGAAAATCTTGGAAGAGTTTTAACTTAATCCTAAGAATTAAAATCATATTGGTCCATTTCTCAATGAAATCTTATCAATCAATTTTTTCTTGATTCGGCACACACAAAAACAATTTCTGACAAATCAAGTTGATGCGCTGCGACGTTTCTGTTAACCATTTTTGAGGATGATGAATTGTTGCATAGTAAACGGGTATTCCAAGCAAAATAACGACAGTTCCGATTCCGGTTTCCCATGGTGATTGGTAAATTGAGCTGATTACAAGAAAACTTGCTGTTATCAAATAAATCACGGGTAGTGATGTGTTAACTTTGATTGGTCGATTAAGATCGGGCTGTTTTTTACGGAGAATCAGAAGACCTGCAACTGATAGGAGGATGAAAAGTGCTTCCACATAACTCACGTAATTTATGAGGGAATATACGTTATCGATGAATAAGAGAGCGACGGTTATAATGCACTGAAATGAAATGAATTGTGATGAATTGAATTCGAAAGTGAAAATTCATATAAAATTTACCATGAACAAAAGTGATGGAATCGGTGTAAGGAAATTGATATTAATAAGGGAAATAGCGGCAGGTAAATGTCCATTTCTTGCACCTACAAAAAATAGACGGGACGATGCAAAGATTGCACCATTCAATGAACCGAACGTTGAGGCAGCAACAAATAAAGGCATTGTCCAAGCAAACCATCCCAACATTTTATCACCAAATGTTACCTTAAATGTATAAAAAGGGAAAATTAATTGATTAAATTTAAAGGAAAACAATTTCTTAAAACAATTAAAAACTTACAGCAACAGCATCTGATGCTAAAATTTGATCAATAGAGAGCACAGAAAAATACGCAATATTTGTGATGACATAAATTATGGTAATTACTGGCATACTGATGCATATCGCTCGAGGAAGATTCCTAAAAAAAATTAATGATTAATTTAAATTACTGTCAAACTTAAAGGAAAATAATTTCGTAACACACTGATATGGATTTTTAAGTTCCTCTGTAACAAAATTCAAGTAATTCCATCCTGAATATGAAAATAAACCGCTATAAAACGCTAATGCAATATATCCAGGTGTCGTCTTAGATCCCTCAAACGGCTCACTCCAATGCTCAAAATGACCGGAAATCAAATAAGAGGCACCAGCACCAACGATAATCAGGAGTGCAAATACTTTTGTTGCAGTAAATGTGTCAGTGATGCGAGTCACCCATTTTACATTGTAACAATTTATTCCTGTTAAAAGGCCTTTAAATGTAAAAAAAAGATTAAATTAAATTAAATTAATTTAAGTCAATGAACAAATTCATTCAAGCATACATGTAATGAAGGCAGCAATTAACCTAACAGCCCAATATGGTGGATCACACATAGGCCAATACGGTTGCAGGAGATATTGGGCGAATGCTAAGGCAGTTATCGCATTTCCTGTTGGTACGAGAATCAATAATGCAACCCAGAGATACAAAAAGGCTGGAAGGGGTCCAAATGACACACCAATATAAGCGTAATCACCACCTGACTTTGGTATCATTGTACCTTAATATGAAAGAAAAACAAAAAATGCATCATTTAATTGAGTGTGTGTGAGGCTATTATTAGAATTAATTGCATTAAAATAAATCAATGTCAATCAATGTGTGATCTTGATCTTATTAAATTAAGACTTACCAAGTTCTGCATAACATAAAGCTCCTACCATGCTCAGCACTCCAGAGAGCACCCACACAATTAAGGCCTGTCCCGTTGAACCTGAATTATCTAACACACCTTTGGGTGAAATGAAAATTCCAGATCCAACAATGACACCCACAATTATTGCCACACCATCTAATAATCCTAATTCTTTTTTCAGCTGAACTCCATCACTCGAGGCAGCATCTCCATTACTTTTGTTATCAGGTTTTGAACTTTCATCAGCGAAGAACGCTTTCGGAATTGGTTCACTCACAGAAGCGACTTTTGCCATGATTTGTATTTATAATTTAATAAGGTAATTTTATTCTTATTTTTTATATCAAAAATCAAATTTGTTGAATTGACTTCAGTTGAGTAATAATTGAATTCAGTGTATCATGAGGATTTATTTAATATTCTCATTATGTTTCATTAATTATGTGCGAGGTTCTTATTCAATTTTAGGTAAGGCGATTATTGTCAATGATTTCAGTGGATTCAATGAAGATGAAATTTTATGGAGAAGAGGTGAAGAGTTGTAATTTAATTGAAATTTGTTCTGAAAATATAACAAAAATATAAAGAAAAAAAATTAATGTAAGATTATGCGTCTTTTCATCGTTGAAATGTATTCAAAGTGGAATGGTATCATGATCAAATTCAATACTGCTGATTCTTGAAAGGAAAGAGATCAAATGAAGTGCGAAATGGATACGAAAATAAAATTGAAAAATGTTGAACGTGAACGCCAATGAAAAAACGAGCGCATTTTCACGTCCAATATAGCTTTAAAAGGAAAATTTAAAAATTTGTGGAACTTAAGATGTGGATCAAAGTTGTGGAATTTAATGTGTAAAACTTGAGAGACGGACGCCGCCTGCTCCTTGAATACACATTTTATTCAAACTGGACGAAAAATATATTCAAAAAAAAAACCTGAAACCAAAAACAAAAAGCACGTGATTATCAATTTTCTTATTTTTAAAACTTCTAACTTTTAAGAACATGACGATCACCATGTTACACATATTATTTGGCAGTTTTTGACTCATTTTAACATGAAACTCATTAAAATTACGTGTTTCAAGTTGATCCCAAGTAAATTCTTCTTCCATATTTTCTTTTCAATTTGCAAAATATTACATTTCATAAGATTCCCGCATAAATTATGGACACATTTCATAAAACGATTATATGGGCATAAGAATAATTCGTGAAACGACACTCTAAAATTCAATTTGAAAAGCTAAGATACGTGCTGTGAATCAAATCAACTACTTTTTTTTATTATATTTGAAATTATATTTTTTATAATGGATCACATTGAGAGGATAAGCAAAACTTGTTTGAGTTCGCAACATAACTGAAGCGATTCTACTACATTCACCAAAGTCGGATTAAATTAAAGGAACATTAAAAACGTGATTTTTTTTCACATCCAATTTTTGACACAAGACACTCATTTTTCAAAAAAAATAATAATAAAATCATCGTCAATCAACGAAATTCCGTCTCAAGATTCATAAATCAAAATAAATTTGAAACAATACACACAAAAAATAAAATAAAATAAATATTAAATTGTGCGTAATGAAAATTAAAGTAAACAACAATGTTTGAGTTCTAATTCCATTAAATTTACCAAAGGGCTGACATTGACATGAAACTAAATTCAAAATATTCAATTAACATATGACGAGACAGGAGACACCCTACTCCAACATAGATCATGAATCAAATGATTAAAATTTGACTTTTATTATATTAAAAGCATCGTGCCTCCAAAATTATTTTGACATGATGTGTATGAAAAGGCAAAAAAAATGAAAAAAAAAGTTAATAGGCATAATATTGTTTTTATTTAAATCACAAAATAATAATCATCAAAAAGTGACAAGTCAATAAAAAATTGAATGAGTAAGTCGAAACACTTGAATTAATTTGAAAGTTTACAATCAAAGTTTTGCAGTTCATTGACTCAAAACAATACTTTTTTTGTTGCTGTAAAAAAAGGTGGCAATAAAAAAATTTACTTAGATCAACTTTGAGTTTTTATGTTAATGTTCTTAATATTATTATAAAAATGAGAAGTACCTAATAAGACATAATTCATTAAGAAAGACATCACTTCCTTTCTATTGTTGTGTCATTGTAAGTAAGTATCATGTCTCGGTTTTTGCTTTTCATTTAAACATTTTTTTTAAATTTGAATAGTATTTTGACAATAGACCAATTTCAAGTATCAAATTTATTTGAATTGAAGTTTAAAGTTAGCAAAATTAACGGTTTGAATTAAAAAAAAAAAATAAAATTTAAAAAAAATTGAGCCTATTAGGGTCTTAGAACCGTCTACCGTGCGTAACCCTCTACCGTGTTTTTTGAGGATTTTTTATTAAAATTATCAAGATTGTTCGCAATTCAATGATTGAAAGTAGTTTTCTAACAGAATTGGGCTTATTAGTACATTTCGTAAGAAAAAATGCACTATTACAGACGGTTTGTGGGGGTCGGGGTTTTTTTTATTAGATAGAGGAGGTCTTAAGGATGATTTTAAACTCATTAGGTTTACGATTGGGCTCATTTATTGGGCTCCGGAGCCTGTAGAGCCTAAAAAACCGTTAAAAACGGTTAAAAATTTCAAAAAATATTTATAATTTGTTTTGTTGGGTGGAGAAGTTTACTAAAATGAATTTAAACTTAATGACTCTGAGATTAGGCTCAGGAATTGGGCTAAGGAATTGGGCTCAAGAATTAGATTCCAAAGCCTGAAAATGGTCAAAAGCCCAACATGTCTCATTTTTTCAAATAATTTTTTTTTTAAATTTTCATAATGGCGAAAGTTTTTAATAAGGCGAAAAATTTTCAAAATGGCCGTTATTTTAAAAATGACCGTTATTTTCAAAATCGCGGTTATTTTCATAATATCGCTTATTTTCAAAATTAATTATATTCAATGAAACGAGTCCCATCGGAATGCACTTTTCTAAACCGCCCAGTGGTTAGGAGTTCTAATTTTTTTTAAAGTACAGAAGCTTCAACTCAACAAAATGAACGATAGGTGTTCTTAAGGTAACGATAGCCGGTAACTCGACCCTAGAAAGACGGACTAGGTGCTCGTTAAAGTGAATTTCTCTTAAAAAATCAGAAAAATTAGTATTACTTTTTGTATTTAATGAAATATGTCACAGTGAAGTATAAAAATTTCCACTAAATACAATATTTTTACGTACAAAAAAACTAAAATAAAACAAAACAAAACAATTTCTTCAATGAAGACTTATGCATTTGTACTACTTAATATTCCTTTCAACTCAGTACCTCACTAAATCACATTAAATATTTTCTATAAATAAACAACAAAATAGATAATTTGTTTATGCTAAGTTCTAATTTTACAAAATTCATAAGTGCACTACTACGAATTTTTTTTCATTTTGAAATATTTATTACACACATTTCTTTTCATATCACACTCTCACATTAAACCTAGATCACTTACACTGAAAAAAAAATTGATAACAAAATTTCGGATTCCTTATCACCGTGTAGGAAAAGTAAACAAAAAAAAAAAGGTAAAAAATGTGCATAAGTAATGCATTGATAATAATAAAATTCATGAGCTTGTAACTGATAACAAAAATAAAACATATTTTATGCATAGAAATTGTAATTTTTCTTATCAACAAATCCAACAAAGTATCATTTGAACGTGTCAGTTCTTGACAAACTCCTACATGATGATTTTGTTTCAATTTAACTTTAAATTTTGTCGTAAAATTTCCATACGTCATCATCATACAAATTGCCACATATTTAATAATATTTTATTTACATTGAAAAAGGTGTTTTTAATTTTATTTTATCAATTTATATTAAAAATGATAAAAAAAAAAAATGTTTTATTTATACAACGGAAATGTGTTTGTATGTCAATTCAAGAAGAAGAAAAAAAAAGTGTATCAATAACATCTTTTTTTTTGCTTATTGCTTAATTTATTTTAATCTTATCGAATTTGCAATGTTATAAATATTCACCTTGATTTCGTTATCAAAATTTATTGATTTTTATGTTTTTTTTATTATAATATTATATAATAATGATTATTATAATTGTTATTATTTAACTTTATATTTTTTTAAATTTAATTTCACTTTTTAAGATAAATTTCAATGAATTTTCTAAAATTTTATAATAATCCAATCACACACCAAGATCATGTTTCTTTTTATTTTATTTTAATATCATTGTGTGTCTTTATCCACTAAATTTATTTATTGTTAGTATTATTATACATATTATATTATGTATAAAAGGTGTATTATAATGTTAATAATAATAATTTATTAGTTTTTATCAAAAACATGACTTTTTTTATTATTTAAACTTCATTTCATTGTAGATTGTCGCACTTTTTTATATTAATTTTAATGTTATAAAAAAAATAATAATAATAATAAAATAAAATTATAACAAGTAAAAAACAAAACGACCGGTAAATTTAATGTTATATTTAATACAATTTGATATAGCTTCGAGCTATTGTTATTTTATTTTATTCTTTTTTCAATGAACCGATCAGGTCGAGTATTGAAAGTAAACTAACCGAATTTTTCAGAGAAATATAAAATACAAAAGTTGAGAACATGTGCTTCACATGTGCACACACACATAACTGTATAATGTAAGGAATATTATTCATATACATTCTTATTCATATTATGATACATGTTGAATATTCTTTTTAATTTTAGGTTTTCTTTTCTACTTGATGAGAGAGAATGAGCTGAAATTTGTATAATTTTTGGTAAATTTCATTGAGAGAAGATAAATATTTTTATAAGAAGAACAAGAAATGAGTAAAATTGTAACAAAACTAACTTTTTTTACTTATCTTTTCATGAATGAAACTTGTCTCTTGTTAGAATGATGCTGCGGCATGATAAATTGATATTGGAAATTGCATCAGAGAATTGGTTCTTAACCTAATTTTTTTATACTTGACTATTTTTCCCTTTAATTTTTTTTTCTTTTAAAGGGTTTACATGTACAAGAGTGTAAAAATATCGAATTTCATGTAAAATAAAATGTAATGTAAATATTTTGATACACAAAAAATTGCTCATAATTAGCAGAATCGTGTTTCACTTTCTTCAAGGAATGACACGTGAGTTTTTTTATGACAATAACGATTTTTTGTCGTTAAAATAAAATCTTATTAGCACAATTTACTTTAAAAGCTGTTTAATATGCTAAGTACTCTTGTTTAATTTAACGTACGACAGAAAACCACTTGTTGGATTATTCTTTTTTGTTGTTGTGATATTGTTCTCTCATTTATAAATGTGGATTGGTTTTGATGTTTTTTTTTTATTATAATGGATAAATTGTGTTTGCATTTGTCTATGTCGTTTGTTTACTGAGTAATTTCCCGTTAGTGTGGTCTAAAATCAATAAAATTTCTATGTAGGATTATGGAAAATTCTTTGAAAGTTCAGTAAAATTTCGTATAACTTTGGTAGACAAGTTAAAGTCACTTTAGACAAGAAGTTGTTGATTGTTTTATCGTTTAATTTATATTTTGGACTTTCAGAGTCTATTTTTCTCTTTCTCACCTTGTTCGATTATTTGCTCACATTTTTTTCGCCTCATTCTCCCTTTCTTTCTCATTTTTGCTCTCTCTATGCCTCCGTTTCTCGTTTTTGCTGTTACTATGCCTTCGTTTCTCATTTTTGCTCTCACTCTCCCTGTCTCGTTTTTTTCTCCCTCTCTCTCTCTATCTATCATGAATTTCACGGCTATCGTTATTTCAACTAAAACTAATCAATTTTCATTTTGATATGGAAAAATGCATTTCATGTATGTAATTCAATCAATTTTCAATTTAAGCATACAGCAAAACTCAGGCACTGTGCCAAAAATCTAAAATATGTTACACATCCAAATGGAATTACATGGGTGATGCAATTTTTATCCATCGTTGAATGAGATAAATTGATAATTTTTTTTTGAATTCATATGTAAAAAAAATTACATACACAAAAAATAAAATAACCATCAAAAAAAATTAAAAAAACTCATCAAAAATGTCATGAATTAGAACAATTCAAAAAAAGATAATGATCAACGTAGAACATATCATTAATAGTATTTTAACTAGAGCCAATTTAAATTTTGGTCTACTCAAATTTAAGTTTATTGTATGGCTAATTAAGAATTTTAACTAAAACGTCCATTAAATTTCAACGTCTTTATAGGAAATTATTTTAATGGAACTTTATTTTGTACATTAAATGTTAAAAATATTTTCAATGCATGGTGCAAAAGAATTAAAATGACATTACAAGACTCTTTTATTGTAAATCCTAAATTTTTTATTTTTTCGAATAATAATCCATTCATCAGATCACCAAAATAATCCTATTGTAATTTTTTTCCATTTCAACTCAAAATTGTCACACTTCAAAGCCTTCGAAATTATCCATGACCAACATTGTAATTTTTTCATTGAAGTTTTCTATGAAGTTGAAGTGGTCGTCGTTGTTGTTGTTGTAGTGCCACTATTACTTGGTGTGTTACTTGTCGCTGATGTTGGTTGTGCTGAGCTCGCTGTCGGTGTCGAAGTTGGAGTGTTATTCACAGAAAATCGGCCGTGTTTTTTCATTTGATCCAATACACCAGCAAAATTTGTTGTTTTCTTTTTATTTCCAGTTTTTGGTGTTTGTGTTCTTTGTCTCATTGTTGGCAATGTAACATCGTCCATAAAATCAAATTCCATTTCCTTTGCTGCTTTTGCTTTTTGTTCTGGTGTCTCAATGGGTTTCACTTCCTCTTTCCTTATTGGTGATGGAGCACGTTTTCCTGGACATTTCCATTGCAATTCAATGAAACCACATTTGTCGAGTGTTGTGTAAATGGCATCTAATTCTTCGGGAGTGGGTTCACAATCTTCAAGCTCTGTGATGCAAAATTCTTCTTCACCCATTTTTTTTAAATTTTATATGAAAATCTTGATTTATTATTCAATTTAAGATGATACTTAATTCATTATTTGCTTTTTTTCATTGAAATTTTTTTGTTTTTTTATGATAAAATGAAAACAACATAACAAACAAATGTCAAAATAAACGCATTTGAACGCAAAAAAACGCATTCATTTTTGTTTACATTTCATTTTAAGGTGACCATGTGAAAATTTTTGAATTTAACTTCAATGAAATTTCAATGAATTTGTGGTAAAATATAAAATTCAATTCAATTTTTTGATTGCTTGAATAGAATTTAGAATTGAAGAGTAGTTAAATTAAGTGATCAGCTGAAATATGGATTAAATTCTCACTTGTTGAAGGATTTTTCACTTTTCATTTAATATATGTACACAATTTTAGAAATTTCCTCTCTTAAACTTTTAAACATTGAATTGAATTTTCCGAATCATAAATGAAAACTAACAATTTTCGTCTGTGAAGCTCATTGAAGGACTGATCCACCATCAAAAATGAAGGAAAATGTCTTTCACTGAACTCTCAATTCAAAATAAAAAAAAATCCCTTTTCATGAATTCACTTCACAACAAGACAAAGATTGACCCATTATTAAATTTTGTATAACATCCTCAAGTTATTGACTTACCTTCATATTTTTCGAATAGAACTCGATTCTTACTTCAAATTTAATTGAAAATTCCCCATTCTAGAATAGGAATTAAATTTAAATCAAAATATTTAATTGGAAAATTTAAATTTAAAGTCCTTCACATAACAAAGAAAAAACAAAACAAAAACAATAAAAAGGAATTTTCAGTTATACGCATGAATCAATTACGAGGATATGAATGAAGGTTGTAAAATTATACGACACACACACGTACATGCGTACACATGTACACTATACAGAAAAATATGAATGAAAAACGCTAAATTTTATTGACCATGGGGAACTCAAAAATTATTTTTTTTTCCTTGAAATGAAAAACGAAAAGTAAGTTTTTAATATTTTTATCATTTATTTTCAATTTAATTTGTAATTTAATACATAAAATATTTGATTCATCTCTTTTTATCATTATAATTAAAATTTTGATTTTTTTGCTTTCATTTCACATTATAAACTTTTGTACATTTATAACTATTTTTTTTTTACAATTTTTGTATAAATTTAAAATTTTGATCATTTTTTGCACAATCTAAAGCTTATCATCCAATTTTCTGTATATTTTCATAATATAAATTCTCTTTTGATTTCATTTTTTCTTATTATAGGCACTTTTTTTCTACAATTTTATTTTTTAATTTTATTATTTATTTTATTTTAATAAATTCTTTTTTGGCAATCACTTTAACAGTTAACTGTTAATCAAAATAAGTATTTTAAAGATTTAAGATTATTAAATGCAATTTTTTTTTGTTGTATATAAATTAAGTGCAATCTATCTTAAATTTATGACATTTCTTAAAAAATAGAAAATAATTTACAATTATGATTAATTTTTTATATAAATTATTATTTTTATATACATTTAAAGCTTAATCTAGCTAATAATTTAAACAGTCTATGATTTTAACTCATATAAAAAAACAATAAAATGAGGTCATTTACAGTTAATTTTTAAAAAAAATTTGTATAATTTACATTTTGCTTTAATGCACTGGTGATGGACATGGTGGTTGATATTTGAAATCTGTTGAGCTTCGAGATCCAGGTGAGGGCGGACAACTACCATGAGAATTGTAGTATCTTGGAGTACTTGGAGGTGCATAAGGTTCAGCATACGGTTCTCTATGCTTACTCGTTGTTTTTATACTTCGATAACTTTTGTTACTTCTTGATGTGTAATTTGAGTCACTTTCATCACAGATATCTGTACTGCACGGTGTTGGTGGAGGTGCTTGATTAATTGACTTGTAATGTTTATATGGGTGATATCCGTTATACCTCATTGATCCAATCGTTGCTGGACTTGGAGGTGGTACCGGATATCCATTTAAACTACTTCCATTTGTAGTTGAACTTGAAGCTCCTGTTATGTGATTTCGATCGTAACTTAGTGCTGAAGTACGATCATTGAGGTGTTTCAATCGAATTCCATCAACAGTGGAAAATTTGGTCATTCTAGCAATTTTATTTCCATTTTGTGTTAATGGTTCTACAGCTGCTGGATCTTCCTTTGGTTCATTTAAACTGCTACCGAGTCGTGATCGGCAAGTTTGTACAACACAAGCTACAAAAAATACTGCAACAATAACACAAAGAACTACCGTGACGACAATACTTCGTGATCCGTATACATTTTCAGTTGGAACTTGAGCAACACAGACTTCAGGAGATTCGTCAGCACCATCAGCACACTGTTCCCATCCATCACACAGTTGTGTTGCTGAAATACACACGCCATTTCCAGGACATTGATAATCAGTTGGCATTTTACAGCACGATTGCTCATCATCACCTGAAATGCAATCAATTTTATCATCACACACTTGTTGTTTGCTGATACATTCTCCAGATTGACATCGAAATTCATCGGGTCGACATAATGGACAATCCAATTCATCTGATTTATCGGGACAATCATTTTGACCATCACAGCGCCACGACATCGGAATACAATCTTTGTTGATTTCCGATCCGAGTCCACGTCCATAGGGAGCTGCACATGTAAAATGATCGGCTCCACATGCTGGAATCGCACCACAACTACGCCGATCTTTCATCAAAATCAAGCCTTTTGGACATCCACACGTATCGTCACCCTTGAAATCTGGATTGTCAATGCAAATGTGAGTGCAACGAGCACCTTGTCCATAACAAATGTGATTTTCCAAGACTTTTTGGTCTGGCATCCAAATGCTAACGATATCAGTGATTGCGGGAAGTCTCTGCAATTCAGGTCGTCGCCCGTCACCACTCAAAAATATGCGTTCAAGACCTGTTTTGTCATCTAGCCAATAAAGAATCCCTTCATATGGTGCCAATGATATCACTTGATTGATGTGCTCTTTGACAAGATTTCGTCTAATAAAAGGAAAAAAATACATTTAATTATAAAAACAAAAATTGAAATAAGAAAAAATTCTTACTTGCTCTTTCCTCTCAAATCCATGGCATCAATTTTCTTTCCATGTGCATAAAATACCAAATTTAGCTGAGGATCCACACAAATTGCCGTTACTCCTTCTAATTTTGATATTAATTGTACACGATCACTTCCATCGAGTCGTGATCGGTAAATGGCTTGTTGCGATCCGGCATCTGTCCAAAAAAGGAGGCGTTTAATTGTATGAATTGCAATACTGCGCGGTTTTTTTGATTCTCCTACATCGACATTTCCAATATTTGAACCATCACTTAAACTAAAATTGAATTAAAAATTAATTTATTTGGACGTTAAATTTTAATTTAATTTAATTTTAAAATTACCTTGTAATATTGATAGAATTCGCTCTGGAACAAGACCAGAATAAGAGTCTTCCAACGATGTCAATGGCCAAGTCAAATGGTTGAGATCCGCCTGGAACGAATATTTCTGGCTTTGATCCGTTTATCTTGGCTTGTTTAATGGTTGAAGATCTGCCATCAATCTATTAAATTTAAAAATGAGAGTAATTAAATGACATTTTTGATGATAATTTGAAATTACTTACCCAGTAAAGATGCTGATTAATTGGATCAAATTCAACAGCTCTCACATTTTTGGCATTCACAGGCAGCGGCGTATCAGGTGCATCTGAGGTGTTTGGAAGTAATCGTCCAAATGCATTCTTTTGACTATAAATCAAGTAATTTCTCGGTGGGATACAAGTTGTGCCATCTCCTGCGAGTGTGTAGTGAGTTGGACATGCACAAGTCATTCGTTTATTTCCAGGTAATGCAAGACATAAATGTGAACATCCTCCATTATTGCGAGCACATGCATTGGCTCCAGTTTGTTTTGATGGATGAAATATTTGTAAAGCATTCACATATTCTCCCACGTTCTTGTGGATTAATGTCCTGCCTCCACTGTATCCTGATATTTTGTGAATTTTTTCGATATTTCCCGTATTCCAATCACTCCAATACAGAAAATCTTCATAAATTGCAACTGCATTTGCATTAAATGTATCATCAACTTCTCGATAAAGCACTCTGGTTCGTTTTTTCCCGTCCCAATCACAAGACTCAATTCCACCACCTTGACTCTGACGAGCCCAATACAATTTTCTTGTTTCATGATCAAATGTAAGTCCTGATGGGTGACTTGCTGCCGAAATTATGGTTGTCATATCACTTCCATCCATTGCAGCCCTTCTTATGATATCAGGTGACCATTCAGTCCAATACATGAAACCTCGTTTTGGTTCAAGCACTAAATTTTTTGGATCTTCAATTCCCTTCCAAATAAGTGCTCTTCGATTTTGTCCATCTAATCGAGCAACTTCAATTCGTCTACTTTCCGCATCAGTCCAATAAATATTTCTTCCAATCCAATCAACAGCAATCCCCTCATGTTTCAAAATTCCAGAATCAATGACTTTTTCCGAGTTAGATCCATTAATAAAAGCCCTTGAAATACATTTCGCCCTTTGATCGATCCAATAAACTCTTCGCTCACTCACATCGATATCGAAATAATGCGCATCTTTCATATCCTTAAATGGAATATAATCATTATGATTTTCGTCATTATACTCAATTGATATCCTCCCAATTGAATCTAATCTGGAAAATAGTAAGAACGCATCAGGTTTCACACACGTCTTTTTATCTTTCGATAATTCATATTCGATTTGACATCGACAAACGTAACTGGTAGGTCGTTGAAAGCAAAGTTGATTACATCCACCATTATTATTTGCACACTCATTGGTGCCAACTGATTTATAAAGATGAGCTGCACGAAGTCCCATCAATTCGGGAAGTTGATCAATTACGACTGAGCGGTCATGGCCATTTATTTTGTGTGCACGATCGATTGTTCTGTGAAATTTAATAATTTAATGTTAATTTTTAAAGTTAAATGGAAAAAAATGTAAATCTTACCTTCGTTGCCAGTCTGTCCAATATAGATAATCTCCCATTAAACTCAAGCCAAATGGATGTGGTAAAGTTTCACTGATAACTGTCATCCTTTCAGATCCATCCATATTTGCAACCTCAATTTTATCTTCTTTAGCATCACACCAGTAAATTTTCCTCCTTTCAATGTCGAGCGTAATTCCATTTGGCCATCCCAATTCTGTAGATACCAAAACAACACGTTCCGTTCCATCTAACGATGATCTCTCGATCTTTGGTCGCTTTTCATCCCAATCACTCCAAAACATCCATCCCAATTGTGGTGCCAATGCAATCGCCCTTGGCTCAGCCAAATCTGTATTAATCAAGACTTTCCTAAACTTTCCATTTAATCGACACACTTCAATTCTATCGAATCCAGTGTCAGTCCAATACAAATTCCTTGCTATCCAGTCAATTGCTAGCCCGTCAGGATGAAGGATTTCAGTACTAACAACATTCGTAAGATAACTTCCATCAATACGAGCTTTTTTAATTGCCGATGACTCCTCGTCTGACCAATAAATCATATTTTCAAGGGGATCGTAATCAATTGCAATTGCATACTTGACTTCTCCAAGTGAAATGTCATTCAATGTGTGGTCGGGAGTATCAAGAGATACCTTGTTGATACTGGTGCGTTGGGCAATGAAGAGCATTTCTTCTGGACCATCGGCACACTGAAAATCGTTTATTAATTTTATGCCTGTTGGACATGCACATGAATATCCCCTTTTTTGTGTCGAGGAAAGAAGACATAAGTGAGAACAATTTCCATTATTAATTCCACACAAATCATTTCCTTTTGGTTGGAGGTTTTCATCCCATGCTCGGATTGCTAACGGAGATGCCTCTGAATCAAGTAGCTGTTCCAATTTATTTGTCATTAAATTGTAAGAATGCACTGTGCCATGTTCCCAGTCTGTCCAAAACAGTTTATTTGGCACATATGTAACACTATATGGATATTTCAAATTCTTAACGACAGTTCGTCGATTTGAGCCATCCAAATTCATTACATCTAAAAACTTGAAACTTCCATCAACCCAATAAATCAGTTCATTTTCAATATCAACGGCCAATCCATTGGGCCAGAATATATTTTTGTTAACTAAAACCTTGCGCGATTTTGGATCACCATCCATACTCGCACTTTCAATCTTAGCATTTTCCCCCCAATTACTCCAAATCATCAGTCTTTTTGATGGTACTAACGCAATGGCACGTGGTTGATCCAAATCTGTCCAAAAAAGAATTTTCGATATCCGACCTTCAAGATTTGACACCTCAATACGATTCTTCCCACTATCAGTCCAATAAATTTTACTTGTATACCAATCAAATGCAATTCCATCGGGTTTATCCAATTTGGTGATTGGCTTATAACGTGAATATACCGAAGTTCCATTTAATTTCATGCATTCGATAGCACCCAATAATTGGTCAGTCCAGCAAACCAGCTGCTTCTCAAAGAAGACATCTAAGGCTCCCGCCTCACTGAGATCATGTGTGATTGTTTGAAATGTTGGCTTATTGTGTTTACCCGTGTTGTTAACTAACCGTATATCGTTAAATGTTGTGTACAATAAAGGTGGATTACTTTGGCCATATCTAGGAGTTGCTGAAATGATAAGAAAAAAAAATTAAATTAATTTTCAATGAATTTAATCATATAAAATTAGAAAAAAATGAAACAAAAGACACAACGCTTCATTAAATATTTAAATTAGAAAATTATCGTAAATGTATTACAATAATAATAATAACAAAATTAAACCCTTGCCTTGTTAATAGACAACTCACGAGTTGCTAATCAATCAATAAAT
Source organism: Culicoides sonorensis (assembly GCA_900002565.1). Classification (NCBI taxonomy): domain Eukaryota; kingdom Metazoa; phylum Arthropoda; class Insecta; order Diptera; family Ceratopogonidae; genus Culicoides; species Culicoides sonorensis. Next base: position 302,559 of record LN483413.1, read on the forward strand.
AATAAGTATGTTTGCAAAACTGTTTAACATGTTGATGATAGATTGTTTTCACCTGCATTTATTATTTATTTGAATGTATATCAGTTTAAATAGAGTTTGTATTTGAAATCAACTTAGAAGAATATTTGCATGAATGAATTTCACGGAACAGAAAGGTAAAATTAAAGGTTAAGAAACGTATAAAATTATGTGTGAATATTGAATTAAATGGATACTTTAATATTTTATCATTAAATTTTCTCTATTGGAGTCGTTAAATGTAAATTATGATTCATTTTCAAGGAATATTAAAGGAAAAATGCTCTTTTGAGGACGATTTGATTGTGTGTCATGAAATGGACATGAACGTCTATTGAAATGACATGTATTTAAAAAATTCAAAATCATTTTCACAGTTTCAATAATTATGTGTCCTTATAGCAGTGAAAGATATTCGAAAAAGAGGGGGAGATTCTCTCTTTCATGAATCTCAAAGCCTTAAAAATGAGATCAATTTTCTTTTATCTTCTTAAGATCTTATCTAATAATAATCTTAAGAAAGAGAGCGAGAGAAAGAGTGAAAGACAATCAAAATGCAAAATGCACTTCCATTCACATTTCCACGATCGATATTTCATCATTAAATTGACTTGACTTGAATTGAATAACTTATGATACAAATTAAAGCAAAAAAAAAACCAGTAAATGATCCTTTTTTGTTACATCTTTAAATTTTATGACAGAAATTGCAACAATATATCGTTAAGTGTAATAATTTTCAGTTTATTTTTATTATTATTTATTCCACTTAACATACAACAAAAAAAAAAAGAATATCATAAAATATTGCATATATCGCACTTTTGTATACAATTTTCATGTTACTCACAATAATGAGGTGGGCAGAACTGCGATAACTATGTTGAACGTTGATGATGCTGGTTTACATTTATTTATTTATATTTTCATTTTATTCGCATGCGTTACAAAACTTTACACATAAAATTATTTATATATTTAAACATACACTGCATTTAAGAGAATATAATAAAGAATATAAATTACAAAATTTATTTAAAAAAAAAAATATAATAAAATAAGAAGAATTAAATTAACACAAGAGGATTAACAAGAGATGGCTGGTGTGTGCATAAAAAAAGTATCATGTTTCATTTTGCATTGAATTGTATTACAAATTTATAACAAATAACGTACATTTATACAATTTTTTATACATTTTATATAAAAAAAATTCATTAAGTGTCATTTTCATAGAAAGCCTTCTAATTATTACTTGTTTGTGGCATGTCTAATATATTTTTTTTAAATGTACAATGTAAAATAAGCACAGAAAGAACTTTATCATTACTTTTAAAATTAAACATTAACAAAGGAGCTTAAAAGTGCTTAGGCGACATAAAACATTTATAAAAATAAGCAAACTGATTACAAGTGGGTGGAATATGGACAGTATCAAATGTCTGTCCCATTCTATTTTGTATTTTAATGCAGTTCTTGTTTTGTTTCATGTTTTTTTTTATTTAATTTTATGGTAATATAATGAATTATTTTATATCATTTTATATTTTATTAGGTGTTTATTCATTCAATTTATTGCATTTATCTAGTAAAAAATAATGCATTATATTTTTAATTTTTTATTTTATAAAAATTAAATGCCATTGTTCCATATAAATAAAAATAAAAATTATGCTTTCATTTAATTTGGATTAAAAATTTACTGTTTGGGAGTATAAAAGTTATGCCGCTTTATTTTACTTATGCTCGTTTAATGGGCTTTCAGAGATTTGACAAATGACATTTTGAGTGTCAAAGTATTTAATGTTAATTTTTAGAAGAGAAAAGGAAAATTGAAAGTATTACGAGAATGGAAGTTCGATAGTTTCTGTTTTTAATGTGAAAGATTGCATTTAAGGTAAAGAAAAGGGATATAGGAAAGTGCATTTCAAGAATTTGAATTCTTAAACTCAACCCTGAGTATAAACTTTTTTTGTGGAACGTAAATTTTTGAAGCTCAACCGTGGAACGTGAAACTTGGAGCTAAGCTGTGGAACGTAAAACTTGGAGCTAAGCTGTGGAACGTAAAACTTGGAGCTAAGCTATGATACGTAAAACTTCGAGCTAAGCTATGATACGTAAAACTTGGAGCTAAGCTATGATACGTAAAACTTGGAGCTAAGCTGTGGAATGTAAAACTTGGAGCTAAGCTGTGGAACGTAAAACTTGAAGCTAATCTGTGGAACGTAAATTTTTGAGGCTAAACTGTGGATCGTAAAACTTGGAGCTAAGCTGTGCGACGTTAAAACTTGGAGCTCACCTTTGGAACGTAAAACTTGGAGCTAAGCTGTGGGACGTAAAACTTGGAGGTAAACTGTGGAACGTAAAACTTGGAGCTGACCTTTGGAACGTAAAACTTGGAGCTAAGCTGTGGAACGTAAAACTTGGAGCTAAGCTGTGGAACTTAAAACTTGAAGCTAAGCTGCGGAACGTAAAACTTGGAGCTAAGCTGTGGAACGTGAAACTTAGAGCTAGCCTGTGGAACGTAAAACGTGGAGCTAAGCTGTGGAACGTAAATTTTTGAAGCTAAGCTATGGAACGTAAAACTTGGAGCTTAGTTGCGATACTTAAAACTTGGAGCTAAGCTGTGGGACGTAAAACTTGGAGCTAAGCTGTGATTCGTAAAACTTGAAGCTAAGCTGTGAAACGTAAAACTTGGAGCTAAGCTGTTGAAAAAGAGCTGTGGAACTAAATATTTAAAGTTACATTCACAAATTTTCCTTCAAATCAACCATGAAGTTCAATAAAATTTCTTCCATTACTCACTTCAATTCCAGAAATTCTATTATTTTATTACAACTAAGCAAAACTTGAATACAAATTACTTTGCACTTAATTCAATAAATAAACTAATGGTTTAAATTAATAAAACGAGCACTTCATGATTTGCATAGATAATGAGTTATGACTATTTATTAATATTATAACCGTACTAACGTCATTCAATTTAACATTAGCTTTAATGTAAGTTAAGCGCCATGAATATTAAAAAAAAAACAAATAAATTTGAAATTAATAAGCAATAAATTGATTAATAAATTGAACGCAATTAAAATAATGCATTTTATAATTCATTCTGTGAAACATGAATTTTTGAAGACAAACTGTGGAACGTAAGTTGTGGAAATTAATTTTTGGAGTTAAGCTGTTGAAAAAAAGTTGTGGAATTAAATTTTTAAAGTTAACTTGTCAAAATTTCTTTTGTCTTAGCCAATGAAACGCAGACCAGTGTCCAAAAAATTATGTTTAAATGTTTTTTCTAAAAATTTCTTAAACATTGAAGAAAACATAAATAGCTCCTTTAAAACTTTTACAAGACTCTTTCAATTTAAATTTAAATTTATAAATATCAAAATAAAATACAAACAATCATCATACACATTATTATTTATTATATACAATTTTAACAAGGTTCCGTCATGACCTGATCAATATTATATTGAAAAAAAAATACAAAATATTAAATGTATGTGTAAAAATTCAATGTAACACAACAACAAAATATCGTTACATACCACAACAGACACTTCTTACTATAAAAAGATGATACAAGTTCAATAACATTTTATGATGGTGATTATTATCATTATATTGTTATATATGTATATTATTATTAATATTATTGTCGATGATTGTTAAAATAAATGTGTTTTGTATATAAAAATACATTTTTTTTACATTTAATATAAAAATCTTATTAATATTATGATATTTTTATTTTAATATTACTGTTTATTAATATTTTTAATATTTTTTTTGTTTTCAATTTCATTTCATTGTAATTATTATCATTTTAATGTATAAATATGAATACTAATAAAATTAATATAATTGTATTGATAAGCTTATAAAAAAATTATGAATAATCATAATTTTCCAATATTGTTCAATGTCAATGAGAATCTGAATTTCTCTGGATTAAATGCATATTTTAGTCTTTATTATGATGGAATTTTTATCTTTATTATGATTTTTATTAAGTTTAATATTCAAAAAAAAAAAATGACTTGAAGGCCGTTTTTAAAGAAAAGAAACATAACATAAAAAGTTAAAAAATAAAAAAAAATCCTGACACATCACATCGTTATCATTATTTACATGTGATTCTAGTCAAAATAATAAAAATGTGTAAAGATACCGATATATCCAAAATAAAATTAATAATAACACAACAAAAAAAAAACAATAATATAAAAGAATATTAAATGGAAACCGGTTTTCTTACACATATTCTTACAATAAAATGTGTGATGGATCCAAAATTTCATTCAATGTAAAATTTTTATTTGGATATCGTTAAGAATCTAAAAAAAAATATTGGAATGTACTTTCTCGTACGAGGAAATTTGTAAATGTTGTAACATGTAACTTAAAAAAAAATAACTAATTAATTATTAGTGAACAAACAAAAAACTATGATAGAAGGAGGCATGTTTTTCAATCAGAAAAATACAAGAAAAAAAATTATGGACAGGTACTTTGAATATGATTTTATTTGAAGATAAAACAAAGTTGCTATGAAAAAATAATTTATAATAATGAGTTTAAAGTTAAAGTTAAGACTGAAATGAAATGAAAAATAAAATAGATAAAAAAAAATTATAATGATTGAGGTTATTAACACCTTCATATTCTCGTGCACAAATTAAACGATAATTGAAATCGTAGCATGATGTTAAAATGAGATGAGGAATGAATCAGAACAAGATCTAGTTAAAATAAAAGGGTTATAGCCTAAAAAAATATTTGAATCATATTCATTTTAAGACCACCTAAAGATAAATTTGTCTATTTGACCTTTAAATGAACTTTGTTTTGTGATTCATTTGAGTTTTTGTTTTGTGATCCTTGAAGAATTTTAATATAATTTTTTTCTCTTTTTATACATTGTAAGGTAATCTTATCATATTCAATTTATAATAAAAATAATATGAACGACACGACTAATATTAATGGGATCCCTCTTAAAACTTTCCTTTCCAAAATTGATCAAAACCTCTTTGTTTATCCATTTAATGCGAGTATCATTTCTCAAATTGAATTGCCACACCTTTGATAATATCACATTAAATTAAATTTAAAAAAAATAAAATACTTTTATTTTATGATTAATATAAACTTATAATTTTTTGCACACTCTCCAGTTTTATGACGATCAAATTCATCCAGATTATATTTTTTTTTTCCTTTATAAGTTAACAATAAATAATACAAATAAAATCTTTAAATTTAATTTTTACGATCATATTAATTTAAAAAAAAAAATCATAATAAAATTAAAAAATAAATATGATTGTATACAATTGAAATGGACATTTGCTTCATCGTTCGTGTCACATTTCACACCTGTGCATATCCAACGAATGAGATTTAATATAAAAACTTTGAGCTTTACACAATAAAAAGGATTTTGAAATGAAATGAAATTGAAAGACGATGCTTTTTTATAGCAATTACAAAAATTATATAAGAAAACGAATAATGAAGCAAAAAAATTATCTTGAATTCAACAACATTAAAAAAAAACATGAAAAATTATGTCTTTTTATTTCGTTTTCTTTTTTCATTTTCAATCACTTCATTTATATTGTATATTGTAAAATAAAAAAAAAATTATAAATATATAAAAATAAAATGTAAAAAGAGGAAAAAATTACTCAAATAAATCACTTCTGAGTAAAATTTTAAAGAAATGACATTAATGTGTACCATTAAATGTAGTGCAATACTATTGATTTTCTTTACACATCACTTCATAATTTATGCACTAAAAGTGAGAAAAAAAATGAAGGAATAAACGATATTTATCACATCACAACATCTTTTTTGTCTTTTTTTACAATGGGATGGAAGTAAAATGATGATGCATAGTGTGCAAAATAGTCTTCTCATTTTTATTAGAAAAAAGATCACGTTTATGGCATTAATTCATGTCTTGTTAAATGTCAGAATTAAATGATGATTTGTGTCATATGCTGTTTAATTTTTTTTTATGTGTCACAAGGAGCTTAATGTAAGTTAAATTTAACCTATTAATGACCGTTACATGTAATTTAGAGTCTGATACGTTTCAAGTTACAAGTACAGAGATATTCATACAAACGACTGAACCACAATGAGGCCATTTTTTCATTGAAAACATTATTTTTGCACTAAAAAGTCAAAAACAAGGTATTCCAATTTTAATTTTATTTTAATCAGCGTAATGACTTTGATTGTTCAGAAAAGTTGTAGGTGGCCTTGGGACTTTGATTAAACTTTTAACAGCAATCTTAACCCATTAACCGCCGCTGGTCGATTTTTCAACCAGTAACATTGGAGCCGGATTTTTCCTAGAAGTTCTCAAAATATTTTCTTCAATTTTTTAATATAAATAATTAGACATGTTTCAAAGATGTCAGGCCAGTTATTTTGATTTTTTCGATTATTGTAAGAAAATTATTAGCAGAAATAAGATGGAAAGTCATGTAATTTTTTCCTCTCTGTACAAGAATTCTGTAGGTATTTCTGTGGTATTATACGAAACTTTCAAATGGCTTTCCTGTAAAATTTTTGTATTAAACTCAAAATTTTCATCAAAATGAAAAGTGATCACTGTTACGCAAAGAACAAATCCTACAAGAAAATTTTGCTCTAAACTCAATATTTCTAGGAGATGCGGTTAATGGGTTAAGAACATTTAAATGACAAGTTAACATATCGCACTAAAAAGTTGAAAATAAGATATTACAATTTTTTACAATATGAATGCCACATTATGCATGTGGCCCATAATGGGTTAAATAATATGAAAAAGTTCGCTCTCCTTGTTTTTTGTTAAAATTTTTTTAATTTAAATTTTTTTAAACGATTTGACACTTTTGCTACCAGTCTTTAATCGTTTCATTTTTTCAGATTAAATTTATGGGTACAAAGATCTCTTTTTTTATTTTAATATTTTATTTACGTCTTTGACAATTATTGTCTTTAAAGTTTCTTGCTTTGTTCTGACAAGGTTAATAAATTTACCACACCTTGCCTGAAAATTGTTCTCTCTTTTAAATTTCATTCTATTTTATTTTTATTTTCGAATACAAGAAACAAATTAATCTTCTTATTACTGTTAAAATTTCTTCATTGATGCAAAAACTGATCAAATTGTGATCAAACCAAAGACGAATTACATTAAAAGGCATTAAAGAAAAATACAGCAGCATTTTTTTTTTAAAAAAGGTGATATATGACAATCAATTAATATCAAAACCATATAAAAAATTTTGGATTATGTAAAATTTTAATACCTTTGAATATCATCAAAAGTTTTTTTTGAACAAAAACTAATCCATAATAAAAAACAATTCTTTAAAAATAGTTTATGTGTCGGTACCTTTCTTTTCTTTCATCTTATACGAATGTGTATTTTTTTATATCATTCATAAATATTATTTTTTTTTTATTATTTGCTCTAAAACACGAAACATGCAATCCAGATCAAAATATTTTTTTTTATTCCCAACAATCAAACATACAAAGTACACGTTTAGTGATTTGAAAAGAAATTGAATTGAATATCAATTCAAAAAAAAAAAAAATGATGCATGCACGTCATTTTCATTTCAATTTGAATTGGAAAAAGACACCGCTATTCAAATTTTGTATTATTATTTAATATTTGTAGAAGAGATTAATAAAATAATATTATATTAAAAACTTTCTAAGCAAATTGAGCGAACTTTTGGCTTGAATTTACCTACAAAAAAATCACATTTGTCGCCTTATACTTTTATATGATTTAATTTTTTAAATTTTTTTAATTTAAATCACTAATTGGATTGGAGACGTGATTTTACATTATATGAGTCAATATTTTGACTAGAGAAAATACACATAAAAAAAATTGGATTGACGTAAATTTTATGTTAAAAGATGTGATTTTTAACACTCAACATAATAATTATCATTTTAACTGTCAAAATGTTTTTGATACTAAATTTAAATTTAACATTATATGAAAAAAAAAATCTCATATATTTTGGCACAAGTGTGCCAACTATCATAATAAACAAGTTAAAATGAGGTGTTTATTTAATGAGGTTTTTTTTCTGGGTGTTATTTTGATTTTATATTTTTTTTTGTTGACTAGTTCATAAATTTAACGCCGATTAACTATGTAACAGGTGACTTTTGAATTGGAATTGAACAGATGTTGATATAAATTGGGAAAATTTTGGCTTAATTTATTATGAGATGAGTCATTTTTGGGATTGGAAGATGTGATTTTCATTTTAAAGAGTATTCAGTTCGAATTGAAGAACGATAAAACTCGGAAAATCAGCTAATGACAGTTCTTTTTGTAAAGAAACTTAAAAATTTCCAGTTCGACACCTCCTCATATGTCAGATGTCATCTTTCAAAATCTTTAGATGTCAAATTTTATTTGCTGACGTCAAATTCCTTATTTTATTGAAATTTTTTCCTCTTCATATCTTCAAAATCTCTTTTTATATTCAAATCAAACTAAACCTCATTATCTCGTTAACGTGTCTCTAAATCTGTTGTTACCATACACAAAAATTTCAAGTAAAGATGCATACTCACTTTTAATCTAAACACCTACTTTAAAGATGAAAGCCAGATCAAAAAACGATAAAAATACGTGAATAATAATCAAAAATAAAAAAGAAGGCACATAAAAATTGTCGATAAAATAAAATTTGAATCAAATAACACGTATCGAACATTTTTGACTTCATACACACACACACACATCATCGTAACCTTTTGCCTTATATATTTTTTTTTATTGATATATTTTTTTTTTGTGGATTGTATTGTTATTTTAAATACATATTTTAACATTATGTACTGATACGACACAGTTAAATACTGTATCAAAAGTCTTTGATCTTTTATTTTCTCCCGATTTTTGTTCCGTTTTCCTCTGATATTGTTTTGTGTGTGTTTTTTAATATTATATTGAAATAAAATGTTAGAACTCCATTAAAATACAACAAAAAAGTTAAATATTTCGGATATTCTCTTTCACTATACAAAAAGAAAAAAATTAAATAAAATTAAATGTTATTCAAACCTACTTAAAAGAACAAAAAAAAAACGAATTTAATTCGAAAAGGTGCGTTCCCGTGAATTGTTGTGACAGATTCATATATTCAAATCACCTTTCTATGTGTATTTTTTCTCCTTTGCGACATTTGAAACTCTTATTATAATAATGTTTAAAATAAAATGGGAATAAAAAAAAAATAAACTTCAAAGACTTCGATGTCGGAACTTGTGCATCTTGTTAATAATTATTTGAAGAGCAATAATTTTTCTGTGTGTGACATTAATTAAGGTAATAAAATTCTTCTTCATCTTCATCTTCAAAAAAAGAAAAAACTAAAAACATGAGATGAAATAATAATAATAATAAAATAATTGAACTAAAATGTAATAATAATAAAGTAATTTTATTTGTATTTTATTTTCATTTCAACGATATGCTTTAAAATTGTAATGATCTTTTCTATTAATTTTGTTCCGTAACTAAAATTAAACTTGAAATTGATATTAAAAAAAACCCACACAACTGTTCTAGTAGTGGTGTGAGATGAGAAATAATTTTACCGACAACGATGCTTATTTGACTTTGAAATTGAGTCTGTCAAATGATGGTAGAGTAGCACCACACACCTTGAAGTTAATTTTCCGGTGATTAATGTGGGATTTTAATACAAAATGTTTTTTGTATGTGTATTTTTCCTCATATTTTTCCCATTTTATACAGTCATCATGCGATTTACATGGAAAAAAACTTCAAATAGAATATTTAACGATTATTACATGTAATGAGAGAGGAAAAAGTTATAAAAATGACATATTTTGTGGTAAAAACAAAAATTATACATTGAAGCTTCCTGCTTTTTTCTATTTCTTTGATCTTGCATTTTCCGTCAAAGGCGCACTTCGTAAATAATTAAAGAGCAGGAAAAAAATTTGTACCAACATCAAACGTGAGACTTGACCACAAACAATAATTATAAACTTTTTTATTTACTTTGAGAGTTTTCACCCTTATTACTATGAAAAGGAAAAAAAAATTAAACTGAAACTGACCGATGAAAAGAAATAATTTAAAAATAAACAAACAAAATCATCATGTAGGTCCTTTATTGACATGCTCTTTATTCCAATTTGTCAATAAATTTCAATTTCTCTATGATTAATAGTTTCAATTTTATATATTTTTTTAAAACAATACAAAATTCTGAAGTGTTACAAACATATTTTGATACACACTCATTAATTAACAAAAAAACCGACACACAATTCATTCACTGAATCGAAATGAAAATAAAAAATATATAAAACAAATATTTTTTTACAATTTTTTAAGGGGTTGGTTAATTTCATATTTTATTTTATTTCATTTTATTCCTTAACAAGTTCTATTAAAAACAATTATAGTTCAAGTAAAAATAAAATAAAATAATGGCTAATATGCAACAATTAGTTTTTTATTTGAATTTTATTACAATTACAATCATCATTTAATGTAAAACGTTTAAATTAAACAGATGTTTTAATTTCATTTCATAATATGTAGTTAATATTAAATGTTATTTTTTATTTTCATTATAAAATCATAGAGTGGTCAGTCATTGTTTCAAAGTAGTATAAAAATTATTATTATTTTAAAAGTGCGTTTCATTGTAATGAGGTTTCAAGTGGAATTTTGAGTCTATGAATAGAGAAAAATGACCATTATTTATTTTTACGAGTTTTTCTATTATTTTGAAGTGTTTTCTATGAATTTTGAATAAGTTTCTATGTAAATAAATGTAATTGTAATGCGTTTTGAAGTGCAGTTTAATTGTGTAATCAAGGAAATTGGTATAAAAATGAAGAACGGGTCAGTTACTTAAAGGGTTAACATCGCTCATCAGGTACTTGAAAGAGATTCGGTTAAGTTAGGTTCTACAAGGGCACCACCGCGGTCTCAAGGAGTTCTATTGTGGTCTCCTCGATGAAAATTGAGGAATTGAAAGAGCTTTTTAGGTCGTTGTGATTACAGTTCAGGTTGAAAATGCCCCGCAAAGCTATACGAAGATACACAAGTGACCATAAAATTAAAATTTTTTGAAAAACACTTTGAAATGGGCTTGAACCGTAAACGCTCTGTGAGCACAAAGCAGAAGACCCCTAGCTGTAGAGTGAATCACTTAGCACTATGAAGCATTTTTAATTTTTGACATTTCAGAACACATATGTCACTGAAACGTCAAATTAGTTCAAGATATTTAACAATCCAATTCGTATTAATATTTTCGTGATAAATTTTTACCTTAGACTTGAAATGAGCCATCATTTTTACTAAGCCTTGCTTTCCCAAAAAGATTGCTTAACTTAAACTGATTTTTTGACAGGTCTTGACATCTAAAGGGTTAACTCTAAGAATTAAAATTGAATATTTTTCAATATTCAATGTGATTTTATCAAATTATAGTAAATTTCAACAAATTTCTCTTCATATTTTTCATTTTAGCAAAAAAAAATACAGAGCTTAATTCTCTGACATATTTTGGCAACTGCAATGAATTCAAATTTAAATGATTTACACGTCAAAGTAGTAACAATCTTCACAATTAAAAACAATACTTTTCATATTGAATTTCTTACTTTAATTCATAATAAAAATCATAATGAGCATGACATGTAACATAAAACATGAATAATTGCTATGAACTTTTGTTTTTTAATCATCATTATTTATAAAATTATATTAAACATTAATATTAATAATAATAACAGTATAAAATTATTCATATAGATATTTAAACATTTTACATGTAATTCAAAGAAAAGAAATCATACAAAATCATAATAACATTATCATTTCATATTCATTCAATTCACGTTGAATTAAGAGAATCATATTTAATCATATTCTGTGTAATTGTAATACATTTATATTAATATTTTAAAAAGTTAATCATTTATTCTGTGTAATTGTAATACATCCATTTTAATATTAAAGTTAATGATTTATGTCATTTCCTAGAGAATGAAAACGTTACATTTCATTACATTTCACAATTTATATTACATTACATTAACATTATCAGTTTTGTTTTGTTTTATTAAATGTAATATGTTGTAATATAATAATATAATACAATTTAATGTTATAATGTTTATTATCATTTAAAATAAAAATAAAAACAAAAAGAAAACATTTATATAATTTATTTATATTAAAAATATTCTACATGAGTAATGCAATTCATCATCATCGGTTTCGTGTATAATTTCAATAAATTTGTAACTACATGACAAGAAAGTTAATTGAAGAAGCATGAATATGAATAAATTGTAACATGATATATGTTTGTTATATGTTTTGTATAATAATTTATAATAATAATATACATTAAACAAAGAAAACATTTAAACATTATAAAAATGGCATTTCATTGAAATAAAAAGTAAAATAAAAATAATTTAAACAAATTTGTACAAAAATTCTCATTTTTCTGTTAAAAGTGACCTCACAGAATCATTAAAATTTGCTTTAAACATTATAAATTTGATTAGAAATGTCAATATTAAATGTATAAATATTCTTTTTGTCCATTTATATTGTTTAATTTAAAAATTTAAGATAAAAAGAAAATTTTAAACATTTGTATAATGTTTACTATCATAAAAAAATGTGTTAAAAAGGTGTTAATTTGTCATAACAAAAGAAACAATTTAGCCACATTATTGTTAAAAGGCACGTATTTAATGTCCATTATTTCATCATCATTATTTAATAAATTACAATGAAAAAAAAAACATTTTAAACATAATTAAAATTATAATTCCATGAACATTATTATACATTGTTATTATTATTAATAGCATTATATTAATTGTAATAATTTAAATGAAAAAAAAATATAATGATACAATGTTGCAAAAAAACATTTAAACATATTAACATTGATTGAAAACATATTATTTTATCATTTTATATTATGTTTATTTTTTTTTGTTACTTTTAATATAAAACAGAGAGACACAAATACAAAAAAAAATATAATATATATATTTATTTACTTTAATGAAGTGTCAGAAAGTACATATAAATATAAATAAAAGTAGCAACAAACTGTTCAAAGATAAATTAAATCGTTTAAAAGTTAAGTTATCTGAGTAACGACATAAGTGAGTGTTGTCGTGTGTTTCACTCTATTAAATGGCTTCTGTTATTGTTGTTTATTATTATTATTATTTTTTTTATACATTTTATATACATATACAGAATGTTATATGTACATACAAACAATGATTTTAAACAAGATTCAAGTTATACATTTAATAAAATTTATATACATACATTTTATAAAAATAAGAAAGAAATGGAATGAAATGCAATAAAATGAAGGCTTGTTTGATAAACATTTTTTCTTCTTATTTTTTTAATATAAATATGTGGTTATTTTTTTTTTTTGAAGTTTTTTATTACATGTATAAAAGATGCATATGACCGTATAAAAGGAGCTTGTTATCGCAATTATGTTTGTTAACTTATGTTACTCTTCTATCTTTTTATATGTAACACACACACACACACACAATTTTGCGTTTAATGATGTTACCTTGTTAAAAATCCAAAGAATTCTCATTTATGATGATTTCTGTTCAAACTAATGATAATGAAGTGAGATATGTTTTTAATTAAATTATTATTATGATATTTTTTTGTGTTAAAAGTACTTGTTTAAATTTCAATTTAAATTTAAAAGTGAAAGAACATTTCTTTGAATTCAATTCAAGTTTCTGATACGAAAATCTTCAGTGAATTTGTTTCAATTCAATTCAATCCAAAACAACAAGAGAAAAAAAAATAACATGAATGAATGAGAAGAATGAAGGAAACAATAATCATATGCGTTGGTATTTTATGTACATATAAAAGCCATATTTTATGCTAACAAGGCAAGAGCAGAGGCATTTATAATATTCTGGAAGCGTATTCAATATGTATTTTTTTTTTGTTTCGAAAAATAAATTTAAATCGATATTTTGTTCTTGTTTTTGTTTCAAAAAGAAAAAAAACGAGGTCCTGTCTGGTGCAGAACGTGCATAAATGAGGCAAACTGTTACTCTTTGTTTAGTTTCATTTTTATTGTTCTTATTCGATGCATAATATTTGCAATTGTGTTCTTTAATAAGAGCATGAATGTATAAAATTATGTATTTAAAATGAAAAAAAAAATATGAAGGAAAAATTAAAATAAAACGTAAAATTTAACTTTAGCAGGAAAGTGCATTCACAAAGTTTCTCTCTGTCAAGCCATGTGATTTTGGAAATGTAACGGTTTTTCCAAAATTCTAACTCATTCGACGCTGCTCCTAGAAATATTGAGTTTTGAACAAAAAGGTCTTCCACAATATATTCTTAAGGTAAAAGTGAATACTTTTTTCTTCGATGAAAATTTCAGGTTTCGTATAAAAATTTTACAGGAGAGCCAAAATAAAATACGTATAAGTTCTACACAAATACACACAGAATTCTTGTACGAGAATTAAAAAAATGTCATTTTCCTTAATTTTTTATAGTTTTTGGTTTAAATTCAAAAACCATTCAACGGTTTGATACAAAATATCTTAAATTAAGACTCTAAAAAAGATTAACAAAGAAATTTTTTGATTTGAACCTGAAAAGTGATCTTGAAGTAGGTGTTGCATTGACGCAACGGATGACGCGAATGAGTTAAATGACATTTCTGTGGTTTCTTCAACTATTTTAGCGATTTTGGAAACTCCGCGGTTTCTGAAAACTCGGCGGTTTTTGAAAACCAAGCAAAGAGCCCCGTATGCGGGTGAATCGTCAAGCGCTGCTAAGCGATCTGCATTTTCTGACTTTTTTCAACTTCTTTTATGAATTGTTGACCTTCAATATGAGACATTTATTTTCAAAAAATTTCATTTCTTACTTTTAAATAGTCATCGTCAACAAAGTGGGCTCAAAAGCACATTTTCTTCAAAACTTTTAAAGAAATACTGCATTGAACATAGGCCATTGCAAAAATTACTGCTAAAGTTCAAGTAACAATGCATCATCTTACCTATTTTACATAAAAACAATGTAATCAATATAAAAAAAATTGAAAAAAGAAGAAACACGAATACACATAAAAAATAGATGGTTACGATGCCTATGATCTTATTATTTGTTATTATCTTATGACGATGTTGCTGTTACTTCAATATTTTCATATTTATTTATAGAACGATAAATTTCGTTGCATTTAGTTAAGTCTAGCTTCTTCTTGACATCTATTGTTGCTACCGAAATATTGCATGCAATTTTATTTTTTAATTGAACACAACCAAGAAACGCACTTGAACTTGGACAGGAAACGAGGAAATTCAGTAATTGGCCACACATGTATCAAATCACGTATAAGTTTTTTCAAGCAGTGTTGTTAACACACAAAAATACAATGCAGTGTAGACTTGCTTAATTATGTTCGCACACTTACTACAATTTTTATTTGTAATTTTGCATACATGCAATGCAATGCAATGAAAAATGAAGCAGAAAAAAAATATTAAAAAAATAACAAGACACAGATGATGATGATGATGATGCTGCTGCTCTTCTTGTTGATGTATTAAAAAAATAATAATGTATAAAAATTTTTAAATGTAAGAGGTGTTCAAGCATATGAAGAGCAGCTAAATTATCCAACAATAACAAGGATGCATGAATGTAAAAATGAACAAAAACGACTAAGCATTCAAATTTATACACAATACAAAAAAAAATTCTAATTAATCTGATCCTACACATGCAATTTTAAATTTCACAATTTTAATATAAATAAAATTTTGAAGTGATGAACTGCAACTTTTCAAGAGTCTGTGTTTCAAGGGCTTTACATGTGTTAAAGTGTCATAATTTTCAATGTAATGTAAGTTTAATTCCCTCTTAAACATGAAAATTCTTCAAAATTTTTAAGGATCATTATTTGAAAGTGGTGCTGTACCAAAAATGATACTTAAATGCATATTTACTGTCATTTCAAAATCAAATCCAAAAAATTTCATATAAAAAAGTAATAAAACACAAATTTTTTAAGACCTTTAATCCTTATTAATGTTAATACATTAAAATTTGAAGTAAAAATAACTTTAAATTTGTTTCAGATATAAAAAAAAAAATTAATACCAAATTCTCCATTGTTACCATGATTCAAGTTCTCATTTTAATGCCGTCTCATATAAATTTATTCCATTTCATTTTATATTCAATCATTTCAATATAAAATGCACTAAAAGAATATTTTATTATTATTATTTTCATATACACAATTTATTTCATTTCAATATTTTAATATTTTACGATTCAATCTTTCAATAAAATAATAATAACAATAAAAAAAAATAAAATTTAAATCAAACCACAAAAACTCTTCAAGAAAAATGTTTTAAATAAATAATCAGCATCATCACGGACCTTATCAAGCTGAGAATTTATGTAACCATTTTGTTAAATGTTGTTTTTTTTTCTTCCATTTTGATGTGTGTCTGTTGCAAGACATGGATTTTGAGGAGACGTCATAAGGTAAATGAAAAAATAAAATTAAATATTTAAAAAGGAAACTGAGATTTGCATGTTTTACTTTTCAAACAACAATAATAATAATAATAATAAATGAGGAATATGATAAATATTTTGTCTTGACAGCACATGATATTCTCAATCATGAAACATGTAAAAGAATAAAAAATAAAAAAGTTGATTGCTAAAAAGGGAATGATTGAAATACATCTACAAGAATAAGAATTATTTATTGAAAAGACATAAGAGAAGTTGAGTGATCGATGTGAATACAAAAAGAAATAAATGATTTGATGTAAAAATGTTTAAAGTAACATATGTGAGGAATCAATAAGATAAAACTGAAATACAAGAAAAAAAGGAAAAGAAATCAATTGTTAATCATTTATATTTTTTCTTATAATGACATGAATAATTTTTTATATTTTTATAGTATTTTTGCATCTCATCTTTGAAGAGTTTTGTATCAATTTTGATAGGATGTGGTTATAAGTGATTTTATTACTGGGACTCTTTGTTCAAGAAAAAAAGAAGAGGATTCAACGTTTAAACGTTTTTTGTGTGTTTTTTCTTTAATTTTAATTATTTTTAACGAGTTTGACCCTGAAAATGAGTTTGGAATAATTTTTCTATATATATTTTTTAGGAACCATTCAAGGATCTCTCAAATTTTTTTGAATACCACAGGAAGGCTAGAGAGGCTAGGCCACCAACCGAATCCCAGTTAGCTTGAATGGACAAGTCTTGGACAAGGTTGATAATATTGTGTACCTTGGAATAAAGCTTGATAAGCACTTTACATTTTCTGACCACATTGATATGATATGTAAGAGAGTCTCGCCGGCCCTGGCTGCAATCTACAAACTCAAGCAAATTATTCCCCAAGATGCACTCTCTTTTCCCCAGTCATATAGATTATCTTTGCTTGATATGCGGTAGCTCTGCTTCGTGCTATTTGAAACCTCTTCAAGTGGCTCAAAATCGTGCTCTTAAGCTGATATTCAATCTCCCCTTTCTCACATCAACCGTTACCCTGTTCTCTCAATATGCAAAAACTGTGTTACCCCTGAGAAGCATTCATGAATTCCAAGTCTTAAGGTTTATCAGACAAGCAATGAATGAAGAAATTTGTCATCACTCATCATTTGCCATTCGCAACACCTCGATATCGTTGAGAGATACACTTAAAATGGATAGCCCTTCTGTACGAACAGTCTTAGGGATTCGACAAATAGCATATAAAGGTCCTCTTTATTTTAATTCATGAGTACTGCCGGGTGAGTACTTCCCCAGTCATGATTAAATCGTAAAAGTGAAGTTGTCTGCCCTGCTAAGCTTTCTGAGAAGGTGTGGTCACTTTCCTGAACTGAACCAGGTCTAGTGGATTTCTTCTTAATTTAGTTGATTCTCTAGATTTGGTCAAATTCACTATCAGAATTCACTTTAATTGAAAATCCCAATCATGTCACAGCAGTAATTGCACTTGCCTTGTAATGCAATTAAATTACATGCATAATTATAAATATTAAATCACATCCAATTAACTGAAACAAATTTTGCTTAAAGCTATTCATTTAAAATACAGTTTTTTTACATGTATCATCATATCAAGAGGCATATTCACATTTCCTTCATATTAATGGTGGTCTTCTTAACCATAAAACTCATCACTCCTCTTATCATTTAAATTATAAAAACCCATCAAAATACATTTTATGATTATTATTTTATTTTAAACAAGAAAATCTTGTCAATTTTTTTTAAATTGTATTTACTTTAAAAAAAAACATTTTCACAGTAAACGCCTTCTCAATCAACATTGTATATAATGTAAAAAAATTATATTTAGCACTCATATATTCATATTTTATGTTTCAAGAAAACATTTCAAGTTAACTCAATAACAAATGAGACGATCATAAAGTTTGATTATTATTATTTTTTTATTATTATTATATTGAAAATACTCAGAACAGGGAACAAGCAAATTTTGTTGAGGCGATTTTCAACAAATACCCATTATGATGATTACGAGTCAATGTTGTTGTTGTGTGTGCATGTAAATGTGTATAAGAAACAAACAAGGAACATGATACAATGAACTCTGTTTTGCAATATAATGGTAGAACGTATCGATTTCACATATCTTTAAATATAAAATAATAATAATAATACTAATATTAAACAAACATGAAGAAATTATAAATACATACATTTATAGCATTCCTTATTTGTTTTTACTTGAAATGTGTTTTATTAAATTCGATAATGACAAACAAATTCTTGTCACAAAACAAAAAATGATGTGTATAAATTATTAAATTTCAAATGAATTGCATGCATAATCATAAAAAATTAAACAGAAATCTAAAATTTAAATTTTTTGACAGACATGGACTATGATGATCAAATGAGACAATTTTTTTGTTCGCTTTTCTCAATTTAACATAAAAAAAAACTAATCAATGTCAAAATTTCTCATTTATTATAAATTATATCAAGTTACACAAGTTTCAAATGATAATTTTAATCATTCACATCTCTTTTTTTCGTGTACTTCTCACAAAAATTCTTATGTAAATTTTGTGTTTTCATCTCATTTGTTCGTTTGTCTCAATTCAATTTCAAGTGTAGACCAGATTCAATCATTTATTATTCGAAAAATTGTTTCAGACAAACAAAAAAGAAAATTATTCTGTCTTAAAACATTATTAATGAATTCAAGACGAATTTTTTTTTTCTTATTGCGTTTGAATTTCAATGGTACAACTCTTTTTTTTGAAATGTAATCATTTTTGCATCATCCCTTTCTTGGCAGATGTTATGTTGACTTGAATTTGAAATTTTAAAACATCATCGTTTTAACAGATTTTGTTTTGTGATTTTCACTGTTATGCATTTACATTAACATTAACATCAACATCGTATACAGTCAAGTCTCCATATAGTGAAAAATAAGCTGTACGTACGTAATGATTCTATGTAATGAAAAGTCAGTGTCTATAGAAACTGTAGATCCATAGAAACTGACTTGTCATTATATGGAATCATTATGTACATCTTATTTTTCACTATATGGCGACTTCACTGTATTTTATTTTACTTTAAATTTTTTGTCACGACCATGTTCCTTTAAATGCGTATTTTTTTCGTTTTAATTTTATTTTAGAAGTTAATGTTAATGATATTCACATTACCAAAAACATTACCACAAATAACATACGATAATAATAAAACCACAAATAATAGCTAATTATAATTTTTAAAACAATTTAAATATATGTTATTTTTTGTGTTATGTTCATATTAAGTGAAGAGTTTTTCTGTGTTAATGGTAAATTAACGAATACCAAAAATAAAAAAGGAATAATTATAACGAGAAACATGTAAAATGAGAAAAACACACAGAATTTCAATTTTCAACAGCTTTAAATGGTTGTTTTTATACTAATAATAATAATAATACTAATTAAGTGTGTCTTTTATATGTTAAAATTGAAAATTTATGCGTCTGTTTGATGAAATCTTTAAAAGATTCTTAAAAATGGTAATTGAAGGGTTCGTTGCAAGTAATCATGATAAATTTTAGGATGTGAAATGAAATTAAATTAAAAGTAACTTTTTTTTTGGTACATTTCCAGAATTTGTTTTGATATTCCTCGTGCCACAAAAATAAACTTATGTGTACTAATTTTTTTTCTCTATTTTTCTATGTATTAAATGATTTGTTTATCTAAATATTATGTAAATACACAAACTCTGATATTTTTAACACAAAATATAAATGATAATGTTTATTTTTTTATAAAAGAAAAATTTTATATTACTAATGTTTTGATTTTTTAGCTCATCTCATATATTTATTTGAGAAGAATGTGTAAACAATTAAACAGAGAGGAAAAAATTTGTTACAAACTTATTTCAACTTCAAACTTATGTTTGCTTCGAAGATTTTGTGTGATTGTGATGCGCTTAGTCAAACTAAATTTGATTGAACAAATAATGAGATGAAATGCAAGAAACGGTTATAAAATTATAAAAATGGAGAACGTTATTGAATAATTTAAACGAGCGCATTTTCATAACACTAGTCTACGAATTGGCGAAAATTGAGTTCGATTCTCGCTCCAGCCATTAAACTTTACAATCTTAAATGTCACGTTTTTCGGCTACTCAATTTGAGTTGAAGGCTAGATAAAGGTGCCGGCTGCTTGGGATGTCAGGATAAAAGCTAAGTCCCTCGGATGATGATAACGGGTATGCACAATGGGCCCGACTGATGGCCTGAGTGCAAGCTTAATAGCCGCCCTACAAATCTGATCTCAAAATGTGATCGAATGCGCCCTTTTGACAATCCATGGCTTGTTCGTTGAAACAGTTTAAGAACGTGTTAAATGCAAACCATCCTCAAAATGCTCAATTGATTGAAATTCCGTATCTGAGTTTCAATTCAAATTAAACATTCAAACTTCCATGTAAAAATTATGAACTAAACTAACACAAATAATCATTAATCGAATAATTTGTTTGAATACATTTAAACAAACAAGACATCGTCAGGATTAAATTTCATCACTATAAATAATAATCATAATTTGATATGTTCCTCTTCTATCATTCATTTCAATTGGTTTTTGTCTGGTGAGAAAAAAAAACTCATCATATACCCACAACTGCAGACACATTCAAAATATTATTTTTTTTTTGTTGATATCTGATTCTCATTTTTTTTCCTATACTCAATCTATCTTATTCTGGCATCAAATTCAATTTTATACAATAATAATTTTCTCTACCTGCTCATTTTTTTGTATAAGTACCTGTTCATTTCATACATATGTGGTATATAAATTTATTTAATATTTGTTTTTCAAATTGTTTATCGTGCTAAAACATCAGTTTTTATAGTTTTCATCATATCATGGAGATTTTGAGTGTGTGTTTCATTCCAAACTTGATTCAAACATCAGATAAAACAAAAAAAAATAATGATAATATATCGAGACAATATCAAAAATGAATGCTTAGTTTTCTGATTTATTTGTTTTTGTTTTAAATTGATTACTGTACACTGAAAGTTGAAAACGCCCCGCAGTACAAAGTGACTTGGTCCGCAGACAGAGAATTTTGATTGACGCTTACAGGACGTTGAATGAATGACATTTTAATCCCATTTCTAGTAAATTTGGACTAAAAATTCGAGCAATATGAGCACTCTATTGGTCAATGCATATTACGCAGCGTGGTCTGCGGGGCGATTTCAACTTACAGTGTATACGAGACAGGTTAAAATGATCATTATTATACAAATATTGAGTGTACGCTTACATGTGAGCTACAAATTTTTATTCAAATAACAAGAAATAATTTACTGTTGTGTTAATTGAAGACAATTTCATTTCATTTCATGAATTTCAATACAAAACTTGTTAGGTAAATATCATAAACGGTGAATAATGATGATAATTACAATCATATATATAATGATAAATAAATATTAATCAAGAAAAATATTGAGAGAAAATATTTGCATGTCACAAGCCAAAATGCCGTCATCATCATAACACCGCTTCAGTTAATGGATGAATTATTACAGACATTTAACCATTAATTATGGGAAATAATCGTAATTTTAAAATTAAACCCCATATTTCCTTTCATAGAAAATTTGCTTTTAATGATACCGAACCGCTTTTTTCCTTAATTTGGATTTTTTTTTCTATTTCAATATCGTTTTTTTTGAAATGCATTTCAAATTTTAGTGTGTATTTGTTTTTAGAAACGATACCGCCATCACTAAAATAAATCATCTTTCCGGCTCAAGCATGTTTTGTCTTTAAAATTAAATTAATTTAAATTGCTCTCGTTATATTAAAGTGACAAAAAATACAAATGAATGTACACAATTTAACATGAAAAATATAAAATTAAATGTAAAAGAAGAATTGAATAAAACAAATAATGTGCTGCTTATAATAAAATATAAGATAAATTGACGAGACACGACATTAATTGAAGCAAAATAAGGCGCGAAATTGTAAAGTCAGAAGTGATCTTTAAAAGTACAACTTTTGTACTTGATTAATCAATAAAATACAACTTAATTGAATCGTTTTTTTAACATTAATTTTATTATTTGTTTATTTTGTTAACGATTCCGTGAAATATCGTGCTTTTGATTGTAACAAATAATGAGCAATTAATATTTTTGCCTTGTAATGTGCTTCTGTCCTGATCGTAGGATGTAATTTTTAAAGAATTTTCAAATTGAGTTCATTTCCGATTAGTAAAAATTCAATTCCAGTTGCATGTTTTTTGTATATCTTTTGGTCTTGCAATTACATTCATGATTAATGTTGTTTTTTTTTCTTCCTTCACAAAAAATTAAAATAAAAATTAATTTATCAGCATCATCACAGAACACAACAAGACCTAAATTGAATAAAGACATGGATTAACGATGAGACATGAGAAATTGCGTGCAAAGTCACCATACTTTAAAGATGAATTGAGTAGACACATATTGAGTAGGATGCAGTTTATTTTTTTTGTATTGCATGTATTTTGATTTTTTTTTTTTTAATTTTATAGCCTTGAAGCAAATAATTTAATGTTGTAATGAGAAAATTGGAGTTGAGTTGATTTGAACTTGAAGATACTCCAAATTCTTTATTAACCTTTCGTTGAAGATGTTTCTAGACACATTGTGAGATATTATGAGAGCTCTGAAAATGGGGACCATCTAATTTGATTGGATTAAATCGACATATGACGTTTTAAAACGATTATTTTGAAAAGAATCAGTAGCACAAGGCTCATTTTTGCCCAACTGCGTGATAAAAACGTCCCGTAAATCGCTCGCAGATAACAAGCCGTGATACGGCAACAAATACGGCAAGTTCCATGTTTGCCTAGTAGAACCCACATGGTCATGTCTCGTGACCTTCAACGTCTCTCTTTAACACCTTCATAAATCTTTGCTTTATTTGTCCACTCTCAACTCAATCCCATTGGTACCCCACTGGTTTTGAGTTGAGAGTTTTAAGCCCACTATTAAACAAAAAATTAATTTAAATTTAACATACTTTCATTCCAATTTAATCATAAAAGATATAAATATAACAAGATAAATCCTTATTTGAATTGATCGCCATCAGATTAAAATATTTTTTTTTGTAATAAATTTAAAGCACATGTCGGAATCCAACTACACACACCATTCGATTTCCTTATCGATAATGAAGTGATGATTTTATGTACAAAACTTCTTATTTTTACACATTCAAAGTAAACATTTATTAAGATAAGCTCTCATTTCTCTTATAATATTTTACATATATGGCAGAAGAACAAGTTTTAAGTGGGTAAGTTTTCACTCTTTTAATGACATGTTTTATTTTTATATGTGATTAAACTTCCAATTTTGAATATAGAAATAAATAACATGAAATTCAAAATTGGTATTAAGTTAAAAGTTGAAAAAAATTGAAAAAGTGCTGTTTTTAATGTCAATCCTTTTAAAGTATGGCTTTATTTTAAAAATATATATTTAAAAGTTTTACAAAAAAAATTGAATATAATAGAATTTGATGAACCATTTTTAAAATGTATTTCAATACAACAAAAGAGAAGTTCAATTTGACTTTATAATTTTTTTTCCTCCTTTAAACACAAAAACACAGCCAGGTAAAAGACACAATTCAGATTTTTTATGCATTTTGTATTGTAATATTTGTGCATATTATTAAATGAAATTCAACTTAAACAAACATTGAATGATTGATATGAATTGAATTCAGGTTAAAATGAAATTAAGTTAAAATTCTTAATTTTACGTCTCATTCCATAAAAGTCGATGAAAATTGATAAAATTTTAAGCGTACATCCGATTAACATTCAAACTAATGATAATTTTAACACATCATTGTTTATCCTGTTAAAAATGTCTTGCTCTCTCAAATTTCATGAAATAATCGATGGACAAATACAGCATAAGAATACTTTAGTATGGTAATTTATTCTCTTTGTATCTGTATTTATTATATTATGTATAAATAATAATAATAATATGTTTAAATTTTTTTTCTCTTATTTTTGATACAAACTTACAATTTACTAGACTATAAGACTTAACTGCCTTTAACAAGAAACATAATAAAATAAACGGACAAATTTTTTTTTCGTCTTCTTCTTATTTCCAATTCTTCTTCTCCTTTAGCACACACACACACAGGCACACAACAAATTTTACATTGACGACATGTATTTAAATATTGACCAGGCGATACGTGATCAGTGCTATGAGGAGCGTATTTTACATTTTTAACAAGCTTCTTTTTTATTTATAACTACTTCTTGTTCTCTCTGTTATTATAATTATTATTATTGTTCCTGTTGCTCTTTTTTTTCTTATTGTTGTATGTGGTCTTGAATAATATTAATTTTTTACTCATACATATGATAATTATATAAAAAGGATGGAGAAAAGGTTTTTTTCCTCCTTTTTGTTAAGATTATTATTGTCCAGATCTTGTTAAATATTAAAATTAAATAAAACAACAAAAAAAAGTAACCAATCGTTACATTGTTGCTGTTTAATTTATTATGCAGCAGATTTGCATATATGTTGACTCTTAATTTGGAGAAAAAAAAACAGGGAAAAATAACATACAAAAAAAAGATAATAAGCGACATAAAATATGATGTTGAATTATTTAATTTTAAGAAAAAATCCCATTTTTTTTCTGTTTTTAATGATAAATATTGGAAGAGATAATGTGATTTAACAAGATTAATCAAAAAAGATAAAAACTGTTTTTAGAAAAAAAAATTGGATATGATTTAAATGTGAGAGTGCATTTGAGTGACCATTGAAAAAATTGTGGTCCTTGGCATATACTTTAAAATCAACAAAAATCAGTTGAGTTTCATTTGGGCGTGAAAGACCAATTTTTTTGAAGGGATTGAA
Organism: Culicoides sonorensis; assembly: GCA_900002565.1. Taxonomy (NCBI): domain Eukaryota; kingdom Metazoa; phylum Arthropoda; class Insecta; order Diptera; family Ceratopogonidae; genus Culicoides; species Culicoides sonorensis. The sequence goes on from LN483413.1 coordinate 328,178, forward strand.
TCCAACCTTTCCCTCATTCTGTAGACATCAGATGACCAAATTCATAGGATGGTGACTCCATTTAACGTTTGCATTAATTTTTAATATCCTTAAGGCAACTTATACTTAACAGTGACAGTCCATCCATCTTTATCCAGATTTGTCTTGTTAAATAACCGTTTACAGAAATTTTTTTCACAAAGTTTTTCAAATCAAGTGTCATTTTTGTAATAACAAAGACATTAATCCTAACTTTTAGAAATTTAATGCGAATCAAAGAATTATCAAAAATTATGACAACTTATATCAGATGAATATCAAAAGAATTTGACTTGACTAAAAATATTAGAACTGTTTTTTAAAAATAATCGATTAATTCAAAAAATGTCTAAAAACCATGTTTCGCGATTCATTGAAATGAATATAAAATAATAAAAAATATTAAAATTCTATAAATTTATATTCAAAACAAATATTAAACGTATGATATTTAAAATGTTTTTTTTATTTACTGTGTTTATTTGACCTTTTTCTTTCATCAGTGAGACGTGATTATATTTTAACTTTTTACCATTTGAACAGGTGTTCAAATCCAATTTTTGCATATCAGATGACCGAGTTTTATTCTTTATTTATACATAAATACATTCTTTTTTTTTGAATCTTAGTTTAAAACATTTTGTTTTTTTTTTTGAATTGAATTGAATTGAAACTTTTTAAATGTTTTTGTTATAAAATTAACAAAAATTCATCTAAAATTCTCACAAACTTGAATAGAAATTTATTTAACGATTCACTATTGTTATAACTAAATTTTATTTTTTTTATTATTTTTTTTTTCAATACAAAACATGGATAAGGCGATTAAGGTTACCTTTTGTCCACAATCCATTTAGTAAGATAAACATTTCCATTCTTACAAGTCGTGCCACAATAAAAAATAAATAACGATACACATCCATTGAAAACGAAGTATAAGGAAAAAAATAAAACTAAAAATTGTAATACCTGGTGAATCAGATAATGAAATAAAAAAAAAGTATCTTTTTGGTATTGCAATCGAACAATATTGAATCAACAATGGACAATATCGAGATGCACTTTAATGTCACAAACTGTATTTTTTTTGTATGTATGTAATGTAATAAGAAATTTTTATTGTTGTGTATAGTCGACTACAAATAAAAGAGCAACTGTGTATTTTTTTTGTTATTTTATTTTTAGTTAAAGAAAATATAAAATTTATATTAAATGAAATAAGATCTTAACTAAGGATATTTCTTTAAATAAAATATATTAAAAAAAAACATTATCATACATAAATATCATCATATTATAATAATAATAAAATGAAAACAACACGAATATCTCTTTCTCTCTAAACGTAAATAAGTTAACCAGCAGTAGTTCGTGGTCAGAAATTCATGATTTTCTGTAGTAATTTTTTTTATGTGTTTATTTTGTTTACCTGGAATAATCTCAAGTTAGAGAATGAATAAAAATAATAATAATAAAAACATTCACATGTGTGTACTTCACTCATGTTGATTAAAAATTAGATAACATAACAGACTCCTTAATTTTTTGTGTTCTCTTGTTCTTACTTTTCTGTGTTTCAGGGAAACATTTTTTTTTATATTTTAATTAAAAAATAAAATGAAAAGTAATAGAACATGATTAAATGTTAGAGACAGTGGTGGAATCTTATTACGAATTATTAGGGGTGTCTGTTATCATGCAATGTGTACACTTTAAGTTGAAAACGCCTGGCAAAGAATCACACATAATATGCATAGACTAAAAGAGTGGCCGTATTATTCGAAATTTTTATCCAAATTAACAGAAAATGGGTTTAAAATGGCATTCATCAAAATTTCTGTATGCGTTAATCAAAGATCTTCGTCTTCAGACCAAGTTAATATGCACTGCGGGGTGTTTTTCAGCTTACAGGGTAAATTTTTGAGTTTTTGTAAAATTTTCACTTTAAATATGAAATGTAAATGAAATTTTCGAAATTAAAAGTTATCCAAAACAATCCATAAAATAATTTTCTTTTCGATAAAATGTACACCCCTAATAAAGTCTTAATATTATTTTTATTCACAATGAACAACCAACTGGTGAGAGGACCTTGTTCATTTAGTATTTTTTTTTAATTAAAATCCATGTTAAAATAAAATCTTAAATTAAAGAACAGAAAAAAAAACAAGAAACCACAATGAAAAGGGTCTTGTTTTAATAAAAAAAAAAACAAATAAAACACAATTTATTTCATGGCTCGATTCTTTTATACACCATAAGACATTGTCTTTAACGTATCAGAACTGGACACGAAAAGGATTCTCATTAAAATGAAGATTCTATCATAAGTCACGGTGCATTCTCTCGTCTCATTTTAATGTTCAACAGAAAAATAAACACGAAAAATATTTTTTTCATTGATGCTTATCATCCTTTTTTCGTGTTATTTTTATTCAGACATTTTTTTTTCTCTCGTCCAACAAAAATGAAAGAATTAAATGCATGATCAAGAAAGCAAAAAAATGGAATCAAAACAAATAATTTAATTTCTTGCTGTTAAAATCCGATAATTAAATGTCAATTATACATTATTATTTAAAACTTGTCTAAACATCGATGTCTTACGGCCTACCTTGTTTAACTAATTTGAATAATCATCATAAAATCATCACCATTTTAGCACATTTATTATGATAAGAAGTTTTTTTTTCTCTTTTTTTTTTAAATTTAATTCAATGATTAAAATAAAAAAAAAATTGCAAATTCAAAAAAAAAAAAATAAAATATAGTAAACAACTGTGTGGATTCCATTCATAATTCATAGTGTTGGAATGTCGTTAAACAAGAATAGCACAACTCATTAGACATTTCAACATTTTTTTGCCTAACTTCTTGTCGCGCTTGACTTTCCAACACTGATAATAAAATAAAATAAATGAATTATTAATTATTTTATCGCTTTTTTTTCATATAATTTCATATAAATTTAATTCCTGTTTCATTTCATTTCATTTTATTTTCATTTCTTTCCATTTAACTCTAAAAATAAAATTACATTAAACTCTGATTTTCTCTCCTACTTGATCGAACAGTTAATCTGACGAAATTTCTTCTCACTGTGTAAAAATTTGTCTCATAGAAAAATAATTTGCATTTTATAAAATCGTTCAGAGATAAAATGTTAGATTTGTGGGTAGACGAAGAAGGTGTTCATTTATTTTTAACTTGCTCGCAAGCGATGTGTCGTGTCGTTAAGCTCAAAATTTATACATTTATAATCTTGATTATTAATTAATTATGCTTATGTTATTACATGTCAAACAAATGCAAGAATTAATTTAGCGAGAGTCTAGTATTTTTTTTGTTTGTGTTTCGTCAATAATTATATACGAAGAATATGAGGAGAAAAAGAAAAAACGTTAAATTATGTAGATTTTGTTTGTATTATTTTAAGTTTCATTTAAAATAATAAAAAAAAGAATGTATGCGAAGATAAAAGGTGGAATGTGATTAAAAATTTAATAGTTGTTGTTTTTTGTGGTCTCGTGGTATTCATGTCTGGTTATAAATGATATGTGTATTTTTATCACTGATGTTTTGAATTGATGTTAATTAACACTCATTACATTTTTAGTTTTGATACACAGATTTGAATTGAGTGCGATTTTTTTTAATCTAATAGGAATTTTTGTAAGTTGAAGTGAAATCAAATGCCAAAAATTCTTGCATTTGAGTCAGAGAATATTTATTTTGAACTTTTTTGACCTTTCAGGCCTTGGCGCCGACTTGTGTGAGTCTTTGAATAATCAGACGGATCATCTTCTAATATGTTTTCATTTAAAATCTGTATCTGACAAGACGTTCTGTTGATCTAAACTGCTATTGATATTCCACAAATTCAATTGAATCATTCGAATTGGGTCAGATATCGGCTTGAATCAACGTGAATCGTCAATGGATACCAAAACACATACAAAAAATATTTTATAATGACTAATAATTTTCCTGCTAATTAGCGTGTCAAAATTAAATTTCTTATAATTAATGATCTCTATCTATTCATCAGCCCAATTTAACCTTTTTTTTCTTTTTTTCTCCTTTTACAGGTGGAATTGAAAGGCAGGTGAACAAGATTTTGTATTAATTTTTTTGTAAGGTTCTATCAAAAAATATCCTCAAGGCAATCAAATATGTGCTGAAAATCAAACATCATTAAGTGTTTACCATTTTATTCCTTCTGTTTCCATTCTTAAACTTGTCTACTTAAATAAAATAACATTCAGTTAGAGAGAAGACACAAAACAATCAATAAACAAAATAATGATAATATAATTATTTAATAAAAAAATAACAATATGTCCAATTAAAAGCTACTAAATAGCAGGTGTCTTTAATTTCATTTTCTTTCATTTTTTTGTATTTTTTTTAAGTTAAAACCTCAAATGACTTTTCGTTCAAATAATCATCACAAAAAATTTAGGCTATTCAAATACTCGTTAAATGTTGTTCAAGAGAATGTTAAAATAATAATAATAATAAAAAAACATAAAAGTGTACAAATTTAAGCTTCTTTTTTCCTATTATTTTACATTTTACCTTTTTATTTATTATTTTTATTATTACATGGTCTTATGTAAATAAGCGTTACATGTTCACTTCTTGTTTTGTTTGAACTACATCTCACAGTATTTTTCTCTGTATACAGAGAGTTTACTTCGTTCTTTCATGTTGTTTGCATAATAAACGTTCTTAAAATCATAATAAATCACTGCACTAGTTTGTGTTGTGTTCATTTATTATTTTTATTATGATGAAATTTATTACTAGATCGACGAAGAGAGAGACTCTGAAGTTGAATTTGTGTTATTATAAAGTGAGTGCAATGTTTACAGTGGTATTGCACTACATCAAAATAGAGTTCATGAAAGTACAGTGCAAATTGAAAATGTGCACTGGGGTTATGTGATTCAAGCCGCGAATCGGGACTTTTGCGAAATGCTTACGAGGGAGTTAATGGGACTGAATTTTTATTGCATTTCTTGTCTAATTGGGATTATAATTAAAATTTTGGTTACTCGTGTAGTCTGCGAGTATCCATACGCAAAACTTACCTAAGGGGGGAGGAGGGCATTTTCGAATTGGCCATATGCAAATTCTGCCAGAAAGATCGTACTGTCAAAGTGGAAGAAAATTTGCTTAAATCTAACTTTAAAAAGGACTTTAGCAGAGTGCCAGGGCAGACAATAAATCTCAATCAACTCCTGTGAACTCCTGTCAATTTAAGTTTGCAGTGCAATTAAAGTTAGTTTTTATGTTAAATTCATCGATTGCATTTTAAATCTAAAAACATAAATAAAAAAACAGATGATACAAAAAATAATTTGCTCTGTTAATATTTTAAATAATTTTTTAATATTCGATTAAAATTAAAAATGAAGATCAATACCAACATTTCAACTTCATAATCTCAGATTATGTGTGGAATTAGTTGGAGAATGTGTGATGAAGTGTGCTATCTTCTGTGTAAAATGTTTTGTGTAAGATGGAAGCTACCAAGAAATCATGTTTCATATCTCAAATGCGAGGTAAAAGAAAACAGAAGAACAGTAAAAATAAATAAATGATATACAAATTGCTTTTAAACGGATGGCTGACTGCACACATTCTCATTATCTTTGTTGAAGTGATTAATTTGAATGGTTACTTTAAAATAAGAAAAAAAAAATTTATAATAATAATAATAACATTTTTTTTAATGTTAACAAGCTGTTTTAAATTTTAAAAAGAAGCTTTTTCATTTTAAAACCACTTTAAATGAAATTTAATATTACACAAATGGTGTGTCAAACAAAATATAACGTTATCTCTTTTAATGTTAAAACATTCATACGCTAGAATGATTTCTAATCTCAAGAGTCATATTAACACTTCAACAAACATGGTTTTACATTTGATATTATGATTAAATGTTTATAAAATTATTAAAATTCCTGTAAAATTTGATCGTTATTGAATTTAACACGAGCAGGATGTTTTTTTTAATTATTTAGGTTTAAAAACGTTAATTTTTTAAAAAATAATTATTCAAGTGGTAAATTTATCACAAATAGAGTGCAATTTATGTTCAAAACACAATAAAAATAAAAAATCATGCTTTAAAATAAAATTAAGCTCATGTTTCATTTCATTTCAAAAAATTGTAAGTTGTTGATTTTCAAAACATGTTTAATGTTTTACCATTTTTGTCTTATTTGTACACCTCTTCTATTATAATTATTTATCTGTGTAAAGTTTTTATTTTTATCATATACACAAATAAAAAAAAAAAGATGAAACATAAAAATTTTAGCATGTCTTGTTTTGGCCTCATGTGGCGACAATTTACATGTTGTCTGAATTTTTTTTAATGTTCTTGTCATTTTATTTTGCTACGTTTTCTCTTTAAATGCTTTAAAATCTTCTTATGCGTGTAGGTTTTTGTTGTCTATTCTATTCTTTTATTTCATTTTCACAGAACTTTAAATTTTATAATAGATCTTGAATTTTAAATAAAGTACATATCTTTTATTCTAATCAGCAGTAATTTTTTATTAGTTTTTTTTTTGAAATTTTTCAAGAAGTTTTTTTGAGAATAAAAAACAAACAAATATTAAATTAAATTAAGGAGCGTTTTTGTAGTTTTCATTTTATAGTCTTTGCTGATTTTTATCATTAAACGAAGAGGTAACGTTTTTTCTTGTATTTTAAACGCCATTTAATCATAAAACTAACCTAGAACTTTTTTTTTTATATTCATTTAGTTAAATTTGTGGGTTATATAAAAAAAACGAGTGCCATGTCATAAATTTTAAAACAAATGAGACACGTCAAAAAATTTTATTTTAGATTTTATTCTTTTTGCTCATTAAAGTTCAAAAAATTGAGGAAAGTGAGCGTGAAGCAGTTCAATAAACGTATTTCTGAAAATTAAAAGTTGTATGACATTTTTTTCCATGCAGGGTACGAAAAAGACTGACTTTGATATTAATGTGACCTTAAAAGTCGTAATTCAATCAAATTAGACATAAAATGCGATCAAAGACGAATTCAACCTGCCTTTCCAAACAAAATTGGTTTTTATTACGATTTTAAATTATGTTCAAATTTTTACGATTTTATGACAGTTGTAATAAGAAATAAATTAGATGATAGTTATAAAATGGAAATAAACTCAATAGCCCGTGGGATATCATAAAATTAAAAAAAAAATTGTACATTTTCTCATCTCAACTTAATTTTAAAAAAAAATGTGTTACGAAAAGGTAATTTCATATTAAGTTCTATAAATGTCATCAAATCAAACATTTTCATTATCATAAGAAGACACAACATCACAAAAAAAGGTTTTTTTTTGTCACGATACACAACAAGGCACTTCACTAATTGCATATTTGTCTGCATTCATCAAATTCTTTGCTTTTTTTACTGTTTTCCATCACAATACACATTTACACACATTTATGGCTAAAAAAAATATGATGATGATAAATAAAAAAAAAATCTTGTGAGAAAATAAATAATTCACACATAAACATGATCGAATTTGCATCTGAAAATTAATTTTAATTAAATTTTAACCAAAAATCACATTAAAAATAATTTTCAATTTCACATCTGGTTGCTTCTGATCAGACAAAAATATCAGACAGAAAAAAAAATTGTTTTCTGTCTAGGTCTCGAAAAAATACTTGATTATTGAAACAATGTTAATATTAATATTTATTTGTTATTTATATTTAAAAAGTTCAAATGCATTTAAATAATAACAAAATTTATAGGATAATAATAATTTTCCGATGATTTACGAGACCAGAGCAGGTAAAATTTGATTTTAACTATCAAGGGAATATCATTTTTGTGTGTATGAAACTGTAAAATCTGTTGAAGCATAAACAGATTGAATGAAAATAAATCGCACATCTTTTTTTTCTTTCTTTGCACTCATTAAATATGAGTTAAATTAAGTAAGTAAGTACAAGAAGTGTAAAAACCACAAAACCATAAACATTATTTTACATTTTTTTTTTTTTATTTTATTTTCATATAAAAAATAATGAACGAGATGAACTTTTTTTTCATATTATTTTTTTCAAAAGTGAAGATTTACAGTCAGTGATCAGTGTATACGTGAAAAGAAAACGATAGCGTAAATAATTTGTAAACGTCCTTCATGTAGAAATTCTTACACACAATACAAGAAAGAAAATAAGAACAAACTTGAGTGTTTTCATTTTTATCTGTACTTTGTGTGTGAAGAAGAAGAAGAATATGGTTAAAAAAATTCTTGTTCATCACTTGATCATCATCATAATTTATATGCATTCTAAATTTATCATCATATTTTATTTATCATTATTTTTATTATTATTCATGAGTACTCAGAGTTAGTTGTAAATAAAATATGAGGTAAAAAGAATCAATATATGGCTGATGATTATCATCTAGTTTATGATTATTCGTATAAAATATTATTTTTGAGGGATTTTTTTTTTTGTAATTGTATTTTCACAATACACTAGTTGAGTTCTAACAAGAAAAGTCTTACACTGTAAATTGAAAACGCCTCGAATTGCTTGGTGATTTACTTTAAGATCACGACAAAAATTTTTGTGTCATTGGTTTTGACAGTCCTTCAATTGTCAGGATCTTGCGTTCTCTGATGTCAGTTTTAAGGTTTGAATCAGCAATGTTTTGAGAATTCTCACAATTCGCAGTGTCGCATTTCAAGAGGCTTGAATCAGATGCGACTGCTTGAGATGAGAATTGTTCTAATTAAATTTTTTTACGTTTTTTCAATTAAATTATTTTAAAAATTAAGAAAAAAAATGTATTTAGAATACCTTTCATCAATCAATCAACATGAGGAAGTGATTCTGTCTGATTCTGTTTCACTTTCAAATCGAATTCCTTTTCTTGTCTTTAATTTTAATTTAATTTTAATTCAAATCTTATCTTATCATTTTAATGTTCTAATCAGAATAATTTAATTTTTTATTCTGACTCTGATTCTCTATTCAAATTCACAGATTTAGAAACTGACATTTTTTCAAATAAAAAAATACTACAGAACAGCCATTAACTTTCAAACTATGTAAAGGTTACGCATCATTTTATGCCTCCACAGACCTATACACAAAAAATTATTATTACGTATGCCATGAAATTTTATACAAAAATATACAGAGAAAAAGAAGTTTAAAATTAACCATCATCCATTTCAATTCACTAACAAGGCATAAAAGAGGCAAAGTGTATTAAATTTTGTAAGAAAATACACATTTGTGTGCATGAACCACGTATGTGTGTATGTGTGTGTCTGTATGTATAGAAACACAATAAAAATTATAATAATCAGCAGCAGGTTATATTTTTCAATGCAACACCATGCATCAGTCGATGCACATATTTATTTTTTTTTATTTTCATTTTTAAAGGAATATTCCTTGTGTTTGAAAATAATACATTTAGGAATCTCATTTTTTGAAAAGAGTAAGAAGGATTCCAAAATTGTAAAGAAACATAAAATCAAAATAGAGAACAAGGACACATGAGAAATGTGATTTGTGTATTATCATAAAAATAATAATAAAAAGTCATTGAATATCTTTTTTTTCTTCCTTTTTTTGTTGTTGTTGTTGTTTTTGGGAAAAATGAGGCAATAAAAAATATCTAAAAAAGGCATTAAAACAACACAGGACTAAGGATTTTATACCTATGGAACATGTGTTATTTTTGTAAAACTTTGACTAGAAAATACAAAAAAATTCATAAATAAAGGACAGCTCAAACTGCATCGAAATTCAAATAAAAATTTTCAATGTTTATTTACTTAGAACTTAAATTTTCTCTTTTTTTATACAATTTTTAGTATTATTATTATTATTATGATCGTAATCTTCTTTCCTAATGTACAAATTTTTATATTTCCTGATATTCTCATTATTTTTTATTACATTATCAGTTCATTGGATATCATTTTGAACAGGAAGTAGAAGTATTATTATTATTATTATTTTTATTATTTAAACACCTCATGATTTTTTTTTCTTCAAAAAATTTATCACTTTACTTTTTAAAGAGAACTTTGAAAGTAAAATAATCTATTTAACAATTTACTTAATGTTTCATTTTTGGTTTGCGTGCAAAATTCAATTAATCAAGTTAATTGGATCCAGCATGAAATTGATTTCAAACTGTTTGAATTTACTTTTTTAATTTAACTAGTATTTCATGATAATTTGAAAGTTGTGGCGATTTAAAGTGACTATGTAACACTAAATTTAAGCGAAATGTGTGATATTTGATTGATTAGGTGGATAAATTTAATTTTTTTATGATTTCCGATAAATTTTTAAGTAGGATGAGGCATAAAATGAGCTTATTTCCGAATTTGAGCTGAAATTGTATCTAAATAACGATACAAAATCGTGGAAGATAAATTTTTGATTGATGAAATCGAAGGACAGTGTCTTCATTTTATTTTGATCCATTAATTTATCTTTAAGATTCTAACTAGTAAGAGCTCACATATTTTTTTCTCTCACTCTCTCTCTCTCAGGCTTTAATGGTGGCTTTCCTCAAATTAACTTTCTCTCTCTCTTCTTTGGAGTAAAAACCGTTAGACTCAAAATTCATTATAAGTCAAAGAGACTTCACTGTATTTTCAATTAAAAGAAAATTCTAAACCTGTTCTAAGTTAATATGATCGATAAATTATTAATAAAAACAAATTTTTTCCTAGTATTTTAAAACAAATCTTAACATTCACAAATAAAGAAACTCGTATGACAAAATTTCTTATCAATTTTTATCTACAATGCGGTTATTTTAGTGATAAGAATATTTTTATTGTAATCATTTTAGTAGTTTTTTAATTCCAATGACGTATTAAAGGCCTGTATTTTTACAAGTTCAATCTCATATTCAATGAGAATTTAATTGAAATGGTAAATCTCCATTTTGATTAAAACGAAAATCGTTTAAATTTAAAATTTCAATCGATATCTGATCATGTATCGAATATCCAACATAATTTTATCTAATTTTTTGTTTCGTATCAAGTCAATTTACTATCATAAATGATCGAATATCAAAAAAAATAAATAAATTGACAGCTCGATAAAATATATCTTTGTCGTTCTCGTTATTCATTGTCAAATTGATCACAATGAAAAAAAAAATAAATAAATAAGAAAAGAGACTTACCAATGACATTCTGTAACTGCAATACAACTATCACAATTAATATTAAAATATTTTTTTGAACTAATATTGAATTTGATTGCTTTTTGATTGAACACAGACATTTTTCGTCATCATACTCGTCATAATTTGATGCCCTTTCCCGATGACATTTTGTGATAACTTTGAATGCCCTTCTTTTGCGGGCCATATTCAGATTTATTTTATTTATTTTTTTTCAAATAATTATAATTTAAATTTAATTTTCTTTTTAAAATTCGTTCCGATCTACATTGAACAAGAGTTGAACTTATTCTGATTTTCATTCACAAATTTCGACTCTTTCCTTTAGAAAAAGTAATAAAAAATGTTTTTTTGCTCTGTCTTCATCGTTTCTCTGTATATCAAATTTACGCAAATATTATTTCTTTTTTTTTGCCAAATTTAAGATTTATGTCGTGTGTCCAGTGCTTGGTTGGCTAACGGCCTCCAAAGTATTTTTTTTTAATTTTAATATTCTTTTGCTATTTTTTTTCGTGTCTCTTGATTAAATTTAAATTTCTGACGCGTGTGATCTTTGTCTGTGAATTAAGTTTTTCATTCAACTTTTTTATTATTATTATTTATTTATTTCAATTCATAAATTTTGTACCTAAAAGTCAGATGTTTGTTGTCACACGCACGCAGCTCAAGTAATCTTATTTTTATTATTAATTTTTATTTACTTTCCAAATTATTTTTTTTTTGTATATTTTTTTATGATTGCTTTTAATATTTTTTGTATTATTATTAATTCATGTGTAGGTAATAAATTTGGCACCAATTTACTATGAGCTGAGATTAAATTTAGCAATATTTTTATTTTATTTTTTTGTCATCTATTTTCCATTAGAATTTTTTTAACGAGTTCTGTTTTTTTTTGTTACTTTAAAATAGAAACAAATTAATGTTGTTACACTTTTAAATTTTTTTTTTATAATTAAATTAAATCACAAGTAAACAAATCATTTTTTTTTCATCTCTCTTGTATAAACAAAACTCATCTCCAGTGTATTTTTAATTTTTTTCAGGAAATTCTTCAGTTTTTCAATTAAAATTTAACTTTAAAATTCAATTTAAAGTAGTTTCGTTACAATAATTCGACGTTAACTGTACTTAATTAATGTAATTTTAACACTATTTCGTTTGAATTGTATGGAAATTTAATTTTATCCACGATTTATGAGTAAATTTTATTAAAAAATAAAAGTAAATATTTTTAATTGAAATTTATAATAAAAACGGAGCGAAAATAATACACACGTCTGGTCTATGCAACAGTTTTGACAGTTCTAAAATTGAAAATATGGAAGAATAATGTAGAATGATATACACAAATTTTACACTGGTATGTGTGACTACGTGTGTGTATGTATTGATATGTGCTGAACACGAATAAAAACAAACTTGTGTGTACGTTGTGTTTGTGTGTAGTGTATATGGAATAAAAATATAAACAAAAGAACAAGTAACGCCAATGCTGAGTAAAACCGGCACGGATGGTGAAAGAAACATTTTTTTAAAATTGTTTATATGATATTTTAGTTGGTACAAAGCACAAAGGTAAGATGTAACCTTCTTCTTCATCTTTTTTAATTAAGAAGAGAGGCGAAGGACAACAGAACCTGTTTCTAGAGACTTCGAAGATACTGTTCCAGCAGAACTTAAAGTTGACGGTGATGAAGCATTGCGATATCTTTTGTTTATCGTAAAACATAAGAATTTGATTTTCTGAGTCAAAAACTGCCATAATGGTCCATCTTTATCATATAGAGCTCTGAAAACACACATAAAGCCCCATCATCAAGCTTTTACAGGGTTATTCAATTCTAGCCTACTAAGTATGCATTGAAGTTTGGGAAAACCTCAAAGTTTAAATAATACAAGTTTGAAGTTAGAATTCAGTACTTAAATGTGCTGCAAAGTCAAAAATACATTCTAAAGGCTCATCGTCATATATCGCTAGTCTAACAAGCATTGGAGTTCATAGATGAAAATCTTCTCTGGCATGACAAGGTAACCCGGTTATAAGTCGCCATCAGAGTCTATCCGAAATCTCCAAATAAATTTAAAAAAGCTAAAACAATTTATGCATTCACTATGCTTCTTATCTGATATATTTTATTGGAGTTCATTCAAGGGGTAACATTAGACATGAAAAACAGTTCAAATTCAACAAAGATTTGTTTTCAAGACATTTTAATTGCAAACTAAACAAAGAAGAATACTAGAAATAAAATGCAATCACAATTTCGTTTAGAAATAACTTTATTCATTTAAATCATAATTTTTTCCTCAAATTTTATAATCAACACTCACTTATTCTCAATAAAATCTGATATTTTCCTTATGACATAACTCAACATTTTCCTGATATTTCCTATTTGACACATTGTGCTACTATTTAAACAAAAATTGAAAGCCTCATAATTTTACATGTAGCACAGACATTTTTGCATGTCATATTCGTATTAATTATAATTTATTTACATTTTAGACATTCTTCAACATCACAAATTTCAAATTAACTAGTGTTAAATTAAATTTAGCATTAAACCCAAATTCAGGAGTATTCTGATCTTGGTAAATTTTTAAACTGAAGGTTAACTGAAAGCGCTTCTAATATTAATAATAGTACATTTTTTTTACTTTAAATAAAAGTTTTACAAATAAAAATTTAACTGTTAATAAAAAAAATATTTAGCAATAATCCTCTAGCTAATAAGAAAATTATTTTATATAATGATTTAAATAAATGAATTTAATATGATAATAAATAAACCATTCAATTATTAAAGGTAATAATAATATTTTCTTTAATATTCCACTTGTTAATTATAATTTAAAAAAAAAGTTCTACTTAAAGTACATTATTTTAATTTAATTAATTGATAATCAAATTTTGCTTTGCAATAACTTCAATTTTCTTTTATCAACACTGTTTATTTTTGGCTCGTTTATACTTATTTTTTATATTAATAATAATATAAATTAAACTATTTCTATTGAAACATTTTAATTACTTTATCAGGATTTATTAACATTTCAAATTGATCAATTTTTTGTCTTATTTTCATTAATTTAGTGTTTTACTGCTATTTTTGTTACTGTTACTTCGCGTTTGCTTTCGTTGCATCACCTGTGACTGAGGACTTCCACTTGATTGACTTGTGTTGGATGAACTGCTCGTACCATTGCGATGATGTGACGTTACATTTGTGCCCTGTGACATGGTGATCGGTTTTGGTGGATACGGAATTCGAAATAGATGGATATTCAGATGATCACATATTTCGAGACAAACCTTAAATTGAATAAAAAAAATCATTATTAACTCTAATTAAATGGAAAAATAAGATAAATTTTTTCTTACTTGAGCACAATACCGACACAAATCAAATGTGCACCAAATCATAGCAAACCACAATACCCAATATTCGGGTAAGAAATTGTTAAAATATTGATTTAAAAATAGGAACAATGGACCTATTAGTCCCCAATCTAAATATTCCATTTCACTTTTTGTCATGTGAGCGACCTACATTAAAAGGAAATTAATTTGAGGTATTAGTTGAATTGAAAATGAAATTAAATTGATTAAAATTACTTACCACAAGTCTGTTTGTAACTTTTGCTGCTACCATTCCAAAGGCTAAGATATACAAAGTTGGATGTTCTTCGTATATTTGTACAATAGATTTTTGTGAGATGATAAATGCGGGCACAACCACCAAAGAAAATGGGATTATTGGTGAAATGACACTTGTACCCTATTGTGGGTGATTTTAAAATAAAAAAAAAATATTGAATTGAAATCTTATTTAAAATACATAAGAAAGTGATTCGGAATTATTTGAAAATTTACAATTAAAATGAATTTGAAATTCAAAACTATTCCTTCTTTTTCAACGTCTTTTTAATCACGTCAAAGAAATTTATTATATCAAATCCGAATCACTCTCTTCATTTCAAAATAAAATAATAATTTAACAAAATAAAAAATTTACAAATCCCTTAACCTTAATTAATTAACTTATTAGTAAATTAAAAAAGCTAATTATTAAAATGTTTTATTAAGTACATCAAAATATCAATTATTTACAGACGGTAATTAGTAATTATTGTTATTTGTGTTATTGAACATGCAAAATCATGCCATAAATAACTGTAAGAATGGCTAAGAAAAGCGAAAGCATCGTTAAAATTTAATTAATTAATTGTTTTGTAACTAAAGTAATGAAGGTTTGCGAAAATTCTTATTGAATTAACTTTCAAATGACGTGAATTTGGTTATTTTATCAGATTATATCACTGATTATAGTAAAAACTGGTAAAAAAAAATAAAAAAAACTTGATCGTGAACGATATACTCAAGCGCATTTCCATTTATCACGATTTATTCGAACGGACACTTCCATATTGACGGTAATTTTACTTTGAAAGTCAAAAGTGTGTCTCCAAATGAAAAGTGTTCATAAAAGTTGACACAGACAGACGGCCAAGTGCCAACAATGAGCGCATTTTTTTAAATCGAAAGGAAACGCGCTAAAAATAGATGAAAAAACCTTTTAAAGGTGAATGCATGTCTACTGAAATACTTTTTTTGTTATTTATGTACATATTTTAAGCCCATTTCATTTCATAACAAAACAATAATAGCAATTTCTTCCTAACAACAATGTCAAAGTGAATTTAAATTAAAAAAAATGCACCTGAGTCAATTTTCAAATTAAAACAATGAGAAGAAAAAAAACGCGTTTATTATTTTTAGTTTGAAATGTTTTTTTTTTATCTGTACACAAATAATGTTACATGACAACAATCGCGGTTATACATTTTTATAATTTTCAGGAATTTTCATATTAAATTACTCAAAATTCATGTGATATCATAATCTGAAAGAAAAAAAAACGTGAACTAAATACAATTTTAATATAATAAAAATATTGAATATCTACAAATTTCAAACGAATTAAATTTTAATCATTATGTTTTCTTCATCTTACAGCTACTGTCGATCCATTTTTCCCGGTTCCTTGTGAAATTATTCTAGTAATGTTATCATATGCCAATTTTCCGTAGATTACAAAAGTAGAGGAAAGTGGTATTTGTTTGATATCGCATTGCAACCACTGAAGCTTTTTTTTTGATTATTTTTTAGAAAAAGTATATTTTTGTTGTATGAATGAATGAATGAAAAGAAAAATAAAATGAAATTAAAATAAATTAAATTAAAATGAAAATTTAAATTGAAATGAAATTTTAAACTACGAAAAGTGAACTAAATAATTTTTTTCCAATGAAATGTGAAATAAATGAATATTAATTAGTAACCTTACAACTTAAAAGTTTATCGATAATGAGATAGAGCTACACATTGAACCATTTTTTATTCCAATTTATTTTTTGATTTAATTTTAAGTTTTTCATGCAGATTTTGATCCACACATGCCATAAAATTTATTTGAATACTTAATAAAACAATATTTTATTAAATAATAAAATTATTGATAAAATTAATGTAAATTTATGTGCTTACAGCAACTGTGGAGCCGTTTTTCCCAACTCCTCCTACAACGAATACTTGACAAAATGTGATAAAAAGTTGAATAAAACCAATAACAAATACAATGCCCATTATTTGACTAATATGGCCCAGAATTGGAATCTATTGTAATTGATGTAATTAAAATCGTTGATCATTTTATAAAAAATTCAAAAAAATTAAATCGATGATGAGAATAGAAGATTTATTTTTATTCAGATTAAAAATAAAGAAAAGAGGAAATTGAGGAAAAATAAAAAAATTTGGATGTATTTTAAAATAAAATAGTTTAAGGATTAAAAGAAAAAGTAATAAAAAGGGATCTTCATTTGGAGCAGAAAATTTAAGTTTAATTTCATTGGATGCCATGATTCATTTATTAAATTTCAGAGTTCGTCATTTTTCGTCAAGGAAGAGCTTCATTATGAAATGAAGTTAATTCCAAGGAATGAGAGCTAAAATTTTCCATTCCAAGTCAGAATTCTTCGATAATTCCCATTCTTCGTCATCTTCAAGACAAAATGCTAATCAAATAAAGAAAAAAGTAAATTTGACTTTCATGCAAAAACTGAAACAATTCACAAATTCTGACAACAATAAAATAAAAAGTGAAAAAACGAATTAAACAACATGCAACTTGATTGTAATCTAAAACAGCGTGACTGTGTGTGTGTGCTATTCTAAGGAATTAAAATGAACGGCGTTCAAGTCATCTTGTAAAGAACGCTATTTGTCTATTCTATAAATTGCACATTAATGAATTAATTTACACAAAAAAAATAAAATTTTCATGTTATCATTTTATAAATTTCGTTCAAAATCGAAATGACATTGCAAAAGAGCTAGACAAAAAAATAATTAATTTTTATTATTAATTTTCATTTTCATGCTATTAACATGCGAACATTTGCTTGTGAATCGTTTTGCTTGTGATGATCTGAAACTTACTGCAACTGTTGAACCATTTTTGCCAATGCCACCTGCCCTAATTACACTGAAAAAATAGGACATGGCCCATGAACTGCACACAATTGTTGCTAATCCCATGAAATGCCACATGTGAAATCCAAAGATCTGTTTATTTTTATTGCAATTCAAGTCAAAATTGAGTTTATGATAATAAATTTAGATTGTATGTAAAAAAAAAATGAAAATTCATTCGATGACTATGAAATGCATTTTAATCATAATAATAATAATTCATGAAGCAAAAAAAAATTAATAAATAAATATGAACAAAGCTTGTAATTTGCTGGGAGCCACATTAACAGACAAATTAGTCATCACAAGTATGAGGGGAAAAAAAATCATACACGATCGCTACTTATTCAACTTAATTCTACTATCTTGCAAAATATTTTCGTGTTTTTTTTTTGTGTAGAAAAAAAATATATTAAAATAATAATCATAAAAACGAAACGTCACATACTCGTGTCATTATCAAAATAATAAGTAATTGAATGGATTGAAAACGCCTCTTAAATTAAATGACGTCTAAATTTAATCAATTATTGAAAATCGAATGATAATTTAATTGTGGAGGTCATTGAACAATACACCGTTAACAGACAGACACAACAAGTGTATAAACAATGTTTTCATTCTAATACTGAATGTAAATAATAAAATTATCTCATAAGACTTGAAAACAGACAAATTTTAGTCACTATATTGATTTAAAGAAAATTACTTGTCAAAGTGAAAATAAAAAGTTTTCGTGTGGCATCCTGTTGAATTATTAAAATAAGAACTTTGAAATTAATGTTTAATAATATGGGAAATTAAAGTGGAAAAAGGAATGAGTTAAAGAAAAAAGTTGATGAGTGACACGAAAATATACCTTCGTCATCCATATCGAGGGACCAAATATTGCTGAAATCATGTGTATTGAAATAATTGCACATTGAGCTTCCGTGACATCGACCTTGCCGAATCTTAGTGTTCCAGAAACGTATGTTTGCCAGTGTGCACAGTAAAATAATATCATTGCACAAAAACACTGTAAAATTATTTCTCTTATCAGTCAATGTTAGTATTATAAATAAATATAAATTTAATCACCTGAAAAAACATCCATTTCGGATAATGACCTAGTTGGACAGAAACACATGCTGATACAGCTACAAAGACAGTGGAAATTGAATCACAACCATGATCAAATAATTCGCCTAATGGTGATGAGGAGTTTGTACGACGTGCTTGTTTACCATCGATGGCATCCAAACTTTGATAGATGAACAAACCTAAGCCACATAAGAAACATGCCCATCGTGGTGGTTCCTGACGACCATCTGGACTATAACTGAAAAGTAAAAAAAAAATCATATAAATCATCTGTTATCGCATTCAATTATATTAGAATTTCATCACATTTATCACTCAATTCACACATTTTTAACACATTTCCTGGTGATTAAAAAAAATGAGTATTTAAAGTCCATTTTAATGTCCGTGAGTTTAAAGAATTAAAAGAAAATGAGCTTCCAAATGTGTATCGTGGTTTTAACGAGCAGATTGTGATCAGATTTCGTCCAGATCGAAGAATCTTAATTCACATAATAATAAAAATGCGCTTAAGTGAAATGTTTTAAAATTACGTTTTTCTTAAAATTATCATTCACATTCATGTTATAAATACAATGAAGCGCTAATAAAGATCAAAGTTAAACGATTTTATAATTCTATGAAAATTTTATTCACATAAACATACGATGTCATTTTTCTTTTGTGAAATTATTCTGTTACTAGGAATAGAAATTTTTGAATTGTAACCATGGATAAAAAACAAACTTTTCCATCTGATTAAAGTTTTATTTTATTTTCAGGGGTTAATGATTGAAATTTTTGTATTGTGCTAGTTCATTCGACGAAATTTTCATTGCTAAAGCACAAATTTGATTAAATTGGATAAAAATTTAATAATAATTTTGAATTAAAAGAAGAAAAGTTTCAAGTCAAAATGGGTGGAAAGAAAGGAGGTGGTGGTGGCAAAGGCAAAGGAGGAAAAGGAAATAAACTTGCTCGAATGTCCGAAGAAGAGCGTCTCCGTTACTTGCAACATCGAGCTGATATGGAAGAGGAAGCTCGTCGCCGGAAACAACAACTCATTGCAACATTCATGAAAAATAAGCTGAAAAAGGAAGATGCCTTTAGTCGACTTAATTTGGCTAAAATTAATCAGGATTGGCGTTCACTTTTGCGTACCATTAAATGTACACAGCTTACAGACGAAATAAATGCCGTTGAAAAGGAATGTCTTAAAATGGTGGAACGAAAAAATTCTGTTATTCGTCGATTGTTGTGTGATTTAGATGAATCTGAAGAAATTTACTCGACAATGCTGCACTCACACATGGAAAACATTGAACAACTCATTGTAATCCATAAAGATCGTGTTTTTTTCCTTCGCAGTTGGTATTTGGAGGAAAAGGCACACATGTTGAAATGCTATGATGAGGAAATAAAAGTGTATAAATCGAAGAAATGTGACGCTCAAAAGGAATTGGAGTGTGTCTACTATGGTTTAGCTGAGAAAGCAAATGCAGAGCGCAAGGCAAATGAAGAGGAACATCTGCAGAAAAAAGACAGTTTAAAAAATTCGGTATGTAGGACATTACTTGCATTGAATTTATTTTAATTAAACAAAATACTGCTATTTCCATTCCAATCGTCACAATTTATCTTTGCACGTTCACTCAAACATGTAACCAAATTCTTTGAATATTCACATTTGTCACCTCGATTACCCAAATCAAGGACATGAAAGCACTCTTGAATGGAATCTGTGTAAAATTCCTTCAACTCCCGATCACGAATCTCCTCGGTGATGACATGCAACACCTTGTGTCTGTCTGGAAAGCCCTCATTACTTGTCATTTTCATTTCCTCAAAGAAGCATTGCATTAAACACGATTTATTGCTTTGATTGTCATTTGAATTGTATCCATTTCCATTTGAGCTTCTACCGTTATTTCCGTTATTATTGTTATTTGAATTTGATTCTGAGCCTTGATACCAATCATACCCATTATTCGAATATTGATTCCTCGTGTTACTATTAAAATCGTATGGACTGTTCCCAAACGGACTGTAAACTTGGCTAATGCCCATTCCAGCATACGGATATGACATTTGTCGTTTAAATCGGCGAGATAAGTCACCATTCCAGCTATTTCTTTGATTATTATTGTGATTATTGTCTCTGTTATATCCGTTATCATTGCCTTGATGATTTCCATGTCGATTTTGGTTTCTTCTATTGCTTTCATTTTCACTTTTATGCCTTCCACGATTATTATTCTTATTGTTATTATTATTTTTTGACTGGCTTCGATACCCAAATTCAGATGAATTACTTTCATTTGAATCATAATTCTCATATTCATCATAATTCTCGCCATCGTCCGAAGTTAATCGCCTCATACACGTACGAGATGTCTTCCGAAAATCATCTTTCGAGATTCCTTCATCGGTGCGACAACGTAATCCATTTGAGTGATAAATTGAAATTCCAATTAATACTAGCAATAATCCAAGTTTCATTTTAAGTTCCTCTCATTTAGTTGTTTGATACTAACTGAATCTAAAATCGTAAATTCAAAGAGCTTAAATACTGTTCGAGCTTCCGTTTCACTGTCACATCACAATTCAGAGCATTTCAATCATTTTTGACACTCATTGTTTTCTTCATTTTCAGATGATACTCAAATTAGAAGAAATCACTAAACAGCGGGAGGCTTACATGGAACGTCTCTGGACGGAATTTCAACAAATTATGTCAAGATATCTGCGAAGTACCAAGGATTATCGTAATGATTACGTCGATTTACGTCAACGTGACAACAGTGATACAAAAAATATTGAGACTCACTATTTAGAGGTGGCACGTACGTCTGACATTATTGCGGATTTGAAAGCAAAATACTCGACTTTGAAGGATGAACATGAATTTAATGTCGAGCAATTGACCAAATATCGCAATGAGCTACACACACGTAGTGAAAATTTGAAACAAGAACTGGAAATTGGACTTGCAACAGACAAACACAAATTAAAGCAACTGGTTTTATGGAGTAATGCAATATTAAAGGTAATTATTAAACAAATTTGCTTTTAAAAATACATCATAATTAACCTCAATCCATATTATACTAGAAATTATCTAACTTGGATAAGCGTGGCAAACATATCTTACAAATTGCAAATTTTTGTGCAAAATATGAAAGTGACAGAGATGAATTGAGATTTCATCGTGATCCGAAAAAGGCATTCCTTGAAATAACCGAAGGAAATGACCAAATTTCAGAGGAATTTCGTGCAATTATGGAGAAGCCTGATACAATTCAATCGCAGCTTGAATACTTTTGGCGACGTTACAATAAAACAAAAATTGATTGTGCATGTTTGAAGGAAGAAAAACAGTCATTGAAAGCGGATAATGTTCGATTGAAAGCAGCACTCAAGGATTATCTCGTGAACGTGAATATTTCAACAGGAACCACAATTAAATCGAGAGATCATCAATTTGTCCCAAGACCGCACAGTATGAAGGTCGAGAAAGTCATGCATATTGATTTGACTAAGACATCGGCAGTTAAAGGTGAAAATATGAAAGGCCGTCGACGTCCAGTGACGTGCATTGAAGCGAATTTCAGTAATGCAGTCCGAAGTCGATCTTTGGTTGAACTGAGACATCGTCCCATGGAAATTTATTCACTTGTTCCAAAGTGTTAATTTAATATTCAATAATTTTTATAGACAGTAGTACTAAGATGAGTGAATTAGGTCAATGTCAGATATCATACTGAAATATAAACAATAGACGTATGATAATGATTTCCTATTATATGAAGCAATAAAATAAACTTAATAGCTATAATTGCTTGTGTTTAACCTCATTTTATGACTACACATATAAAATAATGAGATGACATGAGAATAATTGGCGCTAAGTTGATTCATTTTCTCGTTGTATGACATAATTTTTTTCATAAAAACAGAAAAAATGAATGGAATTCAATTACAAGTATAATAATAATAATAAGTTTATGATTTAAATACAATTATGAAGAACTATTTTTAATTTTATCCTTCAATAATTGATGAAATTTCTTCATTTGAATTGAAACACGCTACGTTTTATCAATATTTGATGAGTCAGTACCAGAAAAATTATCATAAAAGTACAAACAAAATTTCATATCAAATCACAAAGAAATATTCCTAGAATTGTCATAAAATTATGGACATTGACTGATAAAAATAAACGAACTTAAATGTAAATGACACAAATTATCAGTAGAACACAAATTTTACTGATAAACAATTTTTATTTATTTCTTGATACTTGATCAGCAAATCGATTCACACAAAAACATATCATAAAGTATAAATTGATGCTAATAACAAATGACTACTTGATAATAATTTGTCATTAGCTCTGATATGATTATATTTTCAACACATGAGGCATCATCATTGTGGGGTAACGTAAAAGATAAAATTGCAGTAAATTTTATGTTTTGTTTCAACGTCATCACAACACATTTCAAGGTTATACTAGGAAAAAATGGAGTGAAAATTAGCTTATAACAATAAAAATATGATATGAAATGAATAAAAAAAAGCCTTCTGAATGATAATAGATAAGAGTTACCTTGATTAAATTGCGTAATTTTTATATGGTGTGATATGATTCTTTTTATCTTTAATGAAATTTTGCTTTAACATTGTTTGTTCACAAATAACGATTAAACAAGGGAAATTATGATGTAATTGTTCTAGATTAATTATAGAAAAACATGAATGAAAAGTCATTTAAAAGCTGATTATCTCATTTTTGTTTCGGATTATAATGGATATCACACTTTCAATGACAAGAGAAAAAAATTAGGAAACAGTAACCATGAAATGGAGTATGAAAGTGCATTTTCGTTCATTGTGAATTTCATTATGTATCCGTATTTATTTGAAAAAACTGTCTCTCAATCCTCAAGCTCTGATAAGCTCGAAAAAAGAAAATTTGTGTCATAAAATGTTTGGTCTGTGTCAAATTTCTTTGAATAGGGTCTCTGAGCCACCTTACTGTAGATAACGAAAACTCTGGATTCAAGCTAGAGCCTATTCAAGAATTATTCCCCTTTAAGAAGGGATCAAATGAGAATCTTGGAGGAGAATCTTAATCTGAACTTGAATAACGGACAAAATCTCAAAATCCTCACATTGGCTAATATTTTCATGAAATCACAGTCACTTAATAAATAAACGGCAAAACAAAACACTCATGTAAACAAACATTATTGGACATTTGACAAAAAAATTTATAAATTCTCTCAAATATTCCTAATTATTATTATTATTATAAAATCTGACTTGTATATTAACATAAGCAGAGCACATCAAACACATGCTTTCATTTACTGTAACACAACTTGCCAAAAAATCTTTTCAAAGACTGCTTGACATCAAATATCAAATAATTTAAAATAAAATAAATATATAAGATAAAAAAAATATAAACTGAGTCACAATTCAAAGAATCATAAGCACTTTTTGACTTTTAAAGAGCTTGTTTGAATACAAAATAAAAGTAAAATTGAAAAAAAGGTTTTTTTGTTAATGACACGACCTTTAAAAGGAAATTAATTTAAATAATAATCATAAAACTTTTATATTCAATGTATTCTATTTTATCATATTGCATCGATGTGTTGATTAACATGAAATTTCATATGAATAGAATTTAATTATGAAAATCTAAATTAAAATTCACATTATGGGAAATTATGATGTGTTTCCATGTCGATATTTTTCAATTATTAGTGCATTTCGTAAGAAAAAATGCACTATTACAGACGGTTTGTCCGCCGTCACTCTGTAGGTCTGACTACTGATCGCTATCCATAACTCCGGAACGGTCCATCGGAGCGAGGTCGGGTTTTTTTAATGAGATAGAGGAGGTCATAAGGATTTGTACAAACTCAAAAGTTTTGAGATTGGGCTCATGGATTGGGCTCCAGAGCCTCCAAAGCCTGAAAAACCGTTAAAAACGGTTAAAATTTTTTAAAATATTTATAATTTGTTTTGTTGGGTGGAGAAGTTTACTAAAATAAACTTTAACTTAATGGCTCTGAAATTAGGCTCAGGAATTGGGCTCAAGAATTAGGCTCCAGAGCCTGAAAATGGTCAAAAGCCCAAAATGTCCGATTTTTTCAAATATTTTTTTTTAAATTTTCAAAATAGCGAAAGTTTTTCAAAATGGCGCAAAATTTTCAAAATGACCGTTATTTTCAAATTGACCGTTAATTTTAAAATGTCGGTTTATTTTAAAATTAATGATATTCAATCAAACGAGTCCCATAGAAATGCACTTTTCTAAACCGCCTAGTGGTTAGAATTTCCCATTTTTTTCTTAAAGGCTGATGAAATTTAAACGAGTGTTCAATTTCAAAGCCACACGAATACATAAAAATTCAATAGTAAAATTATTTTAAAAATCAAGATTATCAATAATTTTTTTCGCGTCTGAGGCAGAAAACATTTAGCTTTATTTTTTTTGGCCGTTAAAAGACTTGGAGCCAACTTGATCGTGTTAGTGGGAGGTTTGTAGAGCTTCATAGTAGCAGGCTCTGGGACTTTAAATACAGGCTAAATTCATTAAACTTAATATTTTAGGAATCAAATAATTTTCTTCTTCCATTTTTTTTAGGATTTGTGTGACATTCGACAATTAACCAGAAAAACTCCTTTCAATTGTATCAGCCTTAAATAAAATGATATAAATTTCACATCAAAGACGTTAATGTAGCAAAAAAAATTGATGATTTAACACATTTTCAAGTATCGTTTTTTATCATATTTCAAATACTGAGATCTTTTTGCTATTTTTATTAACATCAACATATCCATAATTTTAATTATTCAACTTAATATTAAATTTCGTTATTATCTGAATAAACCATAAAACTGACACCGATAACTCTAACGTGATTCATCATCAAATTGAAAGAAACTTGATTTGTGTCATAATTTAAGAGAAATAAAATTTCATTTCATTATCACTCCATTCACGCTACTCACGTTCAAAGTTCAAGTCAAAAAATTGTATAATAATTGAATAAGTTTTAAAAAATACAAAAAAATAACTTACTATATCAGTATGAGCGTTGTCAGTATATTTACAATCAATCCAACGATTGTAATGAGGTTCGGCGCTAACCATAAAGGTACTTTGCTGACCAGCCAATTCCACCATGGTTGTAAATATTTGTCTGGAAGTTAATAATTCATTTGAACTTTGATCATTGATTTGTATTATGATTTTTTTTTTATAAATTTATTTCATACATATTTATATTAAATTGAATAAATTTGTCACACTTTTCTACGTTTTTCTTTGATTTTATTATACAATAAAACTTAAAATACAAAGAAAAAAACAATATAATTTATTTATTTTCTTCTTTTACTACATTTTCACTTATTTTCTCTTTCATTTCAAATAATTTATGTAGAGGATTTTATTTATTATTATTATTGTTTTATTTCATATCTACATCATCATACATAATTTTTGTATATGATCAGACCATATCTGAACGTATGCTGTGTGTTTGTGTTGTACAGTAAAATAAAAATGAGTTGAATCAAAGAAGAAAAAAAAATTGTAACTTGCGGAAGAGATCAACGTCATCGATTAAATAGGGCACCTTAACAATTAACTAATTACACAATCAATTTATAATATTTTTGCATTAATTTCACATCATCTAATTAATAAAACTTTCATTTAATAAAATGTGACATATTTAAAACCCACCTAATAACGAAATATTTTGGCATGAATATTTGTGATCTGATAATCGTTTCAATTGAGAACTTTGCAAAAGATTTTGCTTATAAAAGTACATGTTGAGACATTTAATTTTAACAGTTTTTCATTTACTTGTGTGTTAAATTTGGTTATTTAACTTTAATTTTGCTGATAAATACGTAATTCCTATTAAAATTTAATTATTTTCACGAGACGCACTTTTTCTCACGAGGAATATGTGGTTTTTGTATTCTATTTGACACAAAACTTTTGAGTGTGCCCTGCAAGCTGAAAGAGTTTGACGTTTATGAAATGATGGTGTAGTTTTTGGTCTCATTTTTTGTGTCTCATTGAAATTACGATTCGAATAGAAATTTAAAGGGGGATTTTTTTTGTTGATCGTAAACGAATATGAAAAATTTTATTGAAACTTGATCTTAAGAAATCAAAACTTAATTGAGACATGTTTTAAAATTCATAGAAATTAACTCATTTTGTACGATTTACCAGCTCACAAGCTCAGGAGAAGACTTTGTAGCACACTTTTTAAAATTTTTGATATTCATGAACATTTTTTCAAAATTTTTGCGTAATTAAATAAAGCTGTGTAAGAAAATTTGAAAAAAAAATGATGTAAAAAGTAATACAATTTAATTTGTGAGGCTCAAAGCTCTGATCAATTTGAAAAAATTGTTGAAATTTTGACGTTCAATTTATTTTTTTCAACAACTTTTTTGTGTTGAAAGTTGAATCACAAAAAAATAAACTTTTTTGAAGCATTAGGCTCTATTCTAACCCTAACCTACCCTAAGATGTGCGAGAACTCTTACTCTTACAAACCCGGTTTCTAAAAAGAGAGATATGGAGGTAAAAACTCCTTAAACTAAACTGCAAAATTTAAATTGTGATTGTTTCTATAAAAATATCAGAATTAAGAGTAAAAAATTAGGATACTCTTCTCAATACTAAAAAAAAAACCGAAAAGCAGAATTAAACGGTCCCAGAACAATAATTAGTTAGGCATACCAGGTACTTTTGATGACAGTTTTTTCGCGGGACAGTTTAAAACTATTCATTTTTTACTAGACTGAATTTATCAACGACCTCATCAAGCACCTTGTCAGCCACGAGAAGAGATTTTTCGGACTCTTCGTCACCGTCGCAGTGTCATCAACGACTTTTACAAAATCGACTACACAAAACCAGCTCATAGCGCCCTCTGTCCAATCAAAAAACGCAGTTTCAAGACGCTGTGATTTTTGATCCTCTATCGATCTGCATCAACGACTTTTTCCTTGCAAAATTTTTCAGAAATTATGTGAAATTAAGGTCAGTTTTTGGACTTTATTGATAAAAATATCGATTCAAAATCGGGACAAATAAAGGGCAAATTGGAAATCGGGACATTGATTCAAAAAACGAGATTGTCCCGACTCAAAATACGCAAATGGTATGCCTAAGTTATTTAATCTGGCGAAAACACGAATTTCAATAGTTTCCTTATCCATATTTTCCAGATTTTTTTCCACAAAACAATGCAATCACTACAATCGGAATCTTATCATCAATTCCACACATTACCCAAAAACTACAACACTTTTGCCGGTAAAATTGTTCCACTCGAATTGGTATAGTAGTAATTTAGTCGGTATAACAGTCTTATTATAAATCAGTCACAATTTGTCATCCATTCAATACAGCAAGCTTGGATGTTTGTTTAATAATTAAATCGGTATTTTTCCTTGTTGAAAGATAATTTTTTTTACATATTTCCCACATCATTGTACTTGAGTGTGTCCTATTGGAAATTTTGTGCACAATTTTCTTCCAAAATCCTTTTATTATCATTTAAAAAAGGAAATTAATCATAAAAAAAATACAAATTGAAGATAATATTAATAAAAAAAAATATACATAGATATAAAAAAGGAAGAATTCTCGGTGTGTGAATAAAATTTAATTCATGTATACACATAATTTGGCTACCTCTCAATTCTTCTTACATTACATTATTGTGCTATCATAAAAAAAGAGTAAAATTCAAAAAAAATAAATATATATATTAACCGAGTGTGTGTGTTATATATTAAAATTATATTTTTTTTCATTACTTCTCTAAAATTGAACTCAAAAATAAAGCAGTGATTCGCATTTACAAGTACAGAAATTTATATTTAAAAAAAAATATTACATACAAGAAATATATATTCATATTATTATAAATTTAATATCACCACCACCGTGTGCACTACAATAAATATATGTATAACACACAACATATATAATAAAATTCAAGCAAAGCACAAGGCAAAGTGTACAGATAATAAAATATTGTGAATAGTCTGAATAGTCGTATATATAGAAAGATCAAGAAAAAAAACTTTTTTTTTGTCTTTACATTTTATTATTAATAATTTTTGTGTATTCTGCTTGTAAAAACAACATATTTTTGTATTATTGTTATTAAATTAAGTTTATCATCGTAAATTAAAGTGAAATTTGATATATTTTATACCATACCTTCGAAATATAAAAGGATAAACGCCGAAAAATACAACAACAACAACATCAAAGTTACACATCAGTCATTATTATTAAAATAAATAATAATTTTAATAATCAAATACAAATAAATAAAAAAATAAACATCATTAAACATGGAAGCGATTGCAAAACACGATTTCAATGCAACAGCGGAAGATGAGCTTAGTTTTAGAAAAAGTCAAGTTTTAAAGGTAAATATTTTTAAATACAATACATACAAAAGCTAATAATAATAATAATAAGTTATTTATAGTAAATAAAATTCAATAAGAGTGCAAAAGTGCATTCCTTTCATAAATTTTATAAATATTTTCTATTTTAATGTACTTTGTCTATGTACATTTCAATACATACAAATGCATACACACACACATACATTCATATTTAAAGATAATAAAAAATACGGTAACTAAAGACGTCTAAACGTTTGTATGATAAAATGAAATGAAAAGCATGAAACATTGAATGACTCATAACTTTTAGCGAGATATTTTTTTTATACATTCATGTTAAATTGACGTTTTATTTCATGGAAAATAAAATGTATCATAACACAAATTTTATTACTTTTATTGATACCAAATAATACCAAAATTGAAAAATAAGCTTTTATTGTATAATATTCAAAAATCCATATTAATTGATTTATCGATGTTACATTTATATCATATAACAAAAAAAATCAATATTATTTAACCGTTTCAGATAAAAAAAAAAAAAAAATCTGTTTTGTATTCTTATTACTATTATTATTATTATTATAATGAGTATGATAAAAAAAATAATGTTGATTCAGCTGACATTTAACAATCAAACAACATTCGCATGTGTTTCATTGGACAATGTAAATTATTTTTTTTTTTATATTCAAATACATAAAGTAATTGTCTGAGTCTTGTCACTTGTGCTTTGTGTTGTCTATTCTCTAGTTTTGTTCATTGATTGTCTGTTGTCCGTTAAAATTTATTATGTATTTTTTTATTATCATCATACACTCATATTATACATAAATTTTATAGTAATATGAGTAACTTTGAAACACAAAATTTATGTATATAAGAGGGCTATTGTTAGAGCTCCCCCCTATTGTGTTGTCTGATCATCCTCTGTGTAGGAAAATTTTATGTATATAAATTTGTGTTTATTTGAAGTGACTGCGTGCAATGAGATATTAAAATGTATGGGTGCATTGAAATTAAAAAAAAGTTACTTATTATGATAATAATAAACAACATTTTGTGTTTAAGTTAAACATTTTTATTTTCAAGAGTTTTAAGAATGTATTTTAACTTAACCCTTGAACGGAAATGTTAAATGGTTTTTTTTTAAAAGATTAAATTTCATTTATTGATTCGATTTGTAGAGGATATTACTGGGAAACGTTATGCATCATATCTTGATGATTATAATAAACTGTTAAATAGATTTGAGTATCAATTGAAATTGAACGTATTAGAACGAGAAGTTTTGGAATAAACTGAAACTTTTAAATGTTGAAATCAACAGGACTCAAATTTAGCAAGTTTCACAAATCCGATATCTTGGACTAATTGTTAATGAAAATTTAAGCTGGAAAAGCCACATAGAACATCTCAGAAATAAAATAAACCCATATTTATTCGTACTAAGAAGATCTCGCTATTCACTACCCCATCATACAAAAATATTCCTTTACTACTCATACATACACTCACACATCAGCTATCTTGCGTCTGTATGGGGATACAGTAGTGAAAACCTCCTAGACAGAATGCAAGTCGTGCAAAATAAAGCCCTAAAATCACTCTTTTGGCAGGATTACAAAAGAGGCACAAATACAGAGACATTGCTTACTCGCCACAAAATAAGACGAGTGAGAGAGCTAAAAAAATCGATGGAATGATCTTAATTCATAAAATAAAAATAGGGGATATTAAACAAAATAACAATTTACACAATTTTGATCAACAACACTCATACCACACAAGAAACAGAACAAATTTTATAATACCAAAATCAAGCACCACTCTTCCCTTCAATAGCTTGCTCAATAAAGGACTCTCTGACTACAACAACTTACCGCAGCAAATCAAGAATCAAAAATATACGTATTTATTCAAGAAAAAAATCAAAACCTACATAATGCACTCTTCAAATCCTGTTTGAGTTGATGGAACTCTAAAACCATAAAAATCTAACTAAATTGAATCCTATTTGAGTTGATGGATCTCTAAAACCATCACAACTTTACTTATTGGAATTCTAACTGAGTTGATGGAACTCCAACATCATTAGACTACAGAGGCTGACTCTGGACACCCACAAAAAAACTGTCAGAGACAGTGGGCAAAACTCTGTTACCCACTGCAGATGGGTCAAATATTTGTCAGTACCTTTCAATTTCGACTACTGAGCAGTTGAAATCAATCGAAGCTTTCTTCGAAGACCAGGGCCATCATCTAATGTTTGCTAAGTTTGTTGTCCAATGGTGCCAATAGAAATCCTACATCAAATTCATCCACCAAAAGCATGGTCAAAACTTTTATGAATGAATATTCTATAGAAAAGATTAACTAGTCAAAATCATATAATTTCATAAAAATTCTATATAAATGAATATAATAAAAAATCTCACACACACACACATCACATTATCAACAGAACAATAAAAACAAATATTTATTAACAATGGAACAAAACAATGAATTAGAAAGTCATAAAATTTAATAGGTGACACGATTTCATTGATGATATTGATATTACTTATTTAATGAAATAAATAAAATAAAAAATTGAAAACTTTCATTAGCGTCCTGTACCAGTGGCGAGAATGAATAGTGTTTAGAAAATTTTAGTTTTTCCGCTAATTATGAATTAAAATTAAAATAAAATTAAAATTCATGAATGCAAAATTGAAGAAAAAACAATTTACTACCAAATTAAATTGACGCTTTTTGTCATTGTTAATTATTAAATCTAAAATTATCAATTAATGTGAGCTCTATCACTTGATAGGAATAAAAAGTTCGATGACATAGAATTAGTTAATTTTAATGTGCCGAAAATAAGAAAAATATACATTTTTTATATTGATATATATGATAAAAATTGAAGAAAATTAAGTTTTAAAAGCGAAAAACTAACCATTTTTATAATTTGAATAATATTTTATCACAAAAATAAACAAAAAGAATTCCTTGTCTTGGACCAGTGCATAACCGTACATGTACCAGTGTTGATAAAATGTTCACAGTTCAAATTTCAATGTTTTTGTTGATGCGTAAATAACGCATTCATTTTAATTTCTTTTAAATTATAATAATTTAATTATAATTATATTTAAAATTGCTCATTGTTAAGATTTAGGAATCAAATACTAAAGAAATAACGGTAATACATTAATATGAAGGCAATTTAATTATAAATTAACAAAAATATGTCACAGTTGCCAGCTAGACCGAAAGAAAAATATGCAAATGACGACTTAAAAGCAGCAATCGGAGAAATTTAAAAGGGTGGAAAGATAAAAAATTACCCTAAAGCAATATTATTCAAGGAGGTTCAAGCTGGAATTGATTCAGGATTATCGATGGGTCCACTAAGACCATTCACTTCAGCTAAAGAGGAATCTCTTGTCAAATGGATCATTGTATGTAGTAAAAGAGGTCAACCTTACTGTGGAACAGGTGTAAGACTCTCGGCGAAAAAGATATTAGTGAAAAAATAATTTAAACGGTTTTATTTTGTTTAAATACATTAATTATGTAGCAATAAAAGTTCTTTAATTCATTATCAAAGCTCTTTTATTTAAAAATTGTTTAAACAACCTCTTAAATATTGAAATATTATTGATTTATATCCATTGGTACGCAAAGTCTCATCTCTAGTACACATGTATAAACACTGGTACAGTGACATGGTTCTTATTTTAATAAATTTTGAGTTAATTTAAGCCCTTTTTGATATATTTGAATATGAAAATCAACACAAAACAACTAGTTTTATGTTTCTTAATCATAAATTGACCTCTAAAAAATGATTTTCATTCCGAAAATGATAAAGAAAATCTTATTTAAAAAAACGACTTCCACATTGGTACAGGACGCTAGTTCATTGTACTTACTTTGTAACTTAAACATATGAATTACAATAATAGAATATAGAAAAGTAATAAAACATCTTTCATATATGGTGTCTTTATTGTTATCATTTCTTTATATTTTTTTCATTACATTAGTAAATTGATACATATAATTTAGATTATTACTTACACATGATAATAATTGTATTTTTACTAATAATATACTTATTTAATAAACATTCTTAATAATGTTATTTTCATTGTATTTATTATTTTTTTTTTATAAATGTAACCATCAAAATCTCTGTTGGAGATAATTTTGGTTGTAACAATTCTGATGATATGAGGAATGTTTTGTGTTGAAATTGTGTTGATGATATTTAATAAAAAAAATTCATTCGCTACTGTATTTTCACTGAAGAAAGTGAACATTGAATGGAAAATTCAATTAAAATAAAATTATTATAAATCAAACATTCAAGAATCCTCATCAATATTTAATCAAAATCACATCAAATGATTGAAGTGTTTTGAATTAAACAAAAAGTAGGTTTTCAATTGTTTACTAATATTTTCATTGAAGTAATTTAAAAATACGTTTCTGATAAGAGGACTCTTTATCAATTAAATGCAGTATAATCTTTTTTTTCGTGGAATACTTTATTATATTTATACAAGATTAAATTTTTATGTTTGATTGTACAACAACTGAAATTATTGATTGAAATTCAATTAAACGTTGAAAGTTATCAATTTTTTTTGCAATTCAATTCAATTGAGAACATGAGTTTTTACAATTAATCAATGATTTATCCTTTTTTTTAAAAAAAATGAATTGGAAATTAACCAGTCATTGATTTTTCATTAATGTTTAAATCTCTTCTATTGTTAAAATTTTATATTGACAAAAACACTGTGAGATGAAAACGCGTCAGAAATGACCACAATTCAAAAAATGTAGCACCATGCAAAGAGCACCGTCTGAATTGTGAATTACTAAGCAGTGTGGGCCGTTTTCAACTTACAATGTTTGATCAGAAGTGATTTATTTTACCTTCCTTTGAGTCATAATAATTAGCTTCATTATTATAATTTTATTCAACAAAAACGATGATAAGGCAATATTGTTCATGATCAAACGTGGCGCACGATTTAAGTGTGTACAAGAACGTGGTGATTACGAATGAAAAAAAAATTAGAGATTAATGAATTTCAAATTAGCAATCAGTAACAGTAATTTTAAAGTTGCATTACAGACATGAATATAATTAATTTAAATTACAATATCGTCAAACTTTATCCGTGTATTGTGTTAAATAAATTCATTTAAAATTCGATTTCCAAAAGTTTTGTAACATCAATTCAAAACTCTGAAACAATTCTTATTTAAATGTCATTTAAAATCTTTGTCAATCTATTCAAAATGCACCAAAAACTATTTAAACAAGAAAATTTAACTTCGCTAATGTGTATTTTTCATTTATTTAAATTTCACACACAATTATTTTCTGTAAAGTTTTAATTTTAATTTTAAACATATTCTCGCAAAACCAGTAATGACACACTATAAAAATACCACGATTGAAAATTTATTTTAACTGTTTACAACGCACACACACACAGTTCATTGGTTGTATACAAAAATAGCAATGAAAATATGCATCAAGTTATATTTTAATAATAAAATAATAATAAATATGTAATGCATTGAATGGTAGTTTATTTGAAAACTTGAACAAGAGGCATTTAAAAGAGAAGCACACAAGAGACATGAAAATTATACATACCAAACATTCTTGTGACGTCATATACCAGTTTCTTATTCATTTATTATGTGTCATGCATGTTTTGTACACATAATGTAAAGAAAAAATAACAAAAAAAAAGTATGTGGATAATCTCTTTTGAATGTAAAATTTGTATAGACACAAGTTTTTTCTTTAACTAAACTATTATTATTATTTTGTTGATATAGAAATTCAATTCAAAAGAAGAACATGCTCCTTGTTAAACCGTTTTTTGCTTCTATTTCATGTATTAATAAAAGAATTTATGTATTGCTAAATAAAGTAAAGCCAATATAGGTATAAATGGACGATGTGTCTCAAAAATAAACGTGCAATGAACTGAAAGAAATAAACTTTATTTAATTATTATATTATGTGCTTAATATCTATTTAAAGAAAAGGATATCCAACTTTGAGGTACAGTAGAACTCGACTTATTGTCACTAAGAGTCTCAAATGGTCTAAAAGTTCCTAAACATCAATTTTAAAACGTTTATTTTGTCACTCATACCTAATAATCTTTGGTACTGAAGCGAATTTTTCTTGAAATTCCTCATTAAAACTGCTATTCTGTTCTTGAGAGATCGAAATTTGAATATGCTTCAGTTGTTTGGAACATGGTTGGTACTGTAAATTCCTCTAGAATTGAATCAGTACAAAAACAATTCTTGTTATTCGCCCTACGTAACCTTGGGTGGAGGAGAGACACTTATGTCTTACCAACATATGAAGCAAGACTAAAACTTTTTGATATGGAAACACTACACGCAAGACGAAGAAGATTTGACATCACGTTTTGCTATGATCTGATGCATAAAAATATTAAATGTGACATACTCTGCAACAAAATCATTCATAATCAACCTGCTCCACAAAATCTGAGAAGACGATGACTCCTACAAGTTCCATTTCATCAACGGATCTACACTTTTAACAAGCTTTTTAGTAGGATTGCAAGATCTTTTAATGAGGTATCGACCTTGACTCAGGATAATCCTAGCAGAGCTGTTTTCATCCATAGATTAAAATTAAATTAAATAAATTTCTGTACTTAAAATTTTTTTTTGTAATAATTTTCTGCCAGTATTTGGCACTGAATAAATAAATAAAAAATCTTTGAATTTTTCCATTAGTAAAAATTAGACAAGTTTTAGTGTATAAAAAGGTTTTCTTTACGTATCTAAATCTAATTATAGATCTCTATACTAGTCTAATCAGCACTATAACAATGAAATGTAACATTTTAGAATCATTATGACTTTTAATCATGAACACTTCCATGTTTCATTGAGACCATTTCATTTACCTTCTGAAAGTACACAATTCAATCACATCCTAAGAAATGTCACTTAAAATACTTTAAATAACGATTTCCAATCCACTGAAACATTTCTTAATCTGAAACACGAGCTCGTAAATACCAATTCAAAAACATTAATGCTCACAATTTAACAACATTCCACAATTTTTACACCAAATAATATGAAACATCTTTCCATTTCATTTTAATAATTTATGCAGATGAATATCACAATGATCATAAATCGAATAAAATACATTTTATTTTCTCAACAAAAAAAAAAACAAAAATTGTATATAAAATAAAACTGTCATCTTTTTTGGGTATAATTTGAGCTTATACACCATCAAAATGATGCTCGATACAATTTAACAAGCAGTATCACCATTATGATTATTAGGCATGTACGTGCACAGTAAGGATGAGTGTATCAAATTATCGCATTTTAAAGAACAAACACGACCTTTTTCAACAAAATTTAAATGTGTTCCATAAGCTCACTGTGTGTTTAAAAAAAAAACGTGTAAAACCATATTATGACATAGTCAGATATTTTTCTGGCATGTGATATGTGTAGAGAAAAAAAAAACCGATAAATATTTATTTGAAAAGTGTATATCCAGTGTGAGGAGTAGAGAATAAAATTTATAAAAAAAAAGTTAAACCTGAATAAAATTGTGAGGCATTAGATTGAGGTACATGTGTTGTGTATCATTTCTCTCTCTATCTGTTTTTTTTTGTTTATATTTATATTGCACATTTTTTTTGTACATTTTATTTTATACAATCATGTTTTTTGTCACTTTATTTTTCTGTCATCTCTGTTACCCAGTCTCTGCTTTAAAATTTAAATAATGATAATATTTTTGTTTTGTTGTCGCTTGTGTAATATTTTTGTGTGTTGATTAAAATTCTTCTGTATAAATTCTTATTCAGAATAAATGAAGATGAGGAAAAAAATGTATCATAATCCGTTTTATAAACATTCCAGTTATATGTTTTTTTTTTTGTAAGAGTTGTGCATTCAATTGGAAATATGGCGTTTTTTTTGCATTTAATAACAAAAATTCTACACATGCCTTTTTTCAAGATCACTTTTTGGTTTGAGTTTTGAACTTTGTCCAGACCTTAAGGGATTTTTTTTCAAAAAAAATAATTTTAAGGTCAAACTTCCCAAGAATCCGTTATTTTGGAATCTGTGAGTGGAAATCTGAAACTATTACCGGTACTTTTTCTTCTAACAGTGTAAAAAAAGAAAAAAAACATTTGAAAACTTGTTCCTATCCCCAGAAAGTGAGGAACTGTTTGTGCCTCGTCAAATCAACATGATTCAGAATAAGCCGTAAAGTAAAAGTGACCCATGTGATGATTGAGAAATTGATGACCGTCAATCTTCAGCTCAGTAGGGTCCAACTTGGCCCACTCACTTTCTTACCGTATCTGAAAAAATGAAGTTTCATGACCGAATCAAACATTTCATGTACTTTCATTTTGAAAAACCACCCTAATGCATGTGAAGCAAGAATTTCTTGTATAAAGTCATCATTTAAACAAGAATTTCATGTACATATGAAACATATGACTTTAAATTCATATATTATTATTTTTTTCCCCATTTTATGTTATTAATCTTTAAAACATTGTACTATGAAACGTACAGAGCTAAAAGAAAATCAACAGATTTATGTCAATTTATATATAAATGTTGCATGCCAACAGGTCTCTTGTTATTTGATATCTAGAGGCGTTAAAAAAATATTATGACGATTTTTTCATTTTTTTTCCTTTTTATTTATAATTTTAATTCATATGTGCTTTTTTTATTTACGTATAATTGTATGTCTATTCAAAATAAAAAAAAATATAAAATAAACACAATAAATAATATTAAATCTTTTTCCATTTTTTTTTGTTTATTTGTATTTCTTATGAAAAGTAATGAGGTTAAATAATACAAATGTGTCTGTTTTTTTACTATTATTTGTATGTATTTTCAATGAATAATGAATCGCTATTCAAAACAGTTCTAGGAAAACTTCTATGAAAGGAAAAAATAATAATAAAACATTGAACTGTGATTTCAAAAAAAAAAATAAAACTTTTTAAATAAAATCGATTACGAAAAATAAAACTTTCCCATTTCCCACTTATGTTACAATTCAATCAGAATAATTTCAATAAGGGTAAACGCTGATGAAGAAGATTTTTTTTTTGTAAAATATAAAAGAAAAAAAAACAAAAAAAAACTTGTTCTTTTCATGTAAAAACAACTGATAACATGAAAAATCAATGTAAATGGAAGAATGAACATTTTTTGAGAACTTAAACAAACATTTAACTGATAATGAAATGAATTGAATATTGTAATGACTAGATAATGTGATTTTGATTACAAGAAATTTTAAGATTCTATTAAATTCAGTGATTTTCACTGAAAAAAATGTGTTTACTTTGAAAGTGTTTTTCTTTTAACGAAAATTGAACTGCCTGTGGAAAACTTTGAAACAATGTTTGAAATGTGGGTGTCTCAAGCAGAGAAAATGCAAATGTTTAAGAAAGTATATTTATTAAAAGTAGGATGAATGTCAGATTTGTGTAACTTAATGTAAATTGTGTTTTAAGATGTAAAAGAAGTAATTTATGTATTTTAACTTTATCGTTCTTGTTTTAAGCTAGCTCATGAGTAAGTCAAAAGTTGTAAATGGAATTTTAATATTTTAGTCATGTTAATGTTGATCTCTGAGGTGTGATTTGTTTTAACAGCTCACTTTAAACTCACAGATTTAATGGAACGTGGGGTTAAGATCAATGATTTTTCTGAGAAGCAAACAGCCATCGACCAAAAAAGCTGATATGTGGAAAATTCACTTAAAATTAATGAAATTGAATTTTCTGCTGACTTTCAACTTTTCTATTTTCTCATTTAGATAATCATGAAACTTTATCATACTACTTTCAACCACAATTCCAATTAAAATTATTAAAAAAAAAAACATTTGTGTTACTTTAAACGACTTTAAAATTCCAAGTATTTAAAAGAAAATTCAAACAATGAAATGTAATTTTACTAGTTTCATATTAATTTTCCATTTAATTACCGTTAAAACTTTTGATACTTAAATGAGATGATGAAAGATTTGGTACATCTTGTTAAAGTTAAATTGATTATTACAAATATTTCCTGCCTTACGTTACTTGGCTTGACTTGAAAATAATTTTTTTGATTTTAGTCTCATATTTTATTCATTCAACTTCAACTTTTTCTCTTCATTGCATCGCATGATTTTGCTACATTTCATAATTAAATGGATCACTAGAGTATTCATCATGCTTTTTTTTCCTTTTAACTTATAATATCATTTCCTTCGTGTGGCCGGATGTTCAAGATAAAGTTGCTTGTCGTAATTATTATTGAATGTTATTTGAAATCTCTTAAAGTAAATACACACACACGATTTTTAGCAAATAACTTCAATAAAAGTTTAAATAACAAAAATATTGGCTTATTAGCAGAATTGTATGACATAATTATATAATTTTATATAGATTTTGAAAAAAAAAATTATATGGTTAAAGTAATAAACTAAGCAACACCATTGTTTATTCAATTTGTCTTCATACTTTTATATGCCATTAATGTGCTTGTGGTGCTTGAATATTAAATGAAAAAAATTTAAAGCGTAACATTGAATGATGAAATTAAGTGCATTTTCAGTTAAAATCATTCCAAGCCAAAATATTTTCTGATGAAATTTTTTAACATGAATTGGTCCAAA
Source organism: Culicoides sonorensis (assembly GCA_900002565.1). Taxonomy (NCBI): domain Eukaryota; kingdom Metazoa; phylum Arthropoda; class Insecta; order Diptera; family Ceratopogonidae; genus Culicoides; species Culicoides sonorensis. The sequence continues at coordinate 368,260 of LN483413.1, forward strand.
TTGATGTAGAGGCCACAGTTTAAATTCAGGTTAACTTAATTTGAGGCAAATTTGTACTGGATATTTCAAGCTTCAACTTTGCTGAAGTAACCAAGGCATTTATTTCATATTAAAAAAGGCTAAAATACACTTCGGACTTATGGTCACGGTATATGTTTAAAAAAGACGCTTAACGCTGACGATGAGACCTTAGAATAAGAACACTGTGATTAACCCTTTGACTCCCCGTGTCCCATATAAGGGACAAAATTTCAAGAATTTTTTAAAAATACATTTCGTCAAAAAAAGGATAAAAATTTACTACCATTCCATTCTTACATATTTAAATTACATGAAAAAAAATATTTTGATTCCGTAATCACGGGAAATAGCCTGAAAAGTGAAATAATATGTTGACAAGTACTGTCGACAACACATTTTTATGACTTGTAAAAGTTTTGATCGACAAAAATAATAGAAAAACACATTAAAAAAAGTCGTGATTTTTTTTTAAACATCGTTTATGGGTGTATTTTAAATTAAAATAATTGGATTTATAAAACAACAACAGGAAAATAAGTTTTTAAGATGATTGCTTCTGTCCCTTATAAGGGACACTGGGACTCAACGGAAGTAATAAGTTCCCTTATAAGGGACCACGGGACTCAACGGAAGTAATTAGTGTCCCTTATAAGGGACCAGGGGACTCAACGGTTGCAAATTAGAATTTTTGTAAGAGATCATCACTCAAAAAATGTTCCTTTGAGTCCCGGTGTCCCTTATAAGGGACAGTTAATTTCAAGGTCAAGGAAGGGTCAAAAAATTCTGAAAAAATTAATTTAAGCATTTTAAAGCATCAATAGTAAGAATATATAATCAAAAAAATTCTAGCTCCCTTTGTTTTAATTCGGGACTGAAAGGGTTAATGGAAATTCCAAAAACTGGTTTTTAACGGTCAAATTCTTAAGTGAAATGTACCCAAAAGCGCCTTTTTTACTTTTAACATGTTTTTAAAAAGTACAATTAGATTGCATTTTAATAAGACAAAGTTTTTTGTATACACATTTGAATTTTACAGACGAGTGATTTGAATTTTCCCATCACATCACGTCCGTTCCATGCCATACAAAATATATTATACCAAGCAAATTATAGATACTGAAATTAACTCTTTTTTTTATATAAATAAATGCAAAATTAAGTACACTTTTTATCATAATAATTATTTTTTGTTTAATGTATGCAGAAATCATACACCGAATGAATGCAAGACATTGAAAACCGGTGTTTTTTTTGTTTTGGCGTTAATTTTTACATCTGTGTGAGTGTGTATGCGTGTACTTGTGTTTGTTTATCATCAATTTAATGAATTAGATTTCATTTGATATGAGGCTTCACCTCACTTCACAATAATTAACGGTACAAGAGGGTGAGAGACATTTTTTTGTTGCTTAACACTCAAGACAAGTGCTATCAACGTCAATTTCGGTGATTTAGGTCTTGGAAAATTACGTATATGAAATGATACAGAAAATATGTTAAAATTCAACATAAATTAATACTACAATCAGATTATCTGACTTTTTCCTTCCATTTAAAATGGTAAATTTCATGTTCAAATGATAAAATTAATCAATTAACTTAATTTTTCCAAGTACATTTCCATTCCATTTCAACGCTTAGCATTTTCACCTTTTCTGTAATTTAATCCACCATAAAATTCGTTTATTTCCATTTGCAAAGAATGGTTTGGTTTATGTTGATTGGATATTCAATTCATGTCAAAGTAAAATAGCATCTCAAATTTCAAGGGTAAAATACTTGACATTTGAAGTGAATGTGCCAAAATGAAAATGTGTGTTAACTTTTTGTATTTTATAAGAAGGAAAATTGGTTTCTCTGCTTTTATTACAAGACTACAAGTAAATCGATATTTTATGTGAAAATCGTGATGTGAGAAGATTCCTTTAAAGTGTGTTATCGGAAGTGATGTGAGTTTATTATTAATAGAAATTCATTCACAAAAGCATGACTTCAGGGAATTTCCCTTTTAAAATGTCAAAGCGGATTTTCACTAGTCAATTATATGTATACAGCGTTACATGCATGAGTGAAATTTTTCTCGTATTAAATGTAAAAAACATAAAATCCATTCAGTAAAGTAAACATCATCAATTTAAACTGAAAATTGTATAATAAAAAACCGTGGACAACATAGATTACGTTGTTTTCTAAATTTAAACTGGTGGTCTCGTTCCAAGCCAATTTTTTTTTCTCTTCCAACATTGAAATTTTCATGGATATGTGTGTGTCGTTTTTTTCATTTAATTTTCTACTCAGCAGTCACATCTGTTTATTGTAATAATAATAATAACAAATTTATTTCTGTTCTCTTTCATAACAAGTCTCATAAGACTTTTTTTTTAGAATTTATTTAACATTATAAAAAAATATTCCTCATCAAATACACTCAAACGAATGACGTTCTACTGACTTGATTTTCTATAAATAGTCGTTTATCATTTTAATTAATTATTAATTTGTTTGTTTATAGATGTTCTTGGGAATTATAACATTGAGATGATTGATGAAATGAATTTATCAGCGTTGAGCTCTTCTAATGATTTCAATATTGAATTTTATCTGCAAATTTCTTGATTGAGCTCATTGAAATTTTAACTATTTTAACTAACTTTGCATATCTTCTGATATTTTTTGTAAAATTTTGAGACACTTACAACTTAAAGTAAACAAATAATTTTAATGCTTTATTTCTATACAAATTAATCATAATAAAGTCAAAACATAGGTCAACGTTTTAATTTAGATTAACATATCACACAGCAAGAAAATTTTTGTCATTCATTAATTTACTATTTTGGATTATTTTTTTTCATTTCAGATACTTAATATGGAAGATGATATGAATTGGTACAGAGCAGAACTTGAGGGTAGAGAAGGACTGATTCCAAGTAATTACATAGAAATGAAAAATCACGAGTAAGTATTGAAATTAATTTTCTATAAAATTAAGTCTTAAAAAAGAAAAAAACATGAATACAAATCATTTAAGAATTTAATATCACAATTAGGATTGAAATCTAATCTTTTTTTTTTTTAAAGTTTATTTTTCTTAAAATACTTTACAATATATTCGAAGAATTGAATTTTTTTACATGATTTTTTGCCTTTTTTATGTAACTCAGTCCCCTTCTTCTCATTATATGATATATATTTCATAATAATAAATTTTGTTTCTTCTTATCAGTTGGTATTATGGACGTATAACAAGAGCTGATGCCGAAAAATTATTGTCAAATAAACATGATGGAGCATTTTTAATTCGTATCAGCGAATCAAGTCCGGGAGATTTTTCACTGTCAGTCAAGTAAGTAACGAGCTTCATTTCACTTGAACATGAAAATTAAAATATAAAGTTTTGTAATATGAATCAAAATATGTCAACAAATTAAAGAAGAAAATTATTATGATAAATTTAAGAAATGAAATGAAATGAACAATTCAATTGACTTCCTAGAAGCATAATAATAATTTGATTCAAGATAAACACAAATATGCAAAATGAAGCTGGAGAGCAATTTAAATGTTTTTTGTTGTTATTATTGATGTAAAAATCATAAATATTTAAGTATTCTCATAGGAATTTTAAAATATACGAATGAAAAGAAACATTGAAAGAGATCGAAATGGAATGAAAGATATTAAATCAAAAGTGGGCGATGATTCACCTGCTAGATTAAAAGACTAATGCATTCAGCCTACATTAAAAATCGTTTTAGATCAAATTCGTATCATTTTCTCGAGTTCAAAGAAATATTCAGTAGAATTATGTTAGAAATTTTAAATGGAAGTTACTTTTCATGTGAGTGTTTTCAAGGAAAATATTGACAAAAATAATATTCCTTGAGGACTTTTAATGTAATGGATGTTAACATACAATCAGATAAAATAAAATTAACTAGAAGGCACGTCCCACTCATTTTACTTATAGTTAGGAAAATTAATATAAAAATGAGAGATTTTAAGTGAGACTGGCATGAATGAAGCACATCTAGACTCTAGTGATCGTCCATAATAGTCTAGATACTGAATCAGAATTTCTGGTGAACCCCTTCAAAATTCAAAATCATCTTTTAGCAGAACAATAAAAATTTCAATTCCATACAATCATCACCAACTTAATTCGCATAATTCTCTTGAAATGACCTTGAATTAACAAGATTGATAATTGTAAAACATTAATTCAATGTCGCATACATAAATATTCGCTTCATTCATTGAATTATAAGATGATAATAATTTCATAAGAACAAAAATATTTTCTTAATAATAATATTTAATGATAGCAACTTAATAACTGACTACAAACAATTACCATTAAATACGATACAAAAACAAAATTTAACATCAAAAATTCATCAGTCATTTCCCTTTTGTATGCCATTTCATCCAAAAATAAAAATATGAATTTTCTATTTATCAATGTCTCTAAAGCGGATCAAATAATTTAATGATGTTTTTTGACACAAACAGGCGCCTTATCATCCTTTCATTTTCCTTTTTTTTTGTATATAAATAGACCAACTGAACTGAATTTCAAATAAAAATAGTGGTCAATTATGAAAGGGTAGAAATATAATTATGGGTTTGGCATGTTAATTTGATATTATGACTGATTAATTAATAACAAAGCGTAATAATGGTCTTTTTTCGGGTTTATGATTAATAATGATGATATCAATTTAACGCAGTAAAATGTGCATTTTTTTTAATGTAGGATGATAAAAAATCATCATTAATTAAATCACTTTCAAGTTACATTTTTTTTTTTAATTTATTCAACAAACATTTCTTTTTTTTCATTTAACTCAACAGAAAACCAGTGAAATGTGAATTATTTGAATTTCATTTCAATACGCCTTCATATCAAATCAAAATGATATGATATCAATTTTGCTTGAAAGAATCGAATTCCAAGAAAATTTGAGCCTACAATTCGAATGAAAGAATGATAATTTATAAGAAAACAGCCTTCAAACAACCACATAAAAAAATATTTTTGTAGGATAATGAAAATCATAAATTTTAATTTTGAAGGTATTGTGAATTTGTTGAAAATTGGAATTGAAAATGTTTTTGTGTAAGAAAAAGTTTAAAAGTGTTCTAGGAAAATGAGAAATTGAGTGAATTTTATTCAAAAGCTTTCTGACATGAGCAGAAGAGGAGATCTGATCTTCGTGCCATATCATGGTTTTCTTGGCTTGAAATGTCATAAAATTGGGTTAAATGCTCGAAATGAGTCACATACAAGAAATCATGGAATTCATATGTCAAAAGCTCTCAAAAGGCGTTTAAAGAAAGCATTCCCCGAAAATGCAGTTCAAATGAACTAAAATTTATTTTTTCTGACATAAAAATGTTTAAATGCATATTTTGATTCATGTTATTTGCCCTTTTAAATTACGTTTCCGAATTTTATTAATAAAATCCTATTTTTTTACATTTTTTCTTTTTTTTCCATTCAAAACGATGATAACTCAATTACCTTCATCATTGTTGTCAAATCATTTTATCTCCTGCAATTAAAAACAATCCAAACCAAAACAAATAGATGTGCGGATGGAGTTCAGCATTTTAAGGTTTTACGTGATGCACAAGGCAAATTCTTTTTATGGGTCGTTAAATTTAATTCCTTAAATGAATTAGTAGAATATCATCGGGCTGCAAGTGTATCGCGATCACAAGATGTTAAGCTACGTGATATGAAGCCAGAAGAGGTAATTGATTTAATTTTTTTTTCTTTTTATTTTATTTTATATTCTCTTTCAACATTTTCTGTTTTACTTCTTAATGCGATTTTTTTTTATTATAATTTATAATCCACTGTTATTCTTAAATTCAGTGCAAATTTATAATTTATCGTCCATCTTATATGGACATGTTTAAATATCATTAATATTGATCGTCTTTTAATTGGTGAATAACCTTGAAATAAAATTTCATTCAATAAATCTTATAATAATATTTTTTTTTCTTTTTTTTAACATTCCTTAGATGTTGGTGCAAGCTTTATACGACTTCCAAGCCCAAGAATCTGGTGAACTTGATTTCCGACGAGGTGACGTAATTACCGTGACAGACAGATCCGATGAACATTGGTGGAGTGGAGAAATTGGAAATCGAAAAGGACTTTTCCCAGCCATTTATGTCACAAGATATCATGCAGAATAAAACTCGATGAACATCAAACAAAAACTGAATCAAATTTGAAAATATAAAATTTTTGATATATCGCGAAGTGATGCGATATAAATTCACAACGTAATATATTTATATATATTTATAGATATAGTGAAACATTAATGATAAAGAAAAAAGTTAAAATTTTTATTATTATTTTTTTGAAGAAAGTAAGATAATGAAACGCAGAAAAAAAATTTAAATTTTGAATTGCAATCCGGTTTCCAGGAAAATTTTTTTGTTAAACAATTTTATAAAGATTTTAAATTTCTATAAATTTATCATTATACATTTACTTATTATTATTATTATATACAATCTAATCTTAATTCTATTCTATTTTAATGTATAATTTTATTTGTGTATGTTTAACATTTACATTAAAAACACATAAAAAATCAAAAAATATACTCCTTTTTTTTTTAAATCCATAAAATGAAGTCAATCAATTTAAAACATAATTCGTATTTCTTGATTAAAATTATTTTAAGTTATTTTGTGTATTTTCATTGATAAATCACTTTAAATGTATACTTTTTTATATAACATTATATTACTATGATACACATACAATGATAAAAAAAAATACAAAATAAACCATTAAAAAGTGCTATTTGATTATAATGTGTAATTAAAAGAAAAATTAAGAGAAAAATAAAATTAATATTATGATTAAATGAATGAATTGTAACCGAATTTATGTCTGTCTTCAAATATGTTTAATTTAACCTGTAAATTTAACTTTTCATTTATATTACAAAACAACATTTGTATTTGAAAATCAAAAATAAAAACAAGAAAATCATTGTAATGCATTTAAAATAAAGTTTACGAAAATAAAATAAAATTAATTACCCTTAGCAGTACTTAAAAAAAAATTTATAATGAAAATTTTATCCAAATAATCCATCAAAAAGAGCGTGATGGTAACCATACAAAAAATATAAAATAAGGCAACGCCTTAAATTTACATACCATTTAAAAATTTCGTTTTATTATTTTTTTTTTAAATTAACAATTCGATTCAATTTTGAATAAAATATATAAAATAAAATGGTCCAAATCAAAATTTGCAATGTATAAATATTTTGATTTTAAAATAAAATATTATCAATTGACCCTCCACCACCAGAAAATAAGTACATGAAAAAAATTGATTAAATTTTATATCCAATTATCATTGAACAAAATACAAAATTGAAAATTAAACATAAAACTTGTGTAATTAAAAAAAAATAAGTTAATAATATTATTACATAAAAATAAATCATATTCCTATTAAATATCCACATATAATTGTATTAGATTAGTACAGACCAACAAAAATTATACATATAACTTATTATTCATAGAATGCTGTTTTTCAATTATAATTTTTCCTTTCAAACCGATTCATTTTAATTTCAATTCCTGCAAATTTCATTTTTATATTAACATAATTTATATTTTTCATTTGCAACACTGAATGTAAAAATGTGTGTTTTGTCTTTAACATTACATAAATTTAATTTCAATCAATAGTTGATTAAGAAAACGCAGGGTGCTTAAATAAAAAAAAAGATAATGTTGCATTAAATTTACACATACTATGATAGAAATCTAACTTTAATATGAAAATAAAAATAAAATTAAAATAAAAAAAATTAAATATAATAGAATATGACATTAAAATATTAAATTTGAGCTGAAAAATAAATTAATTGCCAAATTTTTCATTAAATTGACATTAACATTTTTAAATAAACTAAGCTTTTTATTCTAATGATTTTTATTGAATTTTTATTACAATTACAATCAAGATTTATAAAAAAAAAAAACAGAACTGTTTCAATCAAATCAAATTAAATCATTTTTGATGAATTTTTACTTTTATATTTAAAAAAAAATATCATTAAGGTGCAAAAAAGTTATGTAATTTTGTATGTAAAATTTTCTATGATTACACATTTTGACATTATTTCATCTATTTTTCTCTTAAATGCCAGCCTAAAATTAAAATAATAATAATAAAAAAAATAATGATATTGTATTATTTATAAAATTGCCATAAAATTATGAACGATGATAATAAAAAAAATATGAAACATGATTTAAAAAAAATATGTTGAAAAAAAATAACCATAATTCATACAATAAAGGCTTAAGTTTGATAAAAAGTTATAAATATTAGAACTTAAAAGAAAAGAATGAAATGAAATAAAAAAAATTAACTATATATGAGAGAAAATGGTTCAGATATAATGATAATAAAATAAGTGAATATAATAAAAAAAGTAAAATAAAAAAAAACTAAAAATAATTTAAAATAAAAAAATACCTTTATGAATGAAAATTAAATTAATGTAATAAAAAAATATAAATTATGATATGATTATTATAATATAATACGATTATTATTATTATTATAAATAAACGATAAATTGACAGTAAATACAACCAAGATATTTCATAAAAAATAAAGAAAATTGTGTGTTTACTTTGAAAACATGTGATTTGAGGTACTTTGGGTTAAATTCGCCAAAGCCCATGTCTTAATGTCAAAACCAAAATACTTACTCCAGTTCCCTGATTTCAAATTCAATGAATCATCATCATTCCTCAAAATTGGATCAACAGTAAAAATATTTCACTTAAATTGACATATTGAAATTAGCTCATCAGTCCAGACAAATTCGCAACCTTAACATCAAATAATTTACCTCCGTCATTTTTATATCAATATGTAATTAAACAAATGATAACAGAGCACTGTCTGCGAAAATTCATTTAATTTTTAACCATTTAAATTTTAAATGAAAACAAAAATATTTGCATTTGTACAGCTTTTATTATATTTGTGCTGTTATCTGAGGCAATTCAATTATAAAGCTGATCAATTATGAAAAAAAGTTCAGTTTACGTTAAGCAGTTCTTGAAACGATTTAAAAAAAGATAAAAAATAAATTATGAAAATTTTATACTCGTCTAAAGAGGTTTTATTGGTTTTCAGTCTTTTAAGCTTTGGAGGTACCTCAGCTCTGAATCTTTTTGTTGCTTTTGGATGATTTAAATTTTATTTTAATTATCGTAGATCAAATCCTTGCTCAAACCCTGTATGGAACATTTGATTTCATTGTAGTCGGTGCTGGTTCAGCAGGAAGCATAATCGCAACACGTCTCTCAGAAAATTCGTCAGTGACTGTGTTAGTTATCGAAGCAGGCACTAATTTGGATCAAAAATTCCAGGATGTTCCACTTGCGGCTGTACAACAACAACGTAATCCCACATTTGATTGGATGTATACGTCGGTTGCCCAGCCAGACAGTTGCCTGGGAATGACAGATCAAAGTTGTGCATACCCTCGTGGCAAAGGACTCGGTGGAAGTTCTCAAATCAATGCAATGATGTATGTTAGAGGTAATAAAGCTGATTATGATCAATGGGCGGCAGAGGGATGTACTGGTTGGGATTATGACTCATTATTGCCGTATTTTAAACGAAATGAGGGATATAAAGCGAGTGGTCAACCTGGAAAAATTAATGCTTCATTCCATGGCACAACTGGTCCTATGACAACCGAATTCCCTAAATTTAGAACAGATTATTCACCCGCATTCGTTGAAGGAGCAAAATCACTTCAGATGAATGAAGTTGATTATAATTCTATCAATCAAATTGGCGTTTCATACCTTTTAGCTAACACCCATTATGGGAGACGTGAAGATACAGGACAGGAATATTTATCGGAATTGGCCTGGTCACGCTCTAATTTCTACATTTCACTTAATTCACATGTAACTAAAATAAATTTTAATGGTAAAACAGTAACAGGAGTTCTTTTCAAGAGAGGAACAACAATTTACAAGGCACTAATAACAAAAGAACTGATTTTAAGTGCAGGTGCAATCAATTCACCTCAAATTTTAATGCATAGTGGCATTGGACCAGCTGAAACATTACAAGCAAAAGGAATTCCCGTTTTAAAAGACCTGCCGGTCGGAAAATTCATGGACGATCATCCTGCCTTCTTTGGTCCAACTTACACAACAAACAGTTCCACGAGATCCATCAATTATTATGAAGCTTATTTGAATGTTCTTGGTTGGTCAATTACTGGCAGCACTCAACTTGCAATTCCATATGCAATTGAAGGAGTATTCTTTAATCGGACAAATAACTCAAGTCTCCCAAATGGAATGCCAGACTATGAATTGATGTTCACACCAGCTTCAATGGCAACTGATCAAGGAACTGACCAATATAAAAATATGAGAATAACTGACGAACTGTTCAATCAAGTGTATGGCCCATTATTGAATATGAATAATGATACAATTTCGACATTGTTGATGGTGCTTCATCCAAAATCAATTGGAAATATGACGATAAGAAGCACAAATCCATTTTCCAAACCCCTTATCTACCCAAACCAGTTTTTGGATCCCACTGATTTAGATACCATGCTTGAAGCATTACGATCAGCTCAAAGAATCCTGACATCAGAGCCATTTAAGAAATATGATCCAAAACCATATTATTTGGATATTCCTGGATGTTCACAATTCACATTCGATTCAGATGATCATTGGAAATGCTGTTTCAAGTATTTTGCTACGTCAATGTATCACATGGTCGGAACATGTCGCATGGGAGCAGCAACTGATCCAACTGCAGTCGTTGGACCTGATTTGAGAGTGCATGGAATTTATCGACTCATTGTATGTGATTCGTCTGCTATGAGAGATGTCAATTCAGGTCATACTGCTGCTCCGGTGATGGCGATGGCAGAGAAATTGAGTGATATGGTTAAGGCACGATATGGTCTATAAAAGAATAATAATAAAATGACTAATAAAATAAAAAAAAAAATTTTTAAGTTTTTCTCATTTTCATTTATATTTCAATTGAATTTTCATTTTATTTATATTTTTATTATCATATATATTTTAAATTTTCTATGCTCTCTTAAATCACTAAAAGTACAATCTTATAGTCATCATTTAATCAATAAAATATAAAAAAAATTATACTTTAACGTAATTTGAACTATAACTTAATTAAAATTTAACTTATAAACTTAAAATATTCAAAGTCTGTTATGTTTTTTTTTGTGTAACATCATTATCATTTTCTCATACATTTATAATAATTATAATTAATAAAAAATTATAAAAAATCAGTCTTAATTTAAAATCAATTTGATTTAAAATGTTAAAAAACAAACAAAAATTAATTAATTAATTATAATAATAGTAAAGCACAATGTTACCCGAGCTCATTTTTTCCTATGAATCTTTTCTATAAATGTTTAAATTTATATTAATAAAACATAATATAAATGTATAATAATAAAAAATAAAGAAAATATAAAAATAAAGTTACAAGAAATCGATTTAAATGGAAATTTACTACTAAAATCGATCATAGAGGTAATTTTTTATGTTAAATTTAAATTTAACAAACAACATTCAATTTTTTATGTTTTACTTTTAATTTTCAGAGAAAAATGTGTGCTGAAACACAAATAACATGTTTTTTTTTTATTTTTTGTTAACATTTAACACGATTTTACACATTTCAATGAAAATGAAAAATTAAAATATTCATATTAGAAATTAAAACTAGTAGTACATTTATTTGTATGGTCATAACTTTTTCTTTATTATTTTTTATTTTAATATTATATTGATCAGTCTTTTATTAATTTAACTAAATTATCCTTAATCATATAGTAAAATATCTTTTTTTTTCTTTAATATAACATTTAATCATGTGTAATATGGCCTTTGCATTAAAATTTTCTATTATTTTGTACAAATTGAATAATAATTTTCACATTAAACATTCATTTCAACAGTTTTGATGTTAAAAGTGATATCAAAGAGTGTGCCCTTTTTTTTATTGCATATCAAAAAAAAAGTTTTCATTAATTTTTTATTATTATTAACATTCATTACATTTAAATTTATATAGTATGAGCAAAAAGGCACGAGAAATTGATTGATAAATGTATTTAAAAGGAAAAAAGGGGACGTCTGGTATTTTACTTTGATTTTGAGCATAAAATTATCTAACATTTAATTTTTTTTTGTTTAAAATTTTCACTAAAATTTTTTAGGCACTCGGTGGTAGGTTTTTGTTCCCTATTTTTTTTAAAAAATGACATTTAATGATTATTTTTAAATTATTTTTTAAAAATACACTTAAATTTCTATCTTAGCTTAATCTGATTATAAAATTAAAAATAATTACCGGGATCGTCCATTAAAGATTATAAAATTATGATACAAAGTCTTAAAAAATTATGAAAATTAAAATTAAAATAAAGTCTCATTAAATTTAAAGAAATATTACAAAAAATAAAAATTAGGATATAAAAATAAAATAAAATGAAGGAAATGTTGATTTTTTTTTCATTTAAATAAAGTGTAGAAATATATTTTGAATTTAGATTGATACAAAAATAGTACGGTGTTATGGAACTACCGATTTAAAGTTAAATTTAAATAAAAAAAGAAGGAAACTTTTGAGCACATTTCTGATCCGATTTTATGTGTGTATATTTCTTTATTGCACCACGATTTGAAATTTAATTTTAAATTTGATATCAGTCATAAATACGTTAAAAAAAGGGGTAATTTTTAACATTGATAGGATGATAGTACGATTTAGAAAAAGAAAAATTAGGTGTTTTGAGCTTGAATTACTTTGAATTTTGAGCTTTTTAATCGTCTGTCGTTTCTTCGCAATTCAGTGCAGTTTCATGTTTAATTTTAACAATTTCTGGTGTTGGTTCCATTTCACGTTCCTTTGCATACTCCTCCTCATATCGGCGTTCCTTCAATTGTTGAATCACTTTACTTAGGGGTGGTACAATGACACCATGTTGTTGTGCTGGCATTGATGGTGGTGGTGCTTCACGTGATGCCGGACGTGAAATTGGAGTTGATGCTTGGTGTGGTGGTGAGGGTGATCGTTCACCTGCATCTGTGGATGGTGTTCGCTCCATTCGTTGCATTTCCTTGCTACTGCGTGACATTGACAAGTCCTCAACTTTGTCATCTTCCTCACTTGTGCTATTTGTGGGAACGCTATTTGAATGTTTGCGTGATTGTTGATGATGATGGTGATTATTTGAATTTGAATGTTCATTTTGAAGCGGGTGCTCGGTAGATGGAGGTCTCATATATCGCATTGCAAGTGCATTCATACTGGGACTTGGTGATCGAGCGGTGCCATGAGTACCGGGACTTGTTGATACACCATTTGCGGCGGCATGTGCAGCTATAATAGGAAAATTAAATAAATTTAAAATTAATTTACTTCCATAAATATATCATTTAAATGTTAACTGACCTGCTGCTAATGCCATTGCATGTAATTGAACATCACCACCACGAATATCTAAGGCTTGTTGTAAGAACGATGGTGCTAACAAGGCAGCTGCTGGATGTGATGACATTGAATGTCTTTCACGATCCATACTCCGATCATCATCGTGATGTGAATGTGATTGAGATGGCACTTGGATATCAGAATATGGATGGCTTGCTCCTGAGAGTCCATATGGGAATGACAATGAATTACCTCCAGTACTTGGACTTCGTTTCATTGTACGATTCATGGGACGGCCTGTTGTGATACCCATTTTTTTCACTTTGTCATACAATGTTCGGGATGGCACACCAAATTTACGGGATGCTTGTAATGCACTCATGCCATTTTTCACACACTCAATAGCAGCCATGATATCGTTGCGAGTATATTGTTTGTACCGTTTCCATTCGGGTTTCTGATTTTGTTGTGGAACATATGAAGCAATTCGAGAATCAGAGCCATAACCTTGAGATTGATCCATTGGTGAGTCCTCGTCAAATGATTTATCGTCGTATGGTGAATGTGCTTCATCGATTTGACCACGATCATGATATTTCTATAAAAATAAAATGAAAACAATTCATTTAAAATACAAAAAATTGCACAATTTAATCAAATAAATTACCTTTTCCGAATAATCTGTTCCATTTGATCCATTACTGCTACGTTCACTGCGTTCACGATCATTTGTCCGTTCAGCATGTCCCATCAATGGTATCGCTTGTGATGAGTCTGCAGCATTAGATTGAGCCAAAACATTTCGTAAAATTGGTGTGTCCATGCCAGTACTTGCAGCCGATGAATTTAACATTGAATTGATCGAGGAAAGCTTTTTACGTTTCAATGGATTCATGTCTGCTACACTTTCATAGGCACGTGATAAGAATTGTGATGAAATTGGTGAATCTAAGTTAGGTAATGGCCATGTTGGGGTTGGACGTTCATTTATTGGGGCAGGATGAATTGGACTTCGGTTACGTGAATGCAAATTCGAGTATGGCCTAAATGTGCTGTACGGTGGCGATGAACTGCTACTTTGTGCAGCCGATGTTACATTATTTGAGGATGTGATGGGGGACGATTGGTTATTTGTCTTAATTGTACTATTGTTGTTGTGTGGTGTTGATATGGGGAATGGCACTTGTGACGGAACATTTGAGGATGTGTGTGATGTTGATTCATCCATCTTTTCAAATTTTCCTTTGAGATCAGCCATGTCATAGAGACCCTTGACTTCAAGTTGCTCTGCGATTTTCATGATGCGTGGAATTTGGGATTGTGTCACATTCACTTCACCTGTGTACATGTATTCCAATAAAGCACGCATTTCAAATTCTTTGACACCGGGAAATAGAATGCTGCAATGATCCATCGGGATATCTTGTAATATGGCTTGGAAATAAGGTGAATTTGCAGCTAGCACGACACGATGTGCTTTGAATTGTGCTTGGTCATCAACGACAATTGTGCAATCAACGTAACACTCCATTTTGATAAGAGAATCCAAAATTTCAACCAAATTGGATTTGTGATTATTCCAACGCAGGCAATATGTTTGTCCTTCTGTATTACTCATTTTGTCTGTTTTATGTTTTCTTCAATTCCACTTAAATTCTATAAATAAATTAAAAAAATAAAAGGATACTGTTACTCAATATCGAACCTCAATTTCAAACTAACTAAATTTCAATAAAAAGTCCATCTATTTAACTGCAGTTACGCGCATTAAATAATGGCAATATTAAATATTTACACCAAACGTTTAATTTCCCACACATACATTTTCACATATGATAAATGAAATTCATTCTGGAAAATTTTAAATGTTAAAGGAAAAATTGCAAATCGTCATCAACATCAGCATAATGTCACATCAACAAATAATGTCTACCAACGCAACTTTCAAATGAGTTTCACATGAAATTTTAATTATATAATTCAAAATAAATAATCAATATGATTCAGTATAAAAATTGCAATGTAATTCAAAATATTTATGTTTGCATTACATCATTTCCAGCACATGCAGTGACACACAATGACATCAATTTCTGTCATGGTGAAAATCATGATGACCAATTGCAATTGCAATGCAATAATATGAAATAAAATGATGATAAAAAAAAACAAAATTATAGTTGAAAAAGTCCACTAGGAGTGACTGTAAACTAATTTTATAGAAAGCCCATGGAAAACCATCATCATGCCATTTTCCAACATAATGCATTGTCATGTGGAAAAAGTTGCAGTAAGCAAAAAAAAAATACGTTAAAAGAATCATTCATTTTATATTCCTGCACATCAATTATGCAAAACCATTTATTTGCAGCACGAATACTGCGGTAAATTGAGTGAGGTTCCGAGGTAATGTTTTTAAAAGCTTGAATTATTATTATATTGCAGTGTGTTATTTGTTGATTGTATCTATAGATGAAATGAAAAAAATTGAAACAAAATTACAAAAATTGAGGATAAAATAAAAGTTAAATGCAATTTGTGCATGGATAACTAATTTATTTTTTATAGTCTCTAATGCAGAAGTTATTAAGAGTGATTTTGATTGAATTTCATGAACGGAAAAGGTGAAGCGTTAAATTTGAGACAGGTACCATAGATGGAGCCACTTGAAATTCAAATTGACCGTTAAATTTCAATTTGACGAATTTCAGTAAGGCCAAAACATGAAATTTAATTAAGATACGCGTTAAAACGCTCTTCGAAGCTTTCAGATGGAGCCACATTGAATTCAAATTGACCGTTGAAAATGGGGATTTAAATTTTACATTCGATTTATGAATAATTTGCAGAAAATTCTTAAAACCATATTGATTGATTATTGAAAAATAAAAACAGTTATAGAACGTAACTGCTCATAGTTCCCATGAACTAAATTTTCCATTCCACCTACTTTAAACAGGTTTAAAATTAATTTTACATTAAAATGACTTCATACATAGAATCAAGAAAAATTGTATTAAATAATTTCGCGAATTTCCTTTCATAATAATAACCGCCACACTGTTGTTTCATTTCCCAGGCCTCACTTCATACACTTTGTGTCATATCGGTATTTGATGCAACACGGATAGATAGATATTTAATTTAAATATACAACAAAATAAATTTTATATAGAAAATTATTCTTGGAACCTGTAATTCCAAACTACCTTTTCATGCCTCGGATATAAAACATTGCATTTTTTTTGCTGAGTCACGCGATTTTTTTTTCATTTTAATATTTTTTACTTGAATTTGTCTTGTGCATAAATGAGCAAAAATAATTTAATTTTTTTTTGCCTTGCATTTTCATTTTAAATGTATTTTTTTATTATATTTAAGGTAGACTTGTCCATTTAAAAATGTGAAGTAATTTGTTTTGTTTTTCATTTTTTTTTTTAAATGATTTTACTTATACCCACATGTTGGGATCCTTCCAATAATAATAATTTTCCTTATTTTGTATTCATGATGATGCAATTATTTTTTCTGAATACTAATTTAACTGTAATTTTTTATAATTTTTATTATCATTTCATTTATTTAACGTTGAATTTCAAGCAAGGAAATAAACAGCTTTAGTTGAATTTGCACAAACAGTTTTTTTTCTTGTTTTTCTTTTTCATTGAATGTCAGCGTGGTTGCGTGAAACATTCAACAAATATTTATATTCGTGTGCAACATAATTGCAAAATGTTTATATTTCGGGGAATAAATAAATAAACAAAACTTTTAAGCATAGTTTGAATTTGTATAAAGGAAAAAAATGTACACAAATGAAAAACGGAAGGAAAACTACCCAAAAAGGTGAGTCGTTAAAAAAATTAGTTTTATTGCTAATTTAATTGCAAAATAAAAATGTTGTGAAATAAAGGCGTTTAATCTTGATATTGAAAGGAAATTTTTTTCATACAAATTATATAAAATTGAATAAAAATCTTAATATTAAATAAATGAACTTTGAACCTCAAATTAGATTCCTAATCAATTTCTTTACATTTCATCGGAATTCAGTCAATTTAATGAACGTATGTCCCTTTAAATGTTATCAATCACCTTAAGAATCGTTCATACGAAAATCCGACGATTCAAATTATTGTTACATTTGATAATGGTGTCTTTTTACATCGTTTATTCACGTCAGAAGTGAAATATCAAAGGAAATATGAAAAAAAGTGTTGATAATTCAAGAAATTTATATATTTTTTTATTGCTATTAGTCATACTTATAAGTCAATGGTTGTAACTTTACTCATTTTGCTTTCAATTTCGTCGTAAATATAAATAAATATGAAAATGAAAATAAAATAACATAAAAAGCACAAAAGACTAGACTTGATACATATAATTTAATATAAATTTTACTACAATGTTTTGACCAATTTTCATTGTTTTTTTTTGTTTGTAGAAAAGTCTTTGAAGGTAAATACGAGTTAATTTGTCTGTCAATACAACGTTTTAACACGCAATTAAGTTGAAGTAATTATGATATTGTTTTAGCAAAAATGTGATGACGAATTATTGATTTTTTTTACAGGGAATTTCAATGAATTTTCAGTATCATTCGGAAATTTGTATCAATCGAATATTAGATAAACGCAAAATATCAATATTAAGATGATTTAAAGGGGTTTTTTCATTACACATCCACATAAAAAAAACACGCTTCATTCATATCTTACTACCATATTACACATTAAAAGAGATATGTTTGTGAATCATTCATATTTTTCTGTTTATATACATATTACATCGAAAATTTTGAAAAACAAAAATGATATTACAACGTTTTTTTTTATTTAAACGTATGTTGTAATACTCTCAATACATACACATTTTTTTATAGATAGTATCAAGACGACCTTGTTTACAGTGTGTAATAATGACGAAGAATCGAGACATTGCGATGTAAACATGTAAATAAAATTTTCATTTAATTTCAGCAAAATAAAAAAAATTAAAAAAACAAATTTGGAATGAAAAATCATTAAAATCGACGAATTTTGTAGAATTGTAAGCAAATTTCATGTCTTCAATTTCAATAATTGTTCTTTCAATTTCATTAAACTTGAATTGAAATTAAAATTCACATCACACAATGTGACATGATTCATTGTAAACATTCAAATTGAAACTAAAATGAAAAGAATTTTGCTTAGAATATGCTTTGAGTGTTACATGTAAAAAGTTCTAACAAAAAATTTGCTGAAATTGACCAATGAAGCATTACAAATTATCATCATGATCATCATCGCCATCAAATTATATTAAAAGAAGTTTAAATATAAAACTTTTTAAAATAAAATGAAAATAAAATAAAACAAAGTGAACAACACTTTATTTTTTTTTCAGATAGAAAATTGACCTTGAATATATCAAATTTATACGATTTGCTAGCAAAACATTTTTTTTCTCAAAGAATAAACAAGCGATGTTTTGCCACAAACTATAAATGTGTGTATCTTAGCCAAATTATGTAGATTCGCAGAAATTTTTAATTCTAATACATGAATTTGGGTATTCGTTATGTGTTTTTGTTCGGTTCGCACATGTAAAAAAATAAATAAACCACGTGTGCAAAATATGGTCATGGGACATTCAAACATTTGATGACATTTATGAACATGATCTCATATTACATTTAACATCAATTTACATTGAATTATAGTAATTTTAATATTAAGAGGAAATTTCATGTCAAATAATCCTCGAACACCCCTCAACCATATTGCAAACTCTATTTTTTGGCTAATTCTTGTACATTGTACATAGAACACATATTACACAATACAACACACGAATAAAAATATCATCGTTTTACTGTGAATGATCATTATCTGTACATAAAATACTTAAATACTCATCAGATATAACATACATTAGTTTATTTTTGTTATTTTTTTGTTACGTTCTTTATTCAGATAGGACTGTTCTATCAAATGTATGTATTTTCATTGACGATTTTCTGTGTACGCTGTACGAATGCTATGTATATATACAGGGGAATACACACAAAAATTTCAGCAAACCGGATAGCAATAAATAATTCACGAATTTATTCGCCAATCTCTGTGTACATTGTAAAATGTTACAAAAAATTTTACAAATAAACAACTTCATATGAAATAACACATTTTGTTTATTGTTGTTGTATACTTTTTTTTGACTATATCATGAATGTTCTGTATGTAGTAAGATTATTATTTTTTTAAAGGAAAATAACAAAATTTATCATCATCATAGTTGAAAGGGAAAAAAATATTTATATCTAAAACAAATTTTAACCGGTCTCTGATTGTAACATTTAAATAAAAAAAATTTGCGTGTTCATTTTAACGATGATTGCAGGTAGATTTCTTTGTTAATTTTTTTGTTGTAATCTTTTAACCCTTTGCTTCTCACTGGTCCATTAAATTGAAGGAATTGGTCTCTCATTTGGCTATGGATTGAAATTCAAAGTCACGTAAGACTCAAAATTTACAAAATATAATGTAAATCAATGCGATGTCTTATAAAATGAGTAAATTTTCGTTAAATAAAAAAAAATTGTAAACATAGGCAGTGAAGGGTCAAAAAATTGGAATATAAAAAATATTCTAATAATAAAGGAAGGGTGATATGTGTTAAGTGTTAATTCATTTCACATTTAAAGAAAAATAGAATAGAAGAAAAAAAAATAAAGAGGCGGTTTTTTTTTGTAAATATCTAAGCAAAATTGTTGAAAGGGAAAATCCAATCAGGGGTCGGAAATATTTTTTTTATCATTATATAAAAGTCGTTTTCCCTTGAAAATGGGCCTTCAAAAAAGTTTAAAAATCACCTTGTTAATATTGAAAATCTCCAAATTCGAATAATTTTTGACATTGAACTTTTTTCCGCACCCTGTTTTTAAAAAAAAAATTTTACACATATGAAATTTTTCGCAAAAACCATCATCAACACATTACTTTTCATTCATCGTGTGTAATGTGTGAGTTAAAATAAAATAATAATATTCATGACAAAAGCAACAGTTTAGTTCATTTCCATTGAATTATGTGGTGATTATTGTGTGTAACAAAACTTTTTTTCTTTTCATTACATTTTACCACTTGATTTTCTGTTCTGAATCAAAGAACAAAGCAAAAGTAAAACATATAAAAGTTAATATCAGGTGAATTTTAAGCACCAATCTTTTTATTATTATTATTATTAGAACTATTAAATGTGTTTTTTTTGCGTTTTACAATTCATTCAATCCAGTCATGCAAAATTATTTATAGCGAAAATGAGTTCGTTCACTTGTGGTCGGTCATTAAAATTGAAGTTTAACTTGATGAAATTTACTTTGGCGAACTATTAAATTTATTTTAAGGAAAAAAACCATGTTACGAGTTTCTTTGTCACATTTTTGCTTTAAATATGTTAATTATAGAGCGAGTCAACATGTGTCTTTTGATATGAATTTTAAGAGCAAAAATGTGCCTTTTTATATGAAAATTGAATTAATTTCAACTCATTAAGGGATTTTTTCTAGGTTTGTGTTATAAGATGAAACAGGTTCTTTCGCGAATTCTTGACAAAATTTTTTACGCATGTGTAAAACTTGATTTTGATAGCAAAATGATGATTTTACGAAAAAAAAAAACGTGTTTTCGCTTTCGGAATTACTTGAAATTTATAATTCGATTTCTGTGAAGATCTCATTGAAAAAATCTTTTGAAAATAAGAATTCTTAAATCAAAGAAATGTAAACCAGGAAGTATTTTTTTGTTATGAATTTCAATGTAAAAGATCATGCTGATCACTCATTTTTTTTTATTGAGAGTAATTTGCATGTGTTTTTTTTTAAGTTTAAATTAAAATAAAAAAAAAACTTTCACTTTTATTTTCTTCCCTTTTTTCTCCTAACACTCTCATTTTCTCTGCAGTCTACACAAACAAAGATAATATTATGAGAAATCACTTCCTGTAAGATGATTTAAAGGCCTAAGGACATAAAAGGTGTGCATAAATTAAATTTGCATATTCCATTGAATGAGGTTCAAGAAGTTTTATGTCCCACATAATGATCAAGAAATGCAAAAAATAGCGTGAGATCAATGCAATTATTAGCATAATGCAATAAAATAAAAAAAAAAATACTTGTACCTACATAATTTTGCATATTTAAGTATGGGAACTTAACCCTTTTTAAGAGTATTTTTTTGTATTTTTTTTTCTTTGAAGTGAAAGTGTACGAAATATAAAAAAAAATAAAGAATAGAAGAGGGTGAGTTATTTTGATTTAAATTTTGTATCATAAAAGATTTGATTGCAAAATATTTTAATTATAATTATGGTAAATAAAAGTGAAGGTGTTTCATTGTTCATTTAAAATTAGTAGCAAAATGAAATGAAAAGTGATTTAAACAGGTGATGCAGTCTCAAAATGCATTAATATGATGCTTTACAAGTAAAATGTCTCAATTTCAGTGTTTTTTAGAGTTTGAATTGCATTTCATTTAAAACCAAAACCTGAAATCGTTAGTGACCGAAATCTATAATAAACAGACCAGTTTTTATCCATTCAATCGTGAAATATTATCATATAATTAGACTTAAAATTGCATTTTTGAATTTGACCAAATGCATATGCTTAAAAATTATCATAAATTTCAATTATTACTAATATTTAACGGTAAAATGCATGAATTTCCTGCCAAAATTTGATTCTAAATTCTCTAAATATTTTCTAATGCAATCAGCTAACAACCTAATTAGAATATTTTTTTAAATTTATGCATTTTATTTCATTTAAAACA
This sequence comes from Culicoides sonorensis, assembly GCA_900002565.1. Classification (NCBI taxonomy): domain Eukaryota; kingdom Metazoa; phylum Arthropoda; class Insecta; order Diptera; family Ceratopogonidae; genus Culicoides; species Culicoides sonorensis. The sequence goes on from LN483413.1 coordinate 390,637, forward strand.
AGGGAAAAAATATGCAAGGGCGGCTAAAAATACATGTCCCCTATGCAAACGCACGCAGAATGCACATCCACGTTCGCGTTAACATCCTAAATAAAAATTATTTTTAAATTTTTTGTCTGTTTTAAGAAATTATGTTCGTGGTAGGAAATTGAAACACACATTTTAACTGGTTTTCATATGTTTTTCATTTGCTCGTTGTGTGTGAGTGCGATTTTATGGCCTATTTTTATTGCATCACATGAAAATGTGTTCAAGTTCATTATTTTTAATGCAGTTTACAAGGGAACACACGCACAATTTGGAAAATGTTCTCCCCTCTGAGTTATTTTTTTTTTGTATATTTTTTGTTCTTAATTTATTTACTTGAAATGTTCTTTAACGTATTAGTAAAAAAAATACTACAAAAAAAAACAGAAATTAGAATTTTTCGTTTAGAACAAATATTAAAAAAAAAAAATTAGTTAATATAGTGTGCAATCATGCGATGATCTGGTACGAAAATATTAAAATGAAAGTGGGAGAGTTTTACCAATATTTTTTAACTCAATTAATTTAAATAAGAACAAAAAAAGCAGATGGTTTACAAACGTGCTTTAGGACTTTTAATTTGATTTCACGACGATTCTAAGGAACATCTAATTCAAAACGAGCATCTTTTTAATCAAGAAAATTTAAAAAAATATTTCTAATCAAAACTCACAAAATTGCAATGAAAATTTCATAATTTCAAGTCCACTCAATAAAATTTAACTGAAATCGTTTAGAAACGATCCTCATCCTTAAAAATTTAAATATACTGATGTTTTTTTCTCTTTTTCAATTTTTATCAATTACAAAAAAAAACTCAATTGATTCATAAAATAAATTTATCTGTAAGTCTCATATCCGTTCCAAGGTTTATTCACCTAATTTATTCATTCATTAGATAAACGTAACTCCATGTAACGCAAAACGTAAAGGGTTTGCCGTAAAATATCATATATTACATATCAATTCCTCTCAGCTCACTCACTTCCGGAAAATAATCTCAAATAAACTTACAATTGATGTAAAATTAAAAAAAAAAATAATACTAATAAACAGGAAATTTTTTTTACATTATCAATTTTTCAATTCATCACGAACTCTAGTATGCATACATTGAATGTTTCTTCTAAACACATAAATGAATTTTTGCATTTAAAATTTTCATTTTAACATCAATTAAATTTTATTTACAGGTCTAATAACTTAAGTCCGTGATGCACATGTGACATGTCTTCACAAAAAAAATATGTGTAATTTGAAGATTTTTGATAAATTTTGTCTTGAAATGAAAAAGGGACAGAAACTAAATTCAAGATATCCCAAAAATACGAAATAAAATAAAATAAACAAATGGCGTTTATTTTTCGCTGTCTAGTCAGCTTACGAGTCAAATTATACGTGAATTTGAACAAAATTAATTTCACATATCATACAGATGTGATGAAGTGCAAATATTTTCATGTATTTATTTAGGCAAAGTCTTTTTTTGGTGCATTTTATGTTAAATTTAAAGTATTTTGTGTTGTTTTAAATGAAAATTTTAAATTTAAATTTAAAAAATTTTACTTACAATTAATTGATTGAATGGTGAAATGATGCAATTTCGATATTTTTTGTTTAAATTTAATGAGGCACACAAATTTGAATTAAAATCACAATTGTCTATTTTTTGTATGTTGAGCGTTCAATGTTTTTTTATTTTAATTTAATAATTTTGATGATTAAAAATTTAGAATTTTTTTATGCACACACACACAGCAATTAAAAATGCCGAAAAATTGATTTCCAAAAAATAAAATAAAAATTATTATTATTAATCCAAGAAAGTTTGAGCTGTGTGAGGTTAAAAGTTTAATGAGCAATTGTCGCTTCTATAAATTGTGTTTTCGCTATTGAATAAATGCGAATGTCTTTTTTTTTCTTCAAGTCTTTTGCTATTCTATTGTTTTTACTTTTTTTTTATTATTATTAATTTTCAATCGATATGAATAAATTATTATGAATATTTTTGCAAATTATAAATTCACTTCAAAGTTCATTCATTGTGTGTTGTTGGTGCACATTCTCCAATATTTGTATTAAATTTATATTAAAATTATAATTAATATTTTTCACATTGTTTTCTTCATTTTTATTCATAATTTTACGTATCATTGCAATAATTATTTTTTCTTTGAATTTATTAAGTTCAAGTATAAAATGTCAATAGTTTATATGATAAAAATAAAATTTTATTTTAACTTTAATGCACGTCCACACTCAACTAGTCCTTGATTTGTACTAGAATTGTAAGAGCAAATTTTTGGTCAGACTCAGACACTGCTGATATTATTTTATTTTTCTAAAGAGACTTTGCTATTTGATGTAAAATTTACACACACACACATTTAAACATGTATGTAAGGGCTCGCGAAGGTACTAGATGATGATATTACAATAAAGTAATGTGTAACTAACACACACTCACGAATCTTTAAGTCGCGAACTAACGCACTTTTTAAAACGCGTTTTATGTTTGTGTCTGTTGAATGGATTTGGAATAAAAAATTTACTTTTAATTTTTTTTGAGCAGAGTCAGTTGAAAACACTACCGACTCGTTTGCCGTTTACAAGTGAAATGACTTTTTTTTCCTTTAGTATAGTTACTAAAAGTACAAAAGAGACACGCAATATACGAAAAAAGGGCAAACAACAGTGCAATATATGAAACTTTCCCCTGCGCAGTAGAAGACTTGTAAAATAACTATGAAAATAACTAGAAAAACTAATAATTTTGTGTTAAGAGAGGGGATGATAAACTAGAATGCATTCAAATATATCATACTAATAAGAGGCAACAAGTCCCTTTGCCTTTTCAATGAGAGAGAACAGGTACCTGCTATGCAATCGTTGCATTTACCATACAAATCATAGATACACAAGTCTTAAGGGGACTTAGAAAAGATCATCTAAGCAAAAAATTCATATTAGAATCTGTACGTACAAAATGCATACACACACACACATTATACATGGAGGGGCATTACAACAAAAAAAACCCGAAAATGCATTCTACCATCTCTTTTTCTAACATCAATTCAATAATTTTTGGTACTTTTCACTCTCATTACATCTTATGGCCCTTTACAATTCGGGCCCTTTTCGGTTTTGTATTCGTCTATTCGTCTAGAAATATGCGTACACACACAGAAACACACGCATATGTTAGTTGCGTAAATTGCATTTTTATAGTTTATGTTCGTATGAGACTGTAAAACGCATTCTGTATGTTAATCATTATATAAATATAAAATCGACGAACTTTGATCAAAACAACATTTAAAATTTTAATATTATTATTTAGATAAGTAGGCAACTGAGCATGAAATTTTTTGGTATGAAAACTGACCATTATGAGTAACATGTAAATTTCAATTCATTTTGATTCAAATTTTATTTTAACGCCAAAATTAAATTTAAAAAATATTTATTTTGAATTGAAATTTCATTTCAAAAAAATTGTATTAAAATAAAAATAATTTAATGATTTATTGCAATTAAATGCAATGCAATGCAAAACATTATAATTCGCATCGCATAAAATGTAAACAACCAGTCGCGCACACTATAAAAAACCGCAATTCAACCCTTTTTTGCAACGCGCATCATTGCAATGCAAAATAAAATCCCTTTACTGTGTACTGAAATTTTGTATGTTACATGTCATGACACGCGTATGATCTTCATTCACATACATTGTGAATATAAGTCATACGTTGAAATACAAAAAGTAAATGTAAACATTTGCGAATTAAATTTTAGCAAACATTCGCATGCTCACTCTATGTGTGTTATATTTTTTTTTCATTTTTTGTATAGACACATCAGAGGTGTTTCCCAAAAATAAAATCCTAACCAGACAAATCCATTAATGATTCATGAAATTGAAATTCCATTCATTATTTGTCTGTATATACATGAAACATGTTCAAATTTCGCGAATATTTGCGAAAATGTGCGAAATTTGTGTGTATGTACTTATGACTTATGATAATATTCATAGAAATTCGTGTCTATATGAATTGAGTGTATGATAAAATGTAACTGTTTAATTTTACGATTAAAAATTGTAAAGTTGAATGTACGTTTATGTTATTCGCGAATTTTTTTGCGAGGTCATATTTGTTTGTTTACACTTTTGGACAAGGTCGTTGTTAGAGGAAGCGTTGTAATGAGAAAGCATACAAGATTTCGTGTTAATTTGCAATCTTTGTATGTCACTGAAATTGAATTTTTATAAAATGGGTCTTGTGGTGTGCGTTTTTGTATAATTTCATGAGTAAGCTCCAAAATTGAGCAAGTTCAAAGGAAAGGATTGAATTTAACCCATTAACCGCCTCTCCTAGAAATATTGAGTTTGAAGCAAAACTTTATTCTATGATTTGTTCTTTGTGTAACAGTGATCACTTTTTGTTTCGATAAAAATTTTGAGTTTCATATAAAAATTTTACAGGACAGCCGTTTGAAAGTTGCGTATAATAGCACAGAAATACGTACAGAATTTTTGTACGAAGAGGAAAAAATTACATGACTTTTCATCTTATTTCTGCTAATAATTTTCTTATAATAATCGAAAAAATCAAAATAACTGGCCTGACATCTTTGAAACATGTTTAATTATTTATATTGAAAATTTGAAGAAAATATTTTGGGAATTTCTAGGAGAAATCCGGCTCCAAAGTTACTGGTCGAAAAATCCACCAGCGGCGGTTAATGGGTTAATCAAACAAGCCCAAAGGAAAGGAATGCATTCAATTTGTAGGATCGAAAAAAGTCAAATCAGCTTATTCTTAAAAATCTAGAAAAAATTCAAATGATCATATGAGATATTATCCTTAAAAAGCATAGGATTTTTTTTTGTTTGCAAGCCGAATACTTAAAAAATTTCCTTAAAAAATAAATTATGGTTTACCGAATTCAAATTGCACAAATCTGAAAGTAAAATTACTTTTAACCCTTTTTATTTTATTTTAATTTTTTAATATTCATGACACAAAAAAATCTAAGACAAAAAAAATAAATTGCATTGAGGAACAAAAAATTATTATTAATAATTTCTTATTTAAATTTAAATTTAAACTTTCTCAAGGATTTCTTTCATTTTTTTACCCTTTACCCAAATTCACAACTTTCACATTTATTATAATTATGTAAAATATGCATGTAATCTACCCTCTGAGAAATAAAAGCGTATTTTTTACGCTTTAAAGTATATTTTTTACGCTTTAAAGTATAAAAATTACGCTTCAGTGTAAAAATTACGCTTTAAAGCGTAAAAAGTATACTTTCATATTTTGTAACAAAGAATTTTCGTTTTTTGAATTGTGATATTTTGAGAAATATTTGTCGTAGAAAAAATTCTAAATATGTTTTGGAAACAACAGAAAAACATTTTTAAGGATCTTATACAACATTTTAATTTTTGTAAAAAAAATTTAGTTTTTGAGCAAAAATTGTATATTTTTCATAAAAATTATAAGAAATTGATACAAATCGATATGAAAAATGAGAAATATTTGTCGTAGAAAAAATTCTAAATATGTTTTGGAAACAACAGAAAAACATTTTTAAGGATCTTATACAACATTTTAATTTTTGTAAAAAAAATTTAGTTTTTGAGCAAAAATTGTAAATTTTTCATAAAAATTATAAGAAATTGATACAAATCGATATGAAAAATGAGAAATATTTGTCGTAGAAAAAATTCTAAATATGTTTTGGAAACAACAGAAAAACAATTAAAGGATCTTATACAACATTTTAATTTTTGTAAAAAAAAAAGAGTTTTTTAGCGAAAATTGTAAATTTTTCATACAAAAATGAAGAAATTGATGCAAACAAAACAATCTTGTTGAACACTGATGCTTTTGCTGATTCATACAGTTGTTATGCATTACTCAAATGTTTGGTTTGCATCAATTTCTTATAATTTGCATGAAAAAAATACAATTTTCGCTCTAAAACTCAATTTTTTTTACAAAAATTAAAATGTTGTATAAGATCCTTAAAAATGTTTTTCTGTTGTTTCCAAAACATATTTAGAATTTTTTCTACGACAAATATTTCTCAAAAAATCACAATTCAAAAAACGAAAATTCTTTGTTACAAAATATGAAAGTATACTTTTTACGCTTTAAAGCGTAATTTTTACACTGAAGCGTAATTTCTATACTTTAAAGCGTAAAAAATATACTTTAAAGCGTAAAAAGTACGCTTTTATTTCTCAGAGGGTAACAGACTTTAATCCCTTTTTATTATCATTTTTTTTTATTTTATTTTCATTTCATACAAAATCTTGTTTCTTGCAAAATAAAAAAAATAATAAAAAAAAAACTTGAATAATGACAAACGGTCACTTTTTTCACCCTTTAACTGCAATAAATCTCAATGAAAATGAACATTTTGCATAAACTTACGTAATTCTATGCCAAGAATGGTCAATCCTTTGATACTTGCCCTGAAAAATATTAAAATTTATTTTTATTGAGGTGCCAAAAATTTACATTATGCAAGTCTTGTCTCGAAATATTACGTAATCCTTGTCATTCATCGTGTATTGAACTTTTTATGCTGGTATTTCACCAAAAAAAAAAATAAAATGCATTAAATGAATGAATGAACTGAAGACACAATAAACGTAAAATTATACAAAAAATACAAATAAAAATAATACAAAAGGGGACAAAAGTATAATTGCAATATAATGCATCAAAGAGAAGCAGAGAAAAAAATGTTGAAGAATAATAAGAGAAAAGGGATTTTTTATTTTTTGCTTCAATGTAATGTACCTGAAACACGGATTGAATGAAAATAAATGTGCAAAAAAATTATTTTTATGACCATTTATTATAGTTATTGTCTATGCAAAGCAAGGGTTAAAAGTGTCCTGTATCTTAAAATAAATAAAAAATTGCATTATTTGAATGTGATGTGAAAATGAATTGTAAAGGGTTAGAAATCCTTCAAATGTAAAGGAATTCATTTGCATATTTATGGTCAGTTAAAATTCAACTCTTTCGCAAAATTTATTACCTTTCAATGTAATCAGCATGAGACTTATTTTACCTGAGTAGGCTTATGCAAAATTCGGTTGCAGTCAAATTTTTTGCATGGATTTAAATTTAAAATAAACAAAAGGGAGATCAAAACCTCAAAAGTGAGTGAAGGAGGAAATCATATTAAAATTGACAAACAAATTCTATTATAGTCATTTTTTTGTGTGCTCGTATTTCGGTAGTTGTTCCTGCTGCGTAAGACAATCAGGTAGACAAAAGAAAAAGAGACCTATAATTTACTGTTCGTTCTATTTATGGTATTTTTTTTTCAATATATCACAGGTATTTTCTTTCAATATTGAAGTTTATTTGCTCAAAAACTTCAAATTAAATTCATTGAACGCAAAAAAAATGTATTTGAATGCCATTTTCACAAGAAATTCAACACTCCTTCAACCCTTTTCTACTTCTTCTTAGTCTCTTATCCTTTTATTTACAACTAAATAAAAAACAAACAATCAAAATTTGATCCTCTCATATTATTTTATGACATCCAATTAAATAATATGTGCCGGGTTTTATTCAATTTAGTGCACAATACAAGAATGGCAAACAATAAAACCATAAAATACGAAATTTTTACAACAATAAAAGGATGTTTATTGCATCTCCACCTATTTTTATGTTTTATTTCTTTTCATATTACATTGAATAAAACAAAATTAGTGATTGCAATTTTATTGAGTGTTGAAATTCGTGTACTTGATCATTTTAATTGATAATAAAAGGTTTGGATTGTATGAGGGTTTTTCTTAGGAAATAAAGTTTTTTTTTTATATTAAAACATTTAATAAAATTTAGAAAGATTTAAGATAATGATTGATTGTGAATTTAAACCCTTCTAACCCCGTGAAGGCTGTCTGATGAAATGGGAATGTGACAAGGAATTTTGAGCGAAAATTGAAATTTCTTTGAATTGAAGTGTCATTTAAAATCATATATGGGTCTGTTCAATTTCAAAAATTTGACTATGTTGGCTGGAGTAAGAAAAAAAAATTAAAATTGTCTCATTTTTTTTCAATTGTGCATTTTTCAAGCACATCAGAGGAATTCAGCAAAATCTCAGAAGTCTTAAATCCCATGAGATCTGTCGTTTCAATAGCACAATCAATGCCGAGTCACATGAAATTTGATTCAATTCAAACCCCCTTAAATTTACGTTAAAATCTCGCATAGTTCAAGAGGAAGCAAAAATAAACAAAAATTCATATCTTGCATGTTAAACGAACAGTTCCTCTGCACAAACGTTCATCTATTAATAGCATCAAGCAAGGCATAATGCATAATAAATAGCAATTTAAATGTCATACACACCCAGATAAACTCTCAAAAAATTTATGTTATGACTTTAGTTTGTGATGTGATGGTATTTCATATGTTACAAACGCAGAAAATTTATGTATGAAACTAAAACTTGAAAAAAAAACATCAAAAATAAAATAAAAATTTATCAACAATCTTGTGTTACGTATACAAGAAAAGAATAAATTCCAAAAAAATTTAAATACAAACGAGAAATTTTTTGTATTGCGATGCATTTGATGCAAAGATGGAAGCAAAACTCAATGCCAATAACCTTTCATAAAATAAACATTTAATTTTGTGTATATTTTTTTGTATCTATGAATTTAACGTGCAATGCATTGCGTAGAAAAGAGACTTCAAACGATAAATATCGTAAATTGGTATTAATCATCATCAATCTACGCATTCTACTGCAGTTATTTGTTAAATATTTGAAAAATTTAAATTGTTTGTATTGAAATTATTACTAAAATTATCTTGTAGAAATGCAAAGAAAAGGCGATTAAGGGAAAAGAAAAAAGTTCATCACACTCTTCAATACAATTTACATGACATTGCTTATCTCTATCTAAACATTTATTTTATTTTATTATTCTTAATTGAAGTGTTTACTGTTCAAATGATAGAATGAAAAAAATCAAATTACGAAAAAAATAGTTTAAAATTATTTATTTTACTCCGTTATCAATGCATTGCTAATATGGAACATGACACACTATGGGCTTGATTTAAAAATTTTTGTTGAATAGTAATTTCGATTAGGACACTTAAGATTTTTGATTAAAAAACTTGGAACCGTATTCAAGGTTAAGAAAACACGTTTCAGTACGAATTTTATATTAATTAAGGAGATTTTTGATGACATTTAATACCAAATCCGTTCATAGTGAGTCTTAAATTCAATTTCTAGCATAGATAAGGCTTAAAATGATTTAATTTCAGGTTAATGTACTTTAAATTGTCTCAATACTTACGTTAATTTGAAAATTAATTTCAGAATTTGACACTTTTTGATATTTATTACCTTTGTCAATCGACTCTTTTTACTAACTGATGACCAGAATGCCACAAAAACAATAAATTTCTCACAGACACATAATTTAAAGAAAAAAAAAGTTAGAGATTACACGCCACATTTCTTCCGCCTTGTAGTATTTATTATTAGTAGGTATCCTAACCACTAAAAGATACGATAATTTTATGTGGTTTTGCACACTTTTTTCACTCAGATACAAAATAAAATTGCACATCTTTCATACAAAAAGTCATTTACACTCGAAATTTACACAAAATTTTGTAAAAGATGATGAAATGTGCATTAAATTTACAAATGTGTTGAAAAAAACATCGATAACAACGAATTTGCACACATTTTACGAGCAAAAACTATGTTAAAAGTACAAACATTAAAAAATTTGTGTGTGAAAATTTGTAGGTAAATTTATGTTAAAAATAGAAATTGACGATGATGATTTTTTGGTTCTTTTAAAATTTCAATGCAATGAAATGATTTGATTTTTACTTGAAATTTTCACCTGTGAATTGCAATATTTGAAATTTTAACTTATTTTCTTTTAAATTTAAATCAAACAAAAAAAAGAATTTTTCTTACGGATTTCATTCTCAATTATGAACTCAGAGAAATTCAACTTTGGCTTTTCTGAAAACAAGATTCAAGAGTTTTTGCAGTTAAGATGAAAATTAAAGGTTTTGTTCTTTTTCTCTCTCTCTCTTTCTCTCCCCCTCTCTCTTTCTCTATGAACAGGAATCTCATCTGATTCTCTCTCTTCTTTTCTCCCTCATTTGATTTCTCATAATCTCACAATCTTCAAAATACTTTTACAGTTTTTCTGACACTGATTTTTAATAATTTCTTCCACAATTTGAAGTATCTCTCTCTTTTGGTTTCTCTCTCTGTATCTCTCTTTGTTTATATCTCATCATATTTCATATAATTAAAAACTTCCCACATTCAAAATAATGTGAAACATTTTCTGTCATATTTGGCCTTCATTCTCTTTTTAAATCTCTCTCAACCTCTCTTTTGTTTAATATTGACTTTTTTCTCTCTCTTATTCTTTTCCTATCTCTTCGAACATAACTTTTACTCTTTTATATCCAAGCCAGCTCCTTTTACCTTGTCAATTCAATCAGAAACCTGTTGAAATTGGATCCTAAGGGACTCAAAATAATTTTCTTCAAAAAACACTTAAACAGTTTTCCAAAATATAAAAAGTCATACATACAAACATTGGTCCACATCATAAATTATGGAAAAATCATTATTATTTCACAAATGGAAATTATTATTCACTATCATCATTATTATATTGCACGATTGTCCATTACCAGTACTTTCGATATTAATTTTGTTTTTTTACTACTATTATTATTATTTTTTTTCCTTCATCATTATTTTGGGAAAAAAAGATCGATTTTACATTAACGCCAAAGTTTGATTGTTATTTGACTGGCTATTTATTATTATTGTATCACTACATCAAAAAAAAAAAAGAAAATAATAATAAAGTGCTTTTATTTAATAAGGGCGCAAAAGAAAAACAAAACAACAAAAAAAATAAAATGAAAGTGAAATATAGTTAAATAATTGCTACCCCGTTCCATTAATGAAATTAACGGTTTGCTCTATTTTTTTTATTTTTGTTATTATTATTACAGTGCTATCAGTATTGGTATTGGCTCTTCATTATTATCCTTTTTTTTGGGTATTTCATGCAACTTCATTCAATATTAAAGTCCAGTAAGTAAGTAATTGAATGTTATTTTTGTTTTTGGGGGTGTAAGACAAATCACATGATATGGCTTCATTTTCATTATTTCCATAAATTTTTAATTTAATTTTTCGGATTTTGAAACGAAAATTTACTCATTTGACTCATTTAAACATAATTTCATAAAAAAATATTTTAAGCGTCGCAAATCCCAGGTAGATTTTCATTAAATCGGCACACTTTCCTTTGATGTGTTTCGTTTTGCAATTTTAAAGCAAAATTAAAGTCAAGCCAAATAAGTCAGATGTTTTTATTTGAAATTTCATATCACAGACGAGATTTCGATTCTGGTTGTTTCAATCAAACATGTTTTTGCTATGTGTTATCAGTGGTTTGTTATAAAATGCAATAACATAACAAGCAAAAACCATGACTTGACCAAACCTGTTGACCTCAAGTGATATAAATGTTGATAAAAAATAAAATAAACACATTTACTGATATGTGATGAAATGAATTTGAATTTATAATGAAATTGATGTGAATTTTCAAATAGTTCGTTTTCAATAGATTAAGATTTCCTGAGAAGATTCAGGAGAGTACCTTAAAATGTGTGCGCCTACATGATTAACATTCAATTTTTCAACTCGTTGCTGTGAGGCTTGGACATTATGGATCTAGGCTTTCAGTCACTTCAAGCATGGCTCACTTTGTGTAAAGAGATAATATTAATTTCAAGATTTTTCGAACCAACTTTATTTATTTATTCAGGAGCAACAGGCCGAAGCCCAGGGCTGTATTGGAAATTTAAAAAATCCATCGACAAGCCTTCGGCATAAAAAACTCATCTTTTCGACAAAAACTTTCAATAAATCTTAAAAAACTTAAAAACAAGTACTATGAAGACTCTTTTGGCTATGACTTCAGTCTTGTATCAGTCCAATTCTCAGCACAGTATCCATGAAACCTGAAAAAGAAACAAAAAATTAGTATTATCAAAAAAAAAACTAATAGATATTTTTTTCATGTAACAATAAAAACCGAATAATAAGATGACCCAATACATATGTCACATGTCCTCAAATTGTCCATTGTACATAAAAATTGCGTGTCATTATCAGGCGTTTTTATTTCAATCAGAGCCAAACAAATAGACAAATAAAACACAAAATTGTACAAATTGCCATCACCCTTCCTGAAATCAAAAAAAAAAAGTTAAAGCACTTTCTGTGATGTTTAACAAAGAAAAAGTAAAATTATCGTAATTAGAGAGCGAGTAGCTATATATGGAAATTTTAACAAACCACCTGCCATCAAAATTATATTATTATTATTGTAATCTAATGAGGTTCGCATGTATTTGAATTTCCCATAAGCCAGTATTTTATTTGTCAAATGAAATGTAACCAATAAAATTGATAGGAAAAGCAGCAATTTTGATTCCTCACACCTCATCTTTTTTTCCTTCAAATTCACTGATCCATTGAAATATTCACCCATAAATGGGCTTTGATATGAATGAAAACGCTAAATTATAGTTTTTTTTTGGTCAATTTGTAGGACAAATGTACTAACATATATACATATTTGATAAATAACCATCAATTCCAATGTAAATGTGTATGAAAATTTATCAATTTTATATGAATTCAAAATAATTTTGTGTCCTTCGATTCCATTATCATTATTATTGCTTTTTATATACAAAAAAAAAGTTTTGTAAGTATAATTTATATGTTCAAAAAATGTTACGAAACTATCGAAAATTTCGATTCAATCTCCTAAATATTTAATTTCGCTGTATGTCCTAATTATTAATTCATAACCATCGCTTATTTCAGCTAACAGCGTACAGTGTTCGGGTGAACCCAAAAAAAGTGCGTATGTCCAATTGTATTGATACAAATAAAGAAAAATACTAATAAAAAAAGGACATGTGTGTAGAAATACAAGTCAAATAATAATATAAATTGATTGAAATTATTTACATCGGGAAAATGGCAGGTGGTTTTTTGACTATTTTTTTTACTATTTACGCAGTTATTATAACTTTACTTTTGAAATTAAAAAAGGACTTGAATTAGAAATAATTAAATTTGCCCTAAATATTGAATTAAGGTAATTTATTTATTTATTTCAATGATAGAGGGGAGAAACAATGTGTCAATTATTGATAAAGTAGAGAAATATGAATTATTTAAAAATTATGGCTAAATATCGAAGTTGAAACAAAACGAAATTAATGAAATTTCATAGATTGAGTTTTTGTCTGCAAAATGTAAGATTGAAATACCAAAAGTCAGAATCGAACATGCATTATTGTAATTTTAGTTGAGTTTTGTATTGCATGTCAGCCTGGAATCACTTTTTCTTGCTTGAAAATTGTTTGACGAGTGTCTAGATCAAAACTTAGGGTCATTGAGAGAGATTGACCTTGAAAATGAGAAAAATCATATGCGTTATGACTGAAACACTTTGGAAATTCGATGTGACGTGTCAAATTTTTCCTTTTAATGGTTCAATTACATCGCAATCCACATTTTACGAATCTCAAAAGTTCATTTGCAGGAAATTCCAATAACAAACCGTCAAGATTCTAAATTTTCAAATCCAGAATTTGCGTTTTTACAACTACAACATTACAATTTATCACTATTTGAAACACACATTTCAAGATCAACCACATATAAAAACACATTTACATCATATCTTGACTTTACAAAATTTTATACACATATTTAAACTAATATTATTACATTTAACCTTCACAAGCATAACCACGTGGAATTATACGTGTAACGATAAATACTGTGTGTAATATTAATAGATTGTAACATATTGATAGAATGAAAATGAAAGCAATAGAATCGCAAAATTATTTTGTGTAAAAATATGAATTCTAGTACTACAACAATGCGAATAAAAAATGTCTTGATTAAGTGTGAACTTGAAAAGGGCCCTCTCTCTCTCGCTCACAAGTACAAATGTAGGTGGACAAGTCACTTATTTAGAAACAAGTTTTTTGTGATGTAACAGTTTGCCATTTTGAATGCCGAATTTTGTTATAAAAATAATGTGCTTGAAATTACAATTTGAAACAAAGAGTGGTTTGAATTTAAAATGGAAGACATTTTGTTGGCGAAAATTGTGTGATTAAATGAAAATTTTAAGTATGTAATGTGTGTTATCCGAAAAAACATATGTAAAAATTCTGGAAAATACATTGAGAAATATTTCAGCAAAATGAATTTAATTTAAATACAAAATGACATAAATTATGACAGTTTTTTTGAATTTGAACGTATTATATCAATGAAAATTCATAACGAATTTCAATATAATTACATGTCTTAATTTTTCTTTTCATATTACTGATGATATTTATGTTTTTTTTTTTCAATTCAATTCAGTTGTACAAACAAAAATTTTTTGCCACACACGATAAAATAAAAAAAATACGCAAAAAAAACAGATCATACACATCAAACATACATTCGAGTACATTCATATTTGTATTTATATTATCGCGAAAACCACGCCATTCAAAAATTCAATTTCAAGATCAAGAACGCCTAAATTAATGTAAAATGAGAACAATTCATATGAATATGCGTAACCTTGACATAGACATTCATAAAAAAATAGACTCAATGTTTTGCTCAATGTATCTTTGTATTAAATTATGTGTGTTTTTTTTATTTTTACAATATTCAATGAGAGAGCTGTGCAAAAAGTTAACACGCATTTATACAAATAGTACATATGACTCGTAAATGTAAAAATGAGCTGGAAATGAATCGTAGCCGACTTAAGTCCTGACCTATCACAATCTGAAGCGGTTTCTATAAGGATTGTTGTACCTTCAATGAATGTTTGTGTTGTTCTCTTTGAGTCGACTTGTCTGCTTCAATACAATTCATGTCATATGTGGTTAAAATGAGAATCGCGAGTTTGTATATTGCGCAACTAAAGGAGTGAGACGAATGTAGTGTATTGAGTTTTTGCAAATTCTTATCCCCCCTACTATTGTTTTTGTGGAAAAATGTGTACGATTGTCATTTAATTTTTTTATTTTAAATTTTCAAATAAGATTTTTTTTTTCATTTTTTAAAGAAATTGAAAGGAATTTTTAAGAAAATTCAAATTTTTATTAAAAAAAAGCTGGAAATGTTCAATTTAAATTCAGAATACCAGTCAATGGAGATCACAGTCAATGAGTGACCACATTTTGCACACCTCTATCTATTTCATTCCTTCATTTCTCTCTCCATATCACATATTTTTTATGTTAATTATACGTTTAACTGTACGCGAATATATGCGAAAACGGGTAAAGAGTTAAATTATGAATGAAAAGAGGAATAAAATACTTACATTTGCCAGTCGTTTGAGGAGCTCGATCAAGAACAGATCGCATTTAAATAATTTTTTACAAAAATTTTAAATTAATCATATAATTTTTTTTAATTTTCAATGTTTTGCAAAAAATTAAGCAAGTCGGTCATGGATACGAGGGAGGGGTTTTAAAAACTTGCTTCATCAAGCCAAGACATGGATATAATTTCACATCAATTTCATTGAGGGCTTCATTGTGATTTGTATTGAAAGTGCAAGAATTATTTTATCTGAAAATGTTGAAAATTTTTTAAAAAATTGAGAAATTATTTTCAAAAAAAACAAGTTCTTACAAATTTTTACGAAAATGACCCACAGATTACACTTTTGTTCGAAAATTTCAAAAATTGAATATCGAAATTTCAAAATCGTAGGAAAAAAAATTATTTACTGCCATCAGACAATGATGGTGAGAGGGAGATGTCAAATTATTTTAAATTTTTAATTTCAATTCAAAATTTCGTAAAATTTAAAA
Source organism: Culicoides sonorensis (assembly GCA_900002565.1). Classification (NCBI taxonomy): domain Eukaryota; kingdom Metazoa; phylum Arthropoda; class Insecta; order Diptera; family Ceratopogonidae; genus Culicoides; species Culicoides sonorensis. Next base: position 406,665 of record LN483413.1, read on the forward strand.
AAAAATCGTTTCAAGAATTTAATATGAGCAGTACGAAATTTCAGAGAATCTCGTGAGTGACTGAAAGAGGGAGCACAATTTCTCCCCTTAAAATTTTTCCAATACAAAGATCACACAAAGCAAATTTATTTTAAGAGCCTACTTTCCTCCATTTTGTAATTTGTATTGTTTTAAGAAAATGTCGGCAAATGCTAAGCGAATTTTAAATTTTTAGAAGTTTTCTAAAAAAAATGTGTTTTAGTGACCATTAAATATAATTTTTGGCATCACTATCATAATTTTTTGAATTTCATCTTCAATAGTCTTAAAATTTTCAAATTAAATTTTTAAATTAAGGAAAAAAAAACACAAAAACCTGACTTCATGTCAAATCGCTTTAAGACTTACAAGTAAATTAAGTTTTTTTTTCAATTTTTTTAATACAAAAAAGTAAAAAACACACAATTAAAGGTGTATTAAAAAAAAAACCTGCTTAACAACCATAATCCTGTTAGTAACAATTTAATATCCTTCATCTCATTTATTCATTAAAATAACAAAAATTCTTCGTCTTGATTACAGCCAAATCATGGGAAATAATTTTTTCTGCATTTCATCTTTTTATATGATATACAAAAAAAAAATTATATGGAATCACTTATCTGGATCGCAAATCAAGACACAAGAAAAAAAAACCTTTTTAGTTTTGTTTCTAATTTTTTTGATCATATTAGACATATGTCTTATAAAAATAATAATAAAATTTACTATAAAAGTTGTTGCCTGATTTTTTGATTCCTTTTTTTGTACAATTTGAGGTATAAAAATCGTTATAAATTTTATAATGTATTGTTATGTGTGTGCGTATCAAAATATTACAATACCAGTAAAAAAAAGGTACGAATCTCATGATTTTTGTTGCACAATGCCACTTTATTTTACACAAAACTCTCTGTATAATATGCACCTTATTTATTGTGTCAGGATTTATACGAATAATGCCAAATATTGTAGACGTGTAAAATTTATTGTATGACGATTTGTAGGTGTGTAAGATTTGCTTTTATTCTCTGAATTGACGATGAATTAGTGTCTGGAGAAGAAAAAGAAAGAAAGAATAATAAAATTACGATAAGAATTAAAAAAAAAATAATAATAATAATAATCGTGTGTATATTTTTATTGTAAGGAACTGTGGAGGTTGAGAAAAAGTCACACAATATCCAACCAAAAAAAAAGTTAAATAAATCATATTATTGGATTTTACATTGTTGTAGTTTTTTTTATTGTATCATTGTTTGAATTGAAATGATATCAAAATATAAAAAAAATGTTTTTTTTTATATCAGTTGAATTAAATTTATCCGTGTTTTCATTGTGATTGAACCTTTTTCTATGATCAGGAATGTGTTCAAAGTCCATTGAATGAAAAATTTGATCAAAATGGCAAAACATCTTTTGAAAGCATTGCATATGCTCCTTAATTAATGGATTTGAGACAATTTTTTTTAAGTAAGATGGTTTCAAAGAATTCATCAACACATTTCTTAAATTGTGAGGGTGGAGATCAGTGAATTAAACAATATTCGCGTCGTTGATCCTCTCGAAAAATTTCATAGAACAGATGTAATTTTTTTTAAGTTCATCACAACTCAAAAATCATCAATCACGAATTTCCGTAACCATTTTATCATAAATTTAGTCGAGTTCAATGTCATTTGTGCATCAACTGAATATAAATCAACTCTTTCTTTCATTAATTTTTATTATTTTTGTAACTTTAATTGTTTTTGTTATGAGTACGCATGATTTTATTTATCACTACAAACATCATTTACTTTTATAACGCACATATTTCATGTGTCTTCCTTAAAATAAAAAGATAAACCTGAAACGAATAACACTTAAAAATTATTGTTTATTATGCATATCTCAACTAAAATTAACTCTATTCCGTACATGGTGCTATTTACGTGATTCTTCGCTATATTCCATAAATGAAATCTCTCAAATGAATGTTATTTTTCCTTTGAAGACAAGAACTACTGTTTACTGTAATTTTTGGTTGTTGTTGTTTTATTATTATTATTTTTTGTTATTGTTGTTAATATACATTATTAAATTATATTCATAGTGTACATGTTTTTTTTTTTTGAAAAATGAAATACAAGCCGCACATAATGCACACGCATAAACAGATAATTTAAATGCATGAGCATTTTATGAAATGTTATTGTACAAAAAAAAACAAAATAACAGAAACGGTGTAATGAATCGTTTCGTTTACATTTCTGGAATAAAATAAATAATAAATTGCCGGTTAAAATTTAAATGTTAAATATTAAATGAGAGAGAGAAGACATAGAAAAAAAAAATATGTATTTTTAGGTCTTTGGTTATGCTTAAAATAAACATTAAGCGAGATTAGGCAGGGATACATAGTGGTGAAAGTTTAAAGGGCTTCCCTGGAATTTCTTCTATTCAGATAAGTTTGACATGTCGAACTTCATTAACCCATTAACCGCCTCTACTAGAAATATTGAGTTTAGAGCAAAACTTTCTTCTACAATTTGTTCTTTGCGTAATAGTGATCACTTTTTGTTTCGATTAAAATTTTGAGTTTCATACAAAAATTTTACAGGAGAGCCGTTTGAAAGTTTCGTATAATACCACAGAAATACGTACAGAATTCTTGTACGAAGAGGAAAAAATTACATGACTTTCCATCTTATTTCTGCTAATAATTTTCTTATAATAATCGAAAAAATCAAAATAACTGGCCTGACATCTTTGAAACATGTCTAATTATTTATATTGAAAATTTGAAGAAAATATTTTGTGAACTTCTAGGAGAAATCCGGCTCTAAAGTTACTGGTAAAAAATCGACCAGCGGCGGTTAATGGGTTAATTAAAACCGTACGATACACTTTTTGATAGTTATGAAAAATGACCCTGCCTACTCTCAATTGAACATACACATCCATGTGTAAAAGTTATTTTCATATAAACTCAGTACAGGAAGTCAATTATTTTGATTTTTAAATTTTATTTATTTATAATCTTGTTGCAAGTAAAAACAACATTGAATGCGGTTTCCAAAAACAATTCAATACCAAATTAATATGCAAACTGCATTTCTAAACAGTTTCAAATTTCCCATTGTTTATAATTTTCACGTTAAATTTAGAAACTTAAATACTGTTATTGCACGTAATCTTTGTTTGTATGCAATCACAATAAACAATGACAATAATAATAGTAAAAAATAATGAAATTAAGAGGACGTGATTTTATAATTTCTTGATGCAATCAAAGAAGTGAATGAGAAATCGTTAAATTTCTTTAATTGAAGTAAAAATACGTGTCTGGCAAATGTAAATGAGTTTTGAAATCAAATCAAATTAGAAACTGTCAAATAACTTTTAAAAGGGCAATGTCCTGACACACAGGGTTTGGATCACACACAACTTCAAAATTAAAACTTCTAGCGTCACTTTTATCAATTCAATTTAAATGAAAAGTACTCATTCATTCATCCGGTTAAATTTCAAAAAAAATAAAAAATGTAAGTTGATGGCACAAATATTAAACAGAAGTTTTATAACATTTTATGTTACAAGTTGCCGATTCCATGGAAAAAAAAACAGAAGAATTATAAAACTTAATTTTCATTTTCATGCTTGAAATTTCAATTAAACCTTTAAAATTCCTTTTCGGCTTCAATATCGCGAGTATGCTTGAAATTTCGCACCTTGTCCCTTTTTTTTGATGAAATGTAAAAATGTTTGCTTTTTAATATTCTTAATTTAACTTTTTTTTTTTTTAAATGTGTGTACAAAGCAAATTAATACAAAGAAAAAGCTGAAAATAACATTTTATTCGCTTTATAAGTAGATTACACAATTTTATCCACACAAATGCAACACATCCACCTGACAAAATTCATCCCCTAAAAAGTGTGTGAAAATTTTTTTTCTGTCTGGCAATCTTTTTGTATCTCTTTCATATCTTTTATTCAAGTCAAGTCATATTATTTTATATTTATTTAAAAAAAAAAAAAAACTTTTTAAGGATAAAAAAAAAAATAATTTTTACGCAATCAATAAACATATCAAGGATGCAAAAGGTCTCTAGAGTGAATATGTGAATGCATTTGATATCGTTTTTATTTTTTTTTTCAAATCCTAGATAAATATTGTAGACGTTTTTATTTTATAATTTTGTATCAAATAATATTTTTTTAGACGATTTCTATATCGAGGTAAAAAAAAATGAACCTTCAACAAGAGAAAAAGGAACACGAAGGAAGAAAAAAAATGTAATAAATAAATAAAAATGTACCTGTTGTCTTGCTTTTTAAAGTCATGTCCTGTGTAAGTGAGTGTGTATGACTGTATTTTATTGTACTTGTGCTTCGTCGTAAGCCTTAGCGTACTTTGATCGCACACGGTCAGACACTATGCCATGGATTAATATTACATTTTTTTATGATGATTATTATGATGATGATTTTTTAGGGAAATTTGAGATTTAAGGTGAGTATTGAAAGCAGGACTGTCTGGAAAAGGGGTTTTTATTGTTATATTTTCTTATTTCAATCAATGTTGTAGGTGACTCAATTGACTTGGTGTTACGTCCTGAAATAGAACAACCTTGTGGATTGCAGTGACGCATTGGCTATACGGGCAATCTGGCAAATGCCAGGTAGGCCGCAGTCGATCTTCTTGTCAAAGTTAAGTTCAGCGTAAATTTTAAAGAAAATCATACAGAATGCCAGGGCCGTTAATAATTTTCAATCCGCCTCTGGTGGATCGTTATTTTTATCGGAGTCCATTTCGATCAAATTAGAAGCAAAATCTTCAATAAACAGTGAACATTCGTCCAAAATCGGTATTTTTCATATCCAAAGAGTACATTTACAGCTCATTTTAACCACATTTAAGTTAAATAACATTTTATTGACTGATATTCTTTAATATCTCACACCTTTTTATAGCCACCAATTCAATCCATGTTTTCATTTTTATTTTATTGTACTTCCAACCAAGCCAGACTGCAATAATTTAACTTTGAATAGAACAAAATAAAATTCTGATTGTTAACTTTTTTTATTTTGTATCTGAAACTTTTGAATTTGAATTTGAATCACAAAAAGATCTCGGTTACATACATTGAGCATTTAAAAATGTATAATAAATGAGTTTTACGATGCTGAAAGTCTATGTTTAAAATTAAAAAAAAAAAACAGCTTAAATTTCTCGTGTATTCCGTACCGTAAATAATGATGATGATTACTATGATTATTATGAGAAGATCGCGTTCTGAGCCTACGATAACAATTTTTGTATTGGTTTTGAATAACGATCTATTTAAAAGAAAATTACAGAAAATAAGGCTTCAAGAGTTTTTTTTTGTATTAAATTGTAACAATGGTGGTCTTTCAATATCATTCGAATTCAATCAAATCATCAGTTGTTATAAGGACTTGAGACATTAATTGATTTCACAAGAAATTAAATTCAAATTCATGAAATCGAAAGTCATCCTGTTCAATGTATTATCCTTTAATTCTTTGAAAACAACTTCTAAAAGTGATTTTTTTTTATTGTAACACATTTTACAATCCAACACAACACAAAAAAAAATACAACGCCTTTTTAGCATCTTTTATAATATTATTTTAGAACTTTTTTACTATTCAAACATCATCATCTCACATACGTAACGCATATTAAAAAATAAATAAATAACACACAAAAAAAATGCATTTCTATCAAGAGCATACATAAAATTATATGCATGTTGTTTATTATAGCATACATTGAAAAGATGAACCGACCACAGAGAATCAAATATCAAAATTTTGTATATTTTCATTTTTTTTTTGTTAGATTTAGACAAAAACCATAGAAAGGCAAATGGGTCGTTACCCTCAAGAATTCACGGTCATTTCAAAGTCAAACTAATGCATTCTAGAATACATTGTAAAGTCTAGAAAAGGCAATTGTGTGTGTGTGTTTGTGTATGTGCGTGTGTGTACGTACGCAATGAAAAAAACGCATATCATAATTATTCGCCTACAATTCTTGTTCTTCTTCTACTTCTTCGGGTAGATTCGTCTATTCTTGGCTGCTTTGTTCTTTGAATAGGGTAAGGCATTTAATGTTGAAAATGTATTTTTTTTTGTTTTGAAGAACCCCTGAAAGAACTCCTAACTCATCGGACGCCCTGACGTATGTTTGGGCTCTGTATACCCCATAAATATTCTTTATTTAGGTGCTTCAGTGACGCTGAGAGTCCCAAAGCTCATTATCGAACACAGAGGGCTTTTGACAAAGGGCATTCGGATTAAATTTCGGCCCAAATCAATGTAAGCAAATGAATTTTAGGCCGCTTTTACAGTCAGGAGCTTTTTTTGCTGAAATGTCCAGTCATGATACTTATTTTTTTGTCATTGAATATTGACCCTAATCGTCTTCTGCCTTCTCTTATAATCAAAGAAAAAAAATTACAGTCAAACAGAAATTATCAAATGCAGTCAACATTTTTAAATTCTTATAATAACAACATAAAAATACATATTTCATCGTATACGAATAATTTTCTATTCTGTTTTCTAGTATGAATCTATTTTAAAACCATTTGTATGTGAATTTAATAGAAACACACATTATACACACATTACACACACAAAAAAACACATATTCCTCATTTTCTTATAAGTAAACGCAAATGTATTGGAATGTGTCTCAATAAAAGCAGAATAACAAACAAAGAGCATACATTGAGTAAGAGAGACAGCTGAATCAGACAGCTAAAATTACGCAGTTCAACTCAAACTTTGCGCAGGGGAATCGTGTCTTGCTTTTATTTTGATATAAAATTTTACCATACATACACACACATATGAACAAAATTCTCTCGTCATCTCGTCTTTGCACACAAACACACACTACAAGTCCATAATATACGAGTTGTGCTAGATTACGATTCGCTGACTGACTGTCTTTTTCATGGTTTGTTTTGTTCAATTTTTATTCAAATACACAAATTTTCTGATGCAGGTACGATCGTGTATTTTTTTTCGTGATATTAATTTGATTCAATGTTACAAAAAATGTTTCAAAAAATTCAGGGGAATTTAAAAGGAGAATTTCAAAGAAAAGAGAGACTTACATACAAAATGACATACATAAGAGAAGGAAAGCAACACAAATTTTATATCATATTAATTGTATTAAATTTTGCTAAGAATTAAAATAAAAATTTAATAGTAATTTTCATTGAACTAAATTATACTTATATTACAACAATTAGGCCATATTTAGAGAGATTTTATTGCTTTTATTTTTTGATTATTTATTTGAAATGAATTTCATAACAATGATCACCGAAATGAGACAAAATCGCGATTCAAATTAAACAATTTTTGAAATTTCACTTCATTTAATTTCAATGATCAAAGTTCAATTTACACACCAAATTTTTGAAAAAAAATAAAAATGCATTTCCCATACAAAATATTTTAAATTAAATAAAATAAACGATTATCTGAATTTTGATTTTGAGTTTTTTTTTTTATTTAAGGTGTGCCATTTAAACAGCAGCAATAAATAATTTGAGTTGTCATACTATTTTGGCTTTCTCTGTTAAAATCTTTTTTTATTTATTTTTTTCGTGAACATTTACAATGCAAACGTGTTTTTGTCCAAAAAAAAAATAAATGCATAATTACATGAATTTTAAAATAATTTTAAATGAAAAAAAAAGTTCATAAAAACCATTGAAATACCTTTCATTTGAGTGTGTCCATGAAAAAATAGCACCATGTTATGTGTGAGTGTGTTCGTTACAGCTTTGAAGTTTAACTTCAAATAAATTATTAATTATTCGCATAATGAAGGTTAAAGCACTAATACAAATGTTGATTTCATTTTCAAGTAAAATTTAATGTTTAAGGGACTCGAGGGCAGTTGAAATATAATTTTAAATGTATTTGCTATAAATAATCTACTTAATCTACCTTTCAACTTTGTTAGTATTATTATTACAATGTTATAGTTCGAAAAATTTGTGTAAATGTGCAATGTGTTCGTATAAAAATTAAAATTTATGTTTATGTTAGAGTGGAATAAAAATGTAAAAGAAAACATTGTAAAAAAAAAGTCAAAAGGAAGTTACATATCCGGGACTTGTATGTTAGTTAAATGTGTGTGAAATGGTATTTTTGCGTTGGATGGTGGATTAATTTGTGATTCAAGTTAATTTTGATTGGAATGAGCGCGGGATTTTAAGTGCAACAAATGTGCGTGAATATTAGTCCTTGAAATTACAAAGAAAATGGCTTGAAGGCATTGGACACCTGATGATATTTGGTGAAATAAATTTAAAAGTGCATGATTTCATGTTGAACTGGCAATTTTTGGAATTCAAAGGAAGTTAAAAAATACAAAATTTTAGAAAAGTTAAAATAATACTTGATTTTTAATAAGGCGTCAAGTAAACCCAACTGTGGCCTAGTTGAGACCCAGCTCCGATATGAATTTGAGCATATCCAGCCAAGATTCCGAACCCTCTGACAAATAAAAGCGTACTTTTTACGCTTTAAAATATAAAAATTACGCTTCAGTATAAAAATTACGCTTCAGTATAAAAATTACGCTTTAAAGCGTAAAAAGTACGCTTTCATATTTTTTAACAAAGAATTATCAGTTCTGAATTGAACTCAAAAAAACCCAAAAATTTTCAAATAAAAACAAACAAACAAAATTTCAAAAAATCCAAAAATTTTAAAAAACTCAAAATATTCAAAAAAACCCAAAAAACTCAAGATTTTCAGAATACTCTAAATTTTCAAAAAAACTCAAAATTTTCAAAAAACCTCAAAATTTTCAAAAAAAACTCAAATTTGTTTTCGAAATTTTGAATATTTTGAGTTTTTTGAATATTTTGAGTTTTTTTTAAAATTTGAGGTTTTTGAATATTTTGAGTTTTTTTGAAAATTTTGGGTTTTTTTTTGAATATTTTAAGTTTTTTGAATTTTTTTACAATTCTAAAATGAAAATTCTTTGTTATAAAATATGACAGCGTACTTTTTACGCTTTAAAGCGTAATTTTTATACTGAAGCGTAATTTTTATACTTTAAAGCGTAAAAAATACACTTTTATTTCTCAGAGGGAAAAGATAGAAGTCACAAGAGTCCTCAATTTCAACGAAAATAACTTTTAAATTCCTAAAAACCCTAAAATTTAATTCTTATCATCAAAAACCAAAAAAAAAACTCCATAGACAAGTGACAGATTGCAATTTATTATTTTTCTTTAATATTCCTATGATAATTTTACTCAAAAAAATGTAATTTCATGCGTTCAAGTTGATAACCTTCTTATCAGTCAAATATTTGAATACACTCATTTATGCATTTCTAAATGAATTTTTCTATGTGTCATAAATAATTTACAAATAAAATGCGACCAAAAGCAGTCTGGAGTCGAACTATAAATGTGATAAGAAATTAAATAAATGTTATGAAATTCATTGAAAAGAAGCAATCGATGATAACAAAACAAATTCATGAGAAAAGTTTTTTGAATTTTGATTTTTTTTAAAATTTTTACTTAATTTAAATGATTTTTTGCGGTTTTTAATTCAATATTTGTCAATTCAAAAAAAATCAATATAAATCATTAAAAATACTTGTAATGGTGCATTTTTCTTATCATTCGTCACCCTCAAGTTATTCCAATACACTTTATTAAAATAATTTTTTTTCATAGATAACAAAAAATCAGGAACGCCTTCAAATACATGGTCTTCTGTATATGATTGTTCAAAAATGAACCACGTGTGCTCTGAATTTCATGAAATTTCTGCAAAATGTCATTAAAGATACAAATTTTCTTCATAGTACGCATTGTAAAAAGTTAAATGATCTGTTATTAATCGTTTGTGAGTCAAATAAAATATCATTTACGTTAAAAATAATACGAAATTGATATGAAATTCGCCTTTTTCCACATCATTTGTCTTAAAAGAAGTTGTTTTGAGTTAATTTTTATTTTTATCCTTTTTTCAAATGAAATTCGAAACATTTTTTCACAAAATTTTTACAATTAATCGTATATATTTTCGTAAAATTCCATGTTGATTGACTTATTAGCGATAACTTTGACATATGTTTGTCTGGAACTATCGAATTTCATTTTTGTCTCAATTTGATACTTATTTCTCGTGTTTTTACTTTAAATTTATATTAAAAAAAAAATTTGAAGAAAAATTAAATTGAATTTAATAAATTTCAATGTAAATTAAAACCATTTCAATTTAAATGCCTTTTAGCAAAATTAAATGTCTTTTGTTGAATAAATTAATATGAAACTGGTTCATATAAAAGGTTATTTAAAATCAAAATTAACACAATAAAGCCAATATTTGCATTGAATTAAACATAATTAACATTAAAATCGTACAAACATTCACATTTGCATACAATTGCAAGACATTCAAATTTGACAACAATCAAAAATCGGTTAAATATCAGCTGGAGTTAAATTTGCTATGATTAAATTTTTTTTTCTTTGATTATTTTTTATGTAAATTAGACTAAATATTGAGAAACCGTTGGAATCTATTAATTTTCAATATCAAGGCAATCAAAATATTGTAAAAATACGAGAAGTAGATGAACAAGGTCTTAAGGGTATAAAATTGATGGCAAGGGACAAAAATTTATGAATTTAAAGGGCAAAAAATCAGCGCACTAAAATATTTTTTTTTCTGTTAATGATATGCAAATGTTATTTTTTTTTCTTTTTTTTTGAATAATTATAAACAGGGAGCTAGGAACTTGTGTTTGACTTATTCATAGTTGAAATTTGAATGGATCTTACAAGGAAAATTGACATAGAGCGACATTTTTTTAATAGAAAATTTCTGAAAATCTGATTTCTTGGAAAAATGGAAATTTATTCGCTGCTGAATGAGAAAAAATTTGGTTTCATCTTTTTTGGATTTCAGTTCTAGCGCCTGAGTGTACGTCGACTATTTTTCAAGGAAGCGATCTTTTCAGTTTACCACTTAAAATTGAATTCAATTTCTTATGGCAAAGTTTTTTTCTACATCAGACGGAAATTTTCTTTTATAGCTCATTGAAAATTAAAAACATAATTTTTTTCAAGTTAATACTTTCCCCAGACGATTCAGAGTGAATTCATTTAATCATAGAGTAAAAACTATACAAATGTAACAATGCCAATAAACTAACAAGAAAAAAAATCAACACTTTACGTTTCCGTTCATAGTTTGCATTTACATTGCACTATGAAATCAAATGAAACGAAATTTACGAACATCATCATCTTATCCATTAAATAAAAAATAAAAATAGTAATAAATTTATATGCAAATGCAATTAGGTACAAATAAAAAAAAAAAACAGACTATCGCAGACGGTTGATATGCAAAACAGTTGTGAGTTATTTATACACATTTTTAACTTAGGTATTCAACAAGTTTGATATGTAAATTTTTTTTTTGTAACCTCACTTTTCTTTAGAGTACGTTTATTTAGAGTAAGGACTATTGCATTTATTATGAATTCAGTAAAAAAAAAATTAAGGAATGCATTTTTATGCATATTTTTTATGAGCAGAAGAAAGAAAAGAAGTGTCACGGTTAAAAATTTAAGGGTAAGAGGGTCTGAAATGTAAATTTTTTATTTCGAGTACGTGACATGAAACATTTTAAGAGATTCGAGAAATTTCTTTGAAAGAAGTCCTTCAATGAACTCAATTGTCCTTGTATTTGGACTCTTTTGTAAGAGGCCTTACTTTAAGCTTTATTAAGAAAATCACGTTGACATGAAAATTTATCAGAAAATCTGCAATCTCATAATTTTTGTGGAATTTCATTGTCAATGGTCTTTAACATTCCAAATCTGGAAGCTCTAGTACATTTCATAGTCCTTACATTTCAACGAAAAAAAAATCACCCTTCAATCTTTTTAGATTTCAACACACAGTTGTTCATTTCATTACTCACTCACCTTTTCATCTCAATTTAAAAAAAAATTACATTCATGGTACGTAAAAAATAGAAATGGAAAAAAATGAATCAGCAAGGACAATGCACTTTTTCAAAGAAAAAAAAATTAAGATTTTCATACCCAAGCAAATAAATAAATTACTTAAATATTCAAATGATAAGCAAAAGATTTTTTCCTTGTACACATTTTTTATTTTTAATTTTCATTATAATTTGATATCTCTTTAACTTTATGATGATACGATTTTTTTTTTAATATTAATTTAAGAATATGCACCTTTTGGCATTGCATTTACATATCTTTTTAATTTGCATATACTAGAAAAATTTTCCCACACATCAAATTTTATAGTCCTTATGCATTTGGAACCCTTTTAGTTTATTGGTGTCCTATCTATGCACACATCCACACAATGTACGTCCATACACGTGTACGTCCACACATATATGATCCTAATTTAAATATTTCCATTACTCATGTATACGAAAAGTATGTTAATTTAGTGCATAAAAATCACAACATTTTATAACTTTTACCTTTGCACACACATTTAAAGGAATATTGTATTATAGGAGACACGTTTAGTTACGAGGATCATCATTTCACTTTTATTTTTATTTCAATATTTTGGGTGCACATAAATTTATTCAAATCGCACAAATTATTCAAGAATATTTGCATATCAAGCGATTTTTATTGCTTCCTTTTTCTTCTTCTTCTTCATTGAAAGTCATGCAATGCAAAGGAATTCGTGAGAAATTTTATATGCAAATTATTTCAATGATAAAATTATTTGAAAATGCACATTGTACATTATTGAAGATTAATCTTAGTTTATAAAAAAAAAAAAAATTAATGTTATATTGATTGAAATTCGATTTGAATTTAGGAAGAAACATTTGATGATGATTATCGTGAAATATGAATTTAAATTAAAATAAATTTGATGTTAAAACGCAAATATTACTTGATATTTTTTTTTTTTTGATTTTCAATGTAAAATTTGAGTTTTTTTATTTATGGACAAAAATTATACAACCAAGCATAATTTTGCAAGGTCTACCACATGTTATTTGTTTTATTCATGTATAAAATTCATGATTACCTTCAAAGGCTTGCCCTTTTGACTTACTAATTTTTTGGTGAGTTAAATTGATAAAATATTGTGTTTTTTTAACATGTTCGGACATTTATTTATTTTTTTAAGTTAATTTTTTTTTCTGGATGCGCTAATATCAAATATCGCAATTTCATCATCACTCAGCTCGTTAGCCAAGTCACCTCCGTATTTCAATTCACGATTCACTTTAAAATTCAAATCAAATTCTATCAAAGGTCTGGCCATGAAAACCATGTCAGTGAAATGGAGCTCTATTAAGTTTGGTTTCATGTGAGCTGATGATGATTAAATTTCAATTCAAAAGTTGATCCATATAATTTGCATCTTTCATTTTAAATATGAGACCAAAATCGACTTAAAATCTCATATTTAATACAAATTACTACTGAAATCCCATGAAACTTGTTTACAAAAATACAAAATTTAATAAAAACAACAAAAATAAATCACATAAAAAACATTCATTATCAAAATTGTAAAAAAATATGTTTAATCTTCAAATAACCATGAAAGTTTATTCACTTATTCAGCAAAAGCCCTTCAACATTCACAAATAAATACTAATTCAATGCTATTTTTCATAGAAAAAATTTTAATAACTTGCAACAAAATCATAATAATTAATATAGATTGGCACCTCATTCACATAAATATCAGTTGTTTGCAGTTTAATTCACAATCAAACACCATTTACAGAGGCTTATTGTCAACATACACACACACACACACACTCACATACCAGCCCACATACTTGATACTAGATTAGACCTATTTATGTATTTTTTTCATGTTACGTGTTATTACACGTGTACACACTCGAAGTAAATAAAATGAAAAAAAGTAGCATTTTTTTCGTATTTCGTATAATTTTATCATATCATATGTTATTGACCTAAATTTTAGCGAATACTTGTATGATTTTTCTGTTATAAAACATTTATTTAGGCAAAATGTTGTGTATGCTAGCTTTAAATTATAATAAAATTCATTAGAAATTAATTTAACATGCTAAATGAAGTTAATTTACACATCAGACCTTAAATAAAATATCGCTTGAAAATAGAAATTATTAAATTCAAAGAAACGGTGAATGCCAAAAAATAAATTGTCTAATTAATTTTAATGAATGTTCTCTTAATATAGCGCGCTCTTAATCTCTCTTCATATATTTCATGTATTTAAATGCAAAATTAAAACCTGTTTGCATTCATTTCATTCATTAAAAACTTTTTTTGGATTGTGAAGAGGGCATTTAGAAAAAAAAAGTGTTACATGTCAGATAAAAGAAAACAAATGAGTTTAAGACGAGTTTGTAAAAAGAAAATAAATAAAAATATTTCATACATGAAATTAAATGTAAATCTATTATTTTGTACTCAGCTGTCAACTTTGATTCACTTTTGAAAATGTTTTTTCTAATTTTTTTCATTGAAAACACTTTATGCCAAAATTTGTATTCAATTATTGTGGAAATTTTTAAATTTCAATCATTTCTGCGTCTCATTGTGTTGAAATGTGTTAAAATTTCAATGAAATTAAGAATATCGATGCATTTTCAACAAATTTTTAATGAGACAACCATTTTATTAAGATGACTTTGAAATTTATTACATAACACTCCAAATAAAAAAAAAACATCTGCAAACAAATGGCGTTGATACGGCTATTAACAATATGTGGTCCTTTTTATTAATTATCTAACAAAAAAACCCTTTTTTGCCTTAACACATCCTTTCCTTTAAAATGCATTTGCGTCTTGAACGAAAATCTAAAATAAAGAAAAAAAAAATAAAATGATAATCATTAACGCGTTAAAGCAAAATGTGTTTTATTTCGGAAACGCCATGGTTTATAATTTTTAAGTTAAAAAGGATAAGAAAAAAGCAAATGTGTTTTTTAACCCGTCAATTTTTAACCCGATATAAAAATAAAAATGATTATTATATTAAATTATTATATTGCAACAGATTGTATCTGTATCTTATAGCTTTTCAGACACTTTTTTATGAGACACAGCTTGCATTCTTCGTTTTCGATAAAATGCACATTGAATCGATTGATTTTATTTTTTTTTTTATTAAATTTTTATTATAAAATGAGTTGATAAATTATGTTTGAAATGAAAAAGGAAACAAAGGTGTTTCTTATTGATCAATTTATTTTTCGATTTTTGGAGCTCTTACATTCATTTGAATTGAAATCATCCAAAATCAATCCACGCATGTCCAATTGATAATACCTTAAAATTTCCATCCAAAATTCGAATACTGCAAACTTTCATTTTCAAACACTTCACTTATTACAATCCATTGAACCACAAAATTTCAAAGTCAATTGACTTCAAATTAAACACCCAATTGTGCATTTTAACAATTGCAATTGTTTCCTTTATTCTTTCAATTTTAAGTACAAAATCCTATAAGATCATCTCATATTATCCATTAATTTAATTTAAAAAAAAATAAAACAGGTCAATCTTTCCTTATTCTCAATATTTTTTGCTCATTTTTTTCACATTTATCAATTCATGGATACTTAAAAACATGTTGATTTTATATCTCAAAAATTTATTGCATTTCTGGCATTTATCATCTTGCACAAATAACATAAAAAACTTTTAAATGCAATTTATTGCAACATAAAGCACTAAAAAAGGACGAAAAAATAAACTGACCTAAATCAAAAATGATTGATGTGAATCGGATGGCAAAAAAAATTATATTTTTTTTATAATGATCGTCTGGACCTTTTTTTCTCTCTCTTGTATTTCAATGATGTGTCAAAATTCAGTAACTTTGCACAGAATTTGATTTTAAAGATATGTTATAAAAAATATTGTTATAAAAATAGACATTTGAAAGAGAACAGAAGATATTTGGATAAATAAAATTGAATAGATTTACGAAAATCTCCTGCAGAGTGATCCACTTAAGTGTGTTTTGCTGTTTTGAATGTGAATGCACTTGTTTAGAAATTGCATTTAATGCCATTTGGTGTATGATTTGTGAAATTTTAATTTTTTTTTTGTGAGATAAGATTTTTATGATCTGTTCCTGTTTCATTACAAATGAAGAATAGAAGAGGATTATCATCATGATTTTATGATGATGTTTTTATTAGGTGTTGAGAGTTTTGTCTGTTCTTTCATTGCATTTAACATGGTTTTTTTCCTCCTTGCATGTATGCCATTTTTACTGTAAATATCTCCTAGTGAGGTCTTTGTTCGGAATTGAAATTGAAATTTTATGACAATTAATGATGATCTCCCATTATTAATATAAATTTTGTAACAAAATGTTTCATTGTTACATCAGAATATACAAAGACTTTATTTTGACAGACATTCCAAATTCATCGTTGCCATGAGAGTATCATAAATTTTATTACATTTGCATTGGAATGCTGACAAAGATGAAAAATTCAAAATTTTACAATAAAATAGTTTAATAAATTAAATAGTAAAATGTTACATGACCACATGATGCAAATCTCTAATCTATTTTTATAACATCGCACACTTAATCATCATCATTATCCAACCAACGCGCTTTTCAACATGATTTGCATAGCGGATATTTGGCGTCACTGGTGTTGTTGTAATATACATTTTACAAGTTACAGCTGTGAGTAAAGTCCACGCATTTTTTTTGTGTCAATATTTAAAATACACGTGAAATTTCAAATGATTTGAGATTTGGTGTATTACGCGAAGAGAAAGTGTTGCATTTTTCTGACATCAACACACACATACACAGACACACAGTTTTTATTTGTCAAATAAAATGCAACTTTTTATGTAAAGAGAGAGTTGCATATTTTGGTTATAAAAGAAATTTTAACATATAATTTGTAATTTATTTCCACTCTCCACATAACAAATTGTTTTTGGAAAAAAAAATATGATATTAAACACACATCGCACCCCTTTCTATGATCAATGCATTAAAAAAATGAAATTTCCTGTATCATGATAATTTTATAACTTTCTATCTGAAATGTTTTTTTTCTCTTCCTTACCCCTTTTTTTGTGTTGTGGTATCGAAAGATGTTATTGCATGCCAATGAACTGCTCTTTTTATTTACCACGCACAAATAATTGGTACATGAATATCGAAATCAAAAGTGTAACAACAAATCATGGATGAGGAGTAAAAAATTGTACAGGATATCAATAAAAAATGGTGATTTTTTGTTTAAAATTGTATTTGATTTTTAAGAGTGTTTATCTTAAAAGAAAAAAAAGATGCCATTTGTGGTTTAGAGGTAACATGTTTCAAGACCAATACTTAGATTGGAGCAAATGACGTCAAAATTGCATGAAAATTTCATTAAAATGATTCCTGTTGATTTTGAATGACCGTCAAAACCAATGAAGCTACTGTAAGTCTTTATCTGTTAAGAGTCAAGATTATAAAATTCTAAAAGAGAACTTGACCACGGGCAGGGGTGGATTGAAAATTATTAATGGCCCTGGCTTTCTCTATGATTTTCTTTAAAATTTACGCTAAACTTAACTTTTACAAGACGATCGACTGCGGCCGTTCTGACATTCGCCAGATTGCCCGTATGGCGAATCCGCCACTGACCACGGGTGCTGCATCCCAGCAACTAGGGTCCTTACAATACTTGCATTCTCTTGCTTGTATATGGCCAAGTAAAGGACGTCATCTCAGGACCGAATTTCAAGCGCTGCGATGCGTGAACTCCTTCTCATGTTAAATTAATGCTTGCCACGATCTCAGTTACATCGTTGCTTCACAACCTCTTCTTTTTTTCATCTTAAAATCAAAAGAAAAAAAATTCTTAGAAAAAAAAACCACCGCGACAGATTGTATTCAGATGTTCCACCAATAAATTAATAAATATAAAATGCATTAGCAATCAAAATTTAATTACATAATATTTGGTGGAAGGTACATAAAAAATAATATTCATCATAAGAAAAAATAAAAAAAGGATTGATATTCAAATCAAATAATAAACATAAAACATATTGTGAATATTCCTGTAAAATACTTATAAAAAATAATAATAATAACATAAAAAAAAATTAATGACTAAATAAACGTTAAAACAGAAGAAAAAAAAATCCATGAATGCGTGGGAATTATTAGCATATGTGAAATGGAAAGGATAAATAGATTGAATTTCAATTTACTTGTCTTATATTTTTTATTTTAAAGGTGAATGCATTTTTATAGTCAATTCAATAAATTTAACTTAATAGACAATAAAAAAAAAATCATGTTTGGCTTCGGGATACAAAAAAATGATTTATACGAATCACATATATAAAAAAATTAATGAAATGAAATGGAAAAGGATATGTAATTTGTTAAATTTTGTGAAATGTAAATAATCGGATAGACAATATAAAATGAAATGAAATGAAATTAAATCAAGTTGTTTTGATAGTAAAATGATGAGAAAAATTTCAAGGAACCTGTCTAGTATATAAATTTATAAGTCTGTCACAAAAGATTTGTGGTTTTATTGAGACGTTATCTTGCCTCTAGCAGTGCAGTGTTATATTAAGAAAAATTAGGAATCACTCTCCCACAAAATCACAATCAATAATGGGATTAATTGAGATTTTATCAATTTTCGTACCTAATAAAGCGATCAATTGATACAAAGCGAAATTTTATTGTAAGAAATGGATTTTTTTCTCTATTAAATGAGAGATTTTATCAATTCTTCTATTTTTGTGCAATAATAAAGCACTTAACTGATCTTCTTTTCATTTTCAATGAATTTTAAATCCATTTTACAATCCTTTCGTTTTCGTTTTTTTTTGTCTATTGAAAGATAAATTAATACAAGACATGTGCATTAAAATTTAATTTAAAAAAATTAACTTAAAATGCATTTTCGATGATTTTCTCATTAACATCAGTAAGAAAACATTAAATTTTTAAATTAAAAAAAAAATACCAGTAGCACTGACGCATCAAGATCTAGCGCAGTTGTTTTACGCTTAATTTAAAACAAAGATAGTGCAAAGTCATGCCTCGAAATTGAACTAGTATTTTTGCTTATCATATTAAGCCGTTTAAAGCGATGAAATTTAACAGAGGCGGTTTATAATTAAAGTTTATATTTTTCTTCCTTAAACAATTTCAGTTTAAATTAAAAACCTTACTTTAATAAAAACAAAAAAAAAAGTACTTATCACATTGAAATGCAACAGCACTTGACTTAAACGTGTCTCAAACAATTTCGTTGTGATAAGTGATTAAAATGAATCCCAGCTCGTGTTTAATTGTTTTAAGCTTGATCATGTAAATTGCGATTAAATTGATTATTTTTTAAGAAATTTTTTCATATAAAATGGAATGAAACATGACAAAATTCATCAAAGCGTCTTCTGGTCATTTCAATTACAGTACAATTCGATTCAAAGGAAATAAAAAAAAATACGATTCAAGATGAATTTCATTAAAATCTGTTTTGGACTCTTTTTTGTCATATTGGCTTTGATGGTAAATTATACGAAATTTCAATATTGAACTTAAATTCTAATTTCTTTTTTTTTCATTTTAATTTTAATAGAGCACTGTCACAGGCAAACCCTGTGGATGTGGAGGAGTCAAAAACATTGAAACCAATATTGCCAATCCAAGTCCATGTGGTTGCGGTGGAAAGCATATCGTTAAAAGAGATACAGAAAATTATGAAAATGAAAACATTGAAAATTTCCTAATTGTTAAAGAGAAATTGAAAGTTCAAAAATGAATAAAAATATCACTTTACATGTAATTTACTTGGATTGAGTTCATTTTTTTTTTTGATAATAGTTCAATGTAAAAAGTACCACGTGATAACTGAATGCAAGTTACGTGTTGAATTCACATTCTAAATTTCATGTCAAATAGAAAACTAGCCTCAAGTCACAAGGTGCTAAATTTCTAAAATTTTATCGTAAAAAGTGTTATCAAAAATATTTCATACGATTACCTCGAGTTAAAACAAATTAAATATATTAACAAAAAAAAATAATAAAATAAAAAACCAGCATCTCTATTAATTTACAAGTCACATTTAAGTTGCGTATATTTATTTATTTGTTTTTTTTTTTGAATGAAGGCCCTTTTGTATGAGAGTAGTAGTTTAGTATCGTATACATTCGTTAATTTTATTAATATTATTATGTGGATGGCATTCAGTCGCATTGCTATTTTTTTCAAATGCCATTCACCTTTTGGACTTGATGTTAGTTTTATTTACGAATTTATAGTGAATGTGTTTGTGTATGTTTGCGTTAAGTATTATGAATGCGATAGTTTGAGTATATGCACTAAAATTATTATTTTGTTATTGCTTTATCTTTTTTTTAAATTTATTTTTCAAACTTTGAATGGTTAAATGGGCTAAAGGGACCATTTTGAAAAGTATCACTTCTAATACCCTGTCGGAAGTAAACTCCTGATTTTCAGGCGTTAACTCCTAATCATCAGGAGTTGACTCCTTAAATTCCAGGAGCTACTTCCGACAGGGTAACTAGTCGATAGAGATCACAAGAACCCTTTGGATCTTCAAAACAGCACTAACGAGTCATATGAGCAGTAAATTTCAAATAAAGAGAGAAAAAAAATATTAAAAATTTGAATTTCAAATGCGCTTATGCATTTCATTCAAACTACGAAGTTTTATGTTTTTTTCATCTATGCGAGTATTTTTACTTGCCAAGTGTACGCATACAAGCACGCACAATAGATGTGTCTCAATGAATGTTCCATATTTTTCAGCGAACTATTAAAATTTTTTACAAAAATCTCTTAGGATGAATTACGCATTTTCATTCAATTTCATTGAAAATAAAGGTTTTTTTCTAATAAAAGTCAATTCCAACACTATCATAGCCAATAATGAAATTAAATTATTTTGATTATAAATAAATAATAAAAAGGAAGTAATTTAATTTTAATTCCTCGTCAAAACCCAACTTGAATAGACGAAAACAGTAATTTGAATACATTAAACTTGAAATTTAATACAAAAAAAAATAATAAAATACACATTTTAATACCTATTTCAAGGTTTGCATTGAACAAGGGTTTGCAAGGTTTTTAGCATTTTATTATAACAAACTTAACATAAATTTGTTAACTTGTTATGTCATTTTGCTACCTTTTGTATGTGAGAGATGTGTCCTTGTAAAATATTAAAAAAATTAATATATTTATCATAACTCATTAGTTGAAGGGCTTCAAAGGTGATTATTGGACTTTAATCAATGTGGCATCATGCTCAAATTGATAATTGAATATGATTTTTCAATTCAACTTATTAAAAACTAATTTTTAAAGAGTTTTTTGAGCATAGTAATGCAAAACCACCTACGTGGCACAAATACAATGAAAAAATACACGTGCAACCTACTTAAACTTATGCTGCTGAAATGAAGTTTGTTTAGTCAAAATAAATTTAAATGAAAAAAAAAACAAACAATCACATTCATTTGAATTTTGGTGCCAATGCATATCAACATCAAGAAATTAGAGAAATGACACATTGCAAAGAATTTCTCTTGTTACATGTGATCACATCATGATTCACATTTAATTTTTTTTTAACCATTCATTTATTTTCATTAAATTCCAATGCTATTGAATTCATTCGCACTTTACAAAAATTTTGTATGATCATTTTTTTTGTATTTGTAAGTTTGATTCACATACATTAAAGTGCACACACACACAACCCATATTTGTCTCATCACTATCTCTCACAGCTATCAAATACATAAGTGAATGCGTGTTGTATGCGTTTTTATTACAAAAAATTAGTATAATAATGTCTTGTTATTATTGAAGTACTGTATATTAATATAAAAAAATGTGCGCATTTAGAAAAAAAAAACAACACACAGCTCTTTGGTACAATGACCCCAATTTTTTAATATATATTTTTAAAAAAGTAAACAAAATTCTTTATTATTTGCTTAGCTAATAAATAAATACCAAGTATATTTTTTTTTTGAATTTGAATTTGATGATGATATTATAAAATTAAAATTAAATAAAAAAAAAATGAAACTACATTCTAAATATTTCTAGATGAGATAAGCATTGAATGACGTGTCATTTGAAATGTTTAGTGCAATATATGCTTGAAATCAACATTTTTTGTTATGAAATGGAATTTTTTGATAGTTTTTTTTGAACATTTTGTTTGTGTGAATCATGTTTCAATGCAAGGCAATGATTTATCGTGAGCTTATCTTATCACAGTTAAAAATAATCAGTTTAGCATGGATGTGTTAAATTTCAGTGGATGTGAATTCGCTTAATCAGTCCTGTTACCATCTTTTTCTCACATATTTGCTCAAAATGTGTTTTATACCAAACATGACTCTATTCAGAAATCCTCGATGTACTTGGTAAAAGTTTTGTGAAGAGAATTCTGAACTGACCAAAATTCGATTAAATTTAAGAGCTGATATAATTTTGACATTTTGATAATTCTTCTTTTAAAATGACTCATCAGAATGAAGACCATCCGAATCTTCACTTTTGATCACTCAAATGCCTCACTAACAGTTAACATGTAAAAATTTATCGTTAAAAATGTTACCAAGACAAAACCCATGAGATATCATAAAAAAATCCTTAAAAGGATGCCATTAATTTTGTTTTGTGAATTCTATTTTTCTTGTCTATCTCAAAATTTAAAGAAAAAAATTCACAAAATTTGAGTGTTTTTCTTGGAATTTTATACCTGCGCGCGAATATTTTTGATAGAGTCTATTGTTCTTTTAGTTAATGTAATGTTATAATTTAGAAGAATATTCAGCCCATAAAAATATAATATAAGACATTTAAGTTATGGTATGAAAAGGACTGAGTAGTTTCTGCAAAAGGCCTTAATGAAGGAAAAAAAAGAAATATAATAAAATTTATTATAATGGAAGAACAGAACAGTCAATATTTTACAATTTGATTTTTTATTTTGATAGCAACCCACACATTAACAAAAAAAGTGTATAAAGATAAAAATGCAAGATCAGGACAGGGATGTTGAAATGAAAATGAAGTAAATTTCTCTATGATGAATTGGCCCTAGTTTGAGCTGACATTTTGTTTTTTTTCTAAAAAATTTTATTAGAAATAAAAATTTTTACTCTGCCTTTAGAACATCAATTTCATGAGCATGCCTGTTATCATCATAAGATGGCCTCAAGTAGTTGACATGCTTATGTGGCATAAAACTAAAAATAAGACCATCGCTCAAGTGAGGATCATTCATAAGCTTCCACATTTACGCCCCCAAACTCAACATCAAGGTCAACAGTCCACGGTTCACTTTGGGTCAGTCCCTGAAAAATTCGCTTATATGATTTTTTTAGAATATACAATTTTTTAAAAAAGGACAATCAAATAATATTGCAGCGAATGAAAAATTATATAAAAAAAAAAAATAAAGAAAAAAGAAATGCACTTAAGTCCTCCATCGCAATACATTAAAATAATAAAAAAATCAACCTTTTTCTGTCCAAATGTGTGAGAAAAAAATCCCATTTCTTATAATTTTAATATAAAATTAAGGAAAAAAAAAATAAATATAAAAGAAATACCCTCGATTTAGCAATTTATTATTTTATCGATTTCCTTTTATTCAACCTTTTATTCGCTTGACTTTTAGCAGGATTATAATGCACCTTGCAATATTTTGTCTGAATGTGTTTCTATTTGAGTGTTTTATTATTTTAACTTATAAGATTTGAGATTTTTTTTCTGTATTTTATTTTGAAGTTGATGATAAATCTTTGACTTGAATATAAGAAAAAAGTAAAAAAAGAAAGAAAAAGAAATCAGTAGCTACCATTTTGTGGTTTCTTCACTCAAAAGTATACGATTTTCAGGTAGATAAGCTTTGTTTATGACTTTTGCATTATTATTTCTCTTACAACTTTTTTGTATTTAAAATGAACTGAATTAAATATGTACTTTTTTATGATTTTAATCAAAATTATTTATTTGTAAATTTTTTTTCTTGTTTTTTTTTTTATTTTTTATGAATAAAACGACAAACAATCGTCTGCTCTACAAAACTAATTAAAATATTGCATGATTAACTGCAAATATACACAAATAGCAACAAAGTACATCTAAAAAAAAATTGAAAAATTAAAAGAATGAAAGAAAAAGGACAAAGTTTAGCAAGTAATAACATGCTAAAAAAAATTTTCACTCATTAAATGTCATAATAAAATAAAAACAGGTCGCAGACGGAATAAAATTTAATGAGAGATATTTTTTTGTTTTCCTTTGTTAAAGCAAATTATGATAAAACGATAAACTTGAGAAAATTTTATCGCATTGGTCCTATTCTTGTCCAATTTATTCATATTTTCACATGTCATGTGCGAGAAATTATCAAAAAAAATTACACGGTCATTATGTGAACCAAAAATTTCATTCGTTAACCCTGAAAAAAAAATGAACGAAAATTACATTTAATATTAATTTAATCTATCAAATATCTCTTTTAATTTAAAAAAAAATGCATTTATGCTGAAATTTGTATAGAATAATTTTTTTTTATTAATTGTAATACCCGCAGTTCATATCAATCATGTGTGGTGTTCTCCTAATTTTAGTACAAAATAAAGATAAAAATAATTTATAAAAAACTGCATGAGGGTTCTTGCACATTTTTTTTTTCAATTCATATTCAAGCCAAATTATGGCATTAAATAGCATCAGCAGGAAAGATATGCGTGTTTTTCTAATAAAAAATTTAACATGAAATAAAATAAATATAAAATGAGGAAAAAAACAATAGAATAACGCATTTTTTTTTATTTTTTATTTATTATGATTATTAGACAAATGCATGGTCGATCAATTAAGGGGTTCATCATGGTAGTAAGCCCATATGGTTTTTACGCACTTTTTTTGATCAATTTTTTTTTTATATTTGTATTAAAAGTGCATTCTCATCGCGATGTTTCATGTGAAAATAATAAAAAAAAAAATTAACAATAACACTATACAACAAATACGCGAAACCTGAGCCTCCGAGTCGAGGCTTTTACCAGCGTCACTTATGACTAAAATAAGTAAATTGGCATTCAAGAAATTTCCCTAGGACGTCAGGTTCCTGAGATAAGCCCATAGGGTCATTTAGGCTCTTTAAAGCATAATATTTCATAAAAACGGATTTTTTTATGAGTCAGAACTTGAAAAAAGAATGTTAATTAAGTTTAAAATGTATTTAGCGTACAAAAGTTTCATTACACAAAGAAAAAATGCACAATTTTGGTGAATTTTGTAATTTTTGTGTTTTCCAACTCTTGTTTGCATAACAGAATTTAGGGAAAATTGTCAATTTTTTCGCTTGAACATGAAATATATTTACGTCAAATACTTTTTAAACTATTTTAACATTATTTTTTTTTAATTCTAACTCATAAAAAAATCCGTTTTTATGAAATATTATGGTTTAAAGAGCCCAAATGACCCTAAGAGCCTATCTCAGGAACCTGACGTCCTAGGGAAATTTCTTGAATGCCAATTTACTTATTTTAGTCATAAGTGACGCTGGTAAAAGCCTCGACTCGGAGGCTCAGGTTTCGCGTATTTGTTGTATAGTGTAATATGACAAAAAAATTGTGTGTGTGGGTATGGGTAAAGGATATTGCACTGTTAATGCAATATTTTATTAGTTTTATCCCAGTATTATCATTCAAAATAATTGACTGCTATATTTGTGTTTGATCTTGATGTGATAACGACATTTCCTGGTTTGTAATGAAAAATGGGGATTTTGAGACCAGTTTAAAACGAGTTCTGATAATATATGGATTGGATCTTATCTAGAGCTGATCATGAAAAGTTCTTTCTTTAATCATTAAGGCCCTCAGAAAAAAACCCAAATTTCTAAAATGAGTACAATCTCAACCCAAAACCAGTGGGGCACCAATGGAAACACAGTTGGCCACTGGTCTCCCAAAAGTGCCCCACTGGTTTCATGTTGAGAGTGTAAAATTTTGAGAGTCAGCCAAATATGATCAAAATGCACTTTTCGTCATCATTCAAAATTACCTCTCAAATTTTCATGATACATTTCATTCTTTTCCCACACCACAAATTTTAACTGTTTTCATCAAACAACCTCATCACTCACACATTTAATTCATTTTTTTTTATCTCTGTTGATTGAAGTCTAAGTGTCATCTTATTTATCATTTTTTTAAACAAAAATTAGAACATTTCACAATAAAAAATCGAATGGAAATGATTCCATGAATACCCAAGAAATAAAAAAAAAAAACTGTTGAGTGAATTAAAATATTTTTTTAAAATGCACTCAAAAAGCGCACATTGGCAACATATGGTCGCAATAAAAAAATATACTAAACAAAATGAACGAATCGCGATCGCAGCTTCCATACTCATTTTTTAACACAGAATTCATTAAAAAGTCATTATCCTTTTAACCGATATGCATTTAAATAGCGTTTTAGGTTGTAATTTAGACAAAAAAATATCAAGATAATAATTTTTTAAAAAAATATCTAAGAAACTGTGAGAAAATTTTAAGATTTTAATAGTGAATCGCGTTCAAATTAAAGAAACGCGTCCTTTTTCATTATACATATCACATAAAACTCGCATGTGTTCAATATTTCATGTGAACTGAAAAAAAAAACTTTTTAGATTCGTAAATTATTTCATCTATGTTCCATTTTTACTAAGGATCGAGTATTGTTGAATATGTTTAACAGACAAAATTTAACTGAAACATGAGAAACATTTCCAATAATAACGCGTTTTTATGTTTAAAAAATGAGTGTGTAAGGGCAATGTCCTTTTTGTTCGTTTTCTTTATCTTAACCTTGAATAGAAGAGATTCGTTCATATTCGTAAAAATTTATGATTTTTTTTTCATTATTATATTCGATTTCAATTCATTTTATTAGATTATGAATAAAATTAATAGTTTTACATGGAACATGTTTTCTTTATCCTTTTTATTATTATTATGTTTTTTTTCTGTATTCTTTCATTTTCTTGTACATTCACATTCAGAATATCGCTTTAAGGTAACTTTTTTTGGATGCTTGAAACCTACACACAATCATTGAATATAATTTGAATAAAACTTTGAATTTAAGCGAGAAAAAGGAATAAAGACAGATAATGACAATAAAAATTTAGGCGATCATCTCATTTAAAACATGACAAGTGTGCTGTGTTTGTGTTAGGATATGGAACGAATAGGGTTGAAATTAATAATATGAAAATAAAATGGTCACCAATAAAAATTCGTTGGAGGTATTTTAATTTATTATCATTATTTTTTATTGTTATTATTAACATTTAATTTTAAAAATAACAATAAAATGTGTTCAAACTGGGTGCGTTACATCTCAAAAGTCCATTAATTCAATTAGATTAATGAAATCTCCTCTAAAATCTGTCAAAAGCGATATGATTTACTTTTGGATGGTTGATAAAATTTTTATGTATTTTACATTTTAAATTCAGACAAAGCATCTTACAAAAATTTAATTTAAAAGAACTTTCTTCACAAAAGACGGTCAAAACCAACAAAAGATCGTTATCTCATTGAATTTCAACATTTAACTTACTAGAACTTCGCATTCACTTATTTCTTTCATTTCATATGCAGTCAAAATGTTTATTCAGTTACATTGAAAGAAGTAACATTTTTATTTTCATTTACTTATATTTTTTTTCACGCTTTCATGCACACAGAACGCGAATTAGATTTTCAAAAAAAAAAAAATGTGATATAATAGTAAAATGGCTGACTGGCGCAAAACTCGTGAAAAAATACGATATTTTGACATAGAATAAAAAAAAATTGATATTTAAAAAAAATTAAGGTAAAAGAACGCATTCTAATGTTATGCTTGGGTGGTCAAGCGTTATATTTGAGTCGAGTATGGTGTTTAGCAAAATTTATATCAAAATATTTCAAAATTTAAGCCGGGCGTATAACCGGCTTTTTATACCCTAATTTTTTGTGTATTTTTTGTCTGTTATGCAATAAATGTGATAACAATTTAAGGTTTTTGAAGGGAAATACAAATTGAGTGTAAGGTTATAAATTTAAAATTGTTTAAATTTTATCTCATTTTAACCGTCAATTTTATTCAATCATTGTCAGTGTCCTTTTTTTATCTCACAGATAAATTGAGCGAGAATAAGAAAACGAAAATACGTGTCTTGTCATGTTTTTTGATTCTTGTAAGAATTTAATGAAGAAAAAAATACAAAATAAAGGTAAATGTACATGTCCACATAATCTAAGCGAATAAATTTGATATCTTTTGTTACGATCATTAACAACAACAACTAAAATAAAAAAGAAACTTTTTGATATCCTTAATTTATGTTACATCAGAATGTTATTTTTTATACCTGTTTTGTCTGTCTGACTTTAAATTTTGCTGTCTTTGTTGAATTTATCAAGTTTTTTTTGTTATATTCAAAAGAAGGAAATAAAAATGAAGAAAATTTCAAATAAAAAATCGTTAATATTAGATTTGAATTTAATGGTGGTAATTATCGTTATCTTTAATTAAAGAGAAAAGGATTCAATCCATGAAATTAAATTCAATCTGAGCCCTTTAACGTTTATTTTACATTTTTTCATATCAAATCAGTTAAATTTGAAAATTTCGTGAATTCAAGATCAAGCCTGGTTTTTGTGCAAACTAAGCTGAGACCTCCATTTTCATTGTTGCGATTCATTGCCAGTCAAATTCAGCTTTTGAAGAGGTTTTGTAAAATTTTGTTCAATTCAAAAGTTTTTAACTCTTTAAAATAAGAAATTCGATTTTTTACATTTCCTTTAATTTAACCGTCAAGCTGAAACTGGAAAAAAAATCATTAAATTCAACATTAAAAAAAAACACATAAAATACAAATTATGTTGATGATCGTGATATTGAGTTTTTTGTGTCTTACATTTTTATGTATTCTTCATTCAATATTTTTTTTGTGTAGGAAATGCATGCATTGCATATCTACTTTCAATCCATAGACCGTTGAAAACTGTTCATCAAAAAGTAAATAGAAAAAAAAGTAACCTAGTTCAAGGCCATTTTATAGACTATGAGTGTAAATCTCTGCATTTACATGTAAAAGCACGTAATATGTATTTCTTAAATCTGAGTCAAAATTTTTATTATGCTTCAATTTAATTTGAATTTTTATTTCTGATCTTATTTCCTATTAACAATCTCGTAATTGTCTTGATTTTAAATGCATATTGAAAAAAACGCTCTAAAACAAGGAAATTCTAGGAAAATTTAAGGAAAAGAATGAAAAATACCTTTGATCATCATAATCATCATAATTTTGCTCAATTTCACTTTGTATGCAAGCCAATTTACTGCAGTTTCCATTAAATCAACTCTCCTTGCGACCATAAAAACCATCATCAGACGACATTTAAAGTAATTACAGGATAAATTCATGTAATAACGATTCAAATTACAGTTTTTATGCAAAAGCCCCATTTTGTAACCTAAAATAGTATAATTATTTGCATCAAATTAGTACCTTAACACAATTAACTGAATACAGCACACACAAAAAAAAACCAACAAAAGCTAATTATGTAGTTTAACTCATAATATGACAAAATTTCCTTATTTCCTAATTTATTTACTAGAGTAGAATTAAAGTCAACACTCATTTATTTGTTTTTTTAATACAATAATTATCTCACTTATACAAATGTGTGTAATTATCCTTGTCCACTCAAATTATTATCCATGTTATTATTTTACTTATAAGTTCTTATTAGTTTTTTTTTATTCTTTCAAGGCACAATCAGTGAGTGTTATAATAATCATGATTTAGAGATGTAAAGACGAGACCGATAAATTTGCAGATTTTTTCTCTTTGTCGGTAAAGTTTTATTGGCGACTTGTCTATCACATTTTTTTTTTGTATCCTACTGCATTCCTTTTGTTTGTAGCTACCTGAGATGTGTAATTTAAGACATGTATTTTGCGATTTTTATGGTACTCAAAAAAAAAAAACAAAAAAACAAACAATAGAGCACCTTGCATGCTAATTTATGTGTTTTTTTTTAATACGAAATGTTAGAGATTGTGAAAAGCAAGTAAAAATAAGATTTTGATTGAATTTGAAGATGAAATTCGATACGACTTAAATACGACTAAATCTTTTGTTGAATTTGATGAACAAAAAAAAAGAGATGTCAATTTTGATGTGTGATAAGGAATTTTTACTTGATTTTCATTACTTTTAATGTACAATCAAAAGGGATTTGGAACACTTTTAAAATCGATTATTTTTTGATCAAACTTTATTATGGATAAAAAATATTGATTTTCTTGGAATTTTTTCTTTGATGTTCATTTTTTGATGTAAACTTTGGCTCAATCAAGAGTCCTTTTAAAATGAGTCTTGAATTGCATTGCAAAATAAAGTTCCATATAAAATAAAATACAAGTAAAAACCTGATTGCGTGACAATTCGTCGTTTCATTTTAGTGCTGTAAATAAAACATGAAATTGTCAAAGTGCTATACTAGGTGTCAAAAAAATTAAAAATGTGTCACTCAGTTGAAGGTACTACATTACAAAGAAATGGATATTGCATGAAATATTAAGGCATGAGAATGGATTTGAGATTCCTCGAATGGAGAAAGTGACTGCAAATCCGTTTTTTTTTCTCAAAATTGAGAAATATTCTGCAAATGTCCTATGAGAGCCGTAAACGGAGTGATGGTGTCTGCCCTGCTTAGCTTTCTGAGAAGGTGTGGTCACTTTTCTGAACTGAACCAGGTCTAGTGGACTTCTTTCTTTAGTTTTTTTCACTATACTTGGTTCCATCTTCATCAGATATGATGATAATGGGTATGCACAATGGACCCGTCTAAAGGTCTGAATGCTGGTTCACTTCCGAGACCGCCCTAATAATTTGATCTGATCTGAGCATCGTAGGGCGTAAGAACATTCATTTGAATACTCATTTCGAATCACATCAATTTCATGCAACGAATCCTTTCGTCATGGACCACCATCAATGGTTCAAAGATTTCTATTCATATATTTTCTAATTCCCTTAATTTAAATAAATTATTTTTATTATAATTTGATAAGATAACCGAATAAAATGTGACCTTTAAAATCGTCGCGAACATAATTTTTGTTGTGTAAGCAAAGGAATTTCTCCCTTTTTCTTCATAATCTTCCTTAACATTTAAAATAAACACAAAATTAATGTCGTCGGTATCCTTTTAAATTGAACGAGAGATTTATGATTGTAAGAAAACACAAAACAAGTGCACGTTAAATCAAAAGACAAATACAAGGTTAATGGAGGAGGAAGTATTAGGTGCATTTTATATCCAATTATTTGACATGAAAAGGGGTCCTTTGATATTTAACGTCCTATAAAGTTAATAAAAATGAAAGAATCTTCAATAGAAATAAGTAAATAAATTACGCGATAAAAAATTAGGACATTTTATTTGAATTAAGTCCCTTTTTTTGTTGATACACAAATCAAATAAAAATATCGAATTCATGTTAACATCAGTATTTACTTTAATTTTTATTTTCAGGTTATTTGATATGAAATGAATATAAAAAAAAATTAAGTGAAGTTAACATTCATACAAAGTTTATTGAGGTGGAATTATATCAGGTTAGTAAAAGTTAATTTTGGGTTTCTCAAATTTTTTTACGATTGATTTTCTAATAATAATATTGTTAAGTTAAGTTAAAGAAGAAAAAAAAGTTAAAATGCTTTTGAGATTGTATTTCGCTTGCGGCATTCAAAGATGGTGAACTTCATTTTAAAAAGGTTTTGAAATGAAACCAAGTACATGATAAAAAAAAATATGAGTGCGTGATTAATAGTTGCGAGATAAAAGTAGTGAAATTTACTGTAAATTTAGCACTTAATGCTTCAATTTCATTTAAATTTATTCATAAATTGCTTGACTTCTTTGCTCCGGAAATCCACGCTGATCCTCTTTTAAAATTTGAACTCATCATAAATCTTCCTTTTTTTTGTTGATTAAAATCTGATAAGAAAATACTTAATAAAAAAAATGAATTTAAATTTAAATCCAAATGCAAATGCATATCGATGGCATTTCCTTTTGATGATGATTATTCTTTTATTTTATAGAAATGATTCTTTTACTTTTTTTTTTCAATGTATGTTTCTGTGTCAAAGAATGTCGTCTTATAAAAATAATAATCAAAGTCTTAAAAAAAATATCAAATAAAAATAAAATTAATGACTGTCCGTAAATCTGAGATTTCGACGCGTATCTCGTTTATGGACAAAAAATATGTTGCTAGAAAATAAAAAAAATAAAATAAAATAAAATGAAAGATTAATTTATCAAAATGCATTTATTTGACAATGACAATGAATTTGGTGCATTGAAATTGGTCTGCGGTTGAAAAAAATAATATTAAATGTGAATGTTTAATAAAAAGGAATAAGAAAATGTTAGTCAAATTAATCGAATGGATTTCAAATGATCATTCAATAGATGAAAGGGTGAAGGGATGTTCAACTTGAAGGGCTTTAGCTCAAAACACTCCCTCAGATGATTTTATTTTAGAGGGTGTTTACAGAACGATGAAAGGTCGGCCACTGGTTCATTGTGGGACGAAAAATTTGACTCAATCGCTATTGATATTGAAAAAAATTGGTGTTTTTGGTACGTTTGTTCAATAAAGTTAACATATCCTTGCGGACTCTCAAGTCAAGACCCTGACCAAACTTTTTCTGTGACATTTGGAGTGTGAATTATTTCTCTGACAAGGTTCTTTTTTTCTTTCTATGTCTCGAATTTCCCCACAACTTTTTTTGAGAAGTGTAAGCTTGATCTTCAAAAACACCATTACGGTCTTGATGAGTTCTGTCCTCGACTAGGTCATATCAATGTAATTCAAAGAATCCCACTTGATTAACTCTGATCAATTTCATCACACTTTTTTTCCTTGCATTCTCTTTGAATTTAAATCTGATTCCAACAATACTCGTATATAACGATAATTGTCTGTATCAAATGATGCTGAAAAAAAAGTTAAAAAAAATAAAATAAACCTAGGACCTAAACAACATACTTTGTATCATATATCAGCAAATGGATGCATATATAAGCTTTCTTTGACGTTAGTCGTTTTTTTTTCCTATATTTTAATACTAGAAACCATAATAATAAAGAATCAGAAAAAAAACGTGTTCAACCCACGAATTTATTTACGAATGTATAAAAATAAAATTAAAATAAAAACATCAAAAGATTCTAGAAAATTTGTTACCTAAAATTTAACGCACATCGTATCCAGGCTGCATCGCATGCAATATAAATTTAAACCAAAAAAAAAAAATACGTGTTTAAAGAAAACGAGAAAAAAAAAGGTTTATCTAATAAATGGGTCAATGAACTAAATATTGTTCCATGTTATGTATTATTTTTTTCGTCGTTTTCTGTATTTTATTTTATTTTACTTTAAAATTTAATCCTATCGCGCATCTTTTCTAATAATAACAACAACAAAAGCCATCCAACGCAATTCAAAATGTTCAAAATGCATTTGTGATATTTTTCTTCTCTTCTTTTGAATAGTTTTGCTTGTCTGGATCATAGATGAAAAAAAACGGGCAGACATGATGATTTTTTTCTTTTTATTCTAATAAATGAGATGAGATGAAGGAGTTAGAATAACAACAACACATTTTTAACAATCATCATCATTATATGAAAATTATGTGTGTGTGTAATAACAATAAAATAAAAAAAAGGAAAAAAAACTGAAGATATGATAAAAAAAATATGTTTATATGTTTATTAATAGGAGTTGGAATAAGAATCAAAATACTAAATAAAATATAAGAACAAAAAAATGTCTCAGGTTAATGTTTATTTATGACAATCACATGGAAGACCTTAAAACGAACGTTATGTAACTCGAAAGATGCATTTTCTAATGAATTTTTGGATGATTTGATACTAAAATTTACAAATGTCATGATTTTGATTACAAGGAGAACAATGCAATGAGTTGAAAAGAGATACTTGAGACAGGTCCTTTTTAATTTTTATAGTTTTTAATCAAATTCATCGTCATCAGCATCATCATTGCATAAAAATTCGAATAATGCCACACACAAGACAAAAGATGATATTTTATGTTCATGTTAAAATCCTTTAAACGTAAAAATGCACTTGTTTATTTTATGAATTTACGTTGAAATACGAAATATTAGCTGATTTTTGTTAGTATTTAGAACATTTTTTAATGTTAATTGGTTCAAAAATTTACTAGACAGGGACATTTTTTGGTATTATTTCAATAGTAAAACTGTCAACAGGAAAGTAATTTTTTAGGTCTTTAAGGTTGAGAAAATGAAAATGATCAAATACGAGACTGTGTTTTGAAATTTCTCCGAAACAATTTTGCTAAAGGAAGAAATTAAATACGTATAAGTCCCATAGAAATCCATACAGAAACGGTTTGAGTTTAAAGGATTTTTCTTGAATCGCATTTCAAGCAAATTCAAGGTTGATTGCATTAGCTTGACAAATCATAATCAATTGACTGTCAAGCATCAATCAAAATTTCTCACTTGGATGCAAATTCAAAATTAAAAACATCCCACTCTAATGGAATTTAACTACCTGCCTTACACACAATTCCCCTTAACAATGCCTCCCATTTCAATATACAAATATAAAATTTCAAATATTTGGAAAAACAAACAAAAATTGAAATTGAGAGTGATGAATTTGTATTTTTTTTTTAAATATCTCACTCAATCCCTTTATTGTTACAATATTTGATTGTTTACCCAATGATGAATTATATGAAAAGGTGCACTTGTTGCCTGAATTTTTGTTCTTATGATTGATAAGTATTTTTATAAAAATAAATTTATTTAAAAAACTGTCATATTAGAGTGATTTCATCGAAATTGTACTTGAAATTCATAAAAATTTAACGTACTTTAATAAAAATTCTCATTAAAAATGCAGCGAAAGCAAAAATTGTGAAACATTTGTTTGTATCCCTCAAGAAATTCTAATTAAATCATTAAATTTATTTTTAAAAAATCATCGTTGAAATAAAAAAAAAGGTACAAAAATGATTGAAAAAGGGTTGCATCATCATCATTATAATCACAATCCTACACATTACAGATAACAATAATTTTGTAACGTCTACAATTTTGCAGGTGTCTTACGATAAATTTTCCCACATTCGGATTAAAATAAAAATTTATGAGCCAACCTGCTGTATACAGATTTTGATTTCTTTTTATATTAAAATAAAATAAAAAAAGGATCCTCTAGATGTTGAATTTTGTTATTAATAATGTGACGTTAAAGGTAGAAAAAAAAAATTATATGTAAAGAAATAAAGGAATAAATGCAAATCTGGTTTTATATCAAATTCAATTTCATTGTCCTTTGTGACTATTTGAATTTTATTCACGATATTTATTAGCTATGCCATGTTTGTGTGTCTGGAATATTTTTTTTTATTAATAATATAAATTACGTTTTGTTGTTATTTTTATAATAATTTAAGGTGTATTGTTCGATTTTTTTTGGGGAGTATGAAAAGATTATAAATTATTTAAAGGATTTTTTTTATTTGATTTGATAATGTGTCGCGGTTCAATTATACAATTATGTTAAAAGTAAGTTATGGGATCCTTATTTTTTTTTTGTTGAGTATGGAATTTTGATTAAAATAGTTTTTTTTTATTAAGAAAACTCATTTTTAACTGAAATCGATTGATTTCACACATTCTTGATGAGTGAATCAAAATTCAAACTTTCACATTAATTTCAACTTTTATCAAATCCGAGAATAAATCAATTTAAATCAAATCTGATTTCCTGCATAATTTTTGATTAGCCAAAATTAGATACAAAAATGAACATCAATTGATATTCTCATACAAATTAAGTACTTTTAATGGACGTTCAAGAAGTTTAATAACCCCATAATTCACACAATTTAATAAACATTTACATTTAATTCATTTAATTTATATTGCAATTCATGTGTTATTTCATTACAAATAATTGTAATACGACACGCATCTAATAAAAGACTTGAATTGCCCGCAGAATTTGTAAATAATTTATTCGAACGTCGTTATCATCGTTTAATGCAATTGTGAGCAATTTGTAAAATATTAAATTCAAATTGAGATGATTAAATTTAAATAAAATTTCTTTGTGAAGTGATGATTTTAAGACAAGAAATCCTCCATTTTGTTCATTGTCCTGTAAAAGCATCCCTTAACATCATTTGCACAGAATCAGTGTGTTCAAGGGTGATTTTTTTCTCTTTTCTCCTCTTACAATGAGTATGCGTATTACACACCTTTATGAACATCGTTTCCCATTGTATCCCAATCATTTGCTTTATTTTTATCTCCGAAACCGAATTTCATACACAAAATATGGTGATAACAATGAGGATAAGGACCGCCTATGAACTAATAATTTCATCATGAAATATTCAATTTAAGTTCAATTGAAGCATTTAAAAACTTTTACCTGGAAAACACTTTAAAATTCGAATATTTTCACTATTTCTTGTATAATTTTACCTTAAATTAAATATTAATATTTTTATTTGAATTTTCGTGTATGTCATAACACAAATTAGATATCTTTTGCATATTTTATTAATGTTATTCCCATAATACAAATAAAATTGTCAAATAAATTACAATCAAAAAAAAAACTTCTACGACTAAAAATGATGAATTGCGTATACGAATGTTACATGTTTTACTTTATTTTTTCCTTTTTTGTCCTTTTAAATAATTAATAAATGGCCAATAATACACACATAGTCAAATATTTGACTTGAAAATGAATAATGATGTTGTATGAAATATTAATATGAATAATGATAGTGAATTGAAAAGTTTGGGTCATTAAACATGAAATTGGTTGTCAAATATCGAGTATCAAAAACACTAAATTAGGTTGAGACGCTAATGAGTGTATGCCATATTTATTTATTTTTGTTTTTACTTTTATTTTTGTTAATTGTAATTAGAGATTTGAAATTATACAAACTTTTATAGAAATTTTAATGATAAACGTTTAAATTTTGTGATAAGACTGAATTTTTTGCCTTGATGTGTGTATGATATGAAAATAACACACGTGAGGTTTTAAAAAATAGTTTGAGATTGAAACGTTATCTTTAAAATTATTTATTGCGTGATTTAATTTTATTTCCTCGTATCCTTTGTTTGATTTTCATATTTAAGCAATGACTTGTCTTAGTTCATTAAACATTTTGAGCATCAACTTACAAGGATTGACTTTAAAATGAAATTTTTCAATTTAATTACAATTTTTGTTTTATTTTCCGTTTTTTGGTAAGATTACTTTTTGATTATAATGGATAACAGTGATTAATTTTGAATTTTTACTTAGTCAATAGTGATGAGTGTTCCCGTACCCACTCATAATTGTGATGGATGCGGATGTCAAGGTTGCAATTGTGGTTGTCTCAATAATGATGAGAGAAATGTCGACAAGAATATTGGTGTAGAAATTTATTAAAATGCATTAAATAAAGAGTATAATAAGCTATGGCTCAAAGCTTTTCGGTTTTACATTTATCATTGTTTTTATTTTTAATATTTACAAAGTATTATGATTGTGAATATGACAGATAATAATTGATAAGAACGCATAAATTGATAATTGACAAATAATAATTTAATCAGTCGTTTAAAATTCATCCTCAAAACAAAACGTCTTTAACTAAAAATGGCACCAAACTATCCTGATATTTTTAAAAAGTACACAAACTTAGCATCTAAAGAAGACACAAAAGACATCACCTTTGAGTTTGAAGATTCTGATGTGAAAATTAAAGCACACAAATTTCTTCTTGAGGCTGTTTCGCCAGTTTTTGCAACAATGTTTAGTGGGTCATGGAAAGAAAAAGATAATGCAAAAATACGTGATGTCAGACCTGAAATATTCCAAAAGATGATTGATGTCATTTATTTGAAAGAAATTGTGGTAACCAATGTAAATGATGCATTTGAGTTATACATTTTAGGAGAAATGTACGAGTTGGATGATTTGAAAGTAATTTCGAAAAACTTTTTGATTGATAATTGTAAACCGAGCAATTGTATTTTAATGTTCGATAAAGCACAGCATTTAGGCATCAAAGAGGTGTCTGAAAAATGCAAATCTTTTTTTAAGTCAGATAGTTCCAGAGCATTATCGGGCTGTTTTCTACTTGATGAAGAAATAAGTGAAGAAACATTTATAACTTTTTTGGATTTATACAATTATCGATACGAATCACTTTATCAAACATTGGAATTCTTAATTTTAACGGGCAAAATAAAATCGTATAAAACGCTTCTCTCGAGATTTCCGTTTCTCACAATGTCAATACAATGGATTGCTTCATCGTCACTTTTAACTGATGCGGAAAAAATTGCAATTATTTCAAACAAAGATGGATTATCAACTGGTAAACCACCAATTTTCGAAATGCCAGAAAATTTCTCAAGAATTTCAAACAGCTCTTATATTGTTAATACAAACACTTCGTTTTATTTTCTTCCATTTTTATTAAGTTCGATCGAATATGCTGATTTGGTTTACAAGAGAACGAATTTGATTGATGATATCAATCGCAATACTTTTACTAACTTTTATCTTTGTAAATCTCAAGGAAAGCTTATAAAGAAAGCCGATTTTAAATCTTGGCATGAACATTTTCTGAAAACATATTCGGTCTCAAGAGAGGTGTATGACATCAAAATTATCAACGATAAAAATGTAGAGTTTATCAATGTGGACACTGGAGCTGCATTTTACACAATGGAACTCTCTGATGAATAAATGCAAAGAAATTGATTGCGAATTTTGTGGTCAGTTAACATTTTTAATTCAAATCAAATATAATAGAAATTAGTTCTCAATTAATTAAATCAAAATTATACCAATTTGTATATCTACCATGCAGGTTCAAACTGCACACCACCCTCATTTTTTTGTAGAATCAAATTTAATTTGTCACAAACGATTAATTGGCATTTTTATAGAGGGTTCGATTTAACATTGCAAATATTCTAATAAAATAATTTTTTTTTTACAAAACATCGATTTATTTCTCAAATTTAATTTACTCTATAATTTTACATGTCTTTACAAATTACTATTAAAATGATTTTCAGATCCGTATTCAATTTTAATTGATTTAAGAAAGATAGTCCCAATCACCTTGTATAAAAATCACCCCATCAACAGTTAATTTTAATTATTAAGGTGAACTGCTATGAACCGTTTCAACCAAAATTGTCATGCTTTCAATTGGTGTTTGTGGTGTAATTCCATGACCTAAATTTGCAATATACCGATCTCGTCCAAATTTCTTCACCATATCCTTAATCAATTCCTTCAACTCTTCAGGTGGTTTGTACATATCTTGTGGATCTAAATTGCCTTGAACTGTCACATTTGGGCCCACTCTATGTCGTGCCTCAATTGGATCAATCGAATAATCAATTCCGACAACTTCATATCCAAGTTTTGACATTTCTGCGAGAGAATGCATTGCACCTTTGGCAAACACTGTCATTGGAACTGTTGGGATGTTGTTACTTTTTAGTTTTTCATGTAAATTATCACGAATCATTTTGAGATATGGCAGTGAGGCTGAAAGGAATTCATCTTTACTTATGTGGTCACAACTTGATTCGAACACTTGCAACATTTGAGCACCAGATTTTACTTGCATGAAGAGATAGTCAACGATGGTGTTTGTTAAATTGGTTAGTAGGCGCTTGGAATCAGCTGGATATTCAGTGAGCCATGCTTTGGCCTTAGACATCGTCTTACTGCCACCACCTTCGATCATATATCCCATTAAAGTCCACTACAGAAACATAAATGTGATTTAAATTTTAAATAAAATTGCATATTGAAGTACTTACCGGTGCACCAGTAAATCCAATTAAAGGCACTTTTCCATCTAACATGTGTCTCATCATGGTAATTGCTTTACCAACATAATCCAAACGCTCAACTGCATTCTCAATTTGCAACTTTTTCAAATCTTCAGGCTCAACAAGTGGCTCTGGGAACACTGGACCTTTTCCAGGTTGCATTTCAACTGTCATGCCATAGGCTTGTGGAATGACCAAAATATCAGAAAATATAATTGATGCATCCAAATCAAATCTCCTCAATGGCTGCATGGTAACTTCACACGCTAACTCTGGGGTACGACAAACCTCAAAAAAGTCATGTTTGGCTCGAACTTCTTGGAATTCAGGTAAATATCTACCGGCTTGTCTCATTACCCAAACAGGAATTCGATCAACTGGCTCTCCACGAGCTGCACGTAACAGATTGTCATTTTTCAGAACTGGAAACGGCTTGAATGGTAAAATAAAATTATAAAACGTGATAAAAATTGATAATAAATGTTAAAGGTGAAATTTAACATAATCAGGTGAGATCATTTCAATTAATGAATTTCAATGAAAATACAATTAATTATGCATAATTTTTATTGATTTCGTGTCAATTCAATTATGAGGTGAAGAAATACTCACTTTTCCACTTGGATCCATTTGGGTTGAATTGAAAAATAAGTAAAATAAGAGCTGAAAAAGTCTTGCAATGACCTGCATAAATAAAATCTACTGTATTCCACTGAAAAAAAGACACAACATTTTGACAGATGTTTGTTTACATTAAAAATCAAAACAAAACGCGCTCATGCTTTACAAAAGACAATTTTATCGACATTAAATTTAAATTAAATTAATTGAAATGCCTCCTCCAAAACTGAAAATGCATCGTGGTACAAGTTCGGGAAAACTTAAAAGTATCCCAAAACTACAACAACCCATTCCGAGCACTTCTCAAGGTAATCAATCGGAGGATCAACGAGAAGCTCAAGAAAAATTTGAGCTGGAACTTGCTTGGTGTATACAAAGGCTTGAAGAAACTTTGAATTCAGGGAAATTGAATCAAAAACAAAGTATAAATTTCATTTTAATTGAAACTTTCATGAAAAAATTAAGTTTGAAATTAACTTCACAGCCGATGATGCAATTAAAACGATGAAAATTCTAAAAAGCTCTTCACAACCAACCGTCAAAAAACGACAAATTATGAGACAAACTTTTGGTGATTATCGTACGAAAATGGCTGAAGATGAAAAGACTTATTCAATCAGTGAGTTAACATTTTTCATCAAAATTCAATTCATACAAAAATTTCATTTCCAGGTACAAACGCTTTCAAATTTCTCCCGAGTTCAAAATTCAAGAAATCATATTTCGTTAAAAAGGCTGCAATAATCGACGGTGATAAGAATTTCAAATTCAATTTTAGCATTGACAACAAAATGGATGATCTTTCGTTGGAGGAAAAACCAGAAAAGGCTGAAACTGCTACAGCTCCTGCCAAAATCGAATTGCAACCAACAAATGGAAGTGAATTTAAATTTAATTTCAACATTGAAACAGACGAAATGATTTGAATAATTTTCTTTTATTAAAATTAGATATTTTTAAGTATAACTTTTCTCTAAAATACTTATTTTATTCAATTTACACAATTCTTTGATTATCTAGAAAATATAATTAAGATATAATTTATCGGTTAATTTCAATGACTCAGATTCCTTCAAGGTACCAGAAATTATGAAAATTATTTCGCTTCTGAGTCAGAAAATATTTAATTTTGTTTTTATCGACCTTTCAGGACCAAGAACCGTTTTGTACGTGTGTATGGATGGTCTGTAGAGCTACACGGTGTCCAATTTTTCGTATCGTCTTCTCTTCAAATGTAGACGAAATTCATAAAATGAAATATTTTCTGATTCAGACGTATAATTGAAGGCATACATCTGACATTTTTGTTTAAAACATTCTCAGACACATTTTAATTTAAAGCTTAATTTTTTCACATAGCAGTATTTAAAAATGTGCCTGAGAAATTTAAACCAAAACTTGCTTCGTTTTTTTACTTACATCACTTACTTTATCGTCATCAGCCCACGAGGACTTGATTGTTGTAAGGAGTTCCATTAATACACGACACTCTTTATAGAATTGCTTCACATCCAACTTTACATTTTCTTCATCGATCAATTTCCCATCAACATCCAACCGTGTCAAATGCAAAAACGCCGGATTATGTTTCAGTACATAAATTCGTCGTGTATTCAAATAAATTATTTTTCGATATAAAATACTGTGACGCACAATTAAATTTTCCTTTTGAAAGAGTGACGTATCCTGAGGATTCCGAAAGAGAAAAATGTAAAGTTCACGTGCTTGTTTTGCCACTAAAACCAATCCCGTATGTTCTCGGTTCATTTCATTATTTTCAGCTAACATTGACATTTTGTGTATTAAAGTTGCAAATTTATCCAACAATATGATATTTGGATTCACAAAAAATGAGTGTGACATCTCAGTTGGTACCATATTAATTGTGTTCAATTGAAATAACTCTTCAGCTTTATTCAATTTCTCGTAAAATTGCATCACTGTTAACATTGAACGAAAATTGTCATGTCCCACATTCATTAATATTTTGCAAAAATGTTGTATTGCAGTGATTGCTACACCCAAATCGATGTCGGATATTTCTTCGCGTAGATCGGAATCAGAAAATGTTGTGAACAGCTCAAATGAATTCGATTTAATTTTGTAATTGTGATACAAAAAATCGGAGAGAGCTGTCACAATATCACACATACATTTGAGATCGTTGTATTGAGCTGCAATGATGAAATGTTTGTACAAATATGAAAGTAATTCATCGAATAATAACTCATAATTTGGATATTGCAGGTATTTTACTAGCAATAATAGTTCATCCTTGAACTCGAAAAATTCATGGGATTTTAAAAATGTGGCAAAATTTTCTCTGACATCAAAGACATCGTGACCAAAAATGGAATTTATTCGATGTAAATTTCTGAAAAAGTTTTTGATTTCAGCTTTATCGAGCTCGTTTTCTTCAATTCGGC
Organism: Culicoides sonorensis; assembly: GCA_900002565.1. Classification (NCBI taxonomy): domain Eukaryota; kingdom Metazoa; phylum Arthropoda; class Insecta; order Diptera; family Ceratopogonidae; genus Culicoides; species Culicoides sonorensis. Next base: position 449,852 of record LN483413.1, read on the forward strand.
TCCAAACTTGTTGTACATACAAATTTGCCTGTTCCTTCTCTTCATGTTTCAGAATTCCAAGAAATACGAAACTATATTTATTGTCTAACATTGAATCGTAACACGTTTCATACATATCATATGAACTTTTGATATAACTTTCCAAGAAATCCTTGAGACCACAAAACTGCTTAAAATGATGAACATTCAGTTTGAACGCTTTAGATCTCAATGCAATTAAATCCAAATTAGCATTTTCATATCGAATTTCCTTCTCACTTATCTTAATTTTATTTCGGATGCAAACATTTGTTACTGTCTTCTTCAAAATCGGATTTATATTTGTAAAAGATATTGCCTCGTCCACCTCCTCCAAATCCATTATAGAAACGATTCCCAATTTTAGACGTTTAAATAATTGAAGTAACGCAATCAAATGAAGTCGTTTCTTGTTTTTTGCACTTTCTTGGAAGATTCTTTCAATTTTCTGTACAAACCAAATATTGAGGTTGTTATAAGTGGTGGTGAGGTAAATCAATTCTGCTGCATAAACTTCAACAAATGGAAAGCTGAGTAAATTGAAGTAAAATGGATAAAATCCACGAATGTCACGCAGATCAATGATCTTGTACTTAATTAAGGCAATCAAATACTGAAGACATGATTTTGCATTAGAATGATGATCCGTTTCTTTTGACATCCAACTTAAAATTTTGCCGAAGATGAGGTGTAAAGTGTTACGATTGATGAAGTCTTTTGGGGCTGTTGCAAACAAATATCGCGAGAATTTTGCATTCTCTGAAAAAAAAATCAAGTACGGTAAATATTGATTTGAAAAAATTTAAAAGGAAAAACTCACGTAAATAATCCAAATTCAAAATACAAGAAATGGTTGAATGGAAATTTTCGGCGTCAAATCCTTCTTTATTCTTTTCTAGTTGAGCTTTCAAATTTTCTTCAACTGATGGTTCGTGGTTGGATGATATTTTGCGTAGTTTTCTTGGTGATTGATTTTCTTGTTCTATTTCCGACATTTTTTACAATTTTCTGTTTAATTGTTTATTTATCATTTTTGTTTTCAAAATATTGATGGCGCGATTTCTTCTGCTATTAAATTTAAAATTATAGGTTTTACTTTGAATGGCAATGAAAACGTTTTTGTAAGTGAAAATAATTTGCTTATGCTCTTCACTCTAAAATTTTTGTGAAAAAATCCTGGAAAATTGGCCTTTTTCTCATTGATTTTATGAAAAATCTATAATTATTCTGAAAACCGTTAAAAAATCTAATGCCTTCCCTTGTAGCGCTAATTCAACAGTTTCCTTCTTTTGACTGTCAATGACAATCGAAATAGTTTCATTCCGATTTCGGTGACGGTAAAATTTTGTAGCAAAACAAAGACCAGCTTTCAAAAAATATTTTTATAAAATCGCGTTTAAATTGATAATAACCTCGAAAATAACAATTTATTCATTAAATTATCGCCATTGACTTGGATTGTGATACTGCTTGTTCAATTTTTATAAAACATGCCTAGAGGTACGTGATTCAATGATGTCGTATTACGAATCACATTTTCTTCACATACATTGTCATCAATTTTATTAAGATGTTAAATTTTGGATATAATTTCAGGAAAATACGTTAATCATAAGGGACGCAATCGTCACTTTACAGATGTGGAAGAACTGGAAGAAGAACGGAAAAAGGCTGAACAAAAAAAGTGGCGCAAGAAACAGGATGGTGAAGAGAGCTCTGAAGAGGAAGAAGAAGCTTCTGAAAAGTCGGAAGGATCAGGTAATGAAAACTTTCATTCAATGATATTTATGAATTGTAATTTAAAATTTTTTATAAACAGAATCTGAAGAAGAATCTGGATCAGAAGATGATACAGCAGCCAAGGGAGTTCATGCATTAATCGAAATCGAGAATCCAAATCGTGTGCAAAAGAAAGCAGCTACAAAAGTTACACAGGTATCCCTTGATGGTCCAAGTGGGTCAAAGCCAGAACTGTCAAGACGTGAACGTGAAGAGTTAGAAAAGCAAAGAGCACAGGCCAATTATCAAAAACTCCATGCTCAAGGCAAAACTGAGCAAGCAAGGTAAAATTAAATTAAATTTCAATGAAAATAACCTCTTTTTCATGTAAATTTGAAATTTTAGAGCCGATTTAGCCCGTTTAGCAATAATTAAACAACATAGGGCCGAAGCAGCAGCTAGACGTGAAGCTGAAAAGAAAGGTAAAGTCGTGAAATGAATTTGATCACAAAGTTTTCTCAATTAATTTTAATTTTTCTTCACAGAAAAAGAAGAAAAGAAAAAAGCAACCCAACGATAGTGAACTCTCTCATCATTTTTTGAAGAACATTACACAATTATTCACTAAGTCGTGCAAAATTTCTATGTTTGGAAACGAGTTCAATAGAATTTCCAAAAAAAAAAATTAATTTCATCTAATTAAAAAATTTTCATTTTTCTTCGTTCGTTGATTTAAGTAACTTAATCGAATTACTTGTTTTTTTTTTGACATTAGAATTGATTTATTATGGAATCAAAAATATAATAATAAAATATTTCATTAAATAACATTTTTTTTTGTACCTACTCAAGTAAATTCATTAATTCAGAGTCATCGTCATCCGGTGCTTGAATCAAAGGAACATCTGTAGCTATTGGAATTGATTTTAAAAATTCTTCACCAGCTTCTAGTGTAACATCACTCAAGTTACTTTCAGAAGAGAGAATTAATCCATTTCCTTCATTAACGATCATTTCAGTGAAAAAATCGTGCATTCCTTTGGATAAAAGTTCATTCTTGTAATTTTTGATGAATTCATTGTACGATTGGGGATTTACTTCGATGGCTTTATAACGATAACTCACGATGCCTTTGAGGATTTTTAACCGAAGTGGATCAAAACTTTTGAATGTGAGATTATTTAAGATGTCTCGAAGTTGTTGGGCTGCTGCATCAAAAATTAACACGCCTCTGTCAATTAAAAAGAGGAACTCTTCACCTGGATTAGCTGTTGTGACGTGATTGAGTTGGGAATCAACCGGTAAATTTTGATCGTTGTTTTGATTTGAATTGTTATCTGGATACTTTTCTTCGATTTTTTTCAATTGAGCTTGTAATTTCTCCATTCTGGTTGGAAGCGTAATTTCCTGTAACTCAAAGGAATCTTTTGCTTTCAACAGGATATCTTTTGATTGGGCTTTGATTTTATCAGGGACATCAATTAATTTTGCAAGTTCTTCACTAATTTCCTGTAGTGGCTCATTTGGACGTAAGGCACGATGAGCAATCATACGACACACATGTTGATTTACTGGATTTAAAGTTTTATTCAATGAAAATGCTTCTGAATTTCCAGACTTTTCATCGCCAGCTGTCATCAAATCCATTGAGTTAATCAAATCCTCCATAAGCTGTAGTTGATCATCACTTGGTTTATTTTTCTTGGTATTTTTCAACGAAGGGAATTTAATATCCACACAATCTTCGTAAAAATGCAGACCAATCATCGTCAAAAACGGTTTGGGATCATCATGATCGTCAGTGTATTCGGGAATAAGTGCGACAATTTTTGGAGAGGAATGTTTGTTATACATCTTACGCGCAATTATGACATAATTTGACTCATACAATGCCCTTACAATTGTTGCAAACTTTTTAATTGAGGATTTACTTGTTAATTTGGGTAAAATGACATGACACCCTTTCCCAGTGAAGTATTCAGATAACATATATTTGCGTTCACTGAAATTTATACAATCCAGACACTTTTCTCCGAAACTTTGACTGATAGTTGGCTCATATGGAACTGGAGTTGATCCATACATGTATCCTGTTATTGTGTTATGTACAGGCTCGTCAACTTCCATTTGTGCATTTTGAAGTGGGCGGTCACTTGAATCCAGTAAAAAATTTGCTCCAATGAAATCTGGTGATGTTTCATGTTCTGCTCCAACTGCCCCAGCTGTTTTGATCTCCTTATCATTTTGATAGTATTTTATTTTTCGCTCGACATCATCTCCGGTTGTTGTATTGATACTTTTCCATGGATCAAGGAATTTAGTTTCCGTTACTTTGACATATTCAACGACATCCATTGAAATTTTAGACCCGATTTTGAATGTGTATGGATTTGGACGCCCTTTAACTTTCTTTTTCTCGAAATACACAAGATGGAGTTCGGCATTTTCTATGTTACACAGGTATCCTTTTGTCTGATCCACTATCTCTTCGATGAGTTTTTCACTTGAATCCTGAGTTTGTGTTTTATCAATTGGCTGGGAAAAGTGTGGAGGGTCGTGTGTAAAATCGCCATTATATTCAATGTTATCGTTACTGAAACGAAAAAAAATCAATTAGGACATTTAAAACATAAATTCTTAAACTCACATAACGATCAAATCAACTCCTTTTTCATTAATTCCTCCAATGAGTTCATCAATTTGTTCTCGATCATACGAAATTGGTGAAGCAAAAGTTGTCAAGAGAATAATCTTCATTTTCTGATAAAATCTTGACATGCTCATATCATGTAAGATATCGAGACCAAGTAAAATCGCTTCAATCCAATCAGCTCGATGATTTTTACACAATTCAATTTCCCTTTCAATGAAACGAACCGCATCCCATGTCGGTATTTTCATTTCCAGGACTTCAGTTAAATTATGATACGTTGATTCACTGTTCTCTGCAAGTATTTTTTGATGCATTCGGTTTTGTGTGTCGCCCCCCATTATGACAAGACCTAACTCATCATTAGAATTCTCAAAAATCTTCTTTTGGTAAATTTGCATAATACATTTTTTGGCTCTACTGAAAAATGTTTCACCATCTTTGGATGAAGTCACATTGGAATCAGGACCACAATCAAATATTATCAGTAAAGCATCCTAAAATGATTTGACAATGAATTTCAAGGTCAATCAAAATCAAATTACAAACCTTTTGAGCTTTCTTCGGAGGCATTTCTCGATTTTGAATTGAATTTCAAATTTCACAACAAAACCGCGAAACACAATTTGTTATGAAATGTGAGAATATTTTGTTTTCACTTCAAATTTACACTGTTTTTGTGAATTTTTGATGAATCGCTAACTCAGACATTGACACGACACCTTTCGGTTAAATCCCTGAACTGAAAACTGTCAAAGTTCTTTTCTAATTTCATCGTCTTTGTATTAGTAAGTCCACATGGCTACTGCAGCATATTTTAATCAAATTTAATGATAAAATGAAGGAATATCAAAGTGAAAATGCCTCTAAAACATAAATTAGTGTCTGGTGTGTTGAAGAAAAGTGATAAATTATGATGAAAAGTGTTAAAACATGAGAAACTTGGGTTATAAATTTTGGACCTACACGCTTTTGAATTCGTGTTGATATTTCTTCATTTTGACATTTGCTCTACACGATTGAATTGAATTGAGAAAAATTTAATTTTACTTTTAATTTTTTTGTAGATATACAAAAAGAAAACCTAAAATGGCAAAAGCAAAAGGTGAAAAACGTAACAAATCAGCGATCAATGAAGTTGTGACCCGTGAATGCACAATTCACTTGAACCGTCGCTTACATAAAATTGGTTTCAAGAAACGTTCACCCCGTGCAGTCAAAATTATCCGTAAATTTGCTGAAAAGGAAATGGGAACCAAGGACGTGAGAATTGATACACGTTTGAACAAGGCTGTCTGGTCCCGTGGTATCAGGTATGAGATATTGAGATAAATTATTTTGTGTCAAAAATCGACAATGACATTATTTTTTTCACGCAGAAACCCACCTTTCCGTATCCGTGTTCGTTTATCACGTCGCCGAAATGATGATGAGGACTCTGTACACAAATTGTACACATTGGTCACATACGTTCCAGTCCAGACATTCAAAGAGTTACAAACAGAAAATGTCGAGGCTACTGATGAATAAATTTAATTGAAACATCTTTGGGTACTGTAAACAAGGAAACAATAAAAAACAAATATCTGAACATACATAAATAACATTCAATAGATTTATTTCAACATTTCAATTTTTAAGGATTGGCTCAACAAACATGACATCCTTTTCGGTAATTATTGCCAAAAATTCTCTTTGATGATCCGGCATCTTGATAACTGACATTCCCTTACCTTTGGGAATCGTTGAACTCGAAATGAATTCCTTGAATCCAGCAGCTCCTGTGTACTGATACACAATAATACTCTGCGATGGATTATTTGTGAGCACATACATAAGTAAATCGCGTGACTCAAGTTTACTAAATTCAACTTTGACCGGTATTTTTATATTAATTGTCTGGAAATGACTGAACTCTGATCCCATTTTTGCTCGATAAATCTCAATTGATCCGTAATGTGCTGCATTTTCTGTTTTATCTGAACACACAGCAATGTACTGATATTGATCGAATGTTACAACTTGAATGTATGACGGATTTAGAGGTTGCAAAATCTGTTTCAATGATAATTTGTCGTGATTATTAATTGAATGTGGATCATACACGACGACATTTCCATCGGAAGTTAAGATGACAATTGAATTGCTTTTCGTGTTGTGATCTTGATCGAAAATTGCTACTTGTGATATGGGTGCACCTTCAAGTTTTTGATACAAAAATAGACCATTTCGACCCATACATGCGATTTCGGTGTTTCCAATCAATTCAGAGAATCGAATAAGGCAATCCATGTTATTCAAGCGTAACGAGGTCGTTTTTGTAGAGTGAGTTGTATTCAATCGCCATATCTTTTGAAAACCATCATCTTCAAAATATCCCAAACTCGTTTGAATAAACTCCCCTGAAAGTGAATCCTTGGTTTCAAGTACCAAGTAGACCATTTTATGTAAGTGAACTGTTTCCACATTCAAAATCCTCTCACCACTCTCTGAAGATTTGAGGGGTGGCATTTCATGGTCAACTACAAATTTATCTTCATGATCATTGAAACGATAAAATTGGATGCTAAAACTCAAGTCGTCACGATCAAAGGCAGCAATGTGTTGAACTCCCGGTATGAGTTTAAGAGGTAAGATATCACTAAATGCCCCCTCAATTCCTTTACGTAACGTCAAATGACTTAAATATTTTCCTGAACTTTTAAGTGTAGTTTGAAGATAGCTTCCAACATTTTCTAGCATTTTAAAGTCATTTTCATATGAGGACACATCGCCATAAGACTCGTAATCGTTAATTTTCTGTTGAAGTTCAACACCGAACACATTGTGACCATTTGTGTGTAGATTATGAACAGTAAGTGGTTCATAAAACTCCAAATTATTGACACTTCCTGATGGACGTCCATCACGATAAACTGTCGTTTCGAGAAGTTCCTCCAAATTACGTCCATTCACCTCATTCACCATCAAATTTCCAATAAAAACTGGAACTATTCTATTTTCTTCTGGATATTTGGTCTTCATGTAAACATTTCCCTCGATAGTTTGATTGGCATCTTTCAACAAAATCGTATTCTTATCAAAAGTTTTTCCATTTACTGGTCCAAATGATACCAATTCACCAAATACCGTGACATTTTCCATTGAAGTTTTTCCTTGAATTGTGAAATCACCATAAATCAAGGCAGCGTTGGCAAACCATTCAGTCATATCCGTCTCTTGGATGATACATGGAGGGGCACAGATCACATTTTTGATGTAGAGGTCATGGAAGAATTTGTCTCCTGTAATATTATTGTGTGGAACATCATATCTCACGACATCATCATTGAAATTGTAATCATTTATCGTTATGCCTTCCAAATCACCTGATGAAAGACAAAAAAAATTAATGGAATTTACATTTAAATGAAGAAAATTTTTAAATTACCATCGATATCTAATTGATAGATCTCCCACACTTCGGTGATTTCCTGTTCAATTCCTTTTTTCAAAGCAAATGTATCGAAGTAATTGATATCCAGATACAAATCTTTCCTGTAAAGGAAATTAACGGAAAAAAAATTTAAATTTGACTTTTGTGTAAAAAAACTGACATTTCTGTCAAAATTCAAATGATTCATGAAAAAGTAAACAAAAGCATTTAAAATTGTGCAAAGAAAAACACACTCTTGAATTGTAATTAAAATAATATTTTTATACAGAAGCGTGGAATAGTAAAAAGTTATTCAAATCAAACTTGAAACATATTTTCATATCAAATCATATTTAGAATTTAAAATCAGGTAAATTTTCACATGTAACTTACTCATTTAAACCACGAATTTTTCCATCCAATTTCACCGCATCAACTTTCAAGTGTTCAAATATCGTTCCATTCTGAAAGTAGAAGTCTCCTGGAATGTCTTGAGGCTTTGTAAGGCTGAAGTAGTTTTTGGAAATGTAATCCAAGTCCAAATCGTTGACAAGCCCCTGAAAGTGAAAAAAAATTTAAATGAAAATTAATGGAAACGGAACTTAAAATTGATATCAGAATATGTTCAAGGTCAATCATGAAATATTTATATTGTGTAATAATGATGATAAACAAAATTTACCGTAGAGATAATGTTGTGTGTGAATTCCGCGTAATCAATGTGATAAGTGCCCTTCAGTACAACATTTCGATGTGAGAGCCATGCATGTTCGTATAACTCATCGATATCGATTCCGTTGATTGTCTTGAAAACTGGTTGTGTTAAGAAATTTGTCACACCCAAAATTTTAACGTTCATTGGTGTTGTATTTGATGTGAATTCAATGAGTTTGTGGTAATTTAAACCATTCAATGTCTCATGAATCACAAAATCGTTCTTCATTTCCAAGGAATTCGTTGTGAGACTTCCCAAATCTTGAGGGTGAGTTGAATTTTTCAACAAAACATTATTCCTGACATCAATTCCTGATACAAGGCCTTCAACTGTGACAGGATCAACAGCTGTTACAGCTATTGCTATTACATCTCCTAGGACCTCATCCTTATCAAGCCAAATGGTGTTTGCATAGAAATAATTTAAGTCATATCCATTCAAAAGTCCATTTAATTGAAGTCCATTTTCAAAAACGACGTTTTCAGCTGTAAGTGAGCCCGTTATTTCCTGTTCATCTTCTGATAACAGCCATGCTTTGCCAAAATCTTCTGCATTCACCCCATTAATAGCACCAAGTACATGCAAATGTTTGATTTTAAGTGGCTTTGATTGATACAAACTATCATTTATATGAATATATTTATCACTAAATATGTCCAAGTCCCAAACGAGTGTATCCATGTTAATGCCATTTAATTTGCCAGCACTCAAGGTGAATTTCAAATCATCAATCACGACATTTTCAAAGGTTTTTTCGCCTGTTATGTGATATTCTTGGCTATCTCTCAGTACTGTGTCATGTAACAGGTAATGTAAATTACCTTCAGAAAATTCACCGTCTGACACTAAATTACGAGCTTCAATATTATTCAGAACACGAACATCAGACTCAATTGTGACTGGAACAGAAATTATTTGATCTGAATCTAGGGTGAGAATATCATCGAATTTACAGTCACCGAAAACGGTTTCCTTTGAATTAATTGCCGGTGTTGTGAGTTTCTTGAGATGGATTCTACCTGAAATCACTTGATCACCATTTTTCTTCAACACAGATTTGTCAAATTCATCTAAATTGATTTTGTTTATCTGGCCGGCTTCACAAAAGCCGTTTTTCACGATCAAGTCACTGGTGAATGTTTTATGACCAGTTATGTATTGAATTTCATCAGTTCCTGTTTTGACAAAATCATCTGGATTGAAAGTCGCACTGGGTTTTGTGTTGATTTCATCGATACGAATTGGTTGAGTGAACGTAAAATACTTATCCGAGTGTGTCGTGTCCAAGGTTAATCCATGACGGAATAATCTCTGGGCTGAATATTCACTTGAACGACCAATTATATCACTGCCATGCATTAAATGTTTGACTAAAACATCACCATTGATTTCAAAGTCACCTTGGAGTACGATATCGTCGTCGATTGTTGTGAGAGGATTCATTTTTTCAAGGCTCTTGCTGTTAATTTTGCCTTGAAGTCCAATGGGGTTCAATAACAGAACTGTATCGAATTCTTTTGCGCCAGTTACTACCTGAAATTACATTTGATTAATAATTTTGATCCAAATAAAGGTTTTTAATACCATACCTGAGTATAATTCACATCCTTAAACAAGACATCCATTTTCCCGTCATCGACATGAATATTGTTAATTCTCTCTGTGATGAACAGGGTATCAGCAAAAACTGGTTCAGTAAATTCAACTGATGACTCAATCACAAAAGTGCCTTCTTTAACTGAAATTATATCATAATCCGTCTTTCCACTCAAGGTTCCTCCCAACAATTTGACACTCTTCGCCTTTAACGTCTCAATTTCAACTGGAGCATCTATCGCCTGAACATCCACATCCGGTTTGAGAAGCATATCATTAAATATCCGAATATCCAATCCATTAAACATCTCATTGACGAACAATTCATCTACAACTACCTCATCGTAATGCACCGTTTCATGACCTTGAGCCACAGTTTCTTGCAGCGTCCGATCTAAATATAAATAAGCCGGTACTTCATTAACAAATGGCGTTAAAATTCGATTTGTTTCAAGGCTTTCAACTTCTAAAACTGTTTCAGGGAAGATTTGATTGTCATATTTGAGCAAGAGATTTTCCGGTACAAATTTAACACCATCAATGTGATCTGATACAAAGAGACGATCATTTATGATGACTTCACCGTTGACTTTGATTTTTTTCAAATTAAGTGGTGATGTGTCGATTCGCACCATGTTAGCAGCAGGTCGATTATTGATTGTGTTGAATGTTAATTTGTTTTTAATGTAAAGGTGATCGACTTCAATTACTTCGGTTACTTCTTCGTCTGGTTCTGGAGCTTGCACGACCTCAATGTGTGGTGGTCGGGTGATTTCAATTTTTGGTGGTTCTGTCGCTGGATCATGTGATTGGATTGGATCAGGTTTCATTGATGTCGTTTTTTCTTCAATGTCAATTGGAATTTGTGTTTGTTGTATAATTTCAGGTCCTTTTGTTGTTGGAATTGGGCTTGATTGTTGAATTTCAGCCTTATTTTCTTCCTTGATTTGATTTTCAACCAAAGGCTTATCTTTCTTGTGAGCAACTTCGACATGTTCCTTTCCTGGTGTCAAAATTCCTTCCAAATACCGAATTTGTTCCTTTACACGTTCAATTCTTTCATGCATGCCATTAATTCTCGCAACAAGATCATTATCCATAATAAATGATGGAGCTGTGACCGCCCACGTATCTAATCTATGGATCACTGCATTAGCGAGCTCCAATTTACCGTGAAGTGTGAGCTCAGGATCACTCAATTTCGGTAATTTCTGTAAAACATGAAAAACTTCTTCCAAGTTTTGCTCGCTGTAGCGATCAATTGTTGCCTGAACCCAATCGCTGAATTTATTGTAAATCTGGGTGATGTCATTTTTGAAGGTGTATAAAGGAAAAAAGAGATTTGTATCGCCAGCTTTGTGATTCACATTTGAAATTGCTATTAAAAGAATTAAATTAAATAAAAATTTCATTAAAATCCATTCAACGTTACTCACCAATCAGAGTTGAATCAGCAAAATTGTTGTAAGCCCTCATACTTGTCACACCGTCACCGAATGCTGATCTCGTATAGTCAATACTTGATTCCACGAAATTCCATCCATCATATTGATAAATTTGAACGGCTTTATCTTTACATGCAACTAACAGCATAAATTCATGATTTTTTCCAATTACTGGTTGTAAATGGATCACATGGTTAAATGTTATGCTTTGAAATGGCACAAAATATCCGTTAATGAATTTATAAATCACGGAGGGGGTCTCATAATTTTTATTTCCATACTCATCCACATCAAAAGCATTTGCTACAATCAAATAATCATCATGCACATTTCCATAAGTAAATTCAAAATGACGAATATCATCGGCAGCTTGTGTTTCAATTCTCTGATACTCTTGAAAACTTTGCGTACTGTGACTGTATTTGTAAATCACTGAAAATGTATTTGTTTTGCCAAAATTATCCTCGAAATTAGCAACGGCCAAATACATTTCATGATCCACTTCAAATCTTTCAATGTGATACGAATTCAAACATTCAATTTGATCTATTAAGGTGAATTGCCGATCGGACCACATGTAAACTGGACACTTATTTCTCGTAGCTGACGATTCAAGTGGATATTTGTAGGTGTGGGTAAGGAAAACATTTTCACCGTTTTTCCAGAAATGAATCGAATTTTGGTATGGAGTGGCAAATGTTAAGACAATTTCAATATTTTCATTGTGATCTATGTGAAAAACTGGAGAACTGTGTTCAAATGCATCATTTGTATCCTCATTTTCGTCAATGTAATTTGCAACTGCGACAAATCCATCAGTGCAGTCCATGTAATGAGCATTATTTGTGTTGTACTTGAAAATGCTGTGGAATTTTCGATCAATCTGGAAAATATTACGTTAGTGGTACCTGAAAAATGAATGAAATTTCGATACCTACCCTTCTAAAGATTGATAAGACCGTGTTATTACTTTTAGATGATTCTTGGTGAAGTGAAGCAGCATAAACACGGTCCTGGACTTTGAAAAGACAGATATCAATTGGAAAATTAACGGGGATACTTCCAGCTTCCTGAAATCCATTCAAAACGTAGACGCCATCTATGAAAAAAAAGAAATTTTATGAAATGAGTGTGAATTTCATCAAAGGAACAAATGTCACAAAAGGTGCCTCTTTCAATGTCACAGTCTAATTTTAATTATAAATTTAAGCCCAAGGCGAAATTTGACAGTTATTTTTCTATTGATACACGTATGGAAACGTCAAAAATTTGTACAAAAATTTGACAGTTCTTAATTTTTGATATTTCCGTACGTGTATCTATAGAAAATAAACTTCACACTTCAACTGTCAATTCAAATTCATTGCCGGTCATGCTTGTTCTGAATTCACACTCCATTTGGGTGGCTGGATTTGAGGAAAATTTTATGTTACAGTTAATTTATTTTCAAAAAAAAAGAAAAATCATAACTTCGTTTAATTTCATAAAATTTTTCATGCTTTCCAAATTTCTTGTACTAAATTTAATTCACTGTAACATAAATTTTTCCTTCTTTATTTTCAGAGCCACCCTATTTTTCGGAGATAAAATGGATTATTTTAAAGAATATATCACACTGCCTAAAGATGAGAAAACCTTATCTGAAATTATCACAAAAGCGAAAGATTACGCTTTAATGCACGGAGCTGGAATTCGACCATCGACCAACTTCAATCCAGACGTTTTACAATTTGTGCCTTTTGTATTAACGCCATCACCATTTCCGCGAGTTGAATTCGAAAAAGTCGTCGCCCTCCAAACAACTTTAAATGAATTAATGCATGCAGTGGCCCATGATACCGAATTCCTCTCACAAGTCCTCGCTTCAACGATAAAAGTTGATGAATTTACAGCAAAGTTATTCAATTGTTACAAAACGATGAAACCCAAAGAAAATGCATTAAGTCTCACGTTAATTCGTTCCGATTATTTACCACACAAATATGACGGAAATTCGTTGAAACAAGTTGAAATTAATACAATTGCGTCGAGTTTTGGTGCTTTAGCAACCCTTTTACGTGACGTCCATTGTTATGTGTTGGGGGAATTGAACGAATATGAAAAAGTGAAACATTTACCAGAAAATAGTGCATTAAATGGGTTGTGTGATGGCATGATACGAGCATGGGAGATGTATGATGCAAAAAATGCGGTTATTTTATTTGTTGTGGAAGATGTGACAAATAATATTTGTGATCAGAGATTTATTGAATACGGGATTCGACGAGCTGGAATTAAGGTGATACGGAAAACTTTAACGGAATTGAATATTGAAGCGGTTTTGAGTAAAAACGATGAATTGATGGTGGATGGAGAGTTAGTTTCAGTTGTTTATTTTAGGGCTGGGTATGATGCTGTGCATTATCCGAGCAATTGTGAATGGAATGCACGATGTAGAATTGAACGGTCAACTGCAATTAAATGTCCAACAATCAATTATCATCTTTCGGGCACGAAGAAAGTTCAACAGGAATTGGCAAAAGTCGAAAATTTACGAAGATTTTTGAAAGATGAGGCGAAAGTACAAGCAGTCAAGTCTGTTTTTACAGGTCTTTATTCCTTGGATAAAAATGATGATGCAGAAAAGGCCGTTGAAATGGCTTTGGCGAATCCAGATCGATTTGTGTTGAAACCGCAGAGAGAAGGTGGAGGTCACAACATTTACGGCTCAGACATTCCAAATACTTTGAAAAAGTTAACAGACGAAGAACGATCTGCTTACATTTTAATGGACCGAATCATGCCACCAATGTCAAAAGGTTTCATCATCCGACCAGGACAAAAATTCACATCAGAACCATCAGATTTGGTTTCAGAGCTTGGAATTTTCGGTGTAATAATTGGGACTAAAGACAAAATTTTGTATAACACTCACGGAGGTCACATCTTGAGAACGAAATTAGCAGAATCGAATGAAACTGGAGTGAATGCTGGACTAGGAGTCCTTGACACACCATATTTGTTTGATTGAATTTTTTTTTCTTCTATTTTTTTCAATAAAAGTTTTCATTAAAATGTTTTAATTTAAAATAAATGGTGATGAAATGTAAAACCTTTTTGTAATTTATTCATTTTTTCAGAGAGCAAAAAATGACTGACACAGAATCCCAACGAAAAACTTGCTTAGAACTACAATTAGGCGAAATAGATTTACTTTCCTCCATTTATTGCAATCCAGGTGAATTAAAAATCCTCGATTACAGTACAATACCCGAGATTTCAGATTATGTTAAGGGAAAAAGTACATCAATTTCAAGCAATTTAGAATTCATTGTAACACTCACTTCAGATGACAACCAAAAAATTGAAATCAGAGTTGAACTTCCAAATTTATATCCGTTAGTGGAGACGCCTGGTATTTCAATTAAATCACCAAAATACAACAGAGTCCAAGAAAGTGCAATTAAAAGTCTAGTTCAAGAGTTTATTGAAGAAGAGTGTGATAAAAATGATACATTTATTTTCCAAATTGTTTCATGGGTTCAGGAGAATTTGAGTCGATTTGATGAGTTGAGTACCGGAAGTGAGTCAAATGTGAAAAAAGACAAGGAGAAAATACATGAAGAAGAAGATGAATTTGAACGAATTTGGATTTATTCACATCATATTAAGAGTAAAATTAAACGGAGAAACATTCTTCAAAAGGCAAAGGATCTGGATTTGACTGGATTTATGAGGTAAATTCACTTTTTTCTTCAAATGACTTCAATTCAATCAACTTTCTTCCATTTTCACAGGCCAGGTAAACCTGGAATCATATGCATCGAGGGATTGAAACAAAACACGCAAGACTTTTGGAGAATTATTCGACAATGGAATTGGCAAAAGATACAAATGCGTAAAATTGAATCATCCGTCCCAGAAAATTCAGATAAATTTCAATTATTTGATTCATTCCGTGAATTTCTCTTCACTACAAATGAAGATGCAGAAGAAATCCCGATGGACATGAGTCAATTCATGAAGTTCCTTGATACACACAATTGTACATACATCAAAGAATATCTTTTTGGATTTTGACCCTTCTTGTATGAAATTAAAGTTAATTTAAATCAAAGTGCCAAATAAATTTCCTCACCTTTTTCATTTGCTTCTCTTTTCATGCGTCGTTGTCCTTGAAAATTATCGAGTTTTGGTTTCTTCCGACTTTCTCGGAATGATTTAAATCGTTGCGTGATCTCTTTTGCAATCTCTGGCGTCAATTTTTCATTGGAATACTTGCGATAATCTTCTTCCAAATTTCGTAGAAATAAATCTCGCATTAATTCATCATCAGAATTCGTAAATTCTTGAATTACTTTTGCGACCACGTGCTCCAAATATATAATTTTATATAAAATAAACAATAAACACACATGTTTAAACCTCATTTTTGGCGGATTTTAAAAGTTAATCGACAGAGAAAACATTAATTTAATTTTTTAAGGAAATATTTTTTAAAATCAAGAAGGATAATGGAAAAATTAAAGAACGTTCACTTTCGAGTGCAAGAATAAGACTAAATTCAGTCAGAAATTCACATTGATCGGATAAAAAATTTACCGTTAAGATTTTAGATACAAAGAAGATGTAATTTAAAAGGTGAGTTATGTGAATAGATGTTAAATTCTGTTGAATTTTACTAAATTTTTCTTCACTGAAGTAAGCAAGGACCTTAATCTGGACTTAATTTGAACGAAATTCAGCAAAAACTTATCCGAGCTCAAAATTCCCAAGAATTAAAATATTTTCATTTGATTTTTAAAAATTTAATTTAATTTATCAAGGATATCACTTAAAATTTAATTTAACATTTCAAACATTAACGAATTGTGCTGTAAGACTGAAAGTCCACTGTTGAAAACTCTCCAAACATTTCCAGAGGATAACTTCGACCTAAATTCGTAAAAAAATGAAGTTTATTAACATGAACTATTTTAGCACTTTAAATTTCAAGGTCATACAAACCTTCAGTTGGACTATGAATTCGAACTTGACGACCTGGGAAATAAAATTAAAATTTTTAATGAAAAGTGATTTTATGGAATTTTAAGGTGACTTACAATGACTATCACGTCCATTTTGGTGGTTGCTGATGATCTTGAATAAAAAAAATTATAAATATTAATATTTTTTCATTGTATTTTGTTCAAATGACTCACTGCAATCTGTAACATAAATGTTCGTATTGGTTTTTCTCGCATATCCTTAACAGCAATGCAGACCCATCCACTTGGTTCACACAAATCCACAACTTCAATTTCCTGTAAATCATTGAAATGTGTTCCAGACCTTATCGAAATACGACTTGGAGTGTAACTTTCATCAAGTTTATAATCGGAAAAGAGATAAATGTGACTGACTGTTGTTTTGCGGGGAAATTGAATGTTAATCAAATGTGGTAGCTGTCCATCGGATTGCCAGTAGGTCTCTGTCGAGTTATCTCTGAGTTGTTCAACGCCAAATCCTGTTAAATTTGGATTGTATTAGAACGTGTAACGTGAAATTGAAAGAAATTTTACCAGGTTTACAACTAGACAAACTCCATACAGCTTCTCCACCGACTTCTCTTACATTTCCTGTGCGTTCTTCAGTGATTGGACTCACATTTTCCGTCTTGGTGCTCATTTCGGCATGGAATTTGATGTAAAAGTTATTAAATTAATGTAAAATTTTATTTTTCAATTAAAATTATCAAGATTTGATTCTAATTTGATGTAAAAAAATTTCAATTGAAGTTCAAGCGCGATTGTTTGTTGTTGAATTTAAATGTAAACAATGAGTGACAGGTGAGTGACTGTCAAATTTTTGTTATTATTTTGATTATTTTTTCTTTATCAGATCCTGATTTCAATTTTTGCAACAGTGCAAAGTAAACTAGAAAAAAATATATTTTTATACGAATTACAGTACAAATTAAAAATTATCATCAAAATTAGATGAAATGTCTGAAGAATTACCCTCAGAATATGACCTCATTGTGCTGGGAACAGGTAAAAATCATAAAAAATTACATTAAAAATTGAATTTCAAATTAAATTTTATTACGAAAAGGACTCACAGAGTCAATTGTGGCTTCCGCTGCTGCTAGAATCGGAAAATCAGTCCTACATTTAGATACAAACGATTATTATGGCAACAATTGGGCAGCATTTCAATTGGAAGCCCTCCGAAATATAATTTCTTCTAACACTGATGATGACTCATCCCAACATAGGATAACAGAAAACACAGTAACAAAGGTAATACATTTTTCTATTTTTGATTTCAATTGACCTAAATTTGCATGGTGAAATTAACTTGTCCTTCAATTTTATTTTTATTACACTTTAACAGGAATTCGATCAAACAACTGTTGAAATTTTACCTGCAAAAATTGGAATCACACACATTGATGAAGGATGGTTCGATTTCAGTACATATGGAAGTGTGAATGGCTGGGACCAGGAAAAAATCTTGAAAGAAAATCGTAAATTTAGTATAGATTTGACACCGAAATTGTTGTTTGCCAAAGGTGACATGGTCGCGTTACTGATTTCTTCAAATATTTGTCGTTATGTGCAATTTAGAGCAGTTGACCGAGTTGCTACAGTCAAGGACGGTATGATTAAACCTGTTCCCAGTTCACGTGCCGATGTTTTTACCAATAAGGATGTAACTGTAGTGGAAAAACGACTTCTTATGAAATTCATTGAAATCTGTTTAAAGTACCACAATGACAAGGAAATTGATGAATTTAAAGGATTTGAAGATAAGACATTTGAAGAATATTTGAAACATAAAAAATTGACTCCAAATTTGATACATTACATTTTATATGCAATCGGAATGGGAAGCAAGGATACAAAGTGTATGGACGGAGTTCAAAATGTCGCGAAATTCTTGACAAGTATCGGTCATTATGGAAATACACCATTTTTGTTTCCAATGTATGGTGCTGGTGAAATTCCTCAATGCTTTTGTAGGCTTTGTGCTGTTTTCACTGGCATTTATTGTCTAGCTAGTCCAATTAAAAATCTGTATTTCAATCAAAATGATGATAATTCGCTTCAATTTCAATGCATCGATTATGAGGATCGCAAATTGTCATCGAAACACATTGTAATTGGTCCAGGAATTGTATCAGACCAAATTTTAACTGAAACCACATCAGAAGAACGCACATTTAAATGTGGTGGATTATCACGTGGTGTTTTTGTCACATCAACTCCAATTGGAGGTCTCAATCAAAATGTCGGTAAAAATGGTGTGATGTTCCTTAAACTACCGCCGGCTGATGGCAAATCCCATTCAGGTGCATTTGTACTTCAATTAGATCACCATAGTGGGACTTGTCCAAAAGGGCTGTATCTCATTCATATCATATGTGAATCACTTGATACACCCAAATCAGATTTAGCTGATTACGTTAATCAAATCCTCAAAACAACAAAATCTGATATTAAGACACCATCAGAAGATGAAATTTCGTTTAGTGACGAACAACCACTTGATGACTCAACAATTCCAACGATCCTCTGGTCATGTTATTTCCACATTCCACGATGCATTAACTGTAACAATGTCAGTAAGACAACAGCAGCAAATGTCAAACTCGCTTGTGGACCATTTTTTGAATTGGATTTCGATCGTTCAATATTTCAGGCTAAAGAAATATTTTCAGATTTGTATCCTGATTTAGAGTTTTTGCCACGTGCTCCCAATCCTGATGAGATTATTTGTGAGGGTGAAGATCCAACAGTACCTAAAATTGAATTAGACCCGTTTTTGATGGAAACAAATGAGACATTGAGTGGGAGTGAGGCGATTGAGCAAGCAAGGGAAGCGCAACAATTGGCAGATGTTTCACCTGATAGCGCAAAGGAAGCACAAGAGGAAACGAAACCTGACGAAGAAAGTTCTGTGTGCCAAGAAGCTACTGAAAGTCCTTAAATTCATGAAATGTAATGAAAATACCTTTGATCATTGTGCTGCTTCCGAAATTTTTTGAATATTTATTATCCACTAGTTATTTTTATTAGTTATTGTTGTTGTAATTTCTCACACAAAAAAGCAAATTTTATTGATACATTTTAAAAGTAAAGTAAAAAGCATGATATAATAAATAAATTTCAATGACTTTACATCATCTTCAAAGTCTCCATTGCTTCGATAATTCTCTTAATCTCACTCTCAGATTGAACAATCTTCTCCTTATTCGCTTCCTGGACCTCGACTGGAACTTTTGTAGCGTAATCTGGAACAGACATCGCCTTATTTGTGTTTTGAACTGTCTTTTCAAGTTGTTCCTTCTTCTTCAACAGTTTTGCAATTTCCTTTTCCGGATCAATAAGTCCTTTGAGCAGTAAATGAACTTCACATGAGCCTGTAATTGTTAGAATTGCGCATCCCTTTGGCGGTTCCGCACTTATTTCAACGTTAGAGCAATATGCTAATGTGGCGAGGTCTGAAGCGAATTTCTCTAGAACTGTTTTTGAAAAATCATCATTTGAGACAATGAATGCATCAGCTTTTTGTTTGTTCTGGAGATTGTAGTCACTACGAGCTGATCGAATGATTTTAATTGTTTTCTGTAAAAATTCAACTTCTTTTTCGATTTTCTCATCTTGCCAGAAACTTGTCGTCGATGATTCTGAAACAAAAAAATTCATTTAATAAGAGCTCAAATTTTTAAGATGAAATATTTTTACCTGGATATGGTGCAACACAAATGCTAGGGATGGTTGTGTTGGCTCTCGGTAATCGTTGAAACAGGTCTTCAGTGATAAAGGGCATGAAAGGTGATAAAAGTCGCAATCCATAGTCAAGACATGTGTAAAGTGTCCTTCTAGCGATTGATTTTTGATCATCAGTGCCAGACTGGAATACCGGCTTCAAACATTCCAAATAGACATCACACAATTCATACAGCCAGAAGTTGTAGCACGCATTTGTGGCAGCTGCAAATTCATATTGTTTGAATCCTTTATTGCATGTCTCAGTTGCTGCAGCAAGACGCGATAAAATCCACTTATCGATATTGGATTCTGTTCCTGTCTGAAATTTCAAATTAAAATTGAGTGTGAAGTTTGTCCTTACAACAAAATTAAAAAAAATTACTCACCAATTCAGATAAAACTTCAATTTTTTCGTTTTCATCAAAGTATCTCAATGCAAATTTAGTTGCATTCCACAATTTATTGCAGAAGAATCGATATCCTTGTACACGTAAAATATCCAAATTGATGTCTCTCGTGGCTGTCAAATAAGCACACAGAGCAAATCTCATTGCATCGACTCCACATTCTGGAATTCCATCGGGATAATCCTGCTTTTGTCCTAATTTTGCTTTTTCGATTTCTTTCGGGTCCAAATTTGAGTCATACAATTGTTGGTTGAGACCTTCCAGGGAAATGCCTGTTATGACATCCATTGGATCAATGACATTTCCTAGCGATTTTGACATTTTTCTACCATGAGCATCTCGTACCATTGGATGAAGGAAAACTTCACGGAATGGTAGTTTTCCGAGTAAGGTTTGACCGAAAAATACCATGCGAGCTACCCAGAAGAAGAGAATATCGTGTCCAGTTTCAAGGAGAGTTGTTGGATAGAAGAGCTCCAAGTCTTTTGTGTTGTCGGGCCAGCCAAAAACTGAAAATGGGAAAAGACCGGAACTGAACCATGTATCTAAAACATCCTCATCCTGTTCAAGTGTAAAATCGCTTGGTTGAAGTCCTGTTTGTTCAGTTGCCTTTTTCTCAGCCTCTTCTTTACTACGACCAACAACCCAAATTTCTTCTGCTAATTTATCACTACGAACCTTGTATGCAGGGATGCGATGACCCCACCAAAGTTGTCTTGAAACACACCAATCTCTGATACCATCCATCCAGTGATACCAGATTTTCGTGTGAAATTCAGGTGTAATTTTCAAATCTCCATTTTTCACTGCCTCAGTTGCTGCTTTTGCCATATCATCAGATTTTACATACCATTGTGGTTTAATGAGGGGTTCAACAACGTCTTTTGATCGACTACAAATTGGAACAACCATGGGATTATTAACCCATTCCTTGTACAATCCCAATTCTTTTAGTTTTCCAATAACAGCTCTTCTTGCATCGAATCTCTTCATACCAGTAAATTCTCCATAATCACCAATCACATAACCATCATCACTGAAAATCGTAATGAATGGTAAATTGTGTCGTTTTCCAACATCGTAATCGTTTGGATCGTGCGCTGGTGTAATCTTCACAGCACCAGTACCGAAATTCATATCGACAAATTCATCGCAAACAATTGGGATTTTTCGACTGCAAAATGGATGGACAACAAACTTTCCATGCAAATGTTTGTAACGATCATCATTGGGATGAACTGCAACTGCAGTATCACCTAACATTGTCTCGACACGAGTTGTAGCAACAATTATCTCTTCATCTGTTCCCTCAACTTTGTATGCAAACGAAACAAGGACCCCAAATTCAACTTTATCTGTGTAACCAGGAATTGCCATATAAGTTCTACCTGGAATCTCAACTTTATCTACTTCAATGTCGGAAATTGCAGATTTGAGTGTACACGACCAATTGACTAAGCGACTGCTGCGATAAATGAGTCCTTGTTCATGCATACGGACAAATGCTTCGGTAACAGCACGACACAATTTTGGATCCATTGTAAAGGCAACACGACTCCAATCATAGGAAGATCCCAATTTTCTCAATTGATGATAAATTCGATCACCTTTCTCGTTCTTCCATCCCCAAATTTTCTCGATAAATGCTTCACGACCCAAATCGTGTCGTGTCAACTGTTGTTCACGCCACAACTTTTTCTCAACAACAACTTGAGTAGCGATTCCAGCATGATCACATCCAGGCACCCACAATGTGGTGCGACCATTCATTCGGTGCCAACGCGTGATAGCATCTTCAATGGCATTTGTTAAGGCATGTCCAAGATGAAGTGAACCAGTGACATTTGGAGGTGGAATGACCATCACGAAATTTCCCTTAGGATTCGGTTTTGATAAGTCACGCTGAAAAAAAAAAATTTAAATGAAATTACTTTTAAATGTGAGAGCCTTTGAAATTTACTCCATATTCTGGCTTGAAAAATCCTTCTTTCTCCCACCAACTGTACCAAGCTGCTTCGACATACTGTGGACTGTAAGCATCGGGCATTGGACTTGATAAGTCTTTTTTCTCACCAGGTGCTGTATTTCCAGTGTAAACAACAGCTTCCTTCACTTCCTTAGTCTTTTTCTGTAAACAAAAAACAAAAACATAAAATTGCATCATTCAATTCCAAAACACAGCATTGTGACTCATTCACATATGCGCAAGATCTTTGAATGATAAATTTTCAGGATAAAATTACCTCAGCCTTTTCCTTAGTCGGAGCAGGTGCTGCTGCTTTTTTCTCCTTTTTCTCATTCAATTTTGCAAGTTTTGCAGCTTTTTTAGCCTCCCTTTCTAATTGTTTCGCTGATTTTTGTGGTGCATCTTCTCCTGCATTGTCTGTCACTGCATTACCGTTTTCAGCTGGTTCAGACATTGTTTTTTATTGTTATATTATCGTTCAACGATAGATTAAAGTACTGAGATGGTTTTTAATTTTAATTTCAATTTGATATTTAATTAAATTTAGTTGATTTCACTTTCAAAAAAATCATGAAATCACAATCACGCGTGGCAAAATTTATATGTAAATATGTTTATGTGCTTTATGAAGGTGTACGAAGACATATGTAATCAGCTGGAATCGGGAACTCACTTTTTATGTGTCAAAAGTTTAAATCAAAAGATCGTTAGTGATTACATTTTTTGGAATGGAAAGTTAAATTTTTAGTGCATTTTGTAAGAATAAAATTTCATGTCCTACTTAAAAGTGTATTATGGATAAATAAAATGAAAATTGTACTGGAAAAGAGTGTTTTAATCAAAACAAATCTTAATGTTTGAGAACTGCGCACTTTTCTAACATAAACTGCGCACTTTTCAAACACGAATTTCGAAAACTGCGCACTTTTCGAACATTGAAAATTTTGAAACATCAACCTCCTCATTTTTATGATCTCCTGTTCCTAAGCTTCAGATTTTCGATAATTCATAGTTCTTTTATAACTGTTTTATTACAAAAGTAACAGGAGAACATAAACATGAGGAGGTTGATGTTTCAAAAATTTTTGTATAACAGTTTTTTTGTATAACAGTTTTTGTATAACAGTTTTTGTATAACAGTTTTTTTGTATAACAGTTTTTGTATAACAGTTTTGTTCGAAAAATGCGCAGTTTTCGAAGTTTATGTTATACAAAAATGCGCAGTTTTCGCAGTCTACGTTCGAAAAGTGCGCAGTCTTGTATAACAGTTATTTTAATATTGTTAAATTCAATAACAGTCGAACTTGTTTGGAAATTTCAAGAGTAAAAACTTGCACCCTTTGCTTGAAATAAAACACAAGTATTTTAATTCAACACAAACGCTTTATTTTAACTTTCATAAACTGCTTACACAGTCATTTTATCCAATTATTTTTACATGAAATTGTATTTTTTTTTCTTCTCAATTTCCAAAAGAAACACTATAATAATTTGTTTTAATAAGTTTGCATTCAAATCTTTTGGTTTTATTAAAATGTAATTGTTTCATTTAAAAATTCATTTGGAGTTTTAAATCAATTGAGAGAAAGATAGTTGCTAGAGTTACTAGGAAAATGGAAAAAATACGACTGGAGGAGAATTTTGAGGGATTGGTCGATTTGAAGAACTCCCAAAAATATTCGAAATATTAGCTGAATTAGATTTCTTAATTGATGTTCCTCGTTTCTCGTAACTTTTGCTAAGCCCATCTGGATATTTGAGTGCCAAAAACGAGAATCTGTCAGTTGCAATTAATTTGAGAAACGCAGATCTTTCTTCATCATTTAGCAAAGTCGTGGTTTTGATAACCCATGGTTGAACAGTCAAAAATCGTATTGCCT
Organism: Culicoides sonorensis; assembly: GCA_900002565.1. Classification (NCBI taxonomy): domain Eukaryota; kingdom Metazoa; phylum Arthropoda; class Insecta; order Diptera; family Ceratopogonidae; genus Culicoides; species Culicoides sonorensis. The sequence goes on from LN483413.1 coordinate 474,398, forward strand.
TCAATGCTGGACGAATTTTCTCTTCAATCTCTGGATCACTTTGATGTTTCCTTACATAACACTGCAATACATCAATTAAGCATGTTTCTGATTCAATGTTCAGGTCATCAAAATCGAAGATTTTGTTGATTGTTTCTGGTTGAATTGTAAAAATTTCTGGATTTTCTAACACTGCCATTGTATTTTCTTGAATAAATTTCACACAGGCTTGCTGAATATCGGATGAAGAAAATAAAAGTGCATTTTCGAAATATTTTAAGCAGTTTTCCGAATTGATACCAATTTTACAGACGTGTTTTTCTATCAAGTTATTGACATCTTTACATTGATATTTGTGAGCAGCGTACATCAAATCAAATACATTTTCAGTCGTTATTTCAATTTTTAATCCATAAATTGCACTAAAAAATATCGAAAGAAAAATTTTATACAGACCGCAAATGTAGTTCACAAACTCACCTGAGCAATAAATGGAAAATCGGTCCTCTTACATCGGAAACTTCTACAATTCCATTATTTTTCTCAATATTTTGAGAAAATGATCCAAAAAACATGACTTCAAAAACATCCGAAGCAGCAGCTAGAACCAATTTATGAGCACGAATATTACTGGTTAAGGTTTGATCTGGACATTGAAAAGTAACATCCGTGAAGGTTCCATTCAAAAAATAACCCGCCCATTTTCCGTTTTGAAAATCTTTCTTGCAAATTTCACCCATAATTTCTTTAAATCAACGTTTTACAAATAAATAAAATTTCAATTCTTCATAGAAAAAAAACGTGTTTTTCAGTGAAAATAACGGTTAATTTTTATCTCATCTGTCAAGTGTCATTTTTGGAACTCAATTCAATTTTTGAGTGACAGCAGCTGTGTGTTACCTTGAAGTGAAGTGTTTAGTTGTGAAAAATTTTATTTCTCCTTTAAAACGTGATTTTTTTGTTTATTTTCCATCATTTTTCCACATAAATTTAATCTGCATCACATTTCAAGATGAGTGACGATGAAGATAACATGGAATTGGATTGGAGTCAATTGCAAACAATTAAAGCGTTTGATAAAGGTAATGTTTTGATGGCATGAAATTTTATGTTGTGGTTTTATCTAGAATATTCTGCATCATAAATCTGATTTTATTTTTAAATTCAATTTCACAGGGAATGGAGAAAAGAATCCAGCTACAAGACGCAATGCACCAACCACAAATGAAAGGCGATTCATGTTCAATAACACCCAAATTTATGATATTGTGAATGCGAAAGCGACGACTCCTGTTTCGCTTTTAGTTGAATCTCTTGTCCAACAATTGTGTGCCATGCTGGAACCTGATCCACAAAAATCGCAAAGTCTCTATAACACAATTTGCGAACACCTGCATCAATTGAAGCTGATTGATGAGACATATGCGATGGGTGAATTTGAAATGATGCGTAGTCAGTATCAGAGAGCATTGTATCAACTTGTGTCGATCGCTAAAGGTGAAGGATTGCCCGTTGAATTGGAATCTGTGTGGCCATTAGCTCAACCCATTGGCTTGGAATGGTCCAGATATCATCGGGAATTTGACGAAATTGGATATTTGGCTGGAGGTGGATTCGGAAAAGTCTTTAAAGCAAGACATAAGTTAGATGGAATAATTTATGCTGTGAAAAAAATCACATTGAAATCAACATCAATCAATAACGTCCTTTTACATTTAGCTGAAGTAAAGACATTGGCAAGTCTAAATCATGCAAATATCGTACCATACAAAGCAGCGTGGCTGGAACCGTTATTGGCACCACATCAACAGGCAATAAAAGGAAAGGAAAATGATTCCGATACAAGTAGCAGTAGTGATGACGATGAAACAACAAATACCGACAAATATGTGACACAGCGGTACATTGATCGCACTGATAGCAGTTCTGATTTCATTCAATTCGGAGACGGATCCGAGGATAAAACCAACAACACATGTACTGAATCTGAAATATTCGATGAAATTGAAATGAGTAGTCAAATGATTTGTAAATACCGTGATCGTAAAATTAGCATTGAAACAAGTCAGCCCCATGTAAAACTGAAATGGGCCACACTTTTCATACAAATGACAATGTGTCAACTTACGCTTAGGGAATTTTTGGAACAACGCAATAAATCGAGTGATTATGAAGCGTTTTATGCTAAATTTATTGCAGATCAAATGCCTCTTCATCAAACGAGGAGTAGTTTTGCCTTTTCATCGAGTACCACTGCGTTCAATGGCACACGTGAATCATTTAGCAGTGAAGATTCAAGTGTTTTTTCACAATCATATACCGAAGTGTATCATAGTCGATCATTTTCTGAATCAAGTACAGATGATACACTTGATCGCACGTGGTTCACAGAAGGCATTACACATTTAGATGTAGTTACAGATATTTTTACACAGTTACTTAACGGATTGAGTTACATTCATTCACGCAAAATTGTGCATCATGATATTAAACCAAGCAATATTTTTGTGAGTGTTGAAGCAAATGGGAAGATTAACGTCCAACTAGGTGACTTTGGATTAGCATGTCCATTACAAGAGGAACATACAGGAGCCGGGTTTGGAACACCCCTGTACGCAGCTCCTGAACAACTTGCAGGGGAATGTAATTTCAAGGTAAATTCAATGAAATTACACCAAAAATTTGTATTTATTTTCAATTTATCTTTCCAGAGCGACATTTATTCACTAGGAATCATATTACTCGAACTTTTAGTCCCATTCTCCACAGACATGGAACGCGCCAACACAATTAAACAAGTCCGTAGTGGAAAATTACCTGAAAATATTAACGTTAATTTTCGCAGTCTCCTCAAACGCCTTATCCACCATTCGCCAAGTCGTCGACCCGACACATCGCAACTCATTGAAATCATGAATAAGATAAGCAGTAACAAGGATCATGTCATACACGAGCTGCAGAGACGCTTGAGTGAGCGAGATGTTGAAATTAAGAATCTGAGGGCGGAAATGGAGGGTCAAAAGAGAGATCGAAAGAGGGATTTGCATGGAAAAGACTTGGAAATTGAAAAATTAAAGGCGAAAATTCTGGAAATGGAACAAAAAGAACAGGTTCGACTTGAAACGGAAAGTAAAGACGAGGAAATACGACAACTTAAAAAATTATTGGATAACGTTGCGGAAATTAAATTTTAATTTATTTCATTGTAAAATGTCAAATTATGTAAGATAAATTATTTTTGATCCTGATGAGAAATAAAAAAACAAAAAATATGTGATTTAAAATTAAATTTTTCTGTTAAATTTAAATTTAAATGGAGACGCCTGGTTTTTTTCTCAAACAAAAAATATTTCATTTCATCATGTCCTTCTAAAAAACGGTTTTCCAGGCAATCGCTTAACTTTTTTCACTACATTTGATTGATTTTCCAATTTTGCATATAACGATCCAATTTCCTCATGCAATCTTTGCATTTCTTCAGTCATCCGCAAGAACTGTTCATGATTTTCCCTTCGACATTCTTGCAAGTCACTTTCATTAAAACATGGAATATTCAAAACGTTATCATCCATATCCACCTCATGACTGATGAGTCTCCAATTGCGTTGATTGAGTTCATTGATTAAATTCAAGAGATATTTACAACTAAAACTATTTCGTGTCACATCGATGACGTCCAATGCTTGCAATGCAGTGTCATATGTTGGAAGTCGTATAAAACTGACATCATTATCCCCGATCATGAGTGTGTGCAGTGAATTCATATGCTCCAAAGCATTTAAATTGAGATGCTTCAATAAATTATCGGAGATATCCAATTCAATGAGCTCCGTTAACGAGAAAAATGTTCTTTTATTGATGTGGGTGAGTAAATTTCCAGCAAAATACAGTCTTTTCAAAGTCAAAAGTTGTCTGATAGATGAAACGTCCTTGAATAGATTGTAAGATAAGTTTAATTCTTGTACCGTGATATTCGGGGCGAGAATTAGGCCGCTTAGTTTGTTGTGTGATGCATCAATTTTGCGGATTGAAGATAAAATTTCAAGTTCCCACAGGTAATTCCAACTCAGATCAACGGAAAATATCTGTGGATTCGTAAAATTTAAGATTATATCAAAAATTGAGTTGTTTCGCAGTGAGAGTGTGCTCAAGTGCTTCATATCAAGGAATGTTTCTGATGACACTTCTTTAATAAAATTTCCTTGCATATCAAGATTAATTAGCGCTTTGACACCATAAAAGTCCATTGAATACACTGACGTTAAAAAATTAAACGACAAATTCAAGTACTCTAAGCCATACAAATGATAAAATGCACTTGGAATACTCTTGAAATGATTGTGAGCCAAATCCAGATATTTCAAGGCCTTTGTATAACTAAATGTGTGTGGTTTTATTGTTTGAATTTCATTGAATGCAAAATCAATGCGAGTCAAATTCTTATTTTGCATGAAAACTTTTTCACCAATATTCCGTATGTGATTGTGACTCACATGTAATTCTCTTAGTTTTGTTCCACCTTCAATGTCACACACACTTCCAAGTGAGCAATTTCTCATAATCAAAACCTCTGTATTCTTAAACTCATCAAACAGTCCTGGTGGAATTCTGCTGATACGTGATTCGATGAATTCCAAGATTTCAAATGAATCCAAATCAATTGGAAGTCCTTTGAAATGTCGTTGAATATTGAAAAAAACACTCGTATTTCCACGTACATGTGAAAAAATGCAAGCCGTTGACGAATCGTGTCGTGTTTCGTAATTGATCAGGAATGCACACTCCAAATTCGTGATGAAAGTTCGTTTTTTACAGGCCACGTGGTTTAAATTACAAAAAACCGTTACAATTACAATGAAAATAAGAAGGTATTTCATCGTTGAAAGGAAATTTTGACGCCAAATTGTCTGTGAAATTGAAAACAAGTGGTTTAAAGCACGATCAAAATATTACTGATCAATGTGTAATACAAAAATATTGAATTAATATCCCAAAAATAAAATTGATGACGAATTTAATGTTTTAATTTATTTAGAATTGTGTGTGTGATTTATATGTAGCACGAGACTTTGTTGTATAAACATTTTTTTTTTAATTTTAATTTTTTGGCGTATATTCAAATCGTTTAATGAATGAAAATTAAATGAAGATACATGAAATTTATGATTGAATCGACATTGATCTTCTATTTTATGGGTATTTTCTGTCGATTTAAAGGAAAATGCGATATTCGAGGCACTTCTGGTGTCCGTCTGCCTAATTTTGAGGGTGTTCATTTTAAGTGTATGCCAAAAATTGAAAAGTTTCTATGAAAATGCGTTTGTGTATATCATTCAAGGTCATATTTTAATATTATTTTCATTTAATTAACACAAAATCAGTATGAGATAACTCTAAAATATCATTTACGCCCTTTTGAACGGGTTAATCCCGATTTTTCAAGTCAATTTTGATGGTGGTTTTTCTGAGATAGAGTTTGCCGTGTCCAAAATTCAATCCATGAGATAAATATTAAGAAATAATTCTGATTGATATGCTTTTTATTTAATTCTACAAATTTTATTTTCACACAACTGTGATGATTATTTGTGTGTAGTTTTTTAATTAAAATAAACATTTATTTTTTACATTATTTGTTTTTTTTTTAATTTAAATTCGGAAATTTATTTCTGGCCTTTGTCATATTTTTCTCTCAACACTCCAAATTCGATCTCAGCAATTCGATTAACGGATTCTATGACTTTAAAATTAAAAGATTTAAAATCAAACAGTTTTTTTTAACATTTAAGGGCACTGATTTTGGAAATGACTCAAACCTTTTTTTGTCTACTTAAAAAAATGCATCTTTAATTCAAATTTTGTCATGAAATTGACAGACACGAGCATCGATTCCAGAATGTTGAAGAGAATTTCAGTACAATTACTTTGAAAAAATACTTAAATTAAGTTAAAATATATTCAATGTTAAAATTAAATGTGAAAAAATATCTATTTATTTTTAAGTGCTAAACTCCTTTGAGTCACTCGACCACAAAACAGTCCAAAAATAAATACAATGCCCACAAATGAAAGCAGCACAATCATAAAATAGTGCTTGGACGGTGATGTGACAACTTGTGAATATAAATCAATCAGACTTTCGGCTTGGGGAATCACCTGCAAATAAAAATTAACGAATTACAATTCAAATTGTTTGAATAAACTTTCATTTTACTCACAATTGCAGCATTTCTGAACATTTCCATTCGTTCTTTTAACTTTTCACGACAATCTTCGTCTAATTTCTCAGCATTTTTATCGTAAATCACCTCAAGACATTTTAACACTAATTGAAATTGAAAATAATTAATTTAATTTCAATATAAAATTAAATAAAAAAATTGACTTACTGCGACCATTGCCGCTCTGAACCTCCGAACAATATTTAAGGAGGTCCACCGTGCAAGCTCTTTGTAATATTGGATCAACATGGATATCAGCTTTTGCCTCTTGTATCAATGTTGCAACCTCGATTTTGCACTCTTTGGTGATGATTTTTCCTTGTAAGAACATATTTTTCAAGCACTCTTCAATTTCTCCATTATCCTCAATTTTCTCGTCCTTTGGAATGCAAATTTGCTCAATCTCATTTTTGCACACCGTTTGAAGCAGTGGATTTAATTTGTAATTCAAAGCTTGTTCGTGTAGAACTTCAGTCATTTGTTTTTCACATTCTACATTCAATTTCCCTTCCCTGAACTTATTTTTAAGACAATCAACCACTTTTCCATTCAATTCTTCGTCCTTCTTCGATTTTGCTATAATTATGGAACAAAAGTTGGCGATATTCGATTTGCATGCCTTGTGAAGTGCTGGATTGAATCTGAAATCCATGTTTTGTTCGATCATTCGATTAACGACCACAATGTGACAATCATTATCGAAATTTGGTTCATCTCGATGGTGTTTCAGACATTCCAGGACTTTGCTTGGATCGGAATCGTGACAAAATTGGTTCAGCATTTGTTTGCATGTGGTCATTAAGGTGTAATCTGTTGAACTGTCTTGTAGCTCTGATTTTTTGATTGGAAAGAGGACGTGACGACATCCTGGACTGAGTTTTTGATGGTGTGTTTGAAGACATTCGAGCACTTGTCCAGCACCTGGCACCACATTTTGACACAATTCTTGCATTTCCTTGAAACAAAACGTTTTGATTTTTGGATCGAAATTGATGTTTTCACGTTGTTGGTAGAGCTGGGCACGGACCTGTTGTCGACATTCCTTGGGAATTGTGTGACGACTACCGGAAATTGTGTCATTGCGCATCACTTCACTGGAAAAAAATGAGGATTTTCATTAAATTTATATTCAAAATGTCATTTAATTGAAATTTACCTTAAACACGAGACGACATCATACTTTGTCATGCTATTCGGACAATATCTGTTGACATGTGGTCGACACGCTTCTTTGAACTTGTATGTAAAATGATAATTTTTGAGTGAAATTATTTGGAAATGTTCAATAGCAGCTCTACATTTCAAGTCACTCCTCAAATCGGGATCATTTTTATGTGAAATTAAACATTCCATCATTTCTCCCTCGTCCTTTCCCGTACTCAAAATATGTTCACAATGTTTTTCCATTGCAACTTTACAAACTGACATAACGATGGGATTCAATTCAATGTGACCTGCTTCATCTTCAGTGTAACGATCAACTGCATCCTTGCACCGATCATTGAGACGATCTAAATTATCTTGAAGGCATTGCATTTCCTCGCCTTTGTGCGTTTTATCGAAGCAAAATGTAGCGAGATCGGTCAAACATTCATCTTCAACTTCGGGGATGAGATCAACAGATAATGCACGTTGTCGCATTACACGTTTCACTTCTTGGAAGCAAATCGGTTTCAATTGCATTGCCGTGTTTGCTTGATATGCATAACGATGAAGACAGGGCAGAATGAGAGGGCCTCGTTCTGGATCCATGTCTTGCGCATCATTATCCCAAGATTTCTTTGCTTTACAGAATTTAACTGCATCATCTTTGCATGCCCGATACAACTGTGGATCAAGTTTAAAGTCTCTTGCAACAAAATATTGAATTTGAAGTAAGGCCGTTTCACATCCCTCTGTCATGTAATTCGTTCCAAGTTTTTCCATTAAACACGACATCACACGAGCATCACCTCCTTCGGTATCTCGACATGCAACATCGACCACTGCTTTACAGGACATTCTCAAAATAGGATCAACACGCCAATCTTCCCCAACATCCGCAACTTTTACAAGGAATTCAATTGCACGTTGGCATTTCGGCGTTACCCGAATATCTTGCTTTTTCTTGGGTCGTGCATGTTCCATCAAGCAGTGAATTGTCTTGGCACCTGTCAAATCCTTACAAAATGTTTCAATGTCAGGTGCACATCCGTCAAGTAATTCGGGTGTCAAATGATAGTCAACCATTAAAAGTTTACGATGATCACGCATTTCCGCAAGACATTCGGGTGTCAATTTTGTACTGTTTTTGTACGCACTCTCCAGACAAAGCAAAATTTGAGCGAGACGAACATTTTTATCTTCCGAAACTCCACGACGACAGTGATTGATTCGAATATCATCTTTACATGACCGCGCTAACCCTCTACTGACCTTGTAATCTTGGGCCATCAATTTATCACGACGGGTCAATTCTTGTTGGCAATGCGCTGACATTTTATCATCGTTACGATGTGTTGAAAGACATTTATAGACGTCACCATTTCCTGTAATATAAAAATTATGATTATAATTCAATGAAATTTGTAACAATGGAAATTCACCTGGTTTAACTTCAGGACAAAATGTGGTGGCATCCTGTAAACAAGCCTTGTACAATTTCCAGTCTAATTTGAAATTTTCCGCTTGCATTTCCGATAACCTCAATATACTTTGTTTACAATCCGGACTCAAACCCTGATTATTCTTATCGGATTGAAGGTGATTTTGCAAACACGCGATTGTCTCTCCTTGTGACCATTGATTGCCGTCTCCACCAACTCTGCCACATTTTGTTCGTTCAACATCTTCTTTGCAGCTCTGTGCAAATGGTGCAATCAATTTAAAATCGGAAAACGCCACCAATTCCAAGCGTTGTACAAGGGCTTTACAATCTGGACCGTGAATTTCCTCTTTTTTCGTCAATAAACATCCCAATAAATGTCCTGAATCATCCTTTGGCGTACATTGCACTAACTTATCCATGTCTTTAGTACAACTTTTCTGTAGCAATTTAAAGACATTTTTATCCATAACCAACTCATGAATATGACTCCAAATAATTGTCTGACACTCATTACTAAGTTGATCCTTTTGATCCCCTTTCAAGCTCTGAACACATTCCAGTGTAAAGAAATCATCAACCGCAAGCAGTGTATTTGAACAAAATTGCCTCAATTGACTACACACCGGCTCATCAATCAGTCTCTTTGGACTAATTATTGATGGAATTGCAGCTTGGACCACGTCGGCATTTGATAAGTTTATTAAATAAACAGTTATTGATATAATTACACTTTTGTACATGTTTCCTTATATTTATATGGCGAAAGACCGATTTTTGGTATTAATTTATCGAAATTTTATGCATTAAAGTTGCATTTTTTTGGGTAAAATGAATTAAAACAATTTGAATTTAAATTTTTAAGAATTTCATCATAATATAAACAAATACCACTCATCTAATAAAATTGAGTTGTGCAACTGCTTTACCGATCACATGGTGATAAGAATTTGAATGAAGTGACCGTTAATGGGCGTTTCATGCGAGTAATGTGAAAGTTATGTCACGAGGCATTATTTTAAAAGTAAATTATGAATAAAAATTGACTTGTATGACACTAAATTTATATTTTTCATTGAATTTGGTTAAAATCGTTCTTTTGAAATTTTGTTCAATGATTGTTTAATTGAAGAAAAAAAGTTAAATATGAAAGGAAGTTTTAATTGAGTAAATTTGAGTGGTTCCAATGGAAAAATGTATATGTTATGCTATTGAATGGAAGGAAAACTTCAAAGCTGTCAAAAAATTAAAATAATTTTTTAGATTTTGCATAAAGAAGTAGAAAAGCAGGCTTAATTTTGGCAAATCCATGGCAGGCAGCATGAAACAAGGTAAATGTTGTTGTTAAAATACGTGCAATTAAAGTATTTACTCGATTTACATTGATTTTTGTTTAGAAGAACCTTCATTTGTGGTAGCCAAATACGATTATGCAGCTCAGAGTTCACAAGAATTAGATCTCAAGAAAAATGAAAGATATCTTTTGTTAGATGACTCGAAATCATGGTGGCGCGTCCAACAATTGACTCCAAATGGTGTTGCTGGCTTTGTGCCCAGTAATTATGTGAAACGTGAAAAAAAGACAAACTCACTCTTTGACAGCTTTAAGAAAAAAGTAAAAAAAGGAAATGGAACTCGTACATTGCCAAATAGTTCACCATCCAGACAAGTCGATAGTCCAACGATGGGTAGGAAATTGCCACTAGATCCATCGGAAGCTATTGGTACAGCGATTGTTAAATATAATTATCAGGCACAACAGCCGGACGAATTGCCCCTAACTAAAGGAACACAAATATTAATCTTAGAAAAATCAAATGATGGATGGTGGCGTGGTCAGAGTGGAAGTCAAGTTGGATGGTTCCCTAGCAATTATACAACTGAGGAGAATGACAACGATGAAAATGTTCACACCTATGCAATGGCTGAAAATGTCTTGGACATTGTTGTTGCTCTCTATTCATTCACATCGAACAATGACACGGAACTCTCATTCGAGAAAGGTGACAGATTGGAGGTTCTAGACAGACCAATCACTGATCCAGAATGGTATAAAGCCAGAAATCAAGCCGGACAAATTGGTCTTGTGCCACGAAATTACGTTCAAGAATTATCTGAATATTTAGCTCAATCATGCCCAGCCACTGAAAATTCCTTGCATCGTCGTAATGATCCAATGTCATCCCAAATGAGCTTACATCAACCAACAAATGGACAAAAAACAATGGAAAGACCCGTATTATCCGGTAAAAGTTGGTATTATGGCGCAATAACCCGAAACCAATGTGATACTGTCTTAAATCAGCATGGACATGATGGAGATTATCTGATCAGAGATAGTGAAACAAATGTAAGTAAATTCAAATCTTAATTTAATTCAAAACATTAATCCTCATTCTATTGTTTGACAGTCGGGTGATTTTTCCGTGTCCCTCAAAGCTCCAGGAAGGAATAAGCATTTCAGAGTTCATGTCGAAAATGGCATGTACTGTATTGGTCAACGTAAGTTTCATACTTTAGATCAACTGGTTGATCACTACCAAAGAGCACCAATTTACACCAATAAGCAAGGGGAAAAATTGTATTTGGTGCGGCCATTACCTAAAGCCAATGGTACATAAGCTAAAAAAACATTCAAAAAAAATAATGGTATGAAATTTAACCCAAAATATGCTTTCATGGTAACATTTTTGTTTGTTGTAAAATTCAATGAATTGAGAGCAAGCACAAAGTTCATTCTCTAATTTATGATAAAAAAAACCTTTTCTAGTGTGTAAGTCTTACGTAAAATGAATAAAAATACTTAGGTTTCTATTCTCAATTAAAAAGAACATAAAATAATCATAAAAATTTGAAGATATTCGTTTATGATTAAAATAAAAAGGAAAATTCGACTTAAAAAAATTGAAACATGATTTTCAAAAAAAAAATTTAATAATGATATTAATTACAGGAAAAATTATTAAATCCAAGAAAAAGCTGAAATGTCTTCTTCCCCTACTTAAAATACAATAAATTTTGTATCGAATTCCAGTATAAAATTAAAGTAAACATTAAAACCCATTAAAAATAATAAATAAAATCAATAAATAAAATCCTAGAAAAAATTAAGTAAATTTTACTCATCAAAATATTGAATCATATAAATAAAAATAATAATTAACGTTTATTAAATTGTAAAGGAATAACACAGATTGAAAATATTTTACCCACATAAATAATAATCAATATAGAAGAAAAAGTTTAAATTTAGATAAAAAATTAAATTTAAAAATCTTAAATGTGCACGGAATATGTAAAGGTCGATTTCTAAATAAAATACTAAAAAAAAAACATAAATCAGCTCAAAAATACAAGCAAGGCAACTAATTTTATAATTTTTCTTAAATATAATTACCAGGATGCAACTTAAATAAACTTTAATTTTAATTTAACACTATTTTAGGCCATTTTCATGATACTATAGACAAAAAAAATATAGCATTTTTTTAATCGCAGTATGTAATCCATATGATAAAATAAGAATATTAATAATTTAAGTTTATATTAATAATAAAATCTAGTCTTTTTAAAACGGATAAAAATAAGGAACAAAATAAGGACAAAAAAAATAGGTTTAATTTTTTTAATTTTAAAAAAAAGTTTTTATACAAATAAAATGTGTGTTATTTATATTCAAACTAAAATTATCTCATAAATCAGATCTGAATCCTGATTTTTCACTCAAAATAGTAATTTAACCACAACAATGATAAAAAAAAGATAGATTTAAATGTCAAGAGGCATTTTTATCAGAAATGTGTAGTTTTTACTTAGTTTCAATGAAAAAATGGGAAAGAATCAAATGAAGATGCAGAAATGCAGTAAACTAAAATATTATGGCATAATAAATAAAATACATGAATAAAAAATAAATTTATACGATTATAAAAGGAACTTTTTTTTTTAAATTAAAATCTCGTTTAAAGGCCAGTTACAGTCACTTTGGACAATGCCCAATTTCAAAAAATGTGTTTTCTTTGGCTCTCGTTGATAAAATTTTTTTTATTTTTAAATTCACTCATTTTATTTTAATGTATTTTAAAGCAGTCATCAACACTCTCCTTAAACAGATCTCCAGTCCAAGCAATAGAAATACAATAATGTTGAAAGAGTTGGACCAGTAATTCACCTTCATCCAACATTTCAATTTTTTCGATTCGTTGTCGTTCATCTGCAGGTATACTGTTATACACTTTGACCATATCCCAGGCACGGGCTCCAGTCCAATTTGAATTGAGAAACCTTTAAAAAAATTTAACTTTAAAATTTTGGTTTTCTTTGCTCATTACTTGCATTACCTCGCAATTTGTGTATCCAGTGTTTTACATGATTCTACTCCAGCTAAACTACATTTTCGACTACGTAAATTTTGTAGCATGACTTCACCAAATCGATCATTCATATTGACTTGCTCGTAATTAATGAATATGGCAGACTTGAAATTGGATGCAATCCAAGAAAGTAAATTGGAAGAATTTTGTGGTTCAATGTAGACAAGGACACATTCTGCAAGGAAAATTGTTGGCACATTGAAGTCAATTTCAGATTGTTGGAGTTTGCTTGCTAAATCATCGATGTTTCTTAAATCCACTCCTACAATATGATAATTGGCTGAATGAAGGTCTGTCGAGGATAAACGAACTTCACCATCTTCACTGTGTATCTTTTCAAGTAACTTTTTGTTCCTTTTAATTTGATAGCATTTACGTGACGTGACCGAAGGAAAATCAATTTCAACGAAATTTTGGATTAAATGTCCAGCATCACGTAACCGAAAGAAGAGCGTGTCGAAACCGCATCCCAAGTTCACAATTTGACAACGATCTCCAGCTTTCTATTGATTTGAATGTTAATTTATTAGTTAAGCTCATAGGATTTAAGGTCAAGGTGATTTACCTTGATAAATTTTTCAATGCACATTTCAACACCTTTCACTCGCGCATAATATCCTCTGTTGATTTCAGGTGCCTTTCGATCTGGATTTTTCACGAAATAGCTTATATACTCATCTTTGTAATAGCCTCGATTAACTGCAAATTTCTTGCATTCAGATGCATCATCATTTGTGTGCATGACACCCTCGTCTTGTCCCATAAATGAACTGTGTTCCATGGTCAACTGTTTGATTTGCTTCTTTTCTAGTGTTTTATGCAATAACTTAAATATTTGTGATTTTTTGACAGTTCTTTGGGTTTTTCTTCCATTTCATAAGCAAAACATATACATTTTTCCATTGGAACCACTCAATGCAACTCAAAATTACTCATTTATAATTTTCATATACAGAGTGTTTTTAAAACCCAATTTTGCTCTTTATTACACTTTTATGCAATTTGTTGCTCGTGATTTTTACTCCTTTATACTCTTTATAACATTTTCTTACATCTAAGGTCACTTTTGAACACTTTCCTGCTGTTTTATTCAGTTTAATGCACTTTCATACTCTTTTATGCACTTTTATGCTCTTAACTGCACTTTAATGCACTTTTATGATCTTTTAAGGTAAGTTAATAATACATCATAAAAGAGAAGAGCTCATAAAAATAAATTGAAACTTCTTAGTTTTGAAATTGAACTCAGGGTTCGGACTTCAGAGCCTTAAAATGACCAAAAAAAACCGTTAAAATAAATTTTAAGTGAAAATCATAAAATTTACAGGTTTGAAATTGATAAGTGACTAGCAAATACATAAGACATCGCCTTCGGGCTTTTAAAGATATAAAATTCATCAAGACAAAAAACCGGTCTCATAAGCGCATTTTTACTTTGAAATGAACACATGAAATTAAATCAAATTAAATAAAAATTCTACAGTTCATTGCTAACATTAAAATAAATATCATTTGAATTTGAGGTAGATCACCTTTAAAAATTCTTCTTCAGCACAGTCTGGTAAATAAATTAAGTTAAAATATTAATTGAACGTCTGTAATTTTCCTCTTTCAGTGCAATGTAACACTCAAAGGATGTCCAAACATACAAAAGCGTTGTAATATAAATTAAGAACTTTAACCATGTGCAATATGTTCATTTGTTTAATTTATTTTTTTTGTCTTCTCTTACTTACATCTAATATTTATTTTTATTTGATATTTTTTTGGTATATTTCACACATTTTTAAAGTCGAATTAAATTAAGACCAAACAAAAAAAAGTAATTGTAATAAAAGGTCATGAGTGCAATTTTATTTTTATCCAATTGATGTACATTTCTCATGAAATATTATCAAATATGTGTTACGTAAAATAAATTAAGAACAATTTCATTCATTTAAATTCTCCATAAAGTCCAGACAGGACATTACATGGTTAAAATTACATGAGACAGCAAAGGATGTTGAACTTCATTTGAAATGACACGGAAAAGACTGTCTTGTAATTTTTTGGTGACGAGACAGGAAGAGAATTAAATTTAGTTCAATTAAAATTACAATTCATTGATAAAATTTAAGCTCTTAATATTACAATTGAAATTGTAATTGTATTTTTTTTTTATGGATTTGACGTGTAATTGAGTTTATCCTGAAATTGTAATTGCATTAAGATGAATCCAATATGGAAGAGGATGTTTTATTATTATTAGGAAACATTTGTCAAAGAAAGTGGATAACGTTGACATATCTTCCTTTTTTTCCTTTTAAAGTGCTATGAAAACCGTTAGAGGTCTTTGAGGATATCCGAATACAAATCGCAATTAACAGATGTTACATTGCGTCCATCGTTAAATATTTTTTTTATATTTTTACATGAAATGATCATAAGTGAGGGAGGGAGTTTTCTGGTCTGTTGCACTTTTTGATGCTCTTTGATTCAAAATAATAGTACTTTAAATAAGGGCAAATTACTTTGATATACAAAATGGCAGAATCACATACCGTGGTCAAATCGTGAACGGAGTGTGCTTGGCATGCACCTGGATTTTTATGGACAATAAACACAATGAGAGACATGATTTTTTTTTAAATGCATTGAAGTGGCTTCTCTCCCTCATTTTTTTGAAATTTTTTCTATATACGAATTGGAATCAATTAAAAAATCGTTTTCTATTGAATTCAAATTTCAAAGGGGATTTTAAAGGTACTATGAAAATAAAATGGCTACAATTTTTATTAGGAATTAGATGAAATCAATTCAAGTTCAAGTCTGAATTACATATTTTTTTCAAAAAAAATAAAATTAAACTCATGCAAGAAAAAGTGAAAATCACATCAGATGTTCACATTTAATTTCAAATTTGTGAGTGTCCAGACACCAAATTACGAATCACGCACTTAAAGTTAAATCTTGACTCTTTTTTTTTGTATTCATTTTAACAAGATTTTAAATGAATCACGCAATCAGAGGCTCAATCTTTGTATTTTTTGTTTATTTACAACTTGTGCCGAAAAATGCACATATTGCGTCAATAATTTAAGGAATTGTAAAATCTTTTTTTTTTATTTTTATCTTGCTTGTTATTACATTACACATTATTATAACAGACTTTAGTTTATTCAATCGATTGCATCAGTTGTGTAATTGAGAGAATTTTTTTTAAATTGAAACTATTTTTGAATAAAAAATTTTAATACAAAATAAAATTAAAAGATTTCTTTTGAATTTACACTTGTATCCAAAATAAAAATAGTAATTGAAAATCGTTGAGACACGATTTCGCCTCAATCGTTTCACGAAAAGCTTTATTCTTATTGATTCCATCTGTAGTTTCATTTTAATACTGTTTTTGGAGATTCTCTAAAATTTAATTTAAAATGAAATAAGAAAAAAATTGCTACACGTTCATATAACTTAATAAATAATATGATGGCACGTGGATGGTGGATACATTTAATATCTTGAAGTTAAATATGAAAGGTGTATATTTATCTGTTGTATAGTAAGAGGAAAAAGAAGCAGGGCACGCGCTCAGTCGTTTGGGAGACAGGTGTATTAATTTTTCTTATTTCTTGTCTTTTTTTTATTTCTTTTCGATTTTTTTGTTGTTGTTGCTGTTGTTGGTTCTCTACGAATTGAATATTATATTTTTTGTTTAATATATCATAATAAGTTGAATTTGACGTGTTAAAGATGTGTGTGTATGTGTGAAGGATGTTTTTTATCCTTAACTTCAGTGCTCTGAGATTGATTATGGAAGATTTTGGATGCCTTGTATTGCGAGTTCGGAAAAAATGGCATTCTGGACTGCTGAAGGTTTCCAGTTCGATGCTTTCTTCGGCCACGAAATTTTACGAATTCAAATGTCCCTTTTCCCTGCTACTCAATTTGAGGCTAAGTTTTTCGGCTTCAATTTCTAAATAAACGAATTTCTCAAATCTATTTTAATTTTTAACATTTCAATAAATTCACAGGTCCGCAAAAAAAATTTGATAAATAGCTTAGTTGTGTTCGATGAGTCACATTTTGAATATTGTTAATGCTCGTTCTTACCCTCTTGGATTTTTTTGTTTTAAATTTTGAATTGTAATTTCCGTTAAATAAAGTCTCTTGTTGAAACCTAAAAAAAAATAAAGAAAATTTAATTTAACCATAAAATTTATTACTCAGTTGTCATTTTATATTTATCATTCAAAAATAAAATAATTATTTCTATTTTTCTCATGAAAACAAAATAAATAAAATAACAATTTCGCAAAACAACATTTGGTAAATTCGTTAAAAGTGTATCATCATTTTGTCTAAAGTCACCCTTCTGTAAAACTAGACTGACATTTATAATAACATTTTATATAGTTTATAGTTTCATTAACTTTGTTATTTTTTTCCTTGTTATATTCAAAGTTCAATCTTGAAAAACAAAAAATCCACAAAAGTGATATTCAAAATAACTTTACATAAAATTTTGGTAACTTCATAAAACAGCACGTTCATTGACTCACAAACATTTTGTTACAAACAAATATATTAAAAAAGGTGAAATAAAGGGGGAGGGTCTTTGTATGTTTGATTTGAAATTCAAATATGAAGATTTATAATGCCTGACAGTTCATTATTATTTTTTTTTCGTTATTTAACGTTAGTTTAAATCAACAATTCCAATTAGCATTTTATCGTTGATTCCATAACAGTTGTTTGAAATATTTACGTTAAATGACAAAACATTAACAAAAAAAATCAACATGTTTCACGTTGAACCACTTTAAAATCATCACAGAGATCTCTTAGAAGTTAATTAATGTTACACAAATATTTTTACGCACTTTTTATTCATGAATCGAATTTAAAATTTTATTTAAAATAATTATTATTTTCATGTTGTGTGTCGTACATTCACATACAGAGTGGTTTGTTGTTGTAATATCTTCAAAAATGATTCTTTTATGCATGATTTTATATAAAAATTTTATATTAAATATGTGCTAAACACCTGCTGCTATTCCTCAAATAATGTAACTTGGATTCCCGTTTTATTATAACCTTTGTTTGTAGGTAGATATTAATTTTAATTTTTTTTTTTTATAATAAATGAATGAAACTGTTAAATGAAGGGCCTTCGAACTAACTGACTTAAAATAAAAATTGTTGTAAAAATTCTTGATTCTATCAAAATGTGAAATCTAAATACAATTTAAGAATATTCCATATGTTAGTTTTTATCTAATTTATATCATTTCATTTCAAAGATTTTATTTGACTTCTGATTTTTATTTTTATTTCGAGCTTTTTACAATTAAATGTCATATAAACTGTTCCTTTAATCTAAAATTATTTTTTCATTGTTTTATTTTACATTTTACAATAAAAATGAGCAAAAAAATTTGGGTTGATTACCTTAATGACAACATAAATCGATGACCGATACCTATCAAATGACTACCATCTTCTCCTCCCTTTTTATTATTAAAAGTAAAAAAAATTCTTGATTTGAGTTGCAATATAAAACAACTGTCCTGTCCCGAAAAAAAGCACACACATAAAGAAATGTCCAGTTATAATGCAGACAGTTAATTGCAAGTCCTTCTGTTTTGTTTTTGCTTTTTTTTGAATTTTATGATTATAAAAATGATTCCCTTTATATATTTTTTTGAAAAAAAAAAAATCATTTGGTTTTAATGGGTGAGTGTTGTAAAACTTTAGATTTTAAATTGAGATTGTAAGTTTTTTTTTTTAATTTGTATTTTGTACGAGTTTCGCTATTACAGGAAGAATATTAATATGAAATTGAGAGGCACTATACGATGGAAGTTCAAATAATAATCTTAAGGATGAAGGCTGGATAAAAATGGTGATGACAGAAAATAAGGTAGGAAGTCCTTTCCTGGGGTTTTCCAATCAGTTTGTTTACATTAAAGCAGCAATTTGGATTCCTAATTGAACATTAAGCCAAAATTTTCGGACAAACATTATTTTTAAATGTCATTAAAGTCCGACTGACCTTGAAAAATTTCATTTCTCTTTTGGAATCTTATAGCTGGCCCGTAAGCTGATGTTAAGAGATATTCATAATAGATAATCTTTTTTTTAGCTGATCGAAGCTCAAAGTCCCTCCAAGTTGCCCATTACACTAGCATGATCGTCTGGATCGTTTCTGAAAAAATATTTTTCGTTTGACTCTTAAGATTGACACTCATTTCAGTCAATCTGCCTTTAAAATATCAAGATTGAAAAAATCCTACCTTTAAAACGTCATACGAAACGTCCTTACACTTAAAATAACGTCAAAAAACCGTTCTGAAGCATAAATGCCATATAAAAGTGCAACAAACTATAAAAAAAAAATTACAAATACCATCAAAGTCCCTCTCATCGTACCGTTTATTCTCAACAATGTCCCATTCCTTCTGTTTTTTTTCTTTAAAAAAAAATTGAATAAGAAAAATAACTTGAAACAATTCCTTGAGATATAAATTTAATATTATTATTATTATATGTATTTAGGACGATGCCATAGCACAAGCCATATTATATTACTTGAGTCGTGTGTCTACCTGTATTTAATTTTTTTTTGTTGTATTTTATTCATAATATTTAATATTATTATTCGTTTTTAGTTCCTCTTTTTCTTTTCCTATATTTATTATGTTTTACTGTGTGTATACGTGTAAAAACAAAAAAAAAAAAAATATAAAATTTATAAAAAAAGTGGCAGAAGGCACGCGTGTGTCCATTCAACGGATCAATGCATAAGTGCATAGAGTGTCTATATGTAATGTAACTTTTTTAAATAGGTGAGGGTGCTTTTAACCTTTTTTTTTTGTTTCAATACAAATATTTTTTAGTATTAGTTGTAAGTTAAATCCAATAGTAGTTCGAATAAAGGTGAGAGGTGATACGATCAAATAAATGTTTTAAATTTTTAATTTTTGTATCATCGTTCTTTAAAATTATATACAAAAGATGTACATAGATTGTGGGTTTGATTGACATAGTAAATTAACTATGAATATGAGGGTGATACGCTCAAGGTTAATCACAATCGGAACATATGACGCTGGATTTTGAAACGATTTTAACGGATTTTTTTTTTTTAATTTAACTTCAATTAAATTTTATATCAAGAATTTTTCTACTTTCACTGTTAATTGAAAAATTACATCATCAATGAAATGAAAAAAAAACACATATTGAATTGAAAATATATTAATATATTGCAATTAAAGCTACACCTCACTTATTGAGTCAGTCAATCAATTTTTGACAAAAGCCTCATTTAATGCATATGAAAATTTACATCTGTTTTAAAAAATACTTATTCACATCTGAAACAAATTTTAATTTTACATCCTTCATATTCCTTTAAAGCAACATCTTATAACAATAATTATAATAATAATGATTTTTGTGTGTGCACAAAAGAATAAGCAACATCATTATTTTACTACCGAAAAAAAATATTGAACAGTTTTTTTTATCTTTGCATCTTTATTAATATTTGTTCAAATATATTTACCACATTTCATTCAATTATTTTTTATATGCTTTCTTGAGTTGGTTGGAGAGAAAAATTAAGAACCTGTCTTTAAAATTATAATTTTCAATATAAAAATGTTTAAACAAAAAGAAAAAATGTATTTATTATGAGGAAGAATATGAACAACAGAAAAAAAGAGGAAGAAAAAGAATAATTCTCCATAAATATGTTTTACATAATAATAATCTTTCTTTTTTTTAATAATAATATTAATAACAATAAAAAGGAGACATACGGACGATTATTATGATGATTAAATTTTGTTTTCTTTTGTTTACTCTTGTTTTTTTGATGACTTTGTTATAATAGTTTATATGAATTTATAAAAGAAATGAGAGAATTTAAGAAAAAATATATGGTTAAAATTCAATTTTCATTTAAAGGTGATTAAAGATAAGAATCAAACGATGATAAGAGGATTTAATGGCAAAATTTATGTATTTTGATAAAAATAACGTTCAAGAAATTTTAAGGTCATTGAAAACAGACCCTTTGCTTCCCTTGCGTGACCATGTTGTCGGCTGAGCACGCCCTTCCAAAATTCTTCACAGAGTTTCCACAAAAACGTGTGAAAAAATCAGCAAGGAAAGCGTTAAAAATTATTTACTTCAAATTCTCTATGAGTGAGCCTATTCAATGTATACATCGTGACCTGAGTGAATTTAAAGGGGACATTCTTCCGAAATATGAATAATTGTGAGACTACTCCCACATCAACATATCTGACTTGGTGCTAGAGTACTCTTATCTCTGTCCAATATGAACTTATGAGAGTCTTTCATATAGCCCATCCTGAGTCGAGACAAGATCACCTGAGACCGTCTTGTCAATTGGCTGAAGTAACTTACTCTACCAAAATTACCCTTAATTCTACACATAGTGATGATGATTAGAGAACGGTATATCCACCTCAGCCACTACTACATAGGGCTTTTTGTGGGCTGTCTTTCGACTTACCCTAAATTATATTCCTTTTTAACTACCGTAAAATGGTCTGAGAATGGCCACCAGTCGTGAGATTGGCCACCCTATTTTAGGCTTAACTACGAGACTTTTTTATTATTTAAAAGCGTGTATGATCAGTTCAAGATATGTCTACATCAAAATGATAAACACTATTTTAAAAATATGGAGCATTCTAATTAAAAATGGGTGGCCAATCTCAGGTTGCGCGGCCAATCTCAGACCATTTCACGGTATACTTATTTCTTTCAAGAAATCTTATATCAAATGAAGTTTCATTCCAAAGAGGGCCGTTGGATTAATTGCCCATTTAAACACCCAAAAAACCTCCTTCTCCTGTTCTCAAGTCCACTACAGAAGCAGAGAATGTGCTGAGCACTTTCTTCTTCTGCTTGACATATTCTACATAAATCTGTTTCACTTAGATTCATTATCTTAAGGTGTTTAAGTACACGTGCGTGTCCTGTAAGGAATTGCCACTAGAACTCTTACTTGACCTGTGGTCATTCCTTAAAGCTCCTTAGTACGAGTAGCTGACCATTTGGGTATGATATCAAGTACGTGTTCGGAAAGACGGTTGCTTTGCGTATCCCAGTACCAGGTTGATTCATCTATGAGCCACTCAAATATTGCAGTTTTGCTGTTTTTAATGAAATTCCTAAGCATGGTTCTATACCGGCATAAGTTGAAGCTGAACCTTCCCTAGCTAGTCTGTCCGCAATTTCATTTCCCTCTATGTTACTGTATCCAGGCACCCAAATGAATTTCACCCTGTTGTCCACATCGTACTAGAACTCAATTTCCAATGACTTAAAGCAACAACGTCCGCTCCTTCCGTCCTTGCAAGTGCATCCACCGTCTCATTTCCATCAATTCCTCCATGGAACGGAACCTGTAAAATAGAGATCGTCATCGTTCATAGTATCTGATCAAATCTGTTTTGATTGAAATTCCATCAGTTAAATATCAATTTAACGACTTTTTCATGTAAACCAACTTTTTCATATAAAATGGCGCGAAAATCAAACAATAAGCACGGCACATAGTTAAACTCATGTTTATATGATATTCCCATACTCACACGTTTCTTTTTAATTTTATTTATTCATGAAATTCAAACACTTAATATTCAATCCAAACAATTGTTGTGCGTGATATAAAATAAAAGTCACGTCAATGTAGGAAAACATCGCAAAGCAGCATGATTGGTCGATTTCCTTTGAAATGGGTGGAGTTAAAATTCAATGTGTATACTGACTTAAATATGTTAAGAGTTTAATCTTTTTTTTGTATTTTTTTTTATTTCAAAGAGTTGTAACAATGAATTTGAAAGGTTTCTCTATGTTTCAAATCAAGTAGCGACTACTTTTAATGCGCAGTACAGAAATTGACGTAATAAAAGGTTTTGATTACCTCTTTCAATCATTTCAAAAATAATAATCATGATAAGAATCAATATTTGTCATTTGATATCCTTTTAAATGTTAATTGTAGTGCTACTTTCCAAGGAAATATGATTTAATTAGTTGAATGGAAGCGAAATTCAATGTAATAATAATTTCAATAAATGTTTATTGGACAGATGCACGTGCTCATTACGATAAAAGCGTTTTCTTTATCATTATTCAATAAAATGTAATGAAAAATAAGAGATATTAATTACTATTATGACTGCTATTCCTTAAAACGGTGATAAATGTCAGCTGTCTGTCCTTCTTTGACTTGTAACAACAAATTACTGTTTATTTTCTTTTCATTTTTTTTTCACTACTGGCCCAGTGTTCAACATTTTAAGGGCAAAAAAATGAGTGTTTAAAAGAATGCAAAAATCATCTGTCGCGACTAATTTTAATTATATTAATGACATTTTCTGGGAACTTTTGTGTAATTTTAAGTATATAAAAAAAATTACAATTAAGAATTTGTTACCTTGAAAGTTAACTTGACAAAGGCGGCCTTTCTTTTCATCATCATTATCCATCACCATCGACAAAGAAATTTTTAGCACTTTCGTTTCAATTTGATTCCATTCAATTCGATTGATTAACTTACACATTTTATTTTGATAAGAAAAAACAAATGATAATAATTATAAAGGATATTTGAAATTCCAACACGAAATTTGCCGAAAAGGAATACTCAAAATCAGTCATTTATCAATCATTTCATAATGCAAAGATCTACTGAAATCGATCATAATAAAAAAAGGATCAAACGAATATTACCGATCATTTTTTATTTGTTTTTATTTTATTTCAATTCATTTTCAAGTGAATTTGACTTTAAATTTTCATTTAAAAAAAAATTTTTACAATAATTTCAATTCAATTAGTAGTACGATAAATTCACAAGGTGTAAAATGTTGTGTTTTTGTACCGTTTAAATGTTTCGGGATCAGAATCTCAAACAGTTAATAATATTTATTTATTAAAAACTTATTAATATAATAAAATTAAATAAAAAAATGTATCATCACTGTAGTGTGTAGGAAGATAAAAGGAAATAATAAAAATATACGCGAAAAAAGAACACATACACAAATTCATTGTGACATATAAAGGCACGCGACTTTCCGTTACGATGTGTACTTGAACACAGAAGGAGCATGTGATATGTACTCCTATATAAGTAAAAATGTATTAAAATAATAATAAAAAAATGCAAAAGAATACTCTGAAATAAAAGTAATAAGTAAAAAAAGAAAACAAAAAGTGTAAAATGTAAAATTGTATTAAATGATGATGAAATGCATGTACGGAGTATTAAATTTCATGCATGATATCTTTTTGGCGCTTATTGCTCTTGTTTTCTTTTATTGTAATGTTTTTTTTATTCTTGTATGAAAAGGAATTGTTATGAATAAGGCTTTTATTTTATGAAAACAGTAAAATAATATGCAAAACATTAAAAAAAGTGGGAAAGCGTAACGATGAATGGGGCATGAAAGTGCATTTCGATTGAAATCTTGAAGTGACATTTAAAGTCGATAAAATTTCTCGCCAGATGGCGTGATTTAAGGCTTCTTTTTATCAGAATCGAGTGATTTAAGTTATTTTAAATGATCAATTTGAGATATACCTTGATTTCATTATAAAAGTGAAGGTGTCGGCCCTGCTAAGCTTTCTGAGAAGGTGTGGTCACTTTCCTGAACTGAACCAAGTCTAGTGGACTTCTTTCTTTAGTTACTTCTCTAGATTTGGTTCCTTCTTCATCAGATATGATGATAATGGGTATACACAATGAACCCGTCTGTAGATCTGAGTGCTGGTTCTCTTCTGAGTCCATCCTAGAAATTTGATTTGAATTATACCAAGGAGCGGACAGCCAAATGATTCCAAAAGCGTATTTTTCTTTCAAAATACCTTTAAAAACAATAATATTATAATAGATTGGAACAAATTACTATCGCTACCCGAATATTTTGACATAAAAAGACATCTGTGTCTCGAACGAGGAATGATAATGATAAAGCGGTTGTTCAAATAATTTACAAAGAAATCATTAATTCAGATTTGTTTTTAATATCTTTAATGATCAATATTTTTTATTTGAAGAACTGAAAGGACTTTCATGTAGGTCGACTTATGTTAAAACGGATTTTTGATCAGAATTTGGCTGTTACTTCGATGTATGTTCAAGTTTAAGGGGATTTTAAATGAGATTTCTTTTGAGCCTTATAATTCTGGGATCAAATCCATTTTTTTTATTACAATTCATAAAAATTCAATCGACTTCAGATTTTTCAACATAAATTTCAAATAAAACTAATCCATTTATGCAATTTAATTCCTTTTTGCCATGTACATGTAACTAAAACAATAAGTTACGAAACATAAAATTACATTATTTTATGTATTTATAACAAATGATTCAATTGTCTTGTTTCTGATAATAAATTTGCAAATAAATTATTTCAAATTAATGACTGTTGATAGTTAATAAAATAAACAATTTATTAACATGAACAAAAAAAAACATCGAAAAATATCGAAAAAACCAAGACTTAGTCACCCTTATATTAAATATTTTTTTTTCACATTCATACAAAAATTTGATCGAACACAAAACATATCACTTTTATCATCACACACACGTAAAATTCACACAGGTATCACATACAAACACACACAGTGGATTTCATTGACGTCTCGTATCATCATTCGAATATGCATATGTTATACCTTTTTAATTCTTTTTCATATATGTATGATAAAATGTAAAAATAAAATGAAAAAAAAAATAATAATATAGAAAAAAAATAAGTGATCAACGTTGTCTCTGTTGTTTTACCTTTCATGCACTTATTCTATGTATCATATGCAATGTAAAGGTAAAAACGGACTTGATACAGATGTTTAATCGTATAATGTGTTATATACATACACACTCACACACATAATTCGATGTATATTCAATATTATTACTCCTATTATTTGCTTGCCTTCTTCTTGTTTTATACCACACTTAAAAAATCAGTCAGGTGCGAGGCACCAAATCGAACGGTTGATTGTCTTTCCTTGGATATTTTACTCAATTTAACATTAAAAAGAAAAAAAATCTTATTTTAAGAGTAATTTTTTTTTGTTTCAATTTAATAATTTAACACACAAAAAACGAAAAAAAAGGATTTTCTTCTGCTTGATCGAGAGTGTAATTTAAATAAAAAAAATAAAGTAACAGATTTGAATCTGATTCAATTCAATTCAATCAAAAGAACAAAAAAATACATTTAATTACAAAAAAATAATAATATAAAAGTAAAAGGATATTTTTTTGTCTAATATTTTTTATTATCTTAAAATAAAATAAAATTACAAATAAAATAAAAAAAGAATAGAAAGTGATCATCGACATCGACAAGGAAAATTAATTCAAGTGTGTTTTAGGCGTTTTGAGTCCTTTTTTTATTTAATTTCATCAAAGTCCCATCTAACACATTGCTCCAAATCTCTTGAAATGAATTTTTTCAATGTTTAAATTAAAACCATAAAAAATGTTTAAAAGGAAAAATCAAAAAGTTTAACAAGGAATAATAAAAGTAATAAAAATAAAAAAAGGAAATAATATTATAAAAGAGATTATTAATTTTGATTGTAAATTTGCCTGGTTTCGTTGAAAAAAAAGTTTAAATGTATGTATATGAAAAATAATAATAAGAAGAAGGAGAGAAGTGTGCCTCTTGTCTACTGAATTAAAATAATACAAGTAAAAAAAAACGATCATCATCATCATCATAAAAGACGATCAAAAACAAAACACATGGTATAACATTAGATTAACATTGTATCATTATATAAACAATAATAATAAAGTAAAACAAGGCACGAGAGCAAGAATCAAATCAAAAACATAAAAAAAAAATTGGGAAAAAGAAGAAGCGCATCATTATTTAAAAAGTAACAAGAACAGCTGCAACATAATCAACATTTTTATAATCTTTTGTTTTACGAGACGAGATTTATTTAATTTTTTTTGTTGTTGTTGAAATTCAAACAAAGTGAGCTTTGAAACAAAGATTTAACAAGATATCAGTGTCCAGTCAGCATTTAATTTGTAAGTATATTTAAATATATTTTTTTAATTTAAAAAAAACAGTTTTAATTGAGTTTCAATAAAAATTTCAATGTATCGATTAATTAAACACATTTTAAATAATTAATAAATGAAAATTAGTTTAAAATCGTCAACAACCCTCCTTGACTGTTAACATTTTCCAATGTTTGTTTAATTTACTATTAAAAAAATTCAATTTAATGATACACATTTTCAATCATGATAATTAAGGGCTTTGTTCCATGCAATTTTCCTTTACTTCTTTTAGTTTTACATTGATTTGTCACATATAATTATGATATCAATTAATGTTAATTATTTATTATTTTGCTTTGTTTAAATCAGTCACTTATTGATTGTTTGTTTTATTTTAATTGAATGTGATAATAAAATGTATGAAATTTAAAAAAAAATGTGTATGTGGAAAAAAATTCAATAAAATGATTGAAAAATTTAATTAGACGATTTTTTTTATAAGGATAAAATCAATAAAAAATTGTTAAGGGTGATTACTTTTCTTTAATGAAGTTATTGAAATTCTAGACAATTAAAACGTTCGATGTTTAAGATATTTTACGCGTTTAACTCAATCCAAATTTAGGATTATACGTCTCAAATCAAGCGTGATATGTAAAGTAGATTTAATAGAGTAGGGCCTTGTGATTAAATTCCTTAAACTGTTTTTTTTGACAGCTGTCAATGTCAAAATTGACATTTTCGAGAAAGTTATGACAAAACTTGACACGAACGCTTTACGGGCGAAGTCACAAAAATCATTTTGACGTTTGTAAATTTGACTTACAAGTTTTTAAAGTTTCCGTATGTGTTTCTATAGAAAATAAACGTCAAATGAAATGTCAAGTCAAGATTTAGTTTATGGGCTTTACTAGTTAAAGAAAATATTTTAATTGAAAAACTGTTGACATTTCATTTTCTATAGATACACATACACAAATGTCAAATTTTTGAAATGTAAAACGTCAAATAACACATGTTAAATGTCACACAAAAAAAGTTCATGGACTTACCCTCGTTAAATCCAAATTCGTTATTTAACAGGAATTTTTCTTCATTTTGCTGTCTCAAGGTTACGATGACTGGTAATAGAACCCTATATATTAATGAAAAAAAGAATCATATTAGTTTTTTCAATACAATCGATTTAATTACAAAAAACTGTTCTAATTAAATCACTTACATTAATATCATACTCAAATTAATGAAGAACATTAATCTGTGATATATTTCACCTAATTCAATTCATTTCATTTTATCATCATAATTTGATCTTAATGATGGGTATCGTTACAACCCCCTTTCAATTAGACAAATTAAATCAAACAAATACAAATGATGATATCTTTTTATGTTAATATAAAAATTCATATTCATATAATTTCATTTTAATCAGAACTTTTTACGACATAAAAGACCAGTGATCATCCAAAAAAAGGCACACGATCACACATTTTTTATGGTTTTTCTCACATAAAATCATACTAAAATACAAAAAAGTTGAGATAGGACATATTTTATTATGATAATGATAATTTTAAATTAATTAAAAGAACCACTAAAAAAACTTTATGAATGAATGAATGAAAATTTTATGATCAATCAAAATGCCATATAGTTCTCAATAATTTACCATAATATGCCATAAAATACATTTTTACGACAATTCACCTTCTTTTTTTATGTGTGCTACTGTGCTATACATGATATTAAATTTAATGCGAATAATAATCGGTGTTCACACACATTAAAAAAAAATGCAACAATTTTACAATCAAAGAGAGAAACAATAAACATAATTGAAAACATTTTACAAATTAAGAATGATAAGAATCTGATAGTAAAGCACAATGTTGTAATAAATTGTGGTATAAAATACTGGCGCTTCAATTGAAGTGCAAATAAATTACATTGCGTGTGTTGTATTTTTTTTAATTCTTGGTAGGTGTTTTGCTGCTTTTTTTCTTTGAAAGGAGTTTTTATTTTGCTTTATTGAAAAAAAAGCTTATGTGCGATGAATTGCATTTTTGTAAATAATCGGAATAGGATGTCAATATTTTGATCTCTCTAATTATTTTTCACGACGAGCATTCACTTGGATTGTTCATGAAAGTTTACCCTATGAAACATTTTATATGATAATGCATTAAAATTATGTAATTTTGTTCCTCAGTTCACACAAATAATCGACTACTTCCGATCCAATGGGAATTGTTAATGTACATTTTCCAAAAAAAACAGTGTGTGGTTTTATTTTCATGGTAAATGGGCACAAACGATTCAAGTATGTGTGAAGCGTGGGAATAATTTTTGGCACGAGTGATTTCATGTTAACATGATTATTTTAAACATTTTTCTTTTTTATTTCAGAACAAATAAAATGGCTCACTTATCTCCACCTCCATCACCACCAAGTAATATGACAAACATAAGTATGGATGGAAGTAATTCGTCAAGTCTCATTCAGCGGGCATCTGCTTTTAGTTCTGTACTAGGTCAAAAATGGAATCCAAGAGGTAAGTCACTTTGATTTGAGTTTTTGTAATTGGGCATTTAACCTGAAATTATTTAACAGATTTTCCATTCATCTATAACCCACTTTTTTATTCCGGGGCTTTACTGTGGCCACAATTGTTGTTACCAACGACAACACAAGTCGCTCGTTCCCCAAGTGTTGCGAGCAGTAATCGAGAATATACTCTTACACCTGAAAAGGATGAACAAACTGGTTAGTATTCATTTAAATTTTATTTAATTTTCCCATAATTTACATTTCAATTTAAAATTTTACCTAGACGAAGATATGCCATTAAATTTATCAACAAAGCCATCAAATAATAGTGCTAATACGACACCCACCATTCTAAATAGTCGTTCAAATTCAATCATATGGTCACCAGCAAGTATGTGTGAACAAGAAAAATCTTTAGATAATATTCCCACAGAATTACAGCAATCTATTGAAAATTTAGAAAATCGTAATAGTTTTATAAAACACTACAACAATCTGAAAAATCTAACCTTACTACAACAAAGTGCACGCAATAATGAATTCAATTATGGTAAAATTGATAAGGGATATTTTACACACTTACAACAAAAAGTAAAAGAACAAATAATTAGTGAAAGTAATAATAATAACAATAATAATAATTGTAAACGTGGTGAAAATAGAGCAAATAACGATAATAATATTAATAATAATAGAAATATGAACAATAAAAATGCATTGTTTATGTTAAACAATAATAATGTGATTATGGTTGGAGGTAACGATAAGGAAATAAC
Organism: Culicoides sonorensis; assembly: GCA_900002565.1. NCBI lineage: Eukaryota > Metazoa > Arthropoda > Insecta > Diptera > Ceratopogonidae > Culicoides > Culicoides sonorensis. The sequence goes on from LN483413.1 coordinate 504,950, forward strand.
ACGACCAGATTCAACTGCACACAAACACTCAGATGAGCCAGGAAGACGAAAAGAAAGAAATTTTCAAGTAAGTACCTAACATATTCCATAATTTCATTTTAATTATACTCCTTTTAAATTGAATTGAAAATTGAAATCCATTTTACAATGAATAAATTTTCCATTTATTGTCACTTTAAAAGACACACACACGACTGATGATGATATTTTAATGAAAGGGTTTGTTTACGTTTATCGACATATTTATGTCATTTATATGTATAATTTTAATATAACTTGATTGCTTATTGCTTCTTTTTTTAACAAAATCAACTCAAATTAATGAATTTTTGATTAGGAGAAGGAAAATTCATTATGTAAAGTGATTTTTTTTATTGCAATGTATGAATTGGAATAAAAAATATGTAAATGATATCAATTATTCAATTGAAATTGATTTTTAATTCCATGTGACTGAATTGTTGAGTTCAATTAAGAAAAATTGAATCCTTTTGACTGGGACAAACAAAAGAGCAAGAATTTCTTAAAAATTTAATAAACCATAAAATTAGTCATAAAAAAGAAATTAAAATTCATTTTCGAGACCTCACAATCATTTTTATCTATTAATTATCTTTTCATAATATTATTTTAATAACTAATTAAAATCAATATCGTGACATCATAGAAAATCTATCTTTTTTGTTTTATTTTAGAATTTTATTATCATATTTTTAAACAAATTTTTAATTAAATGCGCTTTTGAGAACACTTTTGTTAGTCTGCTTGTTCGCTATATAGAGTATTTTTCCCTGTATTTTATGGATTTGAAATTGGATGAATAAATTAATGGATACAAGGCACCTATACTTGAAATAGACACGATTTAGATATCTTTCTATGATCTGCTACTCGACGATTTTTTCTTAATTTCATTCATTTTTAAAATATTGGAGACATCAGAACGGATTAGCTCAAAAAAATACCTGACAATATCTTTCACAATAGGTGACAAAAATATAAATTGACTGAAAATAGATTTAGGTCACTTTCTAATGATAAGTATTTGCAACCTCCTGTTAAAAATATTTGGTTGTATAAAATTTTCCGTAATAATTGAAAGTTCCGCGGAAAAAAAATATATGAAATCAAATTCTTCAATTCGTTGAATTTAGGCAGAAGTCAATTTGAGGTTAGGTGATCTGCTTTGAATTGATGTTATTGAGTTTTTTCGGTTGCATTGTATTTTGGGAATATGTATTCTTTTGCTTGACAAAAACATGTGATAGCACTTTACCTTTTGGTATTTCAATATATGATGCCGAAATGTAAAATAAAGTTTCGGATCGTTTAAATCATATTTTCGTTGACAAGTTTATTCTTTTTACACTTTTATTTTTTGATAAAATATTTATCTTTTTTTTTGATTTATTTGGGGGTCCTAATGAACCCTCCGGACCTCGAATCAGCTACTCTGTTATGCCATTAAAGTATTCCAGCTTGATGAAATTCAAAGCTTGTTGGACTAGTAAAGCATTTCTATGAGTCTCAAGGAATTACTTCTGACTTATTAGCAGATTTGTATACCTGCAATAGTCTTCGCATTTGTGCCGTAGCCGTTTTTGAACTTAAACTTACATGTTTCTGTGCATTGGTGGTCCTCGTGCTATATTTATGTGATGCGATTATGGTTGGTACATTGAACGATTTCCTCAACAAATTTTTCAGCTTTGTCCATTTGATGATCAAATTTAATCTTGTTAGTTTTTGTTACAAACTTTGTTATTTTTCGATTTCCAATTCCATACTTTCTTTTAAAATTTTGTACAAATGTTTCTGAGGCCTAATAAAAAAAATTCTTGCGTTGCAGCGATTACTTTTGTAAATCTGTTTGAAATTTTATACTTATGATGACACTTTTAACGTTAATGCGCTTATCCAAACATTTCTATTGACCTTTCAACAATATTTTTTTAACAAATCGTCCATAAATTATTTAATATTCATGTTTTTTGTAGTTTTATTATCCAATATTATCACATAGTACATAGAAGCTTTAATTAATTTTCTTTTAGTGACGATTCTTCTTTTTTTTATTAATTTTATTTATTTACAAAATATTACAGCACTTTACAACACAAAAATAAATATTAATTTGTTATGTTAATATTATTTAATATAAAAAAATGCATCGATTAAATCTAAAGATAGTGGCACGAGTCGCGACATTTTAGTGCTTTATTGAATTTTTACGTTTTTTTACCTCTTACATTTAACATCTTCATTTAATTTCATTTTATCATCATCATTCTTTGTTTTGTGTATTTTTTTTTTATATTATTATCATAATATTATTTAATATAATAAAGTTATCATCAAGTAGTTTGTTTTGTTCTTTATTTTGATGATAAATTATGCCTTTTTTGTGTGGTGTCTCCAAAGAATTGAACTCTAGAGGGAATAAGAGAACAGTAGTAAATCAGGTGCGCGACATTTCACTTTGTTCAATCATGAATATTCATTATGTAAAGAAATTTTTATCGCAATTAAATTCAACGATAATAGATTATTTTTTTAAACTAAACTCCGTTTAAAACTGAAATTTATTCAATTTGTAATGTAAAGCATAGAAAAATAAAAAAATATTGATATTTATCTAGGACTCTGGCATGTTCAGAGTTTATGATAATAAATTTCATTTTAAAGTCGTGATAATTTAAAGATTTGTGCTTATTAATTAAAGTCTGAGGCGACATTATTCTTGTTTTATCTTAAAAAGAATGTATTTTTTTTACAATAAAATTTTTGAATAAAAATCAATATTTGTAATGTGAGCTGTGAGTATTGATGATAAAAAAATGAAATATTAACATAATAATGATATAATGACACACATCATTATATTTCAACATCAATTATGATGAATTGTCTTTTGTTATTTTTTTTTTGTATATTTTGGAAAGCCCAATATTAACTAAATAATAGTTTGTCTGCCTTGCTCTCATTACTGAAATGATACAATGATATTTCATTATACTCTGAACAAATGAATCAATTGATTGGTGATTGTTGTCATGCTTGATAAACAATGATATAAGTATGGAAGGATTTATAAGTGTATAAATTTCTTTACTCTTATGATTTAAATAAAACTTTTATATGTAAATAAATGAATTTGTCAAGCTGTACAAATAATCAATGTTCTCGTTTAAAAATGTATTTTTAAAGCAAAGTGTATCAACATCCGTTTAATTGTTGAAATTGGGTTCACGGCTTACTATCGTACGAAATTTATCGCCTTGGCTGTTAGTATAAAAGATTTGGATAACACTCGCAGCGTTCAACGCAAAAAAAACAGAAGGGCTTAAAGCCCGTGAACGCACCATGATTGCCAGTCAACGGAGTCAAATTACATAGAACGAAAATTAATCAGAAAATTAACTCTCAAAATCTTGGAGTAAATCTTCAAACAAGTCCAGTCCAATAAAAATTGATTCATATCGCTTACTATCCTACATCGAATATTTACTTAAATTAATGAAAAAAACAAGTGAGATCACTTATTCAAATAAGATGACAAAACTTAATTAAAATCACAATAAAATTTTCCACACAGATCTTTTGTTCAAATTTGTAAAGATTCAGAATTGATTAAATTTTTTCAATTAAGTTTACTTTTGTGTCATTCCAGAAATTTTTGTTTTGCATTTGCGTCAATACTTTTATTCATTGTCTATTTTCCTTAGACATGCTAATGATATATCTGATGATTATTATTGAGAATTATTTCATCTGTGTAAATATGTGTCAAAGTAGATTTTATTGTTTCAAGTTGAAATTTTTAACCCTTGTCTACTTATAGGGTGAATTTTTGTGATTTTTTGAAAAATATTACATTTGTTGAGCTCAAATTTTAGGTTTAAGAGTTTTTTTTAATTTTCATGTGTAAGAATTTTGACTTACAACCCATGAAAGAGACAACCCTATTCAAAAATTACCTTGAAATTTCCTTGAAATGTGGGTTTTAAAAGCTTCTACTGATTTAAGGAGGGTTAAACATTAAATTCAAATATATGAGGAATAAAATCATTTTCAGTGTTTTTTTTTAATATTTGATTTAAAATATTTTTCAAATTAAAATTAAATTAAAAGTATTATTTAGTATTAAATGAAATAATAAAAAAAATACTTATCTTATAACATAATCTTCAATGTTATATGGTATTACATTGTAAAAATTTGTAAAAGAAAAGCAAACATTGTTGTACAAATTGTTTAATTTCGTGCAGTTAAGTGCTAATTTACACAACAAAAAAGAGTCATCCCTCAATTCAAACAATAATAAATTGAACATAATTTAATAAAAAAGGAACCATAATCATAAAAATACGCATCAAATTCTTATTCAATTTCTTTTAAAACATTTCATTAAAGCAAAAAGTTATCAGTTCACCAATAAATTAATAAATTTCATATAACGTAAATTAATACTATTGTTTGTTATAATTGCATGACATCACGATACAAAAATTTGAAACAATCATAACGACAAAATCATTATTTATTTTTGATATTGGACTTAATATTGGTCAAAAAAAACGTTTTTTTTTTATTTTATTAAAGGAAAGGGTTATAATGATTTAATCAAATTAGAAATTACTCTATTATTACATTTACATTTATTTTTTTGTGTGTTCAATCATGATCAGTTTCAATCTTTAAAATATAAAAGTAGATTCACCCCTTAATAAAATGAAATTAGACCACTTCTAATTGCTGTTAATTTACTTTTATATTCCAATTAATATCATTTTAATATAATAAATCCTTTGGCAGTCTCATTATTATTTGTGACGGTCACGATTTTTGAACTTTTTTTTTTTTTATTTTATTTTAATTATTTTTATTGTAATTGTAATAAAAATATTGATAAAAAAAAATAAAGCAAAGTGTATTTATTGATGATGATGTTATTGCGTGTCTATTATTAACCAAAAAAAAGTGAACAAATATAGAACAGTAAAAGATAACAATGAAAATTAAATTAAATTTCGGTTTTTTTTTTTAATTTAATTGATATTTTTATTCAATTCTTATGAAAAAATGAACTTTTTGATTAATTTGTGTATTTGAACAGGTTTTTTTCCACGTAAATTAAATATTATCGACTGATAAATTTTTACAAATTCGATTGTTTGTACAAATTTGATATAAAAAATCCCATTTTTTTTATTGATTTACTGTTTGACGTAAGGTCTATTTTTAATTTAAGTAAAACATGTGATTTGTGTGATTTCAATTCAAAAAAAAACTGTTTTTTATGTTTAAGATTAATTACAATTTTTTTTTGTAGAATCAGATTAAATTGACTAAAATTCAAATTTGACAGATAATTCACTGAAAAGTTCACAGGCCAAATCTTTTGATAATCGTTTTCGTGTGAAATTTCAGTTAAGCCTCATTTAAAAAACACAAAATTTGTAACTCTCCAGGGACTTTCCGTAAAAGGCACCTTTTCTTCGTTCTTTTTAATTTAAGTTTACAAATATTTTCATGACCTTTAATACTAATTCATCATTTCTTTTCATTTTTTTCATTTCAGTGCAAACAATGCGGAAAATCATTTAAGAGATCCAGCACGTTATCAACACATTTATTAATACACTCAGATACCAGACCATATCCATGTCAATATTGTGGCAAACGGTTTCATCAAAAGTCAGATATGAAGAAACACACGTATATTCATACTGGTAAGTTAAATTTATTTTTTTTTGAAGAAATTACGATTCTTTTGTAAGTGAATCACATTCAAATATTCTCATGAAGTACATTTTTAAGTGATAAGTGTATTAAAAAGATGAAATTAAATGAAATGAAATGAATGTGGTTGCAAAAAAAAACACGCACTGTAAACAAATAATTAATCTTTGTGGTATATTGGTCAAATTGCGTTATTTAATTTTTTTGGCATTTATTTTTAAATGAATGTACTTTTGTGTGGTATTACTGTGAATATAATTGAAGTATCAATTAAAGAAATATTTGAATGTTTTATTGTAACGGTAACGTTTGTTACTCTCTTTTGTTATGCAAACATAGATATTAAAATAAAATTGGACCATATGGACTTGAAATGTCTCTCCTTTGAATGACTGTTGATTAAGATTTCCTTCAAAAAATTGAGTTTTGGCGCCTTTTTAACCTAATTGTGGTGAATTATATTAAATTTTTAACTTAATTTTTCTTTTGTATTTTTAATTTCAGGTGAAAAACCACACAAATGTGTCGTCTGTTCAAAAGCATTTTCCCAAAGTTCAAATTTAATCACTCACATGCGTAAACACTCCGGTTACAAGCCATTCTCATGTGGTTTGTGCGAAAAGGCATTTCAAAGGAAAGTCGATTTGAGGCGTCATCGTGAAAGTCAACATCGTAATGATGATTTCAATGCATCAGTTGTGCATCATGTTGAATCCTTACTTCCAGCAGATATCAAAATGGAAGTCAGTAGCAGTAGTTCGTGATGATATTCATCGGATTCCAATTGAAATGTAATTATTTGAAAAAAAATTTACTCAAATTATGTTTAATTTTAATACATTTACTCGTACTTTATCATTATTAGGATTTAATTTTGTAGAATCTTATGTTAGTGCTACTCTAAAGTACCAAAATTATTTTTAAAGTAATTAGCTTACAATTGTAACGGAAAAAAAATCCGAATCGTACTATAAGAGTTCGTTTTCGTACTAAGTTAATTTATTATTATTATTTTAATGTTATTCTAATTCAAATGAGTTAAGCAAATCGATCGCTCCGTGCATAAAAAACACTTTGCCTGTGTATAAGCATAGACTTTGTGTCTTTTATGCACGGAACAAGTGAAATATGTATAAAATAATAGAAGTAACCAAAGTCCACTTGAAAGTTGCCTTTACCATTGACCTTTCTTTGTTAATTTAATTCCACTAAAGAAAAATCCTCTCTTTAATCGAATTTTAATCGAAGTAGATTCAATTTCTGTACATTTTTATATTAAAATGAAGGTAATTAATTTTACACCTTCTTAAGAGTCATAACAGCTAAACTTACCAAAGATATTCAAATTTCAATGAAGAATTTCTTGTTTTAATTTGTATCAATTTTTATCAAAACAAAAAAAAAATGTTTAACGGACTCTTTTCAAAATATGAACATGAAATTTAAAATTAAAAATATGAAAAATTTATAAAAAATTATAAAAATTATTTTAGAGAGATAGAAAGCACTGATGTTGATACTTATTTATGTAAATACAATTAACTAAAAAAAAATATTATCATAATTATAATAAAATATTTAGAAATCCAATTAATTTCTACAAATTCATATAAAAATATTATAATAAAAATTTTATATAGAATGTAGTAAATTAAATAAATGATGTGAATGATTAGCTCTTAAAAAATATTAAAAATTAAAATAAAATGAAATGAAATAAAATGAAAATAGTTTGAAATTATGTGTTTTTAATATGTTTAGTCTTTCAGATTCCTTAATTAACTTTCTTTGATATTTTATTTTTCGGCTTTGTTTGTTTTGTGGTGAAAAAGAAGTCTTTGAGGTAGGTTCGTCGTTTAATTTTAATTTTACTTTTAATTGAAATCTTTTGTTTTTTTTCTTCTTCTTTTCTTTGATCTTACCTTAATGAAGGTGACCAAATTCAATCATGGTATGTTTTGTCGGTTTTTTTTCATAAATTTTTATAAATCGCATTTCCTTATGATAAAAATATGTTTAAGTGAAAAAATCCGTTAAAATTTACCCTGATAATTAAGTTAGTTTGGTAATCAAACCATGAACTTGAAGCCATGAAAAAAAAAATGTAATTTTATGCTATTTCCCGGATAAATTTTAATAATTTTATGTAATATTTATCTGAATGAGTGTTTTTATAATTTTAAATATGGAATCAGGGATGTTCAATTAGTGTCGATTATGACAATGATGATGTTTAATAGGATTTTTTGTATGATTGGTGTCGATGCGTGCACTGTAAGTTGAAAACGCCCCGCAGTTCAAGTTGACTTGGTTCGGAGACGGAGATCTTTCATGAACGCATTCAAGGTTTTTGATGAATGCCCTTTTTAACGCATTTTCTGGTAATCTGGATACAAATTTCGAGTATTTTGAGCATTCTTCTAGTTAATGCATAAAATGCGGGGTTCTTTGCGGTTCGTTTCAAATTAGAGTGTGACCATTTGAAGGTTTGTGCTTAAATGCCATCTTTTTGTGTAAAATGAAGTATCAGGCAAAATACTCAACTCAGCATTAATCGGTTAGGTCAGGCCATTGAGTTCAGTTGGATTTATTGACTTCTAGCCCATGTATCTGAGCATTTTGGACCTTCAGATCACCTAAGTCATACGAAATTTGTCATGTTTTGAGAAGTTGAATATCCCTTCTCTCAATCCAAACCCTTGCATCATATACAAGTAACTAAGTAATACATTGAACTTCATTGGACACCTGAAAAAAAAACACAAAATGATTATTTCAGTAATTTACCAACTTTAATATTAATTTATATGACACTTTTTACTCTATTAAGAGTATCATCAGAATTTCGTTGCACGCTCATTTGATATGCGGGTCAGTTGACTTTAGAATACATAAAAATTTTCATTTTGTTCTTATTTTTACAAACCAATTCTATACATATCACATAAAAGAACATTTACATAAGTGCCGTCTTTATAGGGGTAACATTTTGATGAGCATGTGCATTGCGTACACAAACAATTTTAATAAATCCGCGCACCTCAAACAAAACCAAACAAATGTACATTTTAACTTGGCGCTGTTTTAAACTGAATGTTACCTATCGCTAACTTCCATCTGGATAAAAAAAGTTAAAAAAAAAAAACGAGAACATAAAAAATGAAATTAAGTGTGCGCACATTCAATTCATATGCATTTCAATGTGATGTGTACTGGTAGAAAAATAAGCTGAAAAAAATTGGAATTGATGAAAAACATCTGCTTTTTTATAAAAATAATAATAATAATATTCCAAAGCATATGAAATTCAAAAGGTATCCATTGGTCATATAATTATGCCTATGCAAGAAAAACAGTTTCATCTATTTCATATGTAACTGTAATTAAAATTTAAGACAAAGATCGGATTTTTGACCCCAATTAAAAAAAAATACAATGTTGCACCAATTATTCACTTTTTTTAATTGTCATCACCCAAAAATGATTACAATGATTGTGACATGCTCAGTGAATTTCCTTTTTAAATGAAAACAGTTGTTTTTTTGTTAATATTCAATTCCATTTTCGATCATTACACATTTAGTATGATTTGGAGTCGTTTTTCCCGAATTCAGTGATATATCGATGAAAATTAACATAAATATTGATTATTCTCACCGCTGTTCATTTTATATTTGTTTAAAATTTAATTTTAAATGTCATCAAGTATCGCGCATAAGAAATGCATACAAGAAATTCAAAATTGATAGACGGACACTAATCAAATCAACAGCTACTTGAGTGGTCCATTTAGTCTAATTTCATGGTTGTCTGTTATTGCTTTTTATGTTGTTGTTTCTCATTTTATTAAATTTATATTTTTATTTATTCGAATATGTTTTTTTTTTTGATTATTTTATATTCACTTTTATTTTGTGTTGTTCAGTTAATTGACGGCATGCGTCTGATTATTTTATGGATGGTGTGCATCTAGGAAGGAATTTCGGAAAAATTTTAATATGAGCTTCATTTGACTGATCAATTGTCTCTCTTTAAATATTTTGATGTGAAATAATTAAACCAAAATCGAGGAGTTCAAGTCAAAGGATCGATTTTGAATTTTATATCATCGTATGAAGAAGTTTCATCGTTTCATTTTCAGAAAAAATACAAAATTTAAATTTCATCAAGAAATTTCAGCTGCCAGGCCCTTATTTTTTTAAATTTACTATTTTACTTAACACTGAAGTTAAATTTAAATATTTGCAATCAAAAACAAAAAATGTAACTTCAAACCACATAAATTTCATCAAATAACTGCAATCCTAAGGCATTTGGACATGAAATGTGTCAAAAATGACTTCCGCGGCAAACTATCAACAAAAAACACACACACAATTTAAATTAAGCAGTCAAATACGAATATTTTATTATAATTATTATTATTATTATTTTTATATTGAAATCGAATTCTCCGATCAAATAACAATTTATAAATTGAAATTCTTCTAAGTTATGAATGAAATCGAAAAACTGCAGGAAACTGCTTTAATCGCACACGATCGATGTCAATTTTAGTTAAATTTTTTGCATCTTCATTTTTTTTTGTGATTTGGTGTCAGTGCCATTTTCAATAAAATTATTATTGAAATTAAAAAAAAAACCTAAACGTCTTTTATAAAATAAGCAAAAATTAATTTGATCACAGCATGAAGTCATCCAAATGTTTATCAAATAACATTTAAAAAAAATATATAGGAAATTGATAACATTTTATTCATATTTTAACTGAGTGTATTGCCGACTTGGTGATAACAAACTGTGAAATTCATTCATATTATTTTTTTTTCTTATTTTAGCAGGCTTTGCAAAATAACATAATTTAATAATAAATGTGAGAAAATGTTATTATCAAAATATCAGGAATCGTTAATTCATGCACTTTATTGTATGACAATTTAATTTGGTGTTTGTATCGAAAACACATTTAAAATATTGTTTAATTTTTTGTAACTGATGTTTTCAATGAACTGAGTAATGATTCAATTTTTCGTCGATTTTAATCAACTTTCCAAAAATCGAAGAATTTTACATAAAGGCAGAACATTCGTAAATGGCCGAATTTTTGTGGAAAACCGCCGAATTTTCAAATATTTTGGAGTTTTCAGAAAATGCAGGAAATTTTCCGAAATCCAAGAAAAAAGTAAAATTGTAAAAAACCGTCGAATTTTCCGAAATGGACCAATTTTCTGTGATGAACTGCGAACTATATTCAATGAAATGCCATTTTTTTAATTGCATTTTAAATTCAATTCGTTGAAAACATCAGAACATCAAATTTTATCACAACAATTTATTGAGCTCAATTTCAATGATTTCAACTTAAGCGCACTTAATTCAGATTTTTAAAAGTGTTGTCATAATAATTGGACTCATATTCAAGTTCAATGCAATCATAAAGATATAATTTTAAGAGTATTATTTATTACCTCAACTCAATGCTCATTGAAGATAACAGGATTAAAAAAAAATAAATTTGTGTGAGTTTTTTTTTCTTATTATAAAAATCGAAGATCAAACGAATGGATATAAAAATGTTTTTTTAAAAAAATAATTATTTTACCTTCTTTCTCGCATTGATTACTTTTGGTCCTTTTCTTCATATACGAATTTTAAGCACAGTAAAGGAATGTTAAAATTAAAATTTGAATCAAAAAATGTACAGGTGCATTTAAATTATTATACCATCATCATATCCCTTTTGTGCACAAAAAAAAGTTAAAAAAGTGTAAGAACGTTAAAAGTTACAATAATTAAGGATAAGAACGCTTAATTTATGGTGGCTTAAATTATGTGTGAATTTTTGTTTTATACACACAACACAATTATTTTCTTTACTTTTTTTTATATCCTTAGCTTGTTAACTTTAGCAGATAGAAGAGGATATGAAATTGAAGGATAAGGGTGGTTTTACATGTTTACAGAAAAATTCTGAAGCAATTGATCGAGGAAATGATATTTATTACTTTTAAATTGTTTCTCATGATTAAACATTGTCTTTGCCTCTTTTTTTATATAGTTACGTTAAAAATGTAATAATTATTAAAATGATAAGGTTTGCTATTGTAAAATAAAAAAAGCAGGTGAGAATTTTGAGACTGTTAATTCACTGGGGAAACACTTTCAGTTTCTCCATTTACGGAATAAGCACTTTTATTTTTTATTTTCAAATGTTGAAAAAGTTCACGAGTGATTTTGTGAGTATGGTCGAACACTTTTCCTGTATGATTCATAGAACTTTGATAGCAGTTTGCATAGATATCCCAGGTGATTTATAATCTTTATAGAAGCTGTCACGTGGTTAAGGTATTCGTCTAACATATCAATCGCATGGGTTCGAATCCGATAGACTGTTAAAATTAATACAATTTTGAATTCAAAATAAATTAGGATGCAGGGACGGTTAGAAAATTATTAACTGTATAATATTCTTTAAAATTTACGCTAAACTTAACTTTTACAAGACGATCGACCGCGGTCTTTCTGGCATTTGTCAGATTGCCCGTATGGCCAATCCGCCACTGTTAGGATTCGACTGCCCTCGGATGATGGTATTGAAGCTTAGGTCCACCCACCCTGCTATTAGTCTTAGTATCGATCAAGACTGTACTAATGAGGTTTTGAACATCAGATAAGCCATTACATTAAGACGACCACGTTTGGACTCATTGAGATTGCGATGGTGCCCTCGTAGGACCCAATTTTTTTCAGCCTTATCATCTTGTTCTAAGCTCACACTCGCGTTATGCTTTACTTGGAAAATATTTTTTTTCAATTTTCATTGAGTCACGTTACGATTCATAAACGATATAAATCTAACAGAATCCGAGCTGTTCGAAATTTTTGCAATATGACTCTCAAATAAAATAAACTGCGTTTAATTTTACACTCTTATTCTCTTTGTATAAAATGCTACTAATTTAAATAAGTTTCTAATCAGCTAAAGATAATTTTTAAATATATCACGACCATTATATTTTGTTTTATTTGCATCATTGCGTTTCTTTTTATTTTCTATTACCTTACAAAGGTTTTCAAGATCTTTTTTTACGTTATGTGTTTTATTTTTATCAATATTAACGGAAATTATTACTTTAATTTATTTTAAAAGTTTATTAGATAAAAAAAATATTTTTTTCTTATAAATTTCATTTCATTTCAATATTCAAAATAATCTGATATATCTAAATTTTCTATTGTTTTGTCTCATTTCTTTTTCATTTCATATTTTATTAAATGTTGCTGAATCATAATCGTTATATGCAAAATTATTAAAATAAAAAAACAGAACGACAATTCTTCTACAAATCTGGCTATCAATTAATAAAATCAATTGTATAATTTTTATAAATGTTTATTTATTAGTTAATAATAATAATTTTAAAATAAATATTGAAACCGATTATTATAACAATCGGCCATAAATATTATTTCACATTCAAATAAAGGGGATGCTGGTGTGTGGTATCATTTCTCTATTTGCTACAAAAAAAACAACAACTTTTTAATGTACATTTGAATGAACAACTCACTGCTTTTTAAATAAAATATAAATTAATATCATTTATTTATGCAAAGTACTTACACACAGATAAGGAGAGTTTTTAAGTAGCATTTTATGAATGAATGAAATGAAAATAAAAGATGCGGAATCGTTTGACTCACATAAGGAGGCGCTTAGTTGTTGTAAATAATATTAATATAAACATAATAAAAAAAAAAATCAGCGCTTTCTTCTTAGCAGTATCATTTTTGCTTACCAAGTATTTTATCTTGGATTATATTTTTTTTATTTTAATATTTCAATTCATCTTTCACTCATAAATTCATTTATGTGCAACGTTTATGAGCAATTTAAATTTGAATGGAAATCGATTTTAATAATTATAATGCTGCAATTGATGAATAAAAAAGAACAGAAGTTAATAATAATAAAAAGGAAGGTGAATATGCGAATCTTGATACCAATTTCATTTTTTCGTATCAATTTCAAATTTTTATTATAAATGAACTGGAAATTGCATAAAAATCTTAATTAACACGTTTTTCGATCAAAATATAATGAAAACAGTCAAAACATCTTCTGATTTATTACAAATTTAATAACATTAATATAAAAAATCTGAATTTAAATTGAATTAAATGTCATATCATGCGATAATAAATCATTTTAAGTGGAAACAAATTCTTTTTATATGAAGAAAGTTATTATAAATATTTTTGGTGATATTTCATTAAATTAAAGTAAGTTACATCCCACTTTATAACACCTCCGATGTATTGACAGATTCATTAATTTAATATTTTTATGTTTTGCTTTGTAACACGAAGGTGTTGAAATTCATAAAAATATTTGGAATTTTTTATTATTAAAAAATTAGTATAATGAAAAGAGTTTTATCCCCTCTCAGGCTCAGATTAATGAGAAGTTCTTTTAAACCAGCACTCAGACGATCAGTTGGGCTCATTGTGCATCCCAGTTCAGAGGGCCTTAGCATGATCCTGCCAACTCAATCGTTCAAAAGCCAATTAAAAAGGATTTTTTATGCAATTTCTTTTTACAAATCATCTTAAATTTAAATGTATGTCCCTTTTTTTCCATAAATTCATAAATATAATTCATTGAATGGTCATTAATGCGATGGAATTGTGTCCAACTCAATATTAACAATTAAAGTGTGCTATCAAGCTGTACAGTTACATCATTTTCACCTGTTTCATATTAAAAATAAAAAATATTCTGTTAAATTATTTATTAAAATATAATGATCAAACGATATATTTTATTGAAATATATCATTTTTTTTTTACATTTAAAAAAAAATACTGAATAAAAAAATTAAAATAAATGAGAATATTTCATTAATTATCAACAGAATTGACAAGAAGAGACCCACTAAAAAAAATATGATACTGTATTTTAATGTACATAAAGATCACAAGTCCACATATTTTTATAACATTGTTGCAAAATGTAATTGCTTTTTTTTTTGGGTATATACCAAGCGTTTTACAAATGTTTAATGACATGTACTTTACTCACACCGGCCGGCTGCTTGACAATGATTATTATGTTATATGTCGTTCTTGTTTTATCTTAATATTAAAATAAAAACTTTGGTTTTTTTTCTCCTTTGCATCCGTATATCTGATTCAAAAAATAAAAAAAATTGATATAAAATTATACTTTTGGTAGTATAATTTCATTTTGAAATGAATAAAATAATAATATTGAACTGGTTTCAGTACCACACTTTTGTTGATAGAATTTTTAAAAGAAGAAGAAAAAAAAAATGACATGTATAAAAAGACAATTATTTTGACGCGCGCCGCCACATATGCTTGCTCATTTGATATGCAATTTTTTGTTTTGTTTCATTGATAAGTGAAGGTTAACTTTGATGTTTCTACTATACTGAAGTTGGCATAGGCCTCACATGGGACTGAATCTTTCGCGGCTCCAGGAGAGAATTAAAATTTACTAAAGGCCCTAGCATTCTGTACGATTTTCTTTAAAATTTACGCTAAACATAACTTTTACAAGGCGATCGACTGGTAGTTGCCTGATTGCCCATATGACCAATCCACCGCTGCTCGCCTCCTCTATTTCTGAGGGTCCTGGAAAAATATTTTGATGTCAATTGACTGATAAACACTGTTTTTGGGTGAATTTTAATTATTTACCAAAGTACTGACCATTTTCATGAATTTCGTTGAATGGCTATCATTTGACTCTGATACTTTCAATGGAATGCAGACGATTTTTCTTATCACATATCATATTAAAAAAATTTTAAATTTCAACATTGTAATCAATAATCATCAGACACGTACACCGATTTTTCATCAATTTAAAAGCAATAAAACTTACTGTTTAATATTAATAATAATTATTAATAAAATATCATCATCATCATCGTTTCCTTACTTTGTAAAAAAAGTATTCATAAAAATTTGTTCAGAAAAAAAAGATTCTTTTAAAGATTCCACTTGTTCATCATATGTGTACCTGAAATGAAAAAAAAATAAAGAATCTTAAACAGTAATTATCGATTATAAGAAAAAAAAACAGTGCAATAAAAAAGGTGATGAAAAGATACAGATTGAAACAATCTTGCAAAATGTCATAACTTTCTTTTTAATATTAGCGCTTATCATCAGTTTGCAGTAAGGTAATTAGGTGTAATTACATGTTCTTTAAACATCATATTCATTTTTATTTCAAAGCTTCGTATCAAATATTTTTCATTTTAATTTGAATAAATTTTTCGAGTAAACAGTGCTTAATAAGAGAAAGAAGAAAAATTAAAAAATAACTTATCGCTCGAGTACCAAATTTAATGATAGTTCCAGAGATTTTGGACTTGAGGCCAGAAAATTCTTAATAACTATGTTTCAGTCTATGCTCCAATTCTTTTAATTCAGTAAGATTTGACCTACAAGTGCTTTGAAAAAAAAACCGGAATTTTTTATATGAAACTCATTCAATTTAACAATCATTATCACTGACAAACTTTTTAGCAATCTGTCCATTCATTCAAAGTAAAATAATGAAATTAAATTTAAATTACATTTAAATGGCAATATTATGTTACCACATTTAACAATAACTTGATTCACCGAACACTGAACACCAAAAATTCACGAAACTTTTATTACATTTTTGTTGATAAATGAAATAATCATTAAGAGATTAAAACTGAATCTTTCACTTCAGATCACATTCATCATCAAAATAAAGTAATAAAAGTTTTGAGAGTACGTTTACGTTAAGCATGTTGATTTATTTTGGAGTCATCATATTTTGACTGTTGTGTTTATTTAGTTGTTTAATAATAATAATAAAAATAAAGACAGATTGAATGGGTTTTTGAGTGGTGAAAATTACAATGTTGCAAATAAAAATGAAATATAGTTAGTAAATATTTATGTGTAATAAAATGATTTTCGTCTTATTTGTAATTTAATAAAAACCCAATTAAATGTGAAAACGGGAGGAACACAATTTTTTTAAAGGTAATTATGATTTTGCATGTCTCTCAAAATAAAACGATATAAAATTGGGCTCTTAAATTACTTTCTTCCTAACACCGTAAACTTTTAAATGAAAAGAATTGCAGGAAAACGAGTCATTTCATTTTGATTAATTTCTTTTATAATGTATTTTGATACAATTTTTGCACAAATGTAATTTTATCATAAAATAGTTACAACTGTTCTGTTAAATGTTTCTTATATAAATGAGCCACACTCCAGGAACATAAACTTTAAATGTTTATGAATAACATATTTTTTTTCATGTTGCATTGTGTGGGTTAAAAACAAGTAACTTCTATTCATTTATTTTGCTATTCAACAATATTTTTTTGTACGAATTCTCTTATTTTATTTATTTTCAGTATTGAACTGACCGCCACAGTCGCCTATACTAAATATTGTTGTGATTTCCGTTTTAATTTCGACAAACAAATGAGAACAAACATTCAAATGAAACAATAATAACAACATTGGCTATTTATTATTATTATTAATACTGAAAAGTTTTTTTGTATCATTTGTACAAAAAATGGTGATTGTAGAGTTGATTTACAATGTCTGAATAAGAGATTGCAAAATATCATGAGAAAGTATACCGTAAAAGAAAGATATATTTTTTATTGATTTGTAAAGTTGAAAAAATTCATTGAGAACTACTTTAAATGTCCCATCACATATCATAATCCGGCTGGTGCAATGTCGTTCTAGGGTTTTATCTGTAAAAAACACCAGAAAACGTTCTGGGTCATCAACTCCAGACTCATGCTGCAAGAAACGGGATCCGTTGAGTGTGTGTGTGACTGGCGGACTTATTTCAAGATCAGCGGTTGAGATTGCGGATTCAATGATTGCGTTTCGGCATTTTTGATTGTACTTCTTCATCGTGGACGGGATAACTCCTCAATCCCGCAAGGGATGCCAATTATGAGGGTTTTTTCTTCTTTTAAAAGTATTCTCTTACCTCTGAATCACTTATGGCTTCTTTTTGGTGAAAGGAAAGATTTAATATTTAATCAAAATGACTTTTAATTTATTTATCAAAGTTTTAGTTAATTTTATTAGATGTTACCACCTTCAAAGTTCACTTCTGACTTACCACGCCCACACATGATTTTTACTCCCTTCCCTTATTTCATTTTCTATCTGTTCCCTCGACTCCCAGCTTACAATATTTCAGAAGGTGGCTTGTTTGGATGTTACTCTGCACTGCGCTGTCTACCTTATGTGATAACTCTTCGTTCAATGTTGAAATTAGTTTTCAAAGTTCCATTGCAGGTTCGATCTATGCATCGCCAATACTGTTTAGAATGAGAAGAATTTGCAGATTTCATTGTATATCTGAATTTAGAATTATATTGGTGACTTCGAATTACTTTATTTACCTAAAATTAGTAATTCTAAAATCATTAATGAATACGAAACAAACGTTTAGTACGCTAAAAATATATGAACTCAAAAATGACTAAGCAAAGTATAAAACATTTAATGTCCAATACAAAATGTGTAGTAAAGGAAGCCGAACTAATTTAAATAATAATAGCAACTGTAATATGTTGAGACACATTGAAAAGAGAACTAAATCTAAATGAAGAAGATAACTGATAAAATATCTAATTAATAAACATAAGATGTAAGAGTAAAGTTAAATCACACTGATTCACATTAAAAATTAATAAACTTTGAAATCAATAATTCACAATTAAATTTTCTGAACTAATTTTCATTAAATCTCTTTCATCTTATCATTTAAGTTTAAACTTTCATTACGAGAATAACAATAATAATTTTAATTTACCATAAAATATTCATATACGAATTGATGTTGCCAAATATGGAAACGATAAGTGAATATACAGCATAAGATAAGTAAATAATATTATTAAAAAAAGTTACAATTAAACAACAAACATTTTATTTGCATGTTTTACGCTACACACACATTATATTGATTGAGAAAGGCCTTAAAACTGAACAACAATCAGCACAAAAGAAAAGTTATCTCTCTCTAAAATAATATTACACACTATCTTCTTAAATATTATAACCCATTATGTTCACAGTTGTCTCATTGTTGTATAACAATAAAACATCAATTACATGTTTGTTGTTTGTAAGTTGAAAAGCTTTAAAAGTATTGTACAATTTCCATTTTAAATATTAAATTTAAATTTAAACATTTTATGTTGTTATTGCTGTTCGCGTATAGGCCGACATTCTTAAGTAATGTATAATAAAAGTAATAATAATGATAATGATAATAATATTTAAGAAAAAAATAGTGAGTAGAGTGAAGAAATATTGAAATTATTTTTAAAACATGTGTATATTGTAATTTTATTCCATGTTATTTCTTGGTAAACAAATGTGTACCACCACTATCACTGGATGTTTGCTCAAATAAATGTAATACAAAATAAAAAAAACGTTATTTGATTTAGTTTTTCATTTATTATTCCTCTTAACTGGCTAACTACTGTCTTATTGTTTGACAGTGGTCTGTGTTATACTTTGATATGTGTATGATTCCTTAAATAGGCGCCGCTATTAGACTCTACACAGTTTTTAATTTGTAATGAGTGTTTAACTGAAGTAGGTAGGGAAGGTTGTGATCTCCATATAAAAGGGTGTCATGAATTTTTTTTTATGATCTTATCCTAAGAGAACATAAGAAGAGATTTTTCACTGAATTCTCACTGGTTTAAGGTTACGAATAGCGGTCTATTGTTAAGAAGTCGAGGCTGATCTTTTTTTGTAATCTTCTTAATCGTAAGAGTAGAGTTTCATTGACCCTCTCTAACACTGTATGTCCATTCACAAGATCTCTAAGAAATAGTACGATTGTGCTTTACTTTGAATCACAATTGAAATAGAGAAAAATAAAGTAAATGAATAAACATCATGTAGTTTGTACTTTTAGGAAGTTATTAATTTCATATTGTTGTCGATTTCCTTTTTCAATATTTACTACAAAAAACATTTCTTCTCTTGTTCTTAAAAAAAATACGCGCTGACAAGAGATACAGATAAATAATATTCATAATTTTATGTGAATCAAATGCTTTGACTGTCTTCTTCTGTATGCCAACAAGAAATTATTACGCTTGTCTCATTTATTCATAACATTTTGGTACAGAAACAGATCTCAATATGAACTTAATGAATATTAATGTCACGTCCATTTATTTACCACCACATTTTGTGATAATAGTTGACTTTAATGAGAATGAATATTTGCGTGCGTGATCCAAATCTGTCTCGTCTGGTTTTGTAACACTGATTGTGCATTAGACGCCGAGAATGATTTAAAAGGTGTGATATTTAAAAGAAAAAATGATTAGTATTCATGAAATACGTTTCACACAGTAGTCCTTCCAAAAATTCATTACAGGTTTAAGTTTTTTTACATCAAATTTATAAGATTTATTAAACTTTTATTATATGTTTTTATCGTAAATTAGAAATCTAAGGATATTTTATGTCTTATGTTATTAGTGCTACGTGCACGTGAGTCCTTTTATGTAAGAGAAAAAAAAATCATTAATGAATCTTAAACATGTATCGAGTATTAAAATGCACCTGTCACGTTAATTCCTATTTTTTATATAAAATGTGTCCAAACTGTTCCTTTTGGTTCATTAAGAATTTTTTTATTTTATTTCATTCTAAAACTGAAATTTGATTAGAGGTTAAATCAAACCAAATTCTTGATTAAAATTGCTTTTAGTTTCACCCTCGTATTTTAAACTTGAAATTTTACCACCTTTTCTAGTCAAGTCGCTTGAAAAAAAATGATAATTATATAATCTTACGCCTATGTTTTTAATTCAAGCACGAGACAGATATGAGACGTAACCTCATAATTTTTTAGTGTTTTTGTTTCGGTTTTATAACATACTTCATTAGTCATTTTGCTAGTCATCACCCTTCAAAAATTTGGATGCATTTCCGTTTTGATCTTCTTCCTTTTATATAATATATTTTTTTTTTCATCATGATTATTATTATTATTTTTATTGCCTTTATTGATCAGAAAAAGGAGATGAACTGTAAAATTTGAATTAAAACTATGTTAAACCTTAAAGTCACATTCATGACCAAAAAATGTTGTCCAAAATATGAGATGAAAAAGACAATTTACTTAAAAACGTTTTTAAAAAATCGAGTTGGACGAAATTTTTTGATCTTATCGAATTTTAAGGCTTAAAAAAGTATACTTAGCCTGATAGTATATTCAAATCACCTTTCATTAGGTGTGTTCATCATTTCATGTCCTTCACTGTAATTTAAATTTAACTTAGATATTTCGTAAAATCATTTATTAGGACATTCACCAATGATTTTTTTTCTTCTGAAGTTTGATTATTATTTTTATTTGATGACTCCATATGGTGTCTATGATGAGCTTGCAATACGAAAAACACACTTATACGAGTTCTTGCATGCATCAAAAGAGATCGTAAAAAGAGGGTGCATGCATGTGCCTTTTTTTAATGTTTTACCACTTCAAATGTAAAATGATGAAATTAGGTGCGTGCCAATAATTAAAATTGTTTAATAGGATGATGATCACCAGTGAAAATTACGATTTATGGTGAAGGGAAGGGATTTTTCTTCATTTGAGGATTTCAGGGCATATCAATTTTTGGAATTAAACTAACTTTTGATTTTAAAGAGGTTTCAAGTAAAATTTTTGAAAAATTGAAAAATTGTCCAATCGAAAATACCCTGATAAGATAAATTTATTGAATCCTAAAACCAAAATTTCATGTTTTAATCCTAATTCGGTCATTTTCATTGAAATACAATTCAAATTCAAAATAATCATCAAGCACCTTTTTTCTGATTTAACTTGAAACAGGTACCTGCAATAACACAACACATGATATGCCTAAGTCTGAGCATAAATACGTAAAATGTAATGTAACACAAAACAAAATAAAATATATAAAAAAAAATTTAAACGATTATCGAAAACGCATTTTTTACACAAAAATTCTATCAACAGCTGACCAATAAGTTCTTTGACCTTAACAAAAAACACACATCTTCACATACATGTACACCAGAATGTCTGCATTTTCTTGCTGTTCTTATTACTACACCTTCATATCCCTATTTCATTCCTTTTTTTAATAAGGTTTTTTTTTCATTTCAATGTGATTGTGCATTGACTTGGCACTTACCATGCAAACAAAAGAAATTACAAAGAAATCGAAAGCTAATCCAAAATAAAAAATATTGGAATATATGTAAAATAAAAAAAAAATATTCATCGAATGACCGACTGTGAACTTAGTTTTTTTTTTGGGTAACTGAGTATAAGAAGGATCAAATGTAAAATAGAGGTAATTTGGAACTCTGGATTCTCGGTTTTTGCTCTCAATGTGATACCATAAGTTCACTCAGTTTAGGTCACGTGACTGCTGATCTGAATCATTTTACAAAGATTATTCATTGAGATCAGCTCAAGTTCATTGTAACGTGACTTGGTTTCATAATTTTGTAAAGAGCCATGAGAGCTTGAGCCTCATTTAAATGAAGAAGAAATTTATTTTATTATTCCTTACATTAATGACATCCTTTTTGAAAGTATATTTATTATGCGCTCGTGCCGTTGTCTCGTATTGAATCTTACGGACACGTATCTAAATATTACATTAAAAAATGTTTTTTTCAAATAGTTTTTTTTCCTTCATATTCTTTTTAAATTAAATCTTCTTTCATAATAAATGTATTTTTCATTCTTTACACATTTACAGTTAAAAAAAACATTCACCTGCTATCCAATTCTATAAAATTTATGATATTATTAATATTAGGTCTCTCTTGTCATTTTTTTTAAAATGAAACATTGCTTTAATTTATTTATTTATTTTGTTACTTTGCATTTCATCATTTGTCTGATAAATATGATGACCCATTACGATCTTTCCTTTTTTTTATTACAAGTCTTTTGATTTTGATTACAGTTCAATGACAAAGAGAACCAAAAGCAGCAGAAAAAAATGGAAATGAAAGTTTTATGATTTAATTTAATTTTCATAATGATACTATTTTAATGACAATTACGATACAGTTGTCATATAAGGCTAATTGCTCTTTACTTTTGCATTTTAACATTGCATTGTTTTGTGCTTGCTGTTTTTTTTATTATAAATTTACAATTCAAATACCATCCTTGGCCTTGCAACATTTCCTTTTAACTGTTTTTCTGAATTTCTTTTTGTATATATAAGCGCACACCAGTCTTGTCATTTTTGGGTCAATGAATGGATTTTAATTTTTCTCCTTAAACTATTACAATGTTGAAGTTCAAATATTTGACGAGTGTACATTTAAGGACATTCAACCACTTTTCTTTTCTTAATATAAACATTTTATCAGGTTTATTAAGATTATTTTCATCTCCAAATATTATTCTTATGTTAACCATATACCTCATACTTTCATGATTTTATATTATTTTTTTTGCTGTTATCATCGTAATAATATTAAATGATTAAAATAAATAAATAAAAACAAAAGAGAAGGTATTGTTCGAGATAATGATATTAATTTACAATGTCCATATTAATCATTCAATTCATCAGAAAATAAAATTGATTTTTGTCCAGTTATTTTTTTTTTCAATTTTTATTACATTGTAAAATAACAATTTTTTGTTTTTTTGATATAATTAAACTACCGAAATATTACACATTTTAGTTGTTTATTATTATTATCATCGTATTAGGGGTGGTCAATTCAATGAAATGATATATCGAAAAGATGTTGAAACTACAAATTAAGAATGAGGCTCATCGAAGATCATATCAGAATTCTAGGGCGGTGTCCACTGAAAAGAGTCAGCACTCAGATCTACAGACGGGTTCATTGTGTAAACCCATTTATCATCATATCTAATGGAGCAGGAATCAGATCTTGTGAATCAACTGAAATTAAGAAGACGTCGAAGTCGACTAGACCTGGTTCAGTTCAAGAAAGTATCCAGAAAGCTAATCAGGACAGACACCTTCATTTTTATGATTGAATTATGACTGGGAAAGTACTCACCCAGCGGAAACCACGCAATCTAGCATCACGCAAATCAGATAAGTAAATATAAATGAACCACATCTTGAGTGAAATGAAGATAATTTGAGCTGGTGGCTAACACTTGGCTCTGTAGATCGAATGTGCGTGTTTCGTTTCGAACAACTAGTATCTACCTCATAGGTTAGGGTTCAATGGCACCACCGCGATCTCAAAGAGTCCTTTTGTGGTAATATTTTCATCTACCTCATATTTTCTTCCTTCTTTTCTTGGCATGACGGGATAAGAGCTAAGGCCTTCGAATGATGATTAAGGGTATGTACAATGAGCCCGAATCATAGTCTGAGTGCATGCTTAAAAGCTGTCTTATGAATTTGATATGATTCAGGCAAGTCATGACCATCATCCTTGAAAATTCCCTCCTTAATTTTAGTTAACCTCAAAATGACCACCCCTAACACAGTTTCTCAACAATTTTTATTATGTTTTGTAAACACTTGTCAAATTAAGGAGTATCATAAGTTCACTTTACATTAATCACGTTCTCTCGTTTCAATTCAGCACATGCACATAAATATTCCTCATTTTATATCCACTTATTCCTTGTAATCATAATACATTAAAATATATTTCGTCTTATATTACACACACGAATATCTTATTATTTATATTAAAATGTTAAATAAAGTACTTTATTCACAGCTTCTTTTTTTTGCGTTGATCACATTTTCTGATACATATATGAAATATGAATTGCGATGTGATTGAATTTAAGTGCCTTATTACAAGAAAGCTTAATAGTGTAATTTTGGGCACTTACTACTTTAATACTTTCATCATTCTTAAACGTTTCTCCTGTTAAAATGCGATTTAATATTAAAAAAAGAAAAAAAAATTAAAAACATAAAATGTAATAATATTGAATTGAATATAATCAATATTGTAAATTGTGATTCGGTAGCATATTGAAATGTTCCGAGCTTTTAATTTAGGTTTTTTTTGATGATCTTTTCTTATGATATTATTAGTAATAAAAATAAATTAACCGTTATTTTAAATTTGTAACTTTAATACAAAAAAATGTTGGGTTTGAATTTTAACGAGGGCTATTGATTTTTCATCATCTTATTCCTTTTAATTTAACTGATGATAAAAAAAAGTATTAAATTTCATCTCATTAATGTTTCTTAAAAGTGTGATATTTCATGTTTTTGATCAATGTAAAGCTTCTGAATGCCTGCGGTTTCATTTCAATATTTTTTTTTCATCAAATTGATGTTTAACAAGCTTGTCACACGTTTTTTTCTTGGTTTGATTCCATGTGTAACTGTTTTTAACTGAAAATAAATTAAGACAAAAAAAATCACATTAAATGGTGGTTGGGAAAAAAATCTCTGTGTTTTTGTGTGAATTTTTTCAACTGAATTTTTTTTATTTTAATATTGAACTTAAAAAAACATATAAGACAAGATAATGACTTCAATGATCGAATTATTTGTAACCTACCGTTTATTTAAAAAAAGTTCAAGTAATGTCTGTTTAATTTTTTTTTAATGATTGCTCTTTTTTTAACGTTCTTTTCTCTGATTTAAAGCTAATTTTATCAGCATATCCCTCTTTAAAAACTAACAATAAATTTTAAAGTTCACTTACATGATCAATTTTTACCCTTGTTTTTTTTTTGAATTTTAATTGAATTCAATTTGAAAACAGTCAATTTACAAGAGAAAAAATGAATAATTTTTTTTCATCCCAGACGCCATATGTTTAATTTTAAATTCGGTTTAATTTAATATCAAATTTAGTTAGATTTGTTCTTTTTTTGTATTTAAATTCAAGTTAAGTTATTATTAGAAGAATTTTACATGTTACAATTAAATGGCTGTGTCGTTTAATGTGAAGTTACAAAAAAAATCTTATTATTGAAGCCTTTGAAAGGATTTTTAAAGTCCAATACGATTTAAATTTTTATTTTAATATGAAACCTTAGGAAAATCGTTTAAATGTTGTTTTTTTTAAAAAATCAGTTGACGCCCATTTTGTTATGAAATTTTTGAGTGATAAAAATAACGTAATAGGAATGAACTCTTTGAAGCCTTACAATTATAATCTGGTATCCAATAATTTGCTTTAATCTGGTTATGAGACACTGCTTTTCATTTGAATATTATTTTAAACACTTTTTTTGTTTTGAATATTTTGATATAACAATGAAAAATGAAGGAGAATGATGTTAATTGTAGTCACGCATATCAAAAAAACGTCTTGCACATTAAATTGAAATCATATCGCTATTGAAATTTGAAAAGGATCCTTGAACAATGCCTGAAAACCTTACAGAGGCCTAACGATGGGCATGAAGCAAGTAAATTGAGCAAATTTTCTCTTCAGACTCACCTTAAACCTGAAAATTACTGAAATTCAAACGATTTCAATGATGAATTCATTCATGATGGTTTTTTGCTTAGTGTGGTATGATATAAATGAAATTTGATAAAATAAAAGCGATTAACCATCAACTACACTGTTGTTTGATGATGTTTACTTAAACCCATCTACAAATTATTATAAATTGTATATTTAACTCCACCTGGTCATTTTAGCATGTGCTCACCATTTATGACCCAATTTTATTTTTAACAAAATACTATTATGATGATGATGATGAAAGACCTTAATCAAGTTGATGTACATAAAAAAAATTAATCAAATATTTTTGTGTAATATTTACCTTTTAAAATGATATGCGAGTTATAATTCACCTTAGAATGATAAATTGTTGCTCATAAGAACCTTTAAACAAATAAATCTTCCTTTGAATAGATCAGCTGCATTCAAATGAACCCAAAATTTTTAGGTGTTTTTACAAAAGTCCTGAAAACAAGAAAAAAAAACATAATCAATTGATTGTCAAAATTTGTTAAAATTAATGTCATTGAACTCATTAACAAGCAATTATTATCATTCTGATCAAGATTTTATTTTATTTTTTTAAATGATTCAGTTATAATAAAAACACTTCTGATGCCTCAATCAAATATAATTGATTTTAATTTCAATCATTCTTCGATCTTTTCACTACACTTGATCCTGTTTTTACCTTCAAATAAATATCATTCAATAAAAACACAAATTATTGCAAAACGAAGAGTATAATATGTCATGTTCGAAATCAATTCAATGTAAAAATAATGTAAAATGAAAAAAAAAATATATATTAAAAGCTCAGTAATTAAGTTAAGAACACTTAAAAATAAAATCAAAAAAAATGAGAATATAAAATCTTTTGTCAAAAAATATAAAATAAAAAGAAATGAGACACGACACAGTAAATGAAGAAATAAATTTAAAATAAAAAAAAAAACATAAAAAAACCACTTGGTCCATGGACGAACTGCCAGCATGAAATTTCGCTACCTTGACATTGAATTGATCAGATTTTATTTTTATAAACGATTCATTTAAAAACATGATATGTAAGATGTGAATGTTGTGAGGAGAAGAAAAGATTTTTATACACGCGTCATCATTTTTTTTTGAATTTATATGCATATTTGTTGAATATTATTATGTGATTTTTATTGCCAAAAAGAAGAAAAATAACTTAAAAATAATACAAAATAAATACAGATATGAGTTTTCAATCACGATCATCTTTTAAAGTTCTTGAAAAATAATGTCCATGAGCTATAAATTCTTTAATTTTGTTAAAAGATATAATGAAGTAATGTAATTTAATGTATTGGAAGGGGTTGGTTTGAAAGTTTTTGACATTTGACTACATTGAAAGCTGGAAACGCCCCGCAGTAATAGTGACTTGGTCGGCAGACTGAAATGTTTGATTGACGCTTACAGGACATTTAGTGAATTAAATTTTTATTGCAGTTAATTTGGAGCAAAAAATTGAGTATTATGGACACTCTTTTAGTCTATGCATATCATGCGGGGTGGTGAGAGGCGTTTTCAACTTAGAGTGTACTGGTAATCTCGTCATGACGCGTAAGGTCAAGGTTGTTTAAGGTCCAACCTCTTTGACTTACTCCTTTTTTGTCATGAAGCTCGTTGACCGTGTTGGTTAAGTGGCTGGTAAGAAGCCTGCGACGGGGGTTCGAATCCAATCCCGGGCATGAAAATTAGTTTGTGTTTTTCAATTCCAAATGTGCTCAAATTTTACTTAGAATACATAAAACTTCTCCTGGGAATTTAAAGGGCGCCGAGTGAAACCTGAGAGCGACTGAATCGGATGACAGAATAAACTGTAGGTCCCACGTGGTTAGACCATAAATAAAAGGCGCTTACTATGGAAACTTCGGCTGAAATAGTATGAACACAATAGGACCATTGGGTCCGTGGTGGAGCTTGTTCATATCTAATGTAATCTTGTCAGATTCTTATTCATAGTATCATAAAATTTTCAAGACCCTCAAAGTCAACCGGAATCGTATTTTGTATAAGAACTTTTCAAACCACCCTCCAAAAATATTGTGAATCAAATAATGAGAAAATAATAATAACAAAGAATACCATTAAATTTTCTGGGTGCACTGCTTTAGGGCACTTGAAGAAGTCCAAATTGATGCCAAAATTTGTATCGAGTAGTGTCATTTTTAATAAGCTTTTAACCATAAAAAGCAAAGTATGAGCTAAATAAAGAAAAAACACTATAAAATTAAAGATAATTTAGTAATGTTATGTAATGATAAGGTATCTTTAGTCAGATTGTATTGATAAACATTCATTTGACAAATCACCAAAGAAAAAAGACAAAAAAAAATAAATTTGGTAAAAAATCAATGTGTTTTTTTTGACTTGAACGCGGGTCCTTTCACATTATAATCTCGAGAGAGATTAAAAAGAATTGATAAGACTCGATAAAAATAAAAAAAATAAAATTTTTTATAATAAAAAGTAATTCATTTTCAAATATGGACAATATATTGGAATTTTTAAAGTAATTAAGTAAGATATAACTGTCCCTTATTTAGAGTATCAGTTACAAGACAGCTGTCTTGTCCTCATCTGATGAATGTTTATTTTAATACCATCATGCATAAATTGTAGCAATAAAAAAAAATTATTATTATTATTATTTATTAACTCTCCGTATTTTTTTTGTATTTCATCCAGCATAAAAGGATTGACCAAGTGCTGTCTCTTTATTTTAACCGCAATAAAACAATTCTTTTTTTTTATTTATAAGTCCTGCATATGAATTTCATATCATACACATATAAAAAACAATAAAAAGTTAATATAGTTCTTTGTATTTTGGGTCCTTCATTTAAATATGGTTAAATAAAAAAAAATAAATTGAGAGTAATAACAATCGAATGACAGATGCGAAAAGTGTGGCCAAAATAATCGGTTTCCTATAGATGTTAAAAGACAATTGGAACTCAAACAAATGACATAAATTCAGATACAGTTAAAGAGGAAGAAGAAAATGAAATGTAAAAAAAAGTTACTTTTAATGCCATCGGCCTTTATGCTAATTATTGATTTATCAGAGAATTTTTAAATCGATTACAGATGAAAATATTTTGTATTATTATTTTTTTTTTATGTTTTATTAAACACACTGTTAATTAACATTGAGCATGTAATATTATCATTATTTTGATTGTAAATTTTACACACACATTCACATCAAAATAATGAAAAGGTGTGCAAACATCTTGTATTCCTTTTTATAACACGAGCTTTTACTCTTTATTTAATTTCAAAATAAAAAGTTCAGTACGTGCAATTAATAGTGAATTTTTTTTCATATAAATTTTTTTTATCCAAAATAACAACATTTTTGAGGTAAATTTTTTAATGAACACGAGACAAAATTACATTTTTTTTATCGATTATTTATGCAACATTGTTGTCTCGCACTTGATCGTCATCAGTAGTCAGAATATCATAATAATATCTTGTCGTTTTATGTTCTTGATTATTATTAAATAATAAAAAAAAAAATACATTTTATTAAAAGATAATTTAATAATAAAATTTGATATGATCACGAGCGAAGATCATTTAAATTTGTTTTTGATACAAAAAAAAAATTAAAACATCCTTTATCTTGTTTTAATCTAATCTAAATTACCTTTAATCAGATCATCTACATGCATCGTTGCGGTTTTTTTCAAAATAAAATCATCTAAATCGTTTAATTTTTATTCAGGTCAATTGTTAATTAATAAAATTTCATTAGTAGAGGAGGCAGCGGAAAAAAAACAAGAAGACAAAATTAAATAAGTGTCAATTTTCACAGCAGGGAATTCCTTCGCTTTTAAATGTTTTAATAATAAGTTGCATATTTGAATAAAATATGAACGCAATATTGGATGATGATGATGATTTTGATAATGATGCATATTTAGCTTCTTGTTCACCAGAAATTTTGAGGAACTTTAAACAGTTAATCAAATAATTTTTATTTGTTAAGAGAAATTTACACTCTACGTTGAAAACGCTCCGCAGACAACCTCGTATTATATGCAAAGGCTAAAAGAGTGCCCATAATATTTGAAATTTTTATCCAAATTAACAGGAAATGCGATAAAAATTTCATTCATGAAACGCTCTGTAAGCGTTCATCAAAGATCTCCGTCTCCGGACCAAGTCAATTTATACTGCATTGCATTTTCAACTTACAATGTATGATTTTTATATAAAAAATGATAAAAAATTGTAAAATTACATCCTTTTGAGCATCATCGTAGGGAAGGATATGGCTCCATCATGGTCCAACTAATGGGAATTTTTTTACAAGCCTAATTTTATACGGTTTGACTTCTCGAAAAGTGTTTGCTCACAGCTTTAAAGAGAGAAAAGTAGAGTGAAGTAAAATTTTGATCTTATTGAGAGAATTTTTT
This sequence comes from Culicoides sonorensis, assembly GCA_900002565.1. Classification (NCBI taxonomy): domain Eukaryota; kingdom Metazoa; phylum Arthropoda; class Insecta; order Diptera; family Ceratopogonidae; genus Culicoides; species Culicoides sonorensis. Next base: position 535,666 of record LN483413.1, read on the forward strand.
AAGTTTCATTTCGATTCATTTCAACGAATACTCAAAAAAATTGTCACATTCTCATTTTTTGGCATATTTCTTCATAAAAAAAACTCAAAAAAGTAAAAAAAAAATCTCATCAAATATTTTAATTGAAATAAATTAAAAATTATCAACGCTTTTGAACGAATGTAAATAAAGTGATTAAGATATTCAACTTTTTTTTCTTCTTTTTCCAGTTAATCTGTTGCCATTCTTGTTTCATGATGTGCGTTAATCCTGTTGATGACTTAATGTTTGCAAACCCAAATTATATAAATAAAAAATTAAAATAGCATTTAAAGAAAAAGAAACAAAAAAAAAATTCTGCATATTTAACAATATACGATAATTATTTTTGGTTTATGAGCTAAATTATATTGAAAAATCATCGAAAAATGTTTTGAAAGGTGTTTATCAGTCATTACAACTTCAAGTTAAAATTTAATTTTTTTTTACTGTGAACATTTATATCAGTTAAGGATCGGCAAGTGCCATGATACATAAGCATTAAAGTCCCAGTCCCGGTAGTCGTCACATAGTCGCTTAAATACATTCACTTATGTTGCACTTGCTCCTATTACATATTCAATCATTATTATTATGACTTGAGCAGATGCATCAATCATTTTTTACTTGCATTAAAAAAAAAAGAAATTTTTATTATCATGAGCGCGTAAAACATTTTTAATAACAAATAAGAATATTGGAAGGCGTTTAATTTAACAAGCTCAAAAATAACTTAAAATTGCATGGAAGTAGAACAAAATCATAAAATCATCCACAAATACTTCGTTTTTTTCAGTGTTCAAAGTTAATGTAAAGAAAAAAAAGTAATTAACTTTTATTTATTATCATATTTGATGGCATCAGTCACGAATATTTTATAAAATTTGTCATAAAAGTATGAAAGATTGTACAAGTGAAGGTGCGCACTGATTAAAAAAAATTACCAAATATTTGCTTTCAATTCGTGCACAAATTAATTACATTTTCGATGGAAGAAACCACTTTTTTTTTTGTTTCATTGAAGTGTTTGACCACCCAATCATTTTAATCAATTTTGCTTCCAAGTTTTATTTTTCATGAAACTACGCAAGCAAAGTCATAAAATGACAAAATTCGATGCAAATTCGATCGATACAAAAAAAATAATAATAATAAAAGTATTATCAAATCAAAATTCAGAGGCAGTGAACTTTTAATGTATTCATAAAACGCGTGCGGTTCGTGTGTCGAAAGATACATAAATGTTTAGTTTAGTTTTTAAAGCAAAAAAATTGCATATGCACTTGACGACCATCATATAATTATTATCATTTATTATCAAATGTGAATAAAACTTACATAAAACTGAAAAATAACATTGAATTTTATCGAATCTGGTCTTCTTCGATGTTTTTATTATAGTCTTATATTTTAATTTTACGTGGAAAGTGCGCTTTTGACCCCGGATTGGCCATAAGGGCAATCAGGCAGTGACCTTCCAGCATCATCAACGTTAAAGCTGAGGATTTTGTTAGAGACACTAGTCTCATATTCTAGATCTTGCACTTCCGACAGTTCTCCCAACAGAAAGGCCGCAGTCGATCGTCTTGTAAAAGTTAAGTTTAGTGCAAATTTCAAAGAAAATCATACAGGGCCGTTAATAATTTTCAATCCGTCTCTGCTTTTGGGTACCATTAAAAAAGATTTCTTGAATCTCACAGTAAGCGGAAAAATAAATTTCTTATTTATTTGGTTCGTTGCGATCTTGGGCTAGTCCTTTTTAAGGCAGAAATGTTCTCATCACATGTCTGTCTTAAAATGCGCTCACACTGATCACTTAAACTTACATTTTCCATTTAAATTTTATTTAACATGGTCCTTTATGTTATAAATATAATTTTTTTTTTGTCTTAATCAAATTAAGAATAAAGAAAAACATAAAATTTTATGCAGGACACAACAAACTCAATTTGAATTAATAAGCCTAAAAATTTATGCACTTTCATGCAATTTCAAGCCAAATAAAAAAAAGAAGAATGTAAACCCATTAATTTTACGTAATAATATAATTAGGCGCTAAATTCTTACTGTATAATGTTACATGCGCGTGTACGGAGCCAAAAATTCTTTGTTTTGTAGTCATTCATAAAATTTAATATTATTTTAAGAGTGCATAAAAATCGATCAATTAAGTGTTATAACCAAAAATATGCAATTTGCATAAAATAAACTACATGAATAAACTTTTTTTTTCTTTTCAAACTTTTAATTTAATAACAATTGAAATTTGGCAGGTGATTTTATCTGATATATTTTTTTAATGTTTAATGAAAATATTTTGAAAAAAATATAAAAATAACATAAAACAGTTTTAAGAGACATCATTTTATTTGATATACAATTCGACCAAAAATCAGAATCACGAAATATTCATTAAAAGATTGAAAGGGGTGTATTTGATAATTGTGATTCATTAATTTTTAATAAAATACATGGAAATGTCCGTTGAATTTTAAAATGACTTAAGTTACGGTGCCCAGAGCTTTTTTGAATTACGAACGAGTTTAAAATGAATTTGACATTTTTTTTACCAAAAACCTTGCATATTTTAAAAAATTGCCTGTAAATTAATAGAAAATCACTAATTTTTGAAAAATAAAAAAAAATTAACTTTCTGAACCATGGTCTTTAAAATAATTTGATTGGCTTTCAGAAATTCATTGAAAATTTTGTCATTCACGGTCTCAGTGCATCAAATTTACACAGCACGATGAGTACCTTGCATGAAAAACACTCATAAAAATATGATAATAATTTGATCAAGCAAGAACGATAAAAACAGTTTTTTTCGTTATCTCGATCACAAGTAACATGCTTATAAATTACTAAGGAGAAGACTTCATTATTAATATTCATATCATGCATTGTGGGTACTGCCAAAAATAATGTACTTTGATGACAGGATAAAATAATTTATATAGCGAAAATTAATATTTAATAGCATTGATCACAAATTTTCGATTCAAAAATTGATAATTTTACTTTAAAATAAGGCGATTTTGTTTTGATTTTTGTATTTTTTTTATTATTATTATTTTCAGTTGAAATGTTATCAGTTAACCATAAATTTTATTGATTATCGATTTTTTTTATTATTTATTAATCATTTTTATTTCCTTTCAATTTTTTGAAATTCGGTGCCACACCTCGACAGATCCATGATCAATGAATTTCAAAATTATGGTCCTCATGCTAAAATTGACATGATCTTAAAAAAAATTGTAATTAAACATTAAATTGGTATTAATTGAATTTTAATCCGTCACATAAAGTTAAATTGAATAAAATACATAAGTGTTCATATTAAAAAAAATATTAAGGTATTAATTCAGCTTATCCATGACCTGACGCAACATTTGATTGCACATTGCTGAGTAGGGATTGAGTTCGACGAGCTATGAAAGGGAAATTTAAAGGAAAGTTTCGATTAATTGATGATTTTCAATTAAGATCAAAAAAAATTTACCTGAGCTCTGGCAAATTGACTCCCTAATTTAGCTGCAAGCTCAAAATCTTCCCTAGCACCTTCGATATCCTCCTTAAAGCGTTTAAGTACTCCACGTTGACACAAAGCACGGCATCCAGTCCTTCCAGAAGATTTACATAATTTCAATGCTTTATTTAAGTCTTCCATAGCAGCTTAAAACATTTATATAAGAAAATATTAGTAGAATTTAAACACAAATAAGCCGATTCCAGTCCATCTATCGGCTAACACATGAGTTAGCGTTTTACATTAATTTTCATATTAAATTTTACTTTCATTAGATCGATCAATGATCATCATACAAAAACAATTCAGAATGTAAATTCTAAACAAACCGGTTTCAAATTCAATCTCAGTTGCATTGATAATGATATTGACTCAAATAAGTAGGTAAATAGAATGATTTTATTTTATTTATTCAAAATACGCATACTTGTCATTCCATATTATTGGAAAATCGAGAGTGATTCAAATTAAATTTAATTAATATAAAACTTACCATCATTATCTCCTTGAATCCGGTAAACTTGAGCTCTGTTGTTGTAAGGTGCTGCTCTGTGTGGTGCCAAATTCATCGAAATCTCAAATAAATCACAGGCTTTTTCGTAATCACCCTTTTCTGCAGATGCAATTGCTTCAAGTTCAGTTTTAATTGATTGTTGTACGGATGGTGTGAGTTCACCTTCGTCATCTAAAACAAGGAAATTTTGATGTGAATTATTTTAATTTTTTCATATTACAATTAATTGACATTACCATGTAAATTTTCTAAGTCCTCATGTTTATCATAAACGATTCCATTTCCAGAGAATGTCGGATCAAATATTGAATCAAGTACGGCACGGTCTTTTTCACTTAGGTTTTCACGTGTGAGGGTTGACATTTTTTTATACAATCAAGGTTAATTTTTGTTTCAATAAAAATTAAAATTCTTATTACAATGAAATTTAAAGCTCCTGTCTTTTACAATACTAGAACTAGACTAATGTATTGCGATGTTTATTTCATAGACGAATGTGATGTTATGTTAATTTTTAATGAGCTAGTCACTAACTGGTTATAGTTTTCATTTAATGTGTGTGAATATATAAATTTATATTAGATAGATATATTTTGATAGTGGATTTAAAAAAAAAAAAAAAATCCGGTTAAATACGCATTTCTTGCACTTTAATTACTAGTAAAAGTCAGTAGTGGTCAATTATGTTGTTGATGTGGTGCTTGTATGTGTTAATTTGATCGATGTACTACAAGGAAATACTTAAAATTTGTACTGGCTGAATTAGCGTTGGTTAAATTGTTTTACTTGTAATCGTCTTTATCTTCATATAAAATTCGAATTCGAAGTCATATGACTTAGTGTAAGGTAATTTAATATTCTGAACACATAATTAAATTCAAATTATATGCAATACGATTTTTTAAATTGAAATAATGACGACACAATTCAAATTATAATATTTTAATATTACACTGATTAACAAAATAAATTTTTTGATCGCGAAATTTAATTCCTTGAAGGAATTTCCTTCATATGGGGTCATAACTCCTAAGGTTTATTTTAAACTCATTTGTTTTAAGATTGGGCTCAGGGTTAAGGCTCCAGAGCCTCCAAAGCCTGAAGAACCGTTAAAAACGGTTAAAATATTTAAAATTTGATGATTTGCTTTGTTGGATGGAGAAGTTTACTAAAATGAACTTTAACTCATTAGCTCTGAGATTAGGCTCAGGGATTGGGCTCAGGAATTAGGCTCCAGAGCCTAAAAACTGTCAAAAGCCCAAATTGTCTGATTTTTTCAAAATGGCCGTTTTTTCAAATGGTGCAATTCTTTAATAATTTTCAAAATAGAGGTTTTTTTCAAAATGAAACGAGTCCCATCGAAATGCACTTTTCTAAACCGCCCAGTGGTTAGAATTTCCCATTTTTTTCACTTTGAACACCCCTACTAGGGTTAGAAAGGGGTCTAAGCAAAATGCCTTGAAGAAAATTGTCTTAGCTTCCCAAAAATACAATATTCTTAGAGTTTTGAACACATAGTTAAGCTGCAGATTCATAAAAACGAAGTTTGATTTTAAAACTCTATCGAAAATTGCTCTAAAATTTCAAATCGATCTAAAATTTTTTTTCTTCTACATCGATGACAAACGGTAAACGGCGGTAAGGGAATTTCATTTCGAGGTCAAAAAAATTATTTTGTTAATCAGTGTTATTTTAAGAGAATATGATTAAATGACTTAACATAAGCGCATTTCCATCTATCAAAATCAGAAGGCTTCAATGGAATAATACTCATCATAAACTAAACGGATAGAAAAACAAACAAACCCTATTTGCGTATTACATTGAAAATACTTAATTTATGAAATAAGAATCTGAATTTATCTTTTAAAACTTTAACTATCTTAATAATAAATTTAATTTTGAACAGAAACTGAAGTACGAAAAAGATTCATAAGAGGGCGCTGTTTTAACTTTATTATTTCTTTTCTTGCATTTGCTCATATCCTACCATAAAATGTATATATCACAATTGTATGAAGAGAAATCTAATCTGAGCCTCATTTCTTACACTCTAAGTTGAAAACGTTGAAAAGTACAAAGTGACTTGGTCTGCAGACGCAGGGTGGTTTGCAGGGCATTTTCATTTTACAGTGTATTAAGTATAATCAAGCCATGGTCCTAATAAAATAACAAAACACATTTCATTTAATATATTTTTTTTTATTAAAAACAGTTTATTTTCTTCATTTATTATTATTTTCTAAATTTTCATTGTTGTGGTTTTTCTCACGATTTTTTTTCTTTTAATTTTATATTTATTTAATATTAATTATAATTTTTAATAATAATAATAATAATTTATTATCAGTATCATTTATATTAATAATAATAATGCTTATATATTTTTTTTAAATTTATTTATATATGTTTTATATAATTTTTTTTTTTATCCTCTTAATGGTAATGAATCATAATAAATTGTAACAACTAATTTTCAACATGTTAATCATAAATTAACTGAATGTCATATGATGTGATCCTAAAAAACATTTAAACAACATGAAAAACCTAATTTTTTTTTATAAAATAAATTAATTTAACTTTTTAATATTTATATGATTAAAACTTAGAAAACAACTACCCAATTATTTAACAATGTATTTTATAATTAATTTTATTATTTTTTTTTATTTGAATAACAATTTTATACATACTTATAAATGTTTATGTTTATAAGTGTAATGTATATTAGTACGAGTTTGTTTTATTATAATTATTATATTTAGTCATTTTTTTATAATAATATCAATGTATTATAATAAGAAGATATTATTTTTATTTATAAATAACGTCTTAGAAATTAGCTGTATATTAATTTATAAATAAAAAATAATAAGTTGCATTTTATCATGTTAATTTTTTTTTAATTTAAGTTAATGTGTATATAAATAGACAAATATCATTTTTATATTTTTGTTGTGATTGAATTGATGAGGAAATTATGAATTGCTCTGTTTTATTTTTAATATTTTATTATTTTTATTTTTTTTTGAGATCTTCAATGAAATTTAATAATGTGCTTTTTTTGGCATTTTGGTACGACGAGATTGTAGGGAAATTCATTTTAATATTTTATCTTTGTATTTTTTTATTCATTCATCAAAAAATTGCATTGCATTGAGTTAAATTTATAAGCTCAAAAGCATGATGATTGCATTTAATTTCTATATTAAGCATGATTAATTTTTGTGAGTTCATTTATATTTTTTTTTTTGAATTTTTTGTATTAAATTATGAGTTTAATTTAAATAAAATAATAATATTAATAATAATTTTATACATAATATTAATTTTAATGTAAAAATTTAATAATAATAATAATAATCGCAATTTATATGTAATAATATGTTTATTATGAAGGCAAATTTATATGTTTTTCATTAATTTTATAATGTATTTTTATTTAATAATTTATTAATTCAATCAATTTTCTTCCTTTTTTTACTGTTATAAAATACCGCTTTAATATTTTTTTTTTCTGTTTAATTTTAATATTGTTTGAACATTAACTTAAACTCAAATTTTACTTATATTATTATAATTAATTTTATTATTGAACTACAACGTGTGTGAGTGTGTGCAATTATAAATATTTTATCACGACTTTTTAATATACATCGCAAAAGTGCATTTAATAACATTTTTTTTATTAATTTTAATATTTATTTCTATGTAAATATTTATAATATTTTTTTTATACACATTAAATTTGTTTTAGACCTAAAAAATGTATTTCTTTTAATATTATAAATTAAATTATTATTTACAATTTCTTTTCATTTGATATATTTATATTTTAATTATTATTAATTTTATAATTACAGCTGTTGTTTTTTTTTTAATTATTAATATTTTAAGTCAAATGCATGTGGTGTATAGATAATAGTTTTTTTTAATATTTTTTGTAAGCCTCAATTTATAGATTATGATTTTATTAATATTTTTATACATCTTTCGCACCTTTTCTAAATGAAATGTTTATTTTACTCATGCATTTAATTGTCTTTTGGTTACCATTCAATTATGCCTGACACAAAAAGCTCAATTTATTTGTGATTTTCAATTATATTTTTATTATTTTTATGTATAGTGTGTATAAATATGGGTTTCTATATCATTTTTCTTTTAATTATTTTTTTTAGAGTACAAGTTTTTAAGGTCCATTTTGAAAAATAAACTCAAATAACTGAAATTTAAATTCAAGGTTAATTTTTGAGTAGTTGATCATTTTCTTCTTATCCTATCATCCTAAGCAGTCCCTAACTTTATCAAGGTAATCTGCGTGTACTTCAGATATAAAAACAGTCGCATATTTTCCTACACTTTCATAAGTCTCACTATACTCTGAGGAAATATATACCCCTGAGCCAGTACCGCATTCAGTTTTTGATCCATCCGTATAACAGATAACCGAGTTGAGCTCAAAATTTTTTGAGTTGTTCATGAAATCATGTTTTGGTATCATCCAGTCTGATTCCGGAAATGTAAATACATCTTGGTAGGCAATTGTATGCACAAGCTCAAAGTCAACTAGCTTTCTATTTTCAATTTTATCACTTACACTGTTCTTATAGTTGGTCTGTATAGCCTCTTGCTGTATCCACAAGTGCAGTGGTGCTATATCAAGTAAAATTTCTAATGAAGTACTTGGTGCTGTTCGCATACATCACGTCATCATTAGAAGTATTAGCCGTTGTACCTTTTGAAGTTTCTGTTGAACTGTAATTTGTTCGGTTCTTGTCCACCAGACTATTGCTCCATAAGAGATCACAGGCCTGACTAACATTTTGTACATCCATAGCATTATTTTAGAATTAAGACCCCAGGTTTTTCCGATCATATTTTTACAAGTCCAGATTACTCTTATTGCTTTACTAATAACATATTCAATATCGTTTTTTTTTTGCTCAAAGGTCCCAGCCGTTTAAGAAAAGTGATATTGAAGAAATGTATCAGAAAAATTACCCCTTATATTATTCAAAATTTACATTGACAAGAAAATGAAGGAAACACTCAAACTTAATTAAATAAGCTCCATTTTTGGATCATGAAATTATTTTTATGGATTAAACTTAAGCTTGAAATTGAATTTAAAATAAAAAAAATAAATTTTTAATCAATTTTTTACACATTTAAGTATATCTTAACTTTAAAGTCAATAGTCATTCAAGACATGTCATATTTATTTGATATCTAGTGTTTTATTTTTTTATTTAATAGAATTATCGGTGGTTTTTATTATTATAAGTTCTTGTTGGTACTCTATAAGTGCTAATGATGTTCAAAAAAAAGTTTGAAACAACAAAAGAGATTACTTTTAAAAATAGGGCATTAAAAACTCTGATATTTAGGCATTTTATATTCATTATACTTTGAATTGCAAGCACAAGCTGCACTTTATGATGATAATTTTTTAAAATTTTTTTTTAAATTTTATTTAATTTTAATTTAAAAGCACACTTGATTACATAATTTTGTCATTAATTTATTTTTTATATTGAGCATCAATTGCTTTGAATTTAAAACATTGCTCAAGCACTTCACTAACATGCATTTTCATTAAGATGCTGCTGCAATTATAAAGCGATTTCATTTCAATGAAATGCATCAAAGCCTTTAATGTGTGCTTATGGTGTAGTAATTTCATGTCATTTAAAAGCAAGCAATGGCATTTTCCGTAAAGGGCTAATCAAAATCATGTCTTTTGAGTGCAATCATTACATTGAATGAAAAATAATTTTTAATAAAATTTCATTTTACACAACATCATTTTGATTGACATTAAGTTTTTTTTTTTTATTTCAACTCACAAGGATTTTTATGGAAGATTCTAGTTTTCAATTTAATTTATAGTTTCAAGCTCTTTTTTATTTTCATATACATTTATTTGGATTGTATTTAGCGCAATTTCACTCTATATTTTGGTAATATTTTTAATATGAAAATAGAAATTTTGATGAAAAAAATTATTATAATAATTGCACTCAAAATTGAATTTCTTTTTCTTTTTTTAACTGTATTGAGGCTCTCTCTGTCATGTTATCGATAAAAAATTACTTTTGTATATATCCTTAAAAGATATTTGGTGTATTTTCTTATAATTTTTTCAGTACGTCACATGTAAAAATTTTTATTTAATAATAATCATTTTAACTTTTTTATACATTTTTAATTTATATTACTTTTTCTTTGTATATTTTATAATTTAATATGTTTTTTTTTTATTTATATTTTATCTCAATTAACCCTGACGGCTAGAATGTCACTATTTTTGTTTTATTTACCGCAGATAAGCTGTTCAACGTTAGCTCTATGTGTGTTGTGTGTATGTGTGTGTGAATGTGATTTATATTTTAATTTTGAAAAAGTTTTTAATGATTTTCTCCTAAAAATATATGTTTTATTTTTATGTAATATAATATTCAATGTGTATGAGCATCATCTATATAATATTTTTATTTGTAAATGTTTAGATGTGATAACAATATTCTAATAGTTTATTTTCTATATAAAATGAGTTCTGTCTAACTGTGTGATTTTTCTTCTGTTATTTCTAAGATTTATTCTAATTTACGGTCTAACTAATTTATTTTTTTTTTATAGAATAGTCAATTTTCATTTAGATGTAAGAAAATTATAGACACTGATTTGTTTTTCTTTTATCATTTAACTTTAATAATTTTAAGAGAGCATTTAATTATGTATATTAAGTTATTTTTTTTTAATTTAATTTTGTATAAAGAGAGCTATCTAATAAAATTCTACGATAGTTTAAAGCGTTTTTATTCAATAAACGATATTTTTTATTTTTACAATGAATAGTTTTTCATTAAATGATGAGTTTTAATTGAAAATTAACCCTTCCTTGCAAAATTATTGAGGGATATAAAAGAAAACATCAAATTAAGAAAAATTCAATGCTTTTTAACTTAAGTTTAAAAATTTTAGGTTTAATTTACGATTGAATTCTGACATATTATGGAATTAAATGACGGACAAGACAGTCCATAGCGGCCTTTCTGACATTTTGCAGAATGGTCATTCAGCTAATCGTTACTGGGTTGGTAAAATTTCAAAAATTTAAATTTAAAGTCAATTAAAAAGTCGTCACCTGATGATGATAGAATCAAGTCTATCGAAACTAGTTGTGTTTTTATTAAAAAAATAAATGTTTTTAATTGTGAATTAGAAATTTTTGTTTTTTATTTGTGAAATATCAATAAGGTAAAAGTAAATACCAATTTATACGCAATATCAATTAAAAAGATTTTGCAGAAAATTTGAACTATCAAAAAAAAGTTAAGACCCATTTCAGAATTTGACTCAATTTTTAACACCGGTGTTTGAAACTTCCTGATCTTGGCGTAATTTCAAAAGTTTTGAAATAGCTACGAATATGAAATTTAGTCAAAAAAAACTCGATTAGCAAGTTAAGGGTTAATATTCAATTAAATTGAATCATAAAAAAAGTTCTTATTGAATTGAGATGCGTCTTTAAAAATAATTCAACACAAAACTGTTCTTTTTTTTACTTTCACTTTCAGTTTTTTTTGCACATGCATTCATATTTTTTATTTTATTTCTTCTGCTTTTAATGTTTTCATTGAAGGGGGAAAAATATGGATTATTTGGCAGTGACGCAGCATTTGACATGAGAAAATTTTTATGTAACATGAAAATTATCTTGTAACAAGTAATTTTTAATTGAAATGAAAAAATAGTTTAAAGAAAGAGAGCTAACATTCAATAGATTTTTTTTTCCTAACAATGATTAAATTTTTTTTAATATCAAAAAATGTCATAAAAAAGCTAAAGTTTTGACAGTGATTAGGAAAAGATGATGAAAATGATGATGAGGATGATGAAGGTGCAGTAACAGTTATTCATCTTTCGGTAAAATGTAATCTGTATTGATACCACGTCGTTTGACAGTTACACTGTTTGGAGGTGGTTGTAAAATATCTGGTGCAATTAGAAATTCTCGTTGAGGATCTCGTTGATGATCTCGTGAATGATGATGATGCTGTTGTTGTTGCGGTTGAATTTCATCTGGATAGAGATCGTGAGGAATTTCTCTGTGATGACTTTGAGAACGTTGATGTGGGTGATGATTTTGATGATGATGTCTTTGATGTTGTTGTTTTTGTTGTTGTTGTTGTTGTAATCTTAACATATCAGCGGTAAGGTCGATCCCACGTTGAGGCGGCCTTCGTGGCCCGGGATCACTAGCCGGCAGGGAAAGCAAATGTTATGCTTCCAAAAATACGAGTGCAGTTGGTTTTGGTTCTAGATTTGATTTTTTCGCTTCTACAACTAAAAATGTAATGTCATGTCTATCACGTCGGGCAAAGCATTCAGCTATCAGTCGAGCAACATCCTAGAAATTGATTAAAATTCAATTAAATCATCATTTTATTCTCAATTAAACATCTCATTACCTGATGATGCATTCCTTCAACTTTATTCCCATCCACTTCCAATATTAATTGACCTACTTCCAATCCTCCTGCATCGAAAGCTGCACCATGCTCCTGAAATAGAAAATCATCACATTAAACTCCTCTCATTTTTTGGTTTTCATTCAATCAAAAAATAACTTACATGAATATTAATTATTCTAGGTAAGGGATGCTTCGTATTAGCACCCCCTTCAATTGCAATACCTAATATCGGTTTACTTTTCCTAACAGTTATACGTAAATTTCCATTGTGATCAGGTACAATATGTGCTGCTTGATCGATATTTGGATCCTGTCCCATTCCATTTTGTTCCATTGGAAGTCGTTGCATTGACTGTAACAAAAAAAATGTAGAAAAAAATTATTTTAATAATCAAAATGTTTATCATGATGAATTGAATCCTGTTTTTTTTTATTTTTTTTTTAGTAAGAGCTGCAATAATGTCGTTATTTTTGTGTAAATTTTGCATTTTGTTGTATTCACTCTTGATATTTTTTTTCTTTGTACTTTTCTTGAATTTAACTAAAACTAAATTCAAACTAAATAAAAAATTCTACTTTTAATTACAGGTTCAAAAAAATCTAAACATGCGCTGTATTGTCAAATTTAAAGCATTCTCAACTATCATCAAAATTCTATATTTACAAAATACTAATATAAAAAAATTAACATATTTAACAAGGGTTATTCAAATTTTACTGTCGATTTAACACCAGATAGCTAGGGTTTTATTATTTCCTTGAAAATTTTGGTGAGTATTCATAAAATTTAAATATTTAAGCAGTGTTTTTTCAATTTTTTTTGATAAATATTCATGATAAAGTATTAAAATAAAATTTGATTCAATTTACGTTATTTTTCATAATTTTTGGCGTCATTTGCGGTTAATTAATGGAACCAAGTCTGGTCAAATGTCAAAGTTCCAATTTTGAACCAAGGTGTGATTCTATACATAAACCTGTCATTTTTTCTATTAGCTAATTGAGCGGCTACGATCGCTCAACCGATGATCCAGCTCCTGTCTGGCATTCACTTGGTAAAATAAGCATTGAGGTCATCAAAGCCCCTCAATACATGCCGAAGCCATATGACGGAAAACCAGACCATGATATCACCTTTCTATTTCTCTTTTTTTTCCAAGCAATGTCAGAAGTAAAATTAAAATATAAAAAGCTTAAAAGTCTCAACTTCAACTTTAAATGAATTTTTTTTTTATTTTTAATTTAAATGTACCACAGCCAAAAATAATACAAAATTGTAACATCAACATCATTCCACCAACAACAATTTAAGCTTCAAGTCTATTATTATTCATTAAATTAATGTTTATTCATATTTTTTTTCATTTTTTATCATCATTTTTGTTTATCTCTAGTAATTAAAGAAATTTTTTTGTTTTTTTTTTCATTTAAAAAGCCAGAATCCTGAACGTTCAATACAAGACGCATTCACCCACTCACTGTCTTAATTCATGAGTGTTATAAATGTTAATTAAAATCATAATAATAATAATAATAGCATTCAAATGTAAATAATAAACTGTTTTATTTATGTTCTATGTTTTTTTTTCATTTTCATTTAATATTGCTGAATTTAAGCTTAATATTTTTTTCATCCGCTTCATGAATGTCCTATTTTTTTTACAATTAATGTAATGCTTTACCTGATGCCTTCTGACACCAATTGTCTTATGATCCACAATAAATGCACCAGTGTCTTCTTTTAAATCAAAACTTCGTGACAATTTTGTTGCCAACTCCTAAATTCACATATAAAAGGGTGATATGGATAAAATGGAGTAAAGGAGGAAAATTTTTAAATAATTTTTTTTTTTATATGAATGTATTTTAAATTAAATTAAAATTATTTTTTTTTGTTTATTGTGTTTGTATAAATTAAATAAAAAATTTTTATAATTTAATTAAAAGAAAAAAATCAAATAAACACAGAAATTTTGGTTCAGGGAACATTTAAACAGAAATTAATGCTTTTTTTATTTAAAAAAAAAAAAAAAAATTAAATGAAAAATAATTTAAAGCTTTCAACAGAAAATTTTAGTTTCCTTAAAATTAACATGTAAATTAAATGAAATTTCTTTCATTATAAGAATATTAGAAATATTCAACATAAATATTTTAACATAAATAAAGAAAGCATAGAACTTGTGTCAACACAAACATGTATTTTATTAAGTAGTGTAAAGTTTTTTTTGGTCTGTGACTGAGTTTGACATTGTTATTTTTTTTCGTTTAACGGTATTGTGTGTGAACTTTGAAAGGACTTGGGTTGTTTCTGTATTTTCTGTGTACGTATGTGTGTGTGTGTGTGCGTATTGTAATGTATTATCTGTCATTGTTTAACATAAAAGGTTCACACAATGTTAGGACACACAGAACACGACACAAAAAAGGATGTTTTGAACATTGATTTAGTATTTGCTTGTTGAAGTTATTTATTTAAGGTTAGTTGACATACAAGTTAAGATCATATTGTATTCAATTTTACATTTGTTTTAATTTTAACAATAGGTAACACACCAGAATTCGTTTTGAAGAAAAATTCGGTTTTGTGAGCACTTTACCCGATGTCAATTCGTTTGACATATCAACGAGTATGCAAAATGAACTGAATGAAGGCCTCAGTGTTAGATTTGATAGCCGTTTAAAAAATTAAATCTGACCTTTTACATACACTGTAAGTTGAAAACGCAGTACAAATTGATTTTATCCGCAGACGGAGGTTTTATATCTGATGAACCCAATTTTTAACGCATTCTCTGTTAATTTGGATTAAAATTTTGAAATTTATGGACACCCTTTAAGTCTATGCATATAGTGTATGGTGGTTTGTGGGGCGTTTTCATCTTACAGTGCAAGCTTGACTAAGATTTCAGTCTTTCATTTAGAATCTCATGCTCTACAAGTGTTTTTTGACCATGACAACGTTTCTGAAGTCAAATTTGGGCAATCTATGTCTCAAATATTCTCATAACTTTCAAAGAAAGTCTTAAAATTCAATTTCACTTTCAACTGTCACTTAAATAGAAATTTCTTTACATATCATCACATTCAAGGCAATACCACAATCAATTTTCATTTAATCAAATAAATAAATAAATAATTAAAATGAAATTTAATTACATCTCCACTTCAAATACAAATAAAGATAATAAATTACCTATTTAATGTTCAATATTAATAATAATTAAATATAAAATGAAACGTGAGATGTTCGTTCGATGTACATTGTACAACAATCATAACAAATTTCAATTCATACTAAGCTGATAGCAAAAAAAAAAGCGAAAGTACTGATTCAAACTTGATTTTCACACCATATATCTAAGCTAATAATAATCATAATAATAACGATAATAATAATAACAACACAACAAGAGATAATCACATTTCGCGATAAGAGCACACACATTATTAGACGTTGTTTACTGTTCATTTTCAGTGTTAAGTACAGAATTTTATAGCGATTATTGCATTAAACCGGTTCAAGCATTTCACTTTAAAATAGCATAAGACTCACAATTCTATTATTATTTATATTTATTTATTTATGAGATGAAAGTAAGTTAAATGAGGTGCAACAAACTGATCAAAAAATAATACATAAAAGTTTAATCGACCATATTTGTCTTGTAATTTTATTTTAAAAGTAATAAAAGTAGTAAAACTATTAATAAAACTTCTTTTTATTCCATTTTTTTATTTATTTTAAGAGACAAAGACAAGAAAAATTGATATGCATTTGAGTGTAGGTCAAACACACACAAAGTGAACGTTAAATTGAAATTTATTTGTTTATTTGTCCTCATAACTCATATCAAAGACATTTATTTTATGATTGCGATTCAGCAATTTAACTATAAAATATTGTAAAAAATGAATAAATTTTGTATTTGAGAGACATTTATTCAAAATATGCTATAAAAAAATATGTTAAAGCACATTTTTTTTTTATTTTCATTGAAAATCGTCTAGTCATTTGTCTGAATTATGATAATCATAAAGTTTAGTTCTAAGCTTTAAGTGATTTTTTTTATTTTATTGCTTGTCTAGTCAAATATGAAATGAAACTATAATTTCAAATAAAAAAAAAATGATAATAATCAGTGAGGCGATAAAATTTGATGATTTTCAAATGGTTCAACCACCTTATGATGGTCACGTAATAATAAAATTTTGTAAATTTTACATTGAAATTTAACATTAAAATTTTATCATTAAATAGTGATCAGAAGTTTAACCATAATAATTGCAATTATTTTCTAATGTTTTCACTGAAATGTAATTTACATAAAAGTTAATGTATAAATTATAATAAAAATAATGATACATTTTCATAATAAGCCATTATTACGCTTGTTATTGAAAAATTGTATGTGCTAACACTTTTTTTTTCAGACCACATTTTTGTTTTGTAGTGTAATATGAAATTTATCAATTAACCATTATTTTTTTTTTGTTGTAATTTGATATGTTTAAGTAACTTCCTGGAAATTGAATGATGTGAATTTTGAAGAAAAGTTGTTGAAAATTAACAGATCGACAAATGAATGAAATGATTGGAGCTAATATCGTAGATCCTACAAACGTCGAAATAGGGCCTTAATTGACCAGAGCTCACGTAAGGGCTAGATAAAGGCTCCACTGCGGTCCCTAAGGGTCCTATTGTGGATAAATATTTTTCTAATAAATTTTAATCGAACTGGATCATGCTAATTTCCTCTTTTAAAAAAAAAAATCAAAAGTGTGCATTCTGACCTCACGTGTAATTCAATGCCACTGTTTAAACAACCGGTAGTGATCAATCATGTAGAAAGGTGAAAATTAGTAAGTAAATGTTAACTTTAATTAAATTTATATAGCACTTTAAAAATATTATCATCATCATATCATGTTAAATAAAAGTGAATCTGGAAGTAATGAAAACGAAGGTGCATTGTTTTGTTTTTCACTTCCATGGACATTTTTTGTTCGTGATTGCTCATTGTAATTTTATAGGAAAACGTACAATGTAAGTATTGAATGTAATTTGAAATTAATACATTTTTCCTTAACAAAAAGCCCAGATTGCAAGCTGCCTTAACAAAAAAATCCTAAAATTTCAGATATAGAGGAACAAAGAACCAGCCCAACAGTTGAATGATTTTTTGCAGATAGTAAGTGAAAAACACGTGATAAAACTGTTTCCTGAACATAAAACAGGTATCTGAACCTGATAACTCAAGACAAGGCTTCAATTCAACTCTAATCATCTTTAAAAAGTTTTTCCAGGACCTTTGAAGAATAAAAATAACTTTTTACTTACGATTTCGAACCCGAAGCGGATGGAGCAATAATTCAATCTTCAAACTACACATTTCAACACAACACGAAACTCACTTTTGATTTCAATTGAAAGACGTCAATGATCTCTTAGCTGACGGTAACAGTTATTGGTTAACTTACCATAAAGGTAATTATAGTGAAAATCACGTTGACGACCGACGCGATGACGAGAGAATACACTAAACTTTCACTACCGCTCACGTGAAATATAATCATTTTACCATCATTATAAACTGTTATTATTTTATTATTTATATCATAACAACAAACAAAAATAAATAATAACAAAGAAAAAGAAACGCGACTTCATTCATACATGCATCATTTTTTTTTGTTAAGATATGTAAAACATGTTTCCATATCATATTCAATTTAAATTACAAAAAAACACAAACAAAGATTTTTGTATTAATTTACAATTTAAAAACAAATTCATATTATTATCATTATACGCGTCAATCTCTATTAACATAACAATCACTTTAACCAAAATAATTGAATATTCACTTTATTTTATATTATTTTATTCATATGATAACTTAATCTGCTTTTAAACAGCAATTGTCTTTTCTTATCACATTTTACGAACTATCACACGAGTATCAATGCCAAATACATAATTTGAATACAAAATATAAAATTTTTCCTTTACAATATTGAATTGAATTTATGTAATGAAAATGTGTGTGTTTGTGTATTCAAGTCAAATTGTACATTTCGATGCAAGAAACTATTTTTTTTTAACTTATTTTTGTAAGACATGTGCTTCAATTTAAATCAATTTCACTTGGATTTGTTTATTTTTATTTTTTTATTTGCAATTTCATTTTTTTTTGTAATTCAAGGAAAAAATTGTATGAATTGAGGAAACGTGATGAAGTTTGTATTCATATTGCTTGTATCGATATTAAATTATATTCGTTGAAGATTATGGTATATATGGTTATTGTTTGGATTTTCATTTCAATTTGATAATTTTTCGATTTTTATTTTATTAAATTTAAATGAAAATATGAGTGGATAGTTGATTTAAGTGGAGAGTAGTGTGTTTAAGAAAAAATTAAAATATCTTGAATTTTTTGTATGACTCTCTCTTTTTTGAAAATCTAAATTCTCTTGCTCTTAGATGAACATAGATCAGGAAACTGGAGGCCAGATCAGATCAGATTTAAAGGGCCGACTTAGAAGAAAACCACTCAGACCTACAGACGGGTCCATTGTACATACCCATTATCATCATATCTGATGAAGAAGGGACCAAATCCAGAGAAACAACTAAAGACAGAAGTCCACTAGACCTGGTTCAGTTCAGGAAAGTGACCACATCTCCTCAAAAAGCTCAGTAGGCCAGATAACTTCACTTTTATTATGGAATCAGTACTGGGAGGCCAATCAAACTTCAATTGAACATCCAAAGTGCTCTCAATCAAAATTAAAATGAATTTTTCTTCAAAACCTTCTTTAAATAAAAATACAAAATCATGATTAAGCACAATATTCATCATTTCATCCGTAAAATAATCAAGAATTTCTATAAAAAAATCTATTTTCAACGTTTTTTTTTCATAACAACAATAAATAAATGCATCAAGTGCACACATTACTTGTATATTTGATTTATTCGATCGATATCGCAATAATCTGACTTGAATGGAGCAAATTTATGATTTATTTCTATCATATTTTTTTTCATTTTATTTTATTTTATTTTAGTACAATGTTAAATCTGAATATTATATTTGCTTGTTGAATATATTATGATGATTTATTTGTATTTGACTGTATTTGAAAATTGATGCATGTTAATATTGAAAATAAAGCAGAGATAGATGAGTGATTCGATGTAATTTCTAGAATATTGATTATTTTGAGAATATTTCATCTTATTACAAAAAAAAAATATGTGTATGTTTAAGTGTGTGCTTCAAAATCGGACAATTACGTGTTTCATTTTAATTGCATCAATGAATGGTGGTTAAAAGTGACCCAAGAGTGCATTAATTTTAAAAGAAAAGTGAATTGTGCGTGCAATAACCGAATTTTGTTTTAAATTTTCATTGAAATTAAGTAGGATTACCAATTTTCCAAATTTTTACTGTTTTATTTTGTTTTTCAACCAGACGTTCATTGTCTCGTTTATGCATTAAATTAAAATAACTGTTAATAATAAAAAAAAAATCACAAATAATAAAAAATGAGGATAAATCAAATAAAAAGTAATTAAACTTAGTGGTAAGAATTCAATTATAAAATTAATATTATTAATATACAATTAATTTCAATGTAACTAACATTAAATTAACGACAACAATAAAAAAATTAAATTAAAATTAAATTAAATCAAATAAGAAAAACACAAGTAAA
This sequence comes from Culicoides sonorensis, assembly GCA_900002565.1. Taxonomy (NCBI): domain Eukaryota; kingdom Metazoa; phylum Arthropoda; class Insecta; order Diptera; family Ceratopogonidae; genus Culicoides; species Culicoides sonorensis. The sequence goes on from LN483413.1 coordinate 555,938, forward strand.
AGTGAATGGAAACAGTGAGATTATAATGAAGTTATTATTTATTCATGAAATGAGGTGTGGCAGCATAATGTGTGTGGGTAATCGATTAAATTTAATTTATTTATTGCATTTTGCACTTTCTTTCATGTCTTTATCAATATTCATTGTTTACTTTGAACTCTGTGTGTGTGTGGTTTTAATTTGAAATGAGATCATATCGATTAATTGAGATAAAGTGCAATGATTAAATTAAAAAAAAAATTAAGGCGAGGGATTACCGTTAACATGACGGATTTTTATTGAATTGATCAATTTTCTGAATAAATTTATTTAAATGTCACAATTAAAATTGTAAGACAGAAAACTCAATTGTAAGGTATCAAAATTCACAAATGATACTTAAATACAATGTAAATGTCGTTATAAGTCATCTATCTATCATCAAACTACTTTGACGTGTCATTTTTTTTATTGATTACCTTTTGTACAAATTAATACTATTTTTATTTGCAGAATATGAATAAAAAAGCATGCATATCTAATTTAATTTAAAAAAAAATAATAAAAAAGTGATTTTTATCTATTGAATGAAAATTTATCTATAACTAGTGTCTATACTACGATTGTAATGAATTTGAATGAATATCATGAATTTTTTAATGAATAATTAAATCAATTTGAAATTATATGAAGCTTTGAATGTAAGCTCGCTCGAGAAATGATAAGAAAAAGTTTCTGTAAGTTTAAGGGTCAGGACGGCACGCTTTTTGAAATAACATAGAACTTTAAACGAATTTTTCTTTGCATCGGCTACGAAATCAGGGGCGAATTGAAAATTACGAACGGCCCTAGCATTCTGTATAATTTTCTTTAAAATTTACGCTAAACCTTACTTTTACAACCCTCTGAGAAATAAAAGCGTACGCTTTAAAGTGTATTTTTTACGCTTCAAAGTATAAAAACTACGCTTAAAGCGTAAAAAGTACGCTTTCATATTTTATAACAAAGAATTTTCATTTAAGAATTGTGAAAAAAGTCAAAAAAAAATTTCAACACTTAAAATTTTCAAAATAGTCAAAAAAACTCAAAAATTTCAAAAAACCCTAAAATTTCTAAAAACCCGAAAATTTCAACAAACATAAAATTTTCAAAAACCTCAAAATATTCAAAAAAAACTGAAATATTTGCGGTTTTTTGAAATTTTTGGGTTTTTTGAGTTTTTTGAAAATTTTTTGGTTTTTTGAATATTTTGAGTTCTTTAAAACTCTTGGTTTTTTTGAAAATTTTGAGTTTTGATGACCTTTTTCACAATTCACGTACTTTTTACGCTTTAAAGCGTAATTTTTATACTGAAGCGTAATTTTTATAGTTTAAAGCGTAAAAAATACACTTTAAAGCGTTAAAAGTACGCTTTTATTTCTCAGAGGGAAGACAATTGACTGCGGCTTTTCTGGAATTTTCCTTGAATCAGCTCTGAATTTGGCAAAAAAGCGCAAAAAAATATTTTTTTTACAGAGCTTTAAAAGAGCTCAAATTAACTAAAATCTCTCCTAATATCATCTTTACCTGGTCTAAATATTTTAAATGTAACTTTTTATTCAAATTTTCAATAAAAAAACAAAAATCTTTCCTTTCATTGCCTTAAACGACTGAAACATTTAACTGCCACAAGTAATTTAATTTTTGTTATTGTTATAAAATGACATTTGAATAAAATCCAAAAATAAAAATGAGAGTAAAAAAAACAAAAATAAACATAAAATACAAATTAAGATAGATGAAATTTTCATTTCATCTCAGGGATTAAGAGTTTTTTTATAATATTATTTTTATTATTATTTTTTTTAAAGAATTATTCAAATTTCATTTGGTAAACAAACACAATGGACATGAAAAATGTGAATTTTATCTAAATCATAGGATTTTCTTTTATATTGTTTTATGATAATCATCAATTTCTATTTATTTTTCTTTTAAATTTTTTTTTTTTAGATTTCATGGAAAACGACAAAGCACATAGAAAGGAAGAAAAAAAATGTGATCAGGAAACTTTTTTTTTTCATATTCATATACGTGCTGTTTCATTGCGATCAATATAAATAAATAAAATAAATAAATTATAATAAAAAAATAAGCTATTTGCATGACATAAATTTATTTGGAATCACAGGCAAATTATAACTAATGATTAGGGAATTGAAAGCATTCGATCTGGAAAATCAGAGTTAAATTTAAATTTAAATGATAATAAAAATAAATGTTTAATTAAAAAAAAAAGAATAATTAAATTAAGATAATAAAAAAAATTAGAATCGAAATAAAATGTAGATGCACTTACGAGAGGTCTGCCCCAGTACCAAGATTTGACTCGTTGTGTTAAACCACCTATTTGTGAACGTATTCCGTCTAAGTAGCTTCCCTGTAATATAATATTAGACAAAAACAAATATGCACACAAAATCTAAAGGTTATAAATGTATTCTACTATTTTTTTTAATTTATTTATATAAATATTTTTATATTTAAAATTTATTTTGTTTATCAGGGAATAGCAATAAATGTATGAATGTTTAATAAAAATGTTAAATGTTTAAATATATTTTTCAAAAAAAAAATTAAAAATTAAAATGAATAAATTTCTAGCCTAAAAAATTTCTCTAATCATAAAATATTGATATATGTTTCCTATGAAGAAAATTGTCTATATGTATAATGAAAAATCACTTTTTTTTTACTTTACTAAAAAAGTTGAAATGTTTTTTTTTCTACATATCATGGGTTTTTTGTATCATATAAATATGTATTTTAATACCGATAACCTTAATTTAATTTAAACTAATCTAAAAGTAAATATAATAAAATGTTTTTTTTAACAGTAATAATAATAATAAACGAGCAATCAATTTATACGCTTATCTATATGTAATTTTGTATAAAATGTACATTGTATCGAAATTTTTTACTTCTTCGATTTCTTTTCATTTCATTTAAAACATATAATAGCAATACTCTCTGATGGATTTATTTATACAATTTTATAAGTGTTACATTGATTTGTAATTCAATTATCATCTAGTTTCTTGTTGTATATGGGTTCTAATTTTTATTTTTTTTTTTAAACCACTTATTTATTATCAATTTTTTTTTGTAAGTGTGAGTTTGTAAAATTGAATTGAATTGAATTTCAATTGAAAGTGTGTGTTAAATGGAAAATAAAATAAAAATAAATCTGTAGCTTCTTCTTATTCTGCTTTATTTGTGATTGAAAATTATATTTGTTGCTGTTCAATTCAATTAAAGCTCCGGATGATTTGTAATTGTATACTTTATGTTATGATAATATGATATTTTATGTTTATTTTTTGTATTTAAATGGAAAGTTAAAAGAAGATAATTCAATTAAGAGAGTTGAATTTGTGGGAAAATTGATATTTGATTTGATTTGATATTTTTTTTTTGATTGATGCATTTAATGGGTGAGTTCATTAATTTTGAAACGGTTTAAATTGAGAGGGATCGAAAATTGAGTTATTTGAATGAAGTTGTGTATATTGGGCCCTATTAGAGCTGAAATTGAAGAGTTTTTGTGATTTATTTGGCAAAATTTTGTATGAATTTATTTATGGATTTATTTTAACCCTTAAACGACGGGTGCTGATTATTTTTGACATAAAAATTGCCAGATACTCCAAAATTATCATTTCTTTTAAACTATTTGAAGAAGTATAGAAATCTTCTAAATGCTTGGCTTTGTCAATGAAATTTGCTCAAAGTCTTATCAGTTATTCTAAATACTAGAATCTGACCTACAACTTTGCCATACATAACTTTGACCTTCAATTTAAAAAAAAAATGATTTTTAGGATTTAAAAACTAGCCCTTACAATATGGTTAGGTTGACTTATTTTTTTTTAACAAAAAATTTTTTCTGAGGTCTTTTTTGAAAGTGCATCATGAGTCATGGACCTTTGAGCAGTAAAGGGTTAAAATAATTCAATAAAATAAATTAGAAACATGAACCACAAATTTCCTATCCAAAATAACCTTCTTAAGAGTCTCTAACGTGATCTCATGCTTGCAATTAAGTTAAAATGAAGTTTCAAATAAAGCCCATTTAATTAAATTTAATCAAACATGAAAAGGGTTTTAATCATCTTATGCTTGTTTTTTTCTTGATTAATGAGTATAACAATGATTTAAAATAAGTTTTTTTTTCTTTATAAAATGTAGTTTAAATTCAATCCAGCGTGCGTGAATAATTTTGGTGCTAGTAGTGAAATTTTTAATCATATTCCAGCCATTTCTAAATGATCATTAAACATTATATAATAATAATATTAATTATAATGTTTATGAAAAAAAAAATATAAAACAATAATAAAAAAAAAACAGAATTTGGCTTGAAATTATAAGACCGAAGAAAATTTATTCATCATTTTTATTTTTTTTATTTATTATTAAATATACTTTTCATTTAAAATAATCATAAAGTGTGTAAAATTTTTAGTTTAATCTTCACTTTTACACTTAAAAAATATAGTTTTTTTAAACATTTTATAAGTTATCATCTCATTACGTAATTTTCATTGAATCATTTTCAAATTATATTTTATAAAGTAATGAAAAATGAGCATATAATTAATTTAAATACATGTAACTTGTAGAGTATTTCATGTAGCATGAAATTGATTGTGTGTACATTTTCATAAATGTATCAAATGTTAATTTTTTTTCTTGTAATGTGTGTTAAATTACAAAAAATATGATGAATAATTTAACTTTTTTTATTTTAAATGTAAATCATGTAAAAAATTATTAAATTGAAGCCAATATTCAAAGTAAAAAAAAATATATTGAAATTGAATTTAGACAATTAATTTATAACAAATTTATATCATTAAAGAGTCTCGTTTCTTGTTGTTTTGACAGTTTTTCTTGTTTTTTTTCCATTTCAATGTATAAATATGAGTGTGTGTATATTGATTATAGTAATATTAATAATAAATGCAAAATAATATTCTTTGTATTGAATATTATTGTTATAATGTTTTGTGATGTTTATAAGATTAAATTTATGACAAATAAAAATTTTTTATATTGTTACAATGAGAAAAAGTATTAAATTACCTGATCCTTTATTTGTTCATGAAATGTGTAGGCATACAATAAATAAAATGACAAGAATACAAAGAAAAATATATTAATGATTAATTATTATAAAGAGAAATTTTATTTATTTAGATATTTATTTAATAGTTGATTCAGAGTATTAAGATGATGATGAATAATCAGCTACAATATTGTTGTAATTTTTTTTATTATACATTTTATATTACAGATTCTTCATTAAATAAACGTAAAATGATACGATTAATGAACTTTTTTTTAATAAAATTATTATTTCCTTTTAAATGTAAGGCGTTCTTTATTGTATTTTATTATTAATAAAAGTCCTTGAATGAATGAGCATTGAACCAAAAAATGAACCTAAGCCTTAATATGTATAAATGATGATTATTATCCAATAATATTTACAACTCCAAATTAGTCCTGTCATTAACATGCATGGAATGTACACACATGTCTATACTATATTTGAATGTATGTTACGATTTATAATAAAATGTTGTTTATGATCAGTTAATCGATTGATTCCTTATTGTTCGTAATATCATTTTAATATGTTTTTTTTTATTGTTAAATTTGTTGTTAAATGAAAAAGAATAAGGAAACTATTTATCATCAATTATAATAATAAATTTATGGTACAGTAAAATAATAGGTACCAATTTAATTTACACACCCAACCGATTTAAAAACGTTTATTGACATCTAAAGCTTAATATTAATTTATGTACACAGCTGAGATGTCTTTAATTGTTTTAAAGTTGGTATTTTTTTTTGTATTTGTTTAGTTTTATTTAAACTGTGTTTTAAATGAAATGCTCTATTGAGACCGTTTTGCAAAAGTCCCTTGGAAAATGTAGAATGCGATCGTGAACGGTATGCTTAATCGTATTTTTAAAGATAAAATTGGCATGGAAGGGAGCTGAAGGAAAATTTATCGGCCCTGAGCCCTTTTGCGGAGTGAGTCTGAGCTATTTCAAAAAACTCATCTCGGAATGGGAAGAAAAGCAGATGAAAATATATCATCAAAGTATACTGGCATCTTCACAGTCCAAAGAGCTTGTGAACTGTTCAAAGAAGAGATCAGAAACGATCTGACAAATGGACAAAAAAAGACATTGGACAAAGAAACTGACAAGTCTCCTCACAGGAGACCGCATTTTGCACAGCCATCTTAAAGGGATACGAAGGAGTGATTCAAGTACCTGCAGACTCTGCTTAGAAGAGGATGCAACATTAAAACACATCCTCTGTGAGTGTGAAGCATTGGCTAGAGTGAGGATTCGCTACTTCAGCGAAGGCTTTCCATATCCCTTTACTGCAGTTAACATAGATCTTAAAGAACTCTTATAGTCCTTTGACGAATTGGATGTATTGAAGCAGAACTAAGATCCCTTCGTTAGGAGAAGCACAAAAGATCTTATAGGTCGATGTGCGAGCACTGAGCTTCAGTGCACTTCATTAAACGAAAAAAAAGATAAAATTCGGTCATTTTGAAAAATTGACGAAAAATAAACTCAAAACTTAATTGAATATGAAACTCAGTTGTCAATGCACTTTCTTAAAACATTTAATTTTACTGATTCCATTTAACTTGGTTTTTTCCAATGAATTTAGGAGAATGATGAAAAAAATACAAATAAATGGATTTAAAAATCATGATTTAAGTCGCAAATGAAACAAACACGATCAATGTCCAAATTCAATCATTAAAACAAAAATTGTATTTTTTTTTTAAATGTACGTCTAATTTGTGAACCATGTGACACCAATTTACTTTTTGCAATAAATCAATCAAACACCTGTGTCATGAAATCAATTCATTTTTTTTCCTAGTTTAGTAAAGTAAAAATACTCAATTTTTAAAATTAAAAAGCAAATTTATAGTGAATCGCAATGAAGCTCTAGTAAAAAAATAATAAAAATGATTTCTTCACAATTAAGCTGATTTCAATGTAAACTTAAGTCAACTTGACTTAAGTCACTTATAAATATAATTTTTCTCTCTCTCTCTCTTTCTCTTCTTCTCATTTTAAACACTTCAAAGTAACTCATTCAATGTACCCACAGTATTTTGTTCATTGTATTAATTTTTTCCCATCACATAATAATAATATGATACGATATACGATAAATTTATAATAATAATAACAAAAAAAAAACATACACTAAGCCGGTGAACGTTTAAATCTGATTTTTGTTGAAATTATTTACGCTCTCTTATAATTCCTTTGAATCTTTACACACATGTATTTAAGCATTATAATATACAATGAATAAAATACAGTCGGAACAGAAAATCATCATGAATTTTATTTTAAATTTAATTTTACGTCGTTTATTTATTTCTCTTAATTCTTTAAAGTTAAACAATAACAACGAGTGAGTAAAATCGACTTAAAATTACATTTGTAGTGGTTTTAAATGTAAATTTTACGAGTTCCAGAGTAAAGTTATATTAAATGAGAGTTTTACGAGCTCGTCGTCTTTCTAAATGTTAATGTGTATTGAGTGTGTGTTGTGATCTTCAATCATAGTAATAAAATATATGAATGAATTTAATGCAATCGGTAAACAAAACTTTTAGTTTTACTTTTGACGTTGATCGGATTGTATGTAAATTTTAAATTTTGAAGATTAATTTGAAGTAATTTTATTTTAAAGCAAATATTTTTTTTATTTGTTTCGTTGTAATTTTTGTATGACAAGGATTAAAAACTTTTAAAATTGAAATTATAATTTTAAAATAAAATAAAATAAATTGAAAACATTAAGAAAATACACTCAAAACTTTGTGTCGTTTAAATTTTACTATGAATTTTAAATGAAACAAAATAAAAGTTTTACAGGACTTTGAAAAAAAAAATAAATGTAATAAAAAAAAGTAAAGTTTGTGTTAAACCACTATTTATTTTACATCAAAATAACCAGAAAATACATTTAACTTAAAATTTTATATAAATTATAAAGAAAGTTTTGTTACTGTTTTATTACAAATTTATCATTTTAAATATAAATCAGTTAAATTGAAGACTGAAGGCAATTTTTTGTTGTTTTTAATTTCAAATAAAAAAGAGAACAACGAATCCAAGTTTGCAAGTTGTATTATTATAAAAAAAAAATTAAAATAATATTTGAACAGTGGTTGAAACTTCAGAGAAACATTAAAATAAAAAAATAGGAATAATAATTGTTCCAGACAAAAACGTACCGCTTTTTATTCCTGGAGGAGAAAAAAACTTGTAATTTTAAATTAAATTAAAACAAAAACGAAAGAAAAAAAAACAAAAGTAAGTCAATTATTACTATGAAATGAAAAAAAAAATAAAAGGTTAATTACCATAATTTATTATCACACATTATAATTATTTTAATACACATCTCAATGAACTCGTGTAAAGTTAAGAAGAAGCAACAAACTGAACAAACAAGAACACTTCAAACACGAATGTTAATAAGTTTTTGTTTTTAAAAAAACTGTTAAAATCATTTATTTTTTTTTGTATCATTATTCAATTAAAAAAAAACCTTGATATTTGGAGTGCGTTGAGTATGTTTAAAAGTGCATTGAATTATAACAACTCTCAATCATTTTGATAGTCATCACTTCCCATTTCAGTTTCGTTCATTCATTCCATTTTTGTTTTAGCTTTGATTTGGTTGTGATTTTACATTGCAAATTATGTTGAATTGAAATTAAATGTTAAATTGATGTTTGTAACTGTTAATTGTGTGATTTCGTGATTGTTCTTGTGATGCATGAACGGATTGGACCAATTCAGGTTTTTTTTTTGCCTTGAATTGTGCTTGAGGTGATTTTTATTCTTTTTTTGTGATCTTTTTTGCTCTTTAAAGCAATTTATTGCACCCGTAAATCGCGCCTGTCTGCTCTTCTTTGCTTTTTTACACTTTAAAGTCCTTTTTGACGCCTGATTACTAAAGTACCTAAAGTACCGAAGATTATAAATATTTGTTCGCTTTTGAGTCAGAACATGCTTTGACACTCATATATCATGTGTCTCAATCGCTGGAGCGTCCGAATTTGTTCATCATAAAATTCGAGTCAATGAAATTGAAAATTTTGGTCTTCTCACTTACTCTTCATTGTTATCATAATATTCATAATTTCATAATAATTATCAAAAATTCATAAGCAAATCAAATGAAAATTATCAAATTATATAAATCATTTGAGAATTAATTTGAAAATTCCCACTAAAAACGTTTAATCAGCAATTTAAAATCAATCAAAAATTCATATTCAATGATTATTAATATGAATAAATAATTTCTATTGTTTTTGTTAAATTGAATTATTTTCACAAAATTCATTTATTCAAAATTAATCAATATATAAATCTTCAATTGGGAAATTTTATACGGAAATTACCAAATATTTGTAGTTCTATAGTAACATGAACGTACGTCGAACGTGATAAAATCTAAATAAATTTTAAAAACAATATCAAATAAAAATATAAGGAACTTATATTGTTTAAATTTTTAATATTATTGTTATATTTAAAAAAAAACATAACAAACAATATAACATTATAAAAATGTGTATAAATGTAACACGTGCAATAAAATAATCATGATTTCAAATCAAACTAACCGTAACCTAATCAATAACTTATGAAAATATAAAAATAATAACTTTTAAACTTAAATTTAAAATAATAATTTTAAATTAAACAGCACCTTTAATGATTTATTTCAATTTTATCTTTGTACTGTTATCAATTACAGTTGTATCATGAATTATGTATTCTAATTTTATATATTCACCATATACCATGGATATAAAAAAATAAAATAAAATCTATAATAAAACAATTGACAAAAATCAAGGTCAATAAACGAATAACAATAATTATAATGCTAAATTTTGTATATAAATTTATATGTATAATGTTTATTTTAATATACATATAATGTTAAAATGGTAATCATTTGATATGAAGTGAAAATACCAAAAATAACACATGTTAATTTTTTTTTTATTTCAATACATTTCACTACAAATGTAATAAATGGAAAGCATTTATATACCTTTTTCTGGAAATCTCTTTCATGAAACATTCAGAAAAAAACGGTACATAATACAATAAACTGTAATAATAATAATAATAATATCGAAATTACAATTCTTGTTTTATGGTATTGTATTATAATAATAATAATAATCATTATTATCAAAATCGAAATTATTTTTATTTGTTAAAGCAAGAAATGAGGAAATAAGAACACTTAAAGTTATTGATTTTATTTATTATATTGCGTAATTATCGAAGAAACAATACTTATAACATTTGTTCTAATTGTTATTATTCTTAATATAAGAAAAAAAGTATACATTAATATTTTTTTATAATGTATAAAATTTAAACATTTTAACTTAATTTAATATCAAAATACATTTACTATTGTTATGATTTGACATGCATATATATAATAAAAAATACACATTATACCTTAAATATATGTTAATGTTAATGTTGAATGTTATACGTTAATATTATTTTATTATTATACAAAAAAACTGAATGTAACTCAACTCAATGAACCAAAAACAGTTAATTTATTTATACATTTGTCACTTGTTCAATGGATTTCACATACGCGAATTAAAATAATAATAATAATAATATTTGAGCTAAAAAACTCAAAGAAAAATAAGGTACATTTATTATTATTGCTTGGCCCCAATCGAGGTTAAAAAGAAACTAAAGTGAAAATATTGAAAATAAAAAAACAGTACCCGACCATGTTCTTGTTCAATACAAAAAACATATAAATAAAGGTATATCATAAACTCATATACACATTTATACAGTCATTTATAGAACAAAATATCATGAAAATAAACATAATGAAAATGAAATTATATGTGTATGGTGCTTGTGTGTAATATAATATTATTATTTTTTTTATTTTCATTATTATTATTATTATTGCTATTATTAGTAATAATAATACAAGTACATACACACAAAGATATTTTATTTATTTGATGTCCTACAAATGAAGAAAAAAAAACATTTTCTTTCATTTATTTATAAGCTGATAATAAAATATTAAGATATAATTTTACCGATGTGTACAATTTCGGACTTAAGCTCATTTGGTTTTAGTTGTTTTCTTATTTTTTTTTCATAATTGTACATTGTATATAAAAGTAAAAAAACAGTAAAAAATCAATAATAATCGTTAATTATCAAATGTAGTCAAAATATGTATAATATACTTCATTAATTGTTACATTTTTTATGAGTACCCCTTATGATACAACGAAATTTAATGTTAAAAATGAATTATGAGCACGCTAATAAATGAAAATATAAAAGAAAGAGAAACATAAGGTTGTCTTTTCTTTTATTTAAATAAATTGTAAGGACGAAACATGACCTTAAATGTGCAACTCATTTCATTTTCTTGTTATTTTTTTTGAATATTCAATTGAATTTGCATTTAATTTTGCAACATAAGGATTAGACATTTATGGGCAAATGAAACCTTACGATCACGTGTTAAATTAAATTTATTTTTTTTTTAATGTAATTTAAAAAAAATATCGTTATTGAATTTCATTTAACCCATTAATCGCCGCTGGTCTATTTATCGACCATTAACTTTGAAGCCGGATTTCTCCTAGAAGTTCACAAAATATTTTCTTCAAATATTCAATATAAATAATTGGACATGTTTCAAAGATGTCGGGCCAGTTATTTTGAATTTTTCGATTAATTTTTTCCTCTTCGTACAAGAATACTGTACGTATTTCTGTGGTATTATACGAAACTTTCAAACGGCTCTCCTGTAAGATTTTTGTGTGAAACTCAAAATTTTCATCGAAACGAAAAGTGATCACTGTTATGCAAAGAACAAATCCTAGAAGAAAATTTTGCTCTAAACTCAATATTTCTAGGAGAGGCGGTTAATGGGTTAAAAAGAAATTGTATGTAATTGAGACTCCCTGTGCGAAATTGGAAAGGGAAATTTATTTTTAAATTTAAAAAGCATTATACATAAAATGTTGCCTTAAAAGCTCTTCGTTTACATGAATAATAAAAATAAAATGTGTCAAACATCAAATTTATGTGATAAAATGATGTTCAAATGATATTTATGGTTGACTTGTGTTAAGTTAAAATTAAGTATCGTCATCTTTCTCTAATGGTTTATTGCAGTGTAATCAAATATGACAAATTTAAATGTTTTTACTTTTAAAAGAAGAAAAAAAAAGGAAAAAGTTTTTCAATGAAAAAGTAATCCTTAAATTTCAAAAGTATTTTACAAGTTTTATAACTGTCAAAAGTTATAACAAAATTTTAACCACAAATAAATTAAAAGGAGAATAAAACTTTGTTTTTCTGTTGTATGGAAGTAAATAAAACTGAAATTTTGTGTTATTTCATTGTCATTTTGGTAAAAATACACACTGTAAATTAAAAGGAGACCGAATGTCTATTGATTTGTTTTGATGGAATGTAGATAGATAGATTGTCAGAAGGGTTCACCCACCTAAGCTACATATTGTAGGGCCCTTTGTAAGGTGCTACATTGTAACGCACCCCAAGCCCATCATTCAATCAACCTTCGCATGAAAGAGTGAATCAAACATGCCCTAGATATGTCAAGACTCATACTTGTACCTCCACTTCGGGAGATACTCGGAATGCGGTTTTCGAACTCGTACAAATATTTAAACATTGTGCATACCCGTTATCATCATTCAATGGACTTAGCTTTTATCCTGTCATTCCAAGCAGTCGCCACCTTTATCTAGTTTTTAACTCAAAGTGAGTAGCCGGAAAAAGTGGCATTTAAGATTGTAAAGTTAAATAACCAGAATTAAAATGAGTTGAATGTTAAATGGGGTTGGTCTCAATCCTTAAGGCCATTTTTTTATATTACAGTGTACAGAAATTTGAAAAAGTTAAATTTAATGAAGGTTTTATTCAAAAATTTAACGAGATAAGATAAATTTTCATTCGAATATAAATAATAATATTAATAGTAAATTCGTTCTACTTTCATTTTATTGTATTTCATTTTCTAAATAAGGACGCCCTTTGACATTCAACTTTCCTTTCTCTAAACAAAAAAACTTAATATTCTCTTCAAACACCATAAAAAAACTTACATTTAATACAAATACACACTCAATTAATATTCATTGATAACCACATTCAATAAGACACCATGCAAAAAAAAAGGAATAACCATAATTTCATCATTTCATGTGTAACCAATAACAATAATAGTAATATTTAAGATGCTAATCAAATTATGTTTCAATGTTATCATTTTCACTGTATATTTTATAGTAAAATTATAAAGTAAAAAGATATTTAACATAAAAAAAAGAAAAATAAAATAATAAAAAGTATTTAGTTAAGAATAGTCACGACTAAGCATTTTCAAGTTCATATCGAAATAATTTCATCACGTATAAATTTAAATAGAGAGAGAGAATTGTGTTGTTCAAAGTTAGTTTTAAAGTAACTTTAAAGTAAAATTGAATGATTATGACAAAGCATGAAGTGAAAGCGATATGATTAGGTTATGACTTTGAAACATGATTAAGTTGCGATGATGATGGTGATTTGAAGTTTAATGTCAAAAGTTTTGTTACAAGGGTGATCTTGGAACTTTGACTTAAAAACTCTCTTTTTTTCATTGAAATTGGAGTCAAAATAAGAAAAAAGTTCATTGAAATGAGTAACGTCCTAAATGAATGGCACCATAATCAATGGCATCACCGCTTAAAGCAAATGTTTACCTTTAGCTAATGAATTTCTCCTTTGAAAATGTAACAAATACTTACAATAATTAACATGAACAGTCGATTTGTGTAGTTGAAAATCACTAATAACGATAAAATGCTTTAACTGCCTTCAACACAGTTGTAATTTAACAGGATTCATTTAAATCGTAAATTACAGTAGACGTTGATTAGCATTTAAACGGAAAATAAATTTAATGTTGAAACTTTATACTTAAAATGCATATATCGTTTACAATTTTCTACATTTAGCACCATTATTATGATTTTACACACACACACTCACTCATTTAAATAAACACACTTTACATTTACATTTCCTTGAGGGATTTTTTGTTTGTACTTCTCTCTCTTATTCATTCTCGGAACACAAACAAAGACCAGTTAATTTGCATATGAAAGTAATATAGTTATAATAATAATAAAAACAATTACACCACTAACTTTAAATGCAATATAACTTGACACGATCAAACGAGAAGGAATAAAAAATGTGTTAAGAATGGAAATTACTATGCAGTGTCACGACAATGTGTGAGACGAGTCCATTGCATTTTTTTTGTTATTTTCATCTCAGACTTGGTTTTTTATAGGAAAAATTTTAGTGAATGTGAAATGCTAAAACAAAATAAATAAATAAATATTAGGTTAAAATGTGTAATTTATTACGATTTCAATGGAAATTGATGGTGATAATGAATATTGGGCATTTTTTCCCAAATGGACAAAGTGTTTTATTTTATGGTAACATTTTTGCATATAAAAAACATTAGTACACAATTCTAAAAACATTTCCTTTAATATTATTATTTTATTTTATTATTGTTGTTTTCTGGGGTTTTACATAAATTTTCCATTAAATGTAATAAAAAAAACAAAAGAAATGGAAAATAATTTCAATAGAGGTGTTATAATCCCATTATATTTTTACACATGGTTCCTTTTCATATAAAAACGGGATTTTTTTTGTTTGTATGAAAATAAAAGAAATGATAATTTTTTTCCAAGAAAATACTCAGGATTTTGTGTCTCACTTGAAATAAAACATTAATCAAATGAAAAATTAACCAGGCGTCTCCATTTATGGAAAACATACAGGTTTAGGGATGATATGAATGAATAATTTACCATTACACCATTACGAGTGTTTCCTTTTCTTATTATTCTTTTCTAAAATGAAATTTCTTTTGTGAGTCTGATCCCTCATGTTAATAAAAGTAGTTTTTTGTTTTTTGTATTTGAGTGAAAGACATTTGTAGAACTAAATAAAAATGTCATGAATATATGAATGAGATATCCTGAGTATGAAGAAATGTAACAAAGGACATTCTTAGGACTGTTCCTTGTACTGTGAAATGAAAACAACACAAAAACCAACAGGACCAAATGCTACAGGAGGGACCACAAAACTCGAAGTTTTTGACCATGAGATTTTAAACCAATTTTTTCCTATTAACTTGAATTTTTTCGCATCATACACTGTAAGTTGAAAACGCCCCGCAGTACCAATTGACTTGGTCCGGAGACGGAGATCTTCGATTAACGCCGAAAGGGTGTTTGATGAATGCAATTTTTAACGCATTTCCTGTTAATCTGGATAAAAATTTCGAGTATTATGGGCACTCTTTTAGTCTATGCAGGGACTTCAACTTAGAGTGTAACAATCCAGGCCACATTACAACAAAAATACATTTATCTGATAAATCATTCAATAAACTTAAGTCTTGCTTATTTTCATTTCCTTTTTCTTACATCTGGATTTCTGAATCTTTGTATACAAAAAACACACAAATTTTAATAGGAAGTTACACAAAGAACGAAAAACATTATTTTTATTTTATATTTTATTTATTTAGTGTGTGGATAAATAGACAATGGGAATAACTTCCGTCGTTTTACGTCCAAAATGTATTACAGCTAAATGTCTCAAGGAAAAGAGAATTCATTTAGCTTTAAATGTAATATCAAAAAAGGAAAAAAAAGATTTGAGCTTTAACTGTAATTTGTGTTATCATTATGTAACATGATGTCCCAATGATACCAAAACAAGGACAAAAAAAAGAATTTGAGATTTGGAAAATTTATTGATTCAAATTGCGTTTTTGGTTTGTTTTTGATATGGATTACGATAAATTTGTTGCATTGTCAGCTCAATTTTTGTTTTTAAATGTACTTTTTTTGAGGAAAATGACAATAAATTCAAAATAAAATCCTTGTGTTGATGAAAAATGAGTTATGAAGACAGCAATTATTGTGATATATTACTTGTATTCTTATTTTAAGGGGGAAAAATACCATTAGCGATTTTTTTTAACCCTTTGCTTCGTACTAGGGATTTACAGGGACGCATGACGTCTGAAGATCAAAATGTCACAAGTTCTTGACTCATATTGTCATTTTTAGATCAAGACATTCATTAGAAGGACATCCAAAACGTTTTCAAAATAGCATTTTCTGCCAAAAATCACTTTACATCATCGAATTGGCATAATTGTGATGAAATTTATAATTTTTTACTTAACCAAATGTCCAGATCCATTCATTCAAGGTAATTTTTTATGAAATCTATAGTTATCCAACGACTATAGTTAAAACGAACAAAAACGTAATCAAATTAAAATAAAAATCCGTAAAAATTAAAACAATATACGATAAAATTTTTAAAACAAAACATTCAAAGTGCAATCAATTATTAACGGTTTTAAATGTTAAGCAAATAAAATTCATTAAAGCGCAATCAATTTCCATTAAATCCATTAATAAAAAAAAAAATTAAAAAATATATATAAAAAAAATAATATGTGTCAATCATTAATCAAAAGGCGTGATTTATTTCTCATTTTTACACAAATTTTAATAGAAAATGGCATAATTTCATACAACGTTACATTTGAACCAAATAAATTAAACCCACAAACCTACAAAATGTTTCGTAATATTATGATGTATGTCTTTTTTTGCACGACTTTTATATGGAGACATTTTCACATTAAACGTAAAAAAATTTAATATTAAATTGAATTAAATTGAAAAAGACAGTAAAATAAAATAAAATAAAAAGGTAGCATACTTTTACTTTTTTTGCTTCCTCTTCTTCTTGAATCTTTTGTCTTTTTTTTTGTTATTTTTTGTATGGTGAATGCTTCGTCACTCACTCATTTACTGTAACGCAAGAGACAAGTCATTTAAGTCATCTTTCACTTTTATTTGACACTTTTTATAAAGCAAAGTTATTAAGACCACACAATAACAGTAACAGTGTGTGTGTGTCTTTGTCTAAAATGTGTCACTTTTTATAACAAAACATTTTAACAGAGAGAGAAAAAAAAACTTTTAAATCAAAATTAAATTTATAACACAATAATAATGCTAATAATACGTTAGACACGTAAGTGACACATTAAAACCACATCGTATACGAAAAATGAATGGAAAAAAAGACACACAATTCGTCAACCAAAAAAAAATTTAAACAATGAAAATGTGAATGTTACAATTTATTACACAAAAAAACTGAATTTTATATGAAAAAAAAATTTATTATATGATGAACGTATGATGTCTTAGATGTACAATGAAATTTTAAATCACATGTCAGTAATCATGATCAAAAATATTTTTTTTTCTACGGTCTCTCAAAAAAAAATGAGTTTAAAATTTATTATGTTACCTCGTTGAATTGTAAAGATGAAGAAAAAAATTTAAATGTGTGAACTTGAGTGTGTTATTACATTTTAGTTTATTTTACTTCACATATTTTTTTTAAGATATGACTGCAATCATGTATGTTATGGAGTGTAATTCACAAGAGGAGCATCATTTTAATGTGAATTTCATAACGATGTTATATTTTCTTTTATATGTGATGATGATTATTTTTATAACAACTTAATGACTTATGGCCCTGGATGTTTTTTTTTAAACAGTTTTATGGAAAATTATGATGACTTATGATTAAGATGACATGAAATTACTGAAAATATAGGTCATGTTGTGTGATAAAATTAGGTGCAAGTGAGTTAAAGGTCTTTGAAAGTGATATTTATGTCACACATGATACCTGTGTGTGTGTGATGTGTGTGAGTGTTAAGGTCAAAGCTCTGAGCCTAGAATTGTAATTTTATTAAAAATAATTTTGAAAAAAATGATCGTCCTTAGGCAAGAAAAACAAGTTTATTAAAATATGAGCCTCAAATATGTCTAAGGTTCAGATACGCATCCAGTCATTGGACTTACTCGTAGAATCTGAATCTAATATACTCAAGTTTAAGTTAAGTCATTGCAATAACTCATCTAACATGGGTAAGGTTAAAGCAATTACACTCTTTATGCATCAGAAGAAAACAAAAAAAAATCAGTTAACCGATATTAGAATCTCTCTCTCTTACAATTACAATCATGAAAACCACTCAAGCACATCTTAATTATAATTTCAAGTTTCATAGATTTAACAATGTGCAACAGACAGTCAGAGATTCATACAAAAATGATGATAAAATGCACGTGCTATTGTGCAATTTCATGGGTGAAAAGAGTTCAAGCATCGTCTTCTTCTTCCGTTATGTGTCTGGAATGAAACTCATTATTATTATTATTATTTTATTTTAATGTTCATTAATCAAGTAAGTCATACAATTTAAGACCTTTCTTATAAGCAGTAACTTTTAAAATAAAATTAAAAGATTGCTGAGAAAATTAAGGTTAAAATGATAAACAAATATAATGAAAATTATAAGAAAAGTCATTTAGATTAAAATTTTTGGATAAATGCTCATACAATTGTGATTTTAATGAAATAATTCTTGAGAAAAAAAAACTTTTAATTATCATTTTATATTTATGAGAAGAATGATAATGCGTGTCACACGCTTAAGATTTTCCCATATTTTATTTAAAAGAATTGTAATCACGATTATGCTTTAATAATTCTTGTTCTCATAATTCTCATAATCTTACATCTAGTGTATTAAATTTTGTAAGCCATAATTATTATTCATATTATGAGTTTTTAAATATTTTTTAAATATTTTTTGTTTTCAAGTTATATTATGAAGTGGCATTCGTTTTGTTCCTTATTTTAATGAGCATTTTCATTATTGGTTTGGAAAAAAAATCGAGCGTTGAGTATCGATCGAGCTGTCTGTCATAATTTAATATGTAAATTTTCATTACAGTGTTTTCAATTCATTCAAATAACAGTATTCTATAACTTAAGTTCCACAACTTGAGTTCCACAAATTACGCTTCGTGGCTTACGTTTAATAACTTCCTTGCACGATTTAAGTTCCAATATCTGAATTTCATTTTTTACGTTCCTCAAATTGAATAACATAATTTAAGTTCCACAAATTACGCTTCGTGGTTTACGTTTAATAACTTTCTTGCACGATTTAAGTTCCACAATCTGAATTTCATTTTTTACATTCCTTAAATTGAATATCATAATTTAAGTTCCACAAATTACGCTTCGTGGCTTACGTTTTAATAACTTCCTTGCACGATTTAAGTTCCACAATCTGAATTTCATTTTTTACGTTCCTCAAATTGAATATCATAATTTAATTTCCACAAATTACCTTCCAAAACTTAAGTTCCACAGCTTGAGTTCCACATTTGTGTTTTTTTTTCGAATTAAATTTATTCCCTTGAAATGCATTCATGAAAATAATTCCTGATTACTTTTAAAACTTTTTCCATTTAATCATAATTTAAGAGAGAGAGAGAGAGAGACATTCTTTTAATATTTTTCCTAATTATGCTTCATCGTCACATTCAAAACATTAATTTGATTACTGTAATAATAAAATAAAATCGCATTTAAATGCATATTTAAAATGACGCATACAATTTTTCAGCATCTAATTCGACCTTCTATTCACCACGATGATGGTGATAGTGATACTTTGAGTGATATTTTAATAAAAAAAAAATTAAATGCGGAAAGAAAATGGAACTTGTAATCGTGTCGTTATGTCGTAATTAATGGTGAAAATGACTATTTTTGTGCTATAAAAAAAAAATAATAATTGTTGTTTGTTAGTTCCTGCTTTCATTACATTTTAATTTTTCTCTTGCAGTATGTAATTACAAATGTTTATCAAATTTTCTGCTTTTATTTTGTTTGTTAGTAGTCGTAGAAATACTAATTACAAAGTACATGCAATGAAATTTATGCTGTGACGGGTGTGGCATTTTCCATTTAATGTGAAAAGTTTTTCAATGTTTGTATTAAATTTCATCGAATCCACAAATTTTTGAAAATCAAATGTGAAATCGTTGTAGTTTGTTTGGTTACAGCTAATCAAAGAGTTGTTTGATTGTAATTATCTAATGAAATTTGTCTTTCATTCTTTCATTCATTGATCGAATGTTTATTTTGAATTAAATTGAATTTATGTTGAAAAGGAATGCAATGAGAGAAAATGCAGTAATGGAAGTCTCTTAAGTATTTTTATTTACTTTAATATTGAAAGGAAATAAAATATTTACTCGTATTTTTCTTTCTTCCTTTTTTTATTACATAATAAAAGTGTACACTATTTGTTTTGTATCATTATTTATTAAATTACAATGACAAGAAGAATGAATACATTTAACACAACACTGGCTATGAGTTGAAGTTGAGACATAGACACGTCGAGTCAAAAGCGGTGGTAATTCTGATGACAATTCAAATAAAAAATCCAGTATTGCTTATCTTAAAAACGTGTAAAATTGTGGTGCCACCATTGAGACTAAAATCTTCGGAAATGGTGACCCTGATGATTGGACTTAAAAAAAATGGGCGTGGGTCTGAAATGAATGAGTCTTAATTTTTCTCTAAGACAAGCCCTTGAGAGACTGTTTCAATCCTCTTAATTTCAAGGTCATTTCAAAAATTCTGTCAAAAAGGTATAGGACAAGGTCACTTCATTCGAAATAGCAAAAATTCCCCTTCAATTTTTTACTTTCCAGTGTAAAAAACAAATTTAATAGTCGTCAAGTAAGTGTATAAAATGTATACTTTTATAGTCTATGTTTATTTCTTCATTTACTCAAAAGGTTTTTTTTTCCTTTCAGTTTTCATAAAGTTATTACTTTTCTGTTACAAAATTTACTTTAAACGATTCTCAGAACCAGCACAACAAAAAACACTTATTTTTTTATGTTTCTTTATAAAAAGCCTGTATGAGAATTTTTTTTAATGCAAAATAATGTTAACTGAATAATAAAGGAACAAAACACACATTTCATAGCTCTTAAAACGATTATGTCTGAATCATAATTTTATTTACTTTGAAATAAAAAATGTCATGTGACATTTATTAATTTCTTTTTCATGACAATTGTTAAGTAAATTTCAAATATCGTGACATTTCTTTAAGTATTTCCTTGTAACTCCTACTCATAATCGTAAAAATTAAATGAATTAAATAAAAAACTTAAATTTAACTTAATTTTGTTGAAATGGAAATTTAAATGTCTTGTTACTTACTTTAAAGTTTTTAATAAAAAAGAATAATAATGGAAAAAAAAATAAAAATTCCTTTATAAAATAGCGTTTTATTAACAATAACAATAATCGTCTTTTTATATGTTATGATAATAAGAGCGTGCCATTATTACTAAGCACTAACAAAAAAAATTGTACAATAGTTGAAATGAATACCACTAGGAAGTGAGGTTTAACCAAACCAAGTACAAACAATGAGTGCCATTCAATTTCTGTGTGTTTGAAGGGAAAAAAATGCAATGCAATGCAATGACAGGGATATTCAACTTGGTTTCATTTCAAGCCAGTTTGACATGAAATTTCATTAAATTCGTTAAAATAAGGTATCAAGTTGAATATCATTGAATTGAAAAAGTTCTTTTTTTTTATCAACAAAGTGAATGCAACAGCAAAAAAAATATTATTTGTAATGATATCGTACCAACTGTAGATACTTTTTAACATACTTTTTTAATGCAATGTGGAATTGCACTGCGGAATTATAATTTGAATAATGGTTATTACATTAATTCATTTAAATAAAGGCTTTTTAACAATAAAATGCAAAAAAAATTATTGCAATAAAATATTTTTTTATAAAAAGTTGAAAGAATGGATCAAATGGGTTTCATGCATGAGCGAATTTTTAATGTTTAGATTATGATAACGTTCAAAATCACCTTCATTGGCTCATATTCTAGTTATAATTAGGAAAAAACTTTTAAAAATTGTAGAAAATGAGAGTTTTGTTCTCAATTCAACTCAAAATAACGAAAAAAGCATCAAATTTCTAAGAGTTCTTGGTAAAAAGAGCACTCAAATAAAATCTTTTCAAAAAATCACAAGCTCTTCTTCATTAAAAATTTCCATCTCATTATAATTATTACGTTAATTATCAAAACATTTCATTTCATAACCGTATTCTGTTAATTAAAATACAAAAATATTAAAAATTAACATTGAGTTGGTCATTGACACACAATTTGAGTGTTATTTTAATACAAAAAATTCTAGGAAATGTTTTTATTTCATAAATCATGCATCTGAGTACAAAACTGCGTGAGAAGAGTAAAATTTCAACATGAATGACCCTTGAAATTCATTTGAGATATAAATTTTTTTTCCCATGCCAATTATAATTTTTTCATGTTCAAAAGTTTTCTTGGAATTAATTATCATCGAATTCATATTTACGTTTCTTTACACATTAAACTTGTTAATTACAAGTAAAATTTACAAAAAATAATTCAATTTATTTGGATTTCATTTCATTTAAAATAAAATTCTATGATATTTTAATTTATCACCATCAACATGTCTGTCCAAATAAAATTCGCGGAAAAAAGCCGTATAAAATTAATTAAAATGATTATCAGCATGCATGTGCAATTGCATGGAAAACATACAAAATCAAATTTTATGTGTAAATTAATTGAATTCATTTTAAAAATTAACTTCTGATCATCATATTACGGTGCAACATAAATAAAATAAATAAAATTAATTATTTACGCTTTAAATTTAATTGAAATGTCATTTAACTAATATTTATTTTAAATTTTTTGTTTATTTTACAGGAAAATGGAGTCATATCTCGTTGATGTCAATAAACTTCGAATTCCCCGTCCAAAGTTTGCTTCATCCAACTCACAACAGAGTCGATGTCGTCCCAGAGAACCACCAAGAGATTACCACCTTGATGAGGAATATAACGCAGCTCAAAATGAAAGGACAATTAAATTGCAATCAGAGACAGAAGACTTACGACAATCAATTCAAGAAAAATTGTAATACATTGTCTTAATTATGCTTCGTGAAGCATAATTTTATTATTTTTACAATTATTATCATAGTTACATAATGCTTGTCATCATATAAAAGTTTTCCATTTCATAGTATTATTATTTTAAATTTTTTATTATTAACAATGTAAGAAAAATGTATTGTAAAAATTCATATTAGTTGTAATACTTTTTAAGGTACAGTGGTTTTTGCAATCATAATTTTTTGATTTTTTGATTTCTTTTTCAATTTCCATTAGACTGTGAAGGTTTCAATTTAATTTTTTTATTCAATAAAATGCAATTTTCTAACTCTGCACTGCAGTGCACTGGTAAGTTGAAAACGTTCCGCAGTACTAAGTGAATTACACGGCAAACCAGGTTTTTGAGGGTGAAATTACAAAGTGAATGCTTTTATAGCTGCCCTGTGAACGTTAAACTCTGATGGGCGCTTGTGGCGTTAATTTTAATGTATTACAGCGTTTCTAAGCGATAATGGAACAAAAAATTCGAGTCACATGTTATATCGGGGTGATTTGCGAGACGTTTTCAACTGACAGGGCACTGAAAAGCATGAATTTGGACATTTCAAAGGAAAATTTGAATTTAAATTAGCTTTAAGAATATTAGAATATTAGCCGTAGAATTAAGGAAATAAATTTCAATAAAAAGCCCATTAAAAAACTGTTAGTTTTACTTAGATTTATATGAAGGCCTCAATTAACCCTCGATTCAGTGACGGGGTCTGCCTAGGCCCCTAAATATATTGTACAAAAAAGTCCTATTTTTATGAGTTTTAGATAAAAGTGATCTGAAAAAAAGTTGTAGAGATGATTTTAAGCTGCAACTTTGCTGAACTGACCAAGTCGATATTTCATTAAAAAGAAGGCCAAAAATAGCAAACTACTCATTTAAGAGCTCATGTCTCGGTTTTTGAGTAAAATATCATATTTCCGTAAGTTTTAGGTTAAAGTGATTTGAAGCAAAGATGTAAAATTTGATTTTTTGTCACTTTTGTACCGAAAAATTAGAACGAAATTGCGTTTTTGCCATTTTTGAGATCTTAATACATCAAATGTAAACTTGGTCAGTTCAGCAAAGTTGTAGCTCAAAATATGATCTACTACTTTGCTTAAGGTGACTTTGATCTAAAACTTACAAAAACATGTTTTTTTTTACTCAAAAAAGTAAGGGGCCTGGTCAGACCCCGTCGCTGAAAGTAAGGGTAAAAAATGATCGCTGAACGGAGGGTTAAATCATTAGCGAGTTCTTAACAAATTGAGTTTAAAAAAAAATCAGTAACTTTGTGAATTATTGTAGCAGATTATCATCAAATATTTTTCACATTTTATCATAAAAAAATTAAAATAAAAATTTCATCACTTACCGAGTCATATTCCGATCTTGATAATTGAGTTTCACTTCCTCTTCTTGGTCTACCATCATTAAGATAAACCTGTTGATGAATTTTTTTTTTGAAAAAAAGTATGAAAAAATTATCAAATTATTTTATTTTACATCAGATTATGAATAGATGAATAGAAATTTAATTGAAATAATCAAATAAATATCTTAAATTTGTAATTGAATAATGCAATTTGTCTTCAGTAGGACAAATTTAGAAGAAAAAGTAAGCGAATTCATAAATTTAATTTGATTGAAGAAGAAAAATTTGAAAGCTTTAAATTTATTTTTATGAGTATTTTAGTAAAAATTTTGACAGATTGTTTTCTGTAATTAAAAATAAATTAAAAAAATATAAAATGTCGTAATGAGTTTTTTCTGTATTGTTTTTTGTATAAAAAAAATTCAAAGAGTGAAAAGAAAATTGATCAATATAAAAAAAGTAATCGAATGCCAATCAATGATATGAAGATTAAATGTCACTTAATTTGTATAGTTTTATAAAGTTTAATTGTGTGCCTGTATATTTTATATAATTTTTTTTTGTGTTTCATTCAATTTAATTCTGTTCTTAGATTACTACAAAGATTCATTCCACTAGAAAATATTTCACTAAAAGAATGAAAAAGAGAGAAAAAAAATAATCAAAAAAAAAAAATGAATTAAAATCACCTTAGTTAACTTTCTATCAGTACTTGACATCATAATATTCGGCGTTGCCGAACGATTTGGTGGCACTTTTAAGATATGCGGCACCTCTGTCGGTAGATTACTGTGAGATGCGTGTAATGGTCTTGCTGATGGATGATGATGTAAAATTGGTCCAGCTGATACTGGACGATATGGTAGTGGAGCTGGTGGTCTACTTTTAGTTTTTATATCGCAATTTAATTGAATTGAATTTTAAGATTTCATCCCATGATAAGTTTGAGAGTTAATTGTAAAAAAAAAACAAATAAATTCAAAATAGTTTTAAAATCAATATAGGAAACATTTTCTACGTTAAATTTCATTTAAACAAAAAAATGAACTACCAAAAAAATGTTATTTTAAATACTATCAAAATTAAAATTAAAATAAAAAAAAAATTACGTTAAACAAAAAACTTAAAATATATACCGATTTCTAATGTCAGGCACAGTTAATCCTAATCCTGAATCTTCCGAGGGACTTTTACCAGTAGTTGCTTCAATAACTTCCAAATCAGTATCAGATACCTGCAACAATTTCCATTGATTTTCATTTTCATTGAATTGAGACATTTTTTTGTATATTTTTTTATTTTATTTTAATGATGTTCGTATTATTTATTTATTTATGTGTGAGAAAATTGTACAAATGCAATAAAAGGAAATTTATTATTATTTTTGTTGTTTTTACAGTAACTACAAGAGAAATAAAATAAAGCAAGCTATTTACAGAACAGATGAGGAAAAAGTCAATCAAGTCATTGCCTTAAAGGAACATGATGCAAACATTGTAATATTTTTTTTTTGTTTTTACATTCGATTCGGTTTTTTTTGCTTTTAATATATACAAAAAAAAAAGTTTGAATTGAGAAAAAAAAAATACGTTTGAAATGGAAAAAAGCTTCAAAGGTATTGCAATTCATTTTCTTTTTGTTTTTTTTTATTATCATTAGGAAATTAAAACAGGATAAAATCTCAGTTCATTGAACCTGAAACGTAATCACACCCAAAAAAAATGAATTTTCGATTTTCATTTTTATTACAATGATAGAGTGATCATTTCAATGAATTTTTAGCCCACTGTGTGACGTTATTTTGCAAAAAAATACAAAAAAAAATAAACAAAAATGGAAAATAAAATTCTATTTGATACAAAGTCCTTATTTTCCTATTCTGAAGACAACTACAACTTATTTTTCACATATCGTACATTTGTTTTTATAACAAAATTTCATCTGAATTGTATTTTCCAGAGAATGAAAGAAAAATAAATGTATAATAATATAAAAATACAATCCCATTTCGTATATTTTTTGAATGAATGAAGCGAAATAAAATGAAAGAAATACTTGTTATTTTCTTTTCTATTTCTTATTATTAAAGTCCTTTTTTATTTTATTTCATTTTATTTTTTTTTCTCAACACAAATAGAAAGAAAAATGAAGTTGAAAATTCCGAAGAGTTGAAAAAAAAAATTATTAAAAGTTCAAAAGGTTTTAATGCTTTTCTTGAACGTTTGCAACATAATTTTTGTCTCATTCTTTGTCGAATTCAATTATTGTCACATATTTTTGCTAGAAATATGTCAGATTATTTGTGTCGCATTATAAAAAAAGTGCATTGATGCTGGAATTGAATTGAAAAGCTTTACGGTGAAGTGCAAGATTTTTCTTTTTTAAGTTTATGTCATTATTTTTACTATAAATATGGTGAAAAATAGTACATGAAAGGCTTGTGCACGACTTTATCTTATGTGAGTTATTTTTTTTATTATGGTTCATATTAAAAAAGTTTGAATTTTATTTTAAGCTGAGAAATTGAGTGCATGGAATTTTAATTCTGTGATAAGGAAGTGAGAAATTTCGATTTGAAATGTTTTAAATTTAAACCATTAGAGGGATTCAGTGAAGCATCCACACATCACAGTCGTCAAAATGTAATCATGGCATCAAAAAATTGATTAAATTAAGGAAATTAAGGAAAATTCATCAGATAGAAGAAAAATTGTCTAAAGTTCTCTGGCTGAGGTCAGTTTTAAGCCAATCAAAAGGTCGACGAAAAGCTTCGTATTTTTCATTATTTTTTTATATCAGGAGACAAATTTTTCTTTTGAAGACGAAATTTGGCTTTTTAATATAAATTTATTCGACTAAAGCGTTTGGAAGCATAGAAGCAGCTGTTAGGGTCCACTATGTGTTTTTTATATTCTAGGACACTTCAGAAACTAAATCTTGAATTTTACAAATTTTAAAATTCTTGTAGAGTTTGCAATTTATTACAATTTTCATCTTAGAATTTCAATAAAAGTTCTAATAAAATTTACATGCATTCAATGGATTAAAACTGAATAATTTAGGTCAAAATTTAGGATTGATATAAGAAAAATCTACTTAATGTCTAAAAATTCTACACTCTATTCGAATCATTCTATTTATAGATATTATAAAAATTAATAATAAATTTATATTTATAAGAAAAAAAAATTAAATTACTAGAAAAGAAAAATCTAATTTTTTTACAAGGGTCACTCATGGAAATACGCTGCAAGCTGTAATTTATTACTTTTCAACTTATTTAACGATTTTTTTCGAAAAATTTTGCGTCGTTGACAATTCACAGTTGTGACTGTTTTTATTTGCATTATTCGTAGTTTTTTTTTTCAAAGTAAGGCCATAGCTGCAAAAAAATATGTTGTTTCAAGTGCCAAGCGATAGGATGTCAAGTGCTGATAAAATAATGTTTTATAAGTTGTTTCAAAAACTACCATCTTACTTTTATTCTGATTTAAAATTAAATTGTATTTACAAAGGATTAATTTTTTTGCTAAAAAACTGTGAAATATGAATAAAAAATTGAAATATGAAGGTTTTTTTTTTAATTGACGCATGAAAGGAATTTTGTTATCTGGAATTGGCATTCGATGAAATGAAATTAAAGGAAATTTCTCTTATGAAAATGTGAATTTAATTTTTTTTTTAACTCTAGTGAAATTTGCAATTAAAAGGGAAATCTAATAAAATGTGAAATTGTGCGTCACTCATTTTTTTTTAATTTTCAATAAATTTTATGATCCTTTAAATTGAATTATTATTAAATTATTGTTTGAAAGAAAATTTAAAAAAAATATGTCAAAACATGCTCGAAATTTCAAAGATCATAAATTTTTTCATCGGATATGTGATGTGAATTTTCATTGTCCTTGATTGATTAGCAGAATCACGCAAAATCTTTAATTTTATGATTTAAATTAAAAACTGCTTTAAAGAAAATGAAAATTCCATCATAAACATCGTATTTCAGATGCATATCGCTTAAATTTAATTAAAAAAGTTTGTTATTATTTTATTTCAAATTAGCATTGATATAATGGAAAATATTTCAAGCAAAATTCAAATATTAAGTGAGCTTGCTTAACTATTTTGATTATTATTTGAAAAGGAATAATAAAAAAGTGATTTTATGTGTTGAGGTTAACATGAGTCAAATTTTATATATTCACGAAAACGTAAATTTGACTCACATTTAATATTAATTCATAAAATTTACTTTAAAAAAATTGATTAATTTGAGTGAATCTTTGTATTTTATTTATTTTTTTTTTGAAGTGTTTTATGTGTACGTGTGTTTTTATTTTAATTAAGATGATTTTCATTGAAACTTACCGGAATGTCATGTGAATGTGATAAGTGATCTCCTTTTCTCTATAATTTTGAATTGAAAAAAATTATAAAAGATATAAGTTTAATTAATTTTTTTTTTTATATCAATGTAATTAAAAGTATCATTAAAATTCCTGAAATTTCGTAGGAATCTGTTATTTTATAGTTAAAATGAAAATTTCATGTGAAAATGATTAATTTTAATTTAATTTTTACCCTGTGTCGATCCATTGGATCACCATAAATGTCACCTCCTCTACCTCGTCGATAGACAAGTTCATCGTATCTTGTTCTGTCTTCCGGAAATATTAATTCTCGTATTTCAGTCACTAAAGTATGCTGTTTAATATAAAATAGAATAAGTGCAAAAAATTAAAATGATTTGTAATTTTAATGTAATTTTACCTTTTCTGGCGTATCTAACATTTCTAATAATACGGATACAAAGGCCTCTATGTTCATTCCTCTAGCACCATATTCGGCAATATAATATGAAAGATTGGCAAAATGTTGCCGAGGTAATAATGATCGTGCTTTTTCTTCAACCATAGCAGACACAGGACATTTTCTACGTGTTCTGTTGCATATAAATGAAAAGAGAAATAATATAAAAAATGAAATCAGAATTGAATGACTTGCACATTATTTTTTATTTTAATCAAAGTGATATAAGCAGAAAATTTACATACCGGGCACCTGTTGGACTGTACGCGTCCCATGGTTCAGGCTCTATAGTTGTACATGAATGAGGTACTTTGCCAATGTCACGAACTAACAGAGTCATGCGTTTATGAAATTTAAATTGACTCACAGCTTCGTCATGTGTTACATCCAAAAATGATTGACCATTCACTTCGAGGATTTGATCACCGATCTATCAGAAAAATTGAAATTTAAAATAATTCATGAAGTGGAAAATGAATCAGTTACCGTTAGTCCTGCTCTATCTGCTACACTATCCTTATCTACACCAGTCACAAAAATACCTAAGCCATATTCGGCACCTCCCCTTATCATTAATCCTAATGATTGACCAGGTTCTATTAATAAGTCTACACGTCTCACTCTGAAAATGAAATGATATTATAAATTAAAATAAAATTTATTAATATTTTCCTTACCTATCTCGTCTATCGGGCCTTCGGCCACCATATTCATAAGGCGGTGATGCTGGACGACCATGTCGGTCCATCCATGAACATGTTTGTCGATTAGGTGGGGGTAGATATGTTGTATCGATTGGTGCTCCACGTGGTGGTGGCCCAAATCCATGTAACGGCGCTGATGAATTGAACATACTAGAAGGCGGTGCTCTCACAGTCATACTGATTTCACGGGATGATTTGAGTATCTGCACACATCTCTGTATATTTGAGAAAAATATGGCAATAGAAAGGAAAAAAACTATTTGTAGAGAAAGAGTACTAACAAAAAGGGGAAGTAGCTGAAAACTTTAATTGGAGCACTTTTACATTGAATTTTAGTAGAAATGTCACAAAAAAAACTCATCAAAAGAATGGTAATAAGCTACATAATTTAAGAGGAAATTCACTCATGCAAGCATAATAAATTAAAACAAATGTATAATTTTATAAAAGAACATAAATGTTGAAAGGAGTACAAAAATTATACAAATTTTCACTGCAGAACGAATAAAATACAAAAAAAAACCATGAAACTACAAATGTAAAACAAAACTTTATAAAATAGTGATATAATGTAAATTGAGTTTTTCATTTCATTCAAGTCTTAATTTAATCAGAGTGGAGTACAAACAAAAATAATAATTTTGAACGAATTTTAATACAATTTTCTAGAGAGACAGAGTGAGAGAGAGTGGCAAAGATGTAATTTATTGCATTTGCATACTTAATTATGTTAGTTTTTGCTTTATTTGAAAATGTGCAAATAAAAGGTGTTGTTTTATCTTATTTTATGCCAACTTTTATATTTTATTTAGTTATATTGTTTAACTTTATGAGCTCAGTTTTATTAGATTTAGATTTACTTTTCTGTGTATGAATTGAGATATCATATAAAAGTTTTTCTGCTTTACTCAGTTGAAATTAAATTATAAAATTTTGAACGGAATTGTCAAGATACTTTGCGAGCTCATTTTAACAAATCATTTTTTCCGATGCCCTTTCAATTTGAAGCACTACGCAAATGACCTACTTTGTACATTAAATTACCTAGAGCGTTTTCGACTTGAACTTTAAAGATTATGTAAAAACAGACAGACGGACAACGGACACTGCTCAACATACTCATTTTTCAAAAAAATCAATGGAACGCGTTTTAAAAATCACCCAATTCATGATATTTAGCATTTTCACCTCAAGTTTCAAGACGTAATCTCTTTAATTAACTTTTAATTCAATGCAAATTATTCTTAAACCACACTCTTCCTTCAAATAATTATCAAATCCACCAAAATACTTTGTACAATAAACTTTTATTATTAAATTATTTTTCATCTAAATTGAAAACTTTTATTCTATTTCCCATTACATTGACTACTAAAGGTAATATAACTAAGACAATTCCCCATTTTTAGACGCCAAAAATTTAATTTTAATCCTCAAAATTACATTTCGACGTTTTTTCATTCATTTCATGTTGAAATTTTACAATGGAAATGAGATGGAGTTTCAAATACAACAAAAAAAGAAGGAAAGTAATTAAATTTTTGGCATTCACCCTTTCTTCACTTTTTGTGTGTGTTGTTTGTATTCAAACTTAAATAGATTTAAATAAAAAACGATAAATAGATACACAATTTACATTTTAATTTCATTTAAAATTGAATTAGATTCATTGTACGTCGTACTGAAATTAGCGTTTGTGGTAGCGTTTAATGGAGCGTTTTTAATTTAAGGTTACAATAAGCATTGACATACAAAGAATTTAAGGGATTGCAACAGTAAATACATTAAAAAAAGGCTTTTAAAGGAAATGAAATTCTATTGCCAAATTTTTCATCGTTATTTAATTAAGATTTTCATTGAAATGATGCGAATTGAGTCAATTGAGTGACTTCAAAAGGACAGGAGGCATAATTTGACCGAAATGATTGGTGACTTGCAATGAAATTTACATGAAAATGGTTTAAAGTCACTTGCGATGAATTGATATCATAAAAAAAAATTCAAACGCACTAAGGCGCCCTTGATATGATCAAGGAGCTTCAATAAAAACTAAATTTTTACTTCCATTCGATTAAATTTGTATCAAATTATGATGCATTCCCTCACATGTTCAAACCAAAACACCCTGAACTTTAAAATAAATATGATAAAATGATAATTAACTGTCACAATATTAATTGGCATCTCATTACCACTGATAATTTATCTGTTCATATGCGTACATTTCAAATTTATTATAATGAGATATTGCGAAAACGTGTTTAAACTGTAATTTTGATCAAAAATGTGTGTTTAAAATTTTTTTTTATCTTATTTGAAGCGAAAACATGAGAAAATGTGAATTACAATTAAAATTCAATCAAAAACAGATAACAAAGTTCTCGCAAAAAAAAATCTGTGTCTAAAATTTCTTCATTGTTTAATTTGAATGTAATTTTAATTTTAATCAAGGAAAAAATTTAATTTAAATTCAAAGACTTTTAACTGAGAGAAGAAAAAAAAGAGAATAGTTTCAATTAAAATCACAGTAAAATAGAAAAGAATAGAATTGAATTTAATTTAATTGAATTGAATTGAGTGCTGTAGGAAAAACAATCAAAAAAACCAATTTTAAAACTTGTGCGATCAAACTATACCTACACTGTACGTTTGAAATCGTTTTAAAGGGTCTGATATCCGTTTCTATATGAATTGAAAAAAAAAATAATAATAATAAATAAGAACATTTAAAAAAATACACTTAAATTTTCATGCCAATTACATTTGAATTGAATTGAATTTTCATTATTACACATGAAATTAAATTAAATTGAATTAAAAGCATTTTTTTTTCCTTGAATTAATGTGAATATTCATTGAAAATTTTGAAAAATTCTGTTACAATTTCAAATTAAAAATTGGGATAGTAACAAAACTTTTCATTTTCCTGTAAATTTATAATCAAAATTTTACCTTTAAGGCCTCCTCGTGACTAAGTTTCGTAAATGGGGTACCATTAACTTCTAATATCGTATCACCAGGTCTTAGTCCAGCACGTTCAGCTACCGAACCCTCCTCAATGCGTGAGATATAGACACCTGTTGAAATGAGAATTGTTAATTTTCTGGTATTTTAATGAAAAGGAAATTTCTAGTCAAAATTAAAATAAAATGCGATTTTTGATCAAATTGCATGTCGGTTCTGGATTTTCTTACAATGTACAAAGCGTGTCTCATCAAAAAATGTTCATTTTACATTTAATTCTTTTATTCATTTTTTTCCTAGACACGTTTAATACTCAAGTGTGCTTTTTAAGTAAGTTACGTTTTTATTGTATACCAGAAAGAAAAACTCAGTCTTTGTCATTTTTTTTATCCTTGTTGTTCAACAGTTTTTTTGGTGTACTTTTTCACATAAAAATAAAATACAATATAATAAAAATGAACAAAAATGTCAGGAACAAGATTAAAAAAAATAAAATAAAATGTGAAAATAAAAATAAATTTTATAAATATGACATAATGGCAAAAGAATGCCATAACACAGTTTGAACCTTTCATATTAAATTTAGCAAAAAAGTAAAAAATGTTGTTTATAAAAATTTCATTGAAAGTAAACACTTTGGGTTTGAGTGAGTAAAAAGAAAATTCATTTCCAAGTAATTTATTTTTAATATTTTTTATCTGACCCTTGAAGTTTTCGCTTTGAATGAAATTCTTTTTTTTCGTTATTTATTATTTTTGTGGAATTAAGGTTTCAAGTGTGTTTTTACTTTGATTTTTATTTTTTTTTTTTTTTATTATTGTGAATCATGACAAAAGAAGTGAATTTTTTTATTGTTACCTTTACTTGAATCTTTGCCACCCTTGACACAAATACCGAAGCCATGAGTACCATCTGGCTGTTGATCACGTGACATTGTGACGGTTCGTGTTGTTAACTGTGATGGATGTATTGAAGGAGGGACACTTCGATCACGATGATATAACTGAAGGGGAATTAAACGTTAAATTTAGGGTTAAATTGAGATTATTTCAAAGGAAATTTTACTTGATGTGTCGTTGATGGAGGACTACTAGCTGGACTTCGTCTTCCTCTTTCTCGAGTACCATTACTGCTATGATAATTTGTAGGAACTGATTGTGATGAGGTTGTCGTATTAAACATACGTAGTATTTGTTCTGGAGAGAGTGGTTGTTTCTTTCCATTACTACTACTTGTGGCAGTGTGACGAGTCGAATTCGTTACACCACCAGATGCACTTAAACTAGATGGCTCTAAGTAACTAGTTCTACTTGGTAATGAGCTCCCTTTTGCAGGAGCACTACCAGCTGTGTTATAGTAATATGGAGGTGAAAAAGGACGATCTCTTTCTCTTTCGACTATTGTGTATGATGTGCCGGGTGGCGAATAATATAAACCTGTTCTTCCTCTTAGTGAACTTGTGCTGTTGGCTACTCGAGCACTGCCATAGGGTCCAATTACATCTTCGGCTTCGAAGCTGTTGGACCTTATACGACTCGTGCTTGCAGTACTGCTTGGCTGATAAATTGCCGATGGAGGAGGATAGGCATTTTGGATGTTGCCACGCGACGATGAACTCCATCGTGATGGACCAAGTTCGCTCAGTTCTGCATAATCGTTTCCTGTACCCATTGCCAGGGGGGTTTCGCCACCACTGGAGGCGCCCCCTAAGCGCATTTCCTAACACCTAAAATGAAATTAAAAAAATAAAATTAGTTTAATTCCCAAAAAATGCTTCATAAATCTAAATATATCAGAATTTCGTCCTTGAACCATTTTCATTTAGTATTTTCCTTGAAACAAACATCCTCTTATCCTATTTTTCATAAAAAATAAATAAAATATAATTCTTTTATATCATTCCACATCCTTTTTTTTAACATTTATCCTTTAAATAAATGCGAATACAAAACTTGAATATTGACTTTCATCTGCTACATCTCGCTCGCTTGTTTATCATACAAAGACATTCATTACATAGCTTAAAAACAATCCCCTTTCATATTAAAATGAGGCAAAAACAAGAAGTTTTAAGAATATTCTATGATTATATTAGCTATGGATAAGAAAATCTAAATGTTAAATAGAAAAAAAGGAAAAATATAAAATTCTTCTCTTGTCTCTTCTGCTCCTAACACACACACACACAGTAACTTTATATCATATAAACATTTTATTTATGTTGCTTTTTGTTTTTATGGCCTAATTCTTGATGATGCTTTTTCTTCGTCTTATGTATTTTTTTTCCATCTCATTTTATACTGTTCTAAAATAATATTTTAAGTAATTTTCTTTCAATATGACGGGCGGTATGTGATGAACTAAAATAAAGGCTTATAACGAGTTCTGTGTGTGACGTCATTGCAAAAATGTAATAATACAAAATAGTGTTCATTGTTCTGTTTTCATTTTTTTGTGCGCTGTATTGTATTTTTTGGTGATAAGATGAGAACGAGAAGGAAAATGACAAAACTTGTTTAATGTCAACATTTATGTGGTTTGACAGTGTTTTCTTTGGATCATTAAAGTAATACGGTATTTGCGTGTATATTCAGAAAATCATTTTTTGGTTTGGGTTTTGTGTGTGAACGGAGTCAATTTTAACATCTGTTTCAACTTGAATCAGTTTCCCTTTAATTTTATTTCACAATTGACGTCAAAATATCTTCATTTTATCTGACTAATTGTTCAAAATAAGCAAATATGAGAAAATTTTCGTTTTTGTCTTGACTTAGCATCTTTTCTGCCTCAAGCAAAACCATACATAAAGATAATGAACAATAAAGAAAACACAGGAAACATTAAATACCATTTTATTTGCCAAATGATCTCTCATCTTAACACACACACATACAATGAAATATATCTTTCATCATTTCAACTTTAAATGGGGCAACCAGAGAAAATTGTTACATTATTGTCGCATTAAATAACATGAACACGAAATGATTTGTATGAATATTCACAAAAAGAATGTGTGTGTGTATGTGTCGAGATAATACAATATTGAGTCAAAAATTATACAGACAGGATAATAAAACAGACAATTTAACATCAATTTCAGCTATTATGATGATTACACTAAACATTCTACTGTTTTATTGACACTATTTGGTTTACATGTGTATGGAAAAAAAATTGTAGTTTTTTTGATGATTTAAATTTTTTGTGTGATGATGACGATGTCATTTTGAATGTATTTTTTCAAACTTAAATTTGAAATAAGAAATATTCATTAAATTTGTGGGTGTCTCTGAATTGAGTCGATCTTAAAAAATAAGGAAAAAGCTGAGATTTCATTGAAAAAATCGTTACAAATGAATTTCCAATTTTATCATTATCTCTAATTTCACACTCAATTCTTTAATTTGCTCTAGTCTTCAATAACGTACGGTAAATGTCTAAAATGCTGCAGTCTATTTAGTTTTTAATGAACATTGACATACATTATTTATTATTATAAATAAATATAAATAAACTAAAATTTATTTCATTTTTCACCTCATTCTAGTGTACCACACATTTACACATATACACACACACACACACACACACACACACATATATACATAGTCATAATTTTACAAAAACCTAACCTGACCACACGAGGTAAAACGATCAAAGTTTTTTTTGTTGTATTTTACAATGCATTTTTTTCTGCTGCTGCCGTTGCTGCTGTTGTAAAATAATAATAATAAAAATAATATTTTATTCAGTCTACATGAGTTTGATAGTTTGTTTTGAGCATGATAAGACATAAAAATAGAAACATTTTACATAGTACATGTATTTTGAGTACGTTTAACCACACTCGTTCTGTGTGTCATAAAACAACGAGGAGCAACGTTAATGCAGCAACATAAAATGTGTATTTTTATAAGTATGGAGAAGCAGTGTTAGAAATTTTTTTCCTATGTATGATTGTATGATGGTGTCATGACAGAAAAAAGGGGCTTCTATATATCAATTTTATATCTAAATAAATAAATAAATTATAATGCAGGTTATATTGTTCTATTTTTAGGTGAGTGTGAACAAAATTATGGATTGTGTTCTCATTCAATTCAATGATATAAAAATAATAGTCCTTTGTGTGTGTGTGTGTGTGTGTGTGAAAGTTCGTTGGTTTTCTTTATCCGAATTCTGGTGATTGTGAAATTCGTTCGTTACAGTGATGTGCATTAACCTAAAACATTTTTTCTTGGTTTATAAGGATTTGATCTTTAATAAAAAAATTGGAAATTTAGAAAATTGAATTTCGATGGGACTCATTTCATTGAGTTTAATTAAGTTTTATTTTTAATAATTATACCGCACTTTAGAAAATAACGGTCATTTTGAAAATAACGGTCATTTTAAAAAACTTTCGCCATTTTGAAAATTTAAAAAATATATTTGAAAAAATCGGGCATTTTGGGCTTTTGACTGTATCCAGGCTTTGGAGCCTAATTCTTGAGCCCAACTTCTGAGTCCAATTCCTGAGCCTGATCTCAGAGCCATTAAGTTAAAATTCATTTTAGTAAACTTCTCCATCCAAAAAACAAATTATCAATTTTTTTAAATTTTTAAGTGTTTTTAACGGTTTTTCAGGCTTCAAGGGTTCTGAAGCCCAATCCATGAGCATAATCTCAAAACTAACCTTCTGTAATAGTGCATTTTTTCTTACGAAATGCACTAAAAATGGGGTTCGATCGACTGTAATTCGTTTTAAGCCTCCAAACTATCGTAATTCCGTTTTCAAAGCACATTCACATTAAATTTGATAAAATTAGGTAATTTTGAGCTCCATAATCCATGAAATCTCTTAAAAAACATTGATAATCACATCACAGTACTTTTCAAATACAAAATATTTTCAAACACTAATCAACCAATTTTTTTTCACAAAAAAAAAGTTTAAATTTATTTTTACTACACCATTGCATGCAACATTAAAGTTCACTTACATTCTCATTTTCTTTCTAATATGCAATATCTAATATCTACCAAAATGTTTACCTTGCTCAACTCTGTTTATTTTATAAGAATATAAATTAAAAAAAAAAATATAAAAATATGATCCTGAATGAACCACATTAAGCGCATTTTGATACAATGAAATCAATTTTGAATTTTATATTTCATTTTTTTGTATGAAAATTTTTAAATTTATTAATTAATTGGAGCTCCAGTCAAAATTTTCCTTTAATTTTTACATTTAAACATAGACGGACACCAAATGCAATCACATTCAGCACATTTTTCCTTAAATCGACATGAAATGATTTCAAATAAAAATATTTTATACATTGTGGTTATAAAATTTGTAATGGAAAATTACTGTGTTTTGTTTACGTGATTCGACGATAAACTTAACAAAAACGAAAAAAAATTTATAAATTCTTGGTAAAACGTAAAATGTGGTAAAAGTTATAATTCATCCCTTATTATATTTGATTATCTGTCTACTTGAACAAAAACTTGATTGCAAGGAAATTTTTTTGTATGTATTTCAATGAAAATTACGTTCTATATGTTGACTGCCAAACCACACACTGTCTCCTGAGAGCACACTTTTCACACAGGATATTGATTTTCTTTTTGTATTGTATTTTGATATTGTAAAAAAATTTAGAGAATTATAAAAATATTTTCAATCAATATTAATTAAATCTATAAAAATTTACTGTTTACGATTTTGTTGTGAGTGTGTGTGTGTGTGTGTGTGTGTGTGTGTGTTAAAATTCCCCTGAGTCAGAATAACAAGAAATGAAATGTTAAAACTGGTAATAATGTAAAGCATATTTGAATACACAAAGTTTTGATCAATAACTTTTTTTGTGTGTGTATGTGTTGTATTTTGCATTTATTCTGCTTGAGTTGTCAGTTAACGTTGAGACTGTGGCTGTGAGTGTGTGACTACGAGTATGAGTGATGTTAAAATTTGATTTTCCAATTCAATGGATTGAAACAAATTTTAGATGCAAGTTTTTTTTTGTAAAATTTATATTCATGGTTTAGATGGACAAAGTTTATGGAAGAGTTGATCTAATCAAATTAGAAAACTTTTGCTCAAGTATTATTTTGATTGGATTGACACACAAATCTAGAGAGTTGATCGTATTGAAAAGTTTCATTTATTGAATGACAATTTTAATTTCCATATTTTTGACAATAATCTGGTTAAATTGGTTGACAATCAAATGATTTTAACAACAGGAATGTTTTGCTTTAGAGAGTTTGACATTTTTCATGGGAATTTCATTCAAAAACGGATAAAGACAAAATATATAATCGAATTGCAAGTCAAAACCACATGTAAAACAAGACAAGTCTGAGTTAAAATCAAGCTTTATCTCGGTTTAGACTAAAATCGGAATTTACATTACAAAAAATTCTCTGAATAGAGCTGTCAAATGATACAAGTAACACTAATGGACCAACCCATTGTTAAATTTCTTGTAAAAGTTTCATATATTGTCAAGTTAAATTCATTTGAGGTTGTGGTGTGATGTTAGAATTATAATTAAACTGAGTTAAGAAAGTCATTATTTGGGTCATGTTAAGCAAGATTTAAATTTTAAACGTCATCTTTAAGGACGATTAAAGCAAGATTTTCTGCGGTTCTGGAAATTTCTGGAAAATGACAACATGTTTGCATTTTTTTTTATCCTCAAAATGACTTTCAGTTACTCAAAGAGCACTATTATACTGAAATTCATCATCACTTTTAATCATTTTCTCAATATTTTCATAAAGTTTTGTATTTTTGTCCCAATTTTGTAATTGCCACTTGGATTCAAGAAGATTCAGATTAAATGAATTGATAAAATAGTTGAAATTTTTGCCATATTTCACATAATTTTCAAAAAAAAAAAATGCATTTTGTGCCCACTTGTACTATTTGTCCGTGAAGGGTATGTATGACGAGCTGGTTCAAAAAAATCACATGGTGTATTACCACAAAAATAGAGTTCTATCAGAACAGAAACGGCCAGGAGGTTTGACAGAGACAATGCAGCTGGAAGAAGACAAGTACTTCACAAAATTGGATGCGCCAACTTGGCTACTTGGTAAAGTGAGTACAGATTTAGAATTTGATTTCAAAAGAGGTGACGCTCTTTACATCAAGGCTAGGCAACGCTTTGTCACGACTAAGGCCTTCTTAAGTAGAAAGAGTGACATAGCACTGTTAGGGGATTTTCAATTTAGATCTTGAATAAATGTCATGAGTAGGCAAGAAGCTCTAAGGTTTAAGGCCGTAAGGTTTATCATAACTTGATCACTGAATTCGTGTAATAAAAACTTTTATAAATAAAAATTTGAAGCCTTAATTTAGCTCTTGAAAATGCGCTTTTGTGAATCATTCACGATGACATTTCAAATTTCTGTGCATTACGTGGAAAATCCGTTTATTTTTTTTGTATAGTACAAACCAACACATGAATTAACTGTACTTTAATCGATAATACTCTCCAATAATTATAAATCATCAATTAGGATTGTGGTTTTAATTAAAATTTCATTCCTTTATTCATAATAATTACAGATTAATGGATCAAGTTATTTATGTGCTTATTTTGTTTTTAATTGAATCAGAGTCCTTTGGCGTGTGTGGAAATTTAACATTTATTACATTCAATTAAAGCCATGATTGAGTCATAAACTTGAGATAAACTTTGTCATATCAACTCAATTTTGAGTAAGTTTTCGAGTGATTTTCAAACAATTTCGCATATTTCCTGTTAAAAACTTTTCAACTACAAATAAAATCCATTCAACGCCTCTTGTTTTGCACTAACAGACACACAAAAAATACACAACCAGATAATTGTTTCAATTTGTTTACCAAAAACCATTCACAAATTTTGAAATTAATTCAGTGCTAAACACATCAAAAGCTCATGTTTTGTTTTGTTAAGGCAAACAATGGGGTGGATATGCATTTTTGGTAAAATGTTATAGAATTGCATAAACGATTCCAAATAGAACGTGATTTTGTCGTCTTATGTGGTTTGTTTTTGCAATTTGAAACACAGCAACGAACATATTTGAATTGAATAAATGAGTTTTGAACGATTGTTGACGATGATTATGATCAAATCATCATGGTTTCATTGTTTAAGCTACGAATAAATTAAGGGGATTTACGAATAAATTCTATTTGAATTTGAATTTGATTTGAAATTCGTATTTCAATGGAATATGATAATTATGATGCCATTTAATATTTATTAAGTGACTATTGCAAGAAAATACCAGGCGTTTCTATTTAATTGAATCTCATACAGGAATTCAATTTAAATAAATTCAATTTCATATAAAATAATAAAAAAAAAGAAAATGAAGGACAAAGAAGCAATTTTCATCGATTCAAAGCTTTTACATGACGTCATATGAATGACGAAGAACACTGTCTACATTTTTTTTGTGACATTTTCCTGTCTCCCTATTTCAATACAAATTTTCTAGATAATTCAATAGAATGATGATAACAAATAAAGAAAATAGATTACTATAAATACTACTAAGTAAACTTAACTATTATATGGCATGTGAATAACATCGTAATAGTTATTTACATCGTTTAACATTGATGATCAGATTCGATATTTACTACTGAAGATGTTGTAAAACAGTAAGATTTTTATGTTGACAGAAGCAAAAAAACATACATTTTTATATGTATATGATAAAAAAAAGGGAGGAATAAATCAATTTTCTTTGTTAAGAGCGATGAAATGGCAGAAAAATACGATTTCTTTTGTTTAATTCATTGATTCTAAAGAAATATCAGTAAAATTTATATTTGTATGTATGTGTGTGTGCTTATATAAGTGAAAAAAAGATACACTAAACATTATAAATCATCAGTATTTCTTGTTAATGCATGTTTGTTTTGTTCTATTTGTAAAGTAACTTTTATTTGATTTTTTTTCTTCTATATTTAACTTTGGATATTCAATCAACAAATGGTAAATCGATTCACATAACACACTGCGAGTAATGCTGCTGGCATTTTGTTTTTTTCTCTTTTTCTCTCATTTCCAAGTACACATTAGCGTTACTATGCCCCATAATTGCCATTTGAATGACGGCATGAAATCGCTTAGTGAAGCATAATTTTAAGCAAAATATACCAAAAAAAAAGAATAATTTGAAGCGAACCATATTTTTTGGCATTCAACTGGAAAATTTCAAGGAAAAATACTTGAATGACATTGTTCAAACACCAATTTATCCCATTCTCAATGTAGAATATTTTCTAGATTGCTTGTCATGACAATATTTCAACCCATAAATACGTTCAAGTACAAAACAAATGATTTTCAAATACATGAGATCAACACTGAATCCAGTAAATGGCAGTACTGGATTAGAATACATTTCTAAACGAAAAATGTCACATAACAAAATTTTTCATCACAAAACTGTTTTCCATAAATGGCAAGAGTGAAACAATTTTAAAATTCACAATAAAATGCAAATAAGAGAGACGAAAAAGCAAGTTATTTATGATATTGAATGAGACATCATCATCAGGCAGTCTGCCAAAAACATGAATATAAAAAAATTGTATCAAAGAAATGGGCACACAGCTCTTTTAAGAGCAAGATGCCAAAAAAACAACAGTATTTACTCGAATATTAAGTGTGTGACTGTGTGTGCATGAGAAGCTGGTTTGCAAATTGGTACAAGTCAAAATAAGGACTGGAAAATTATTTAGCTTGTTTACCACTCATCATCATTGCATTATTATTTGTTTTATTTGTTGAAATTGGAAAATGTTTTTCTTCTTTCATTGTTTGTAATAATAACAATAATCATAAAATAAAACATATTTTTTAAAAAATAAAAACTGAATTGTCACCTCACACTCAAACAATTTACAGAACTTTGTTTATTTAAATATATTTTAATACTCATATTTTTTTTCCCACAATAAATTTTGTTGATTGGATTTTTTGGCTCTTGTTTTTGTTGTGCATTTCACAGTCATGCTCTGTTATTTTACCCTTGTTTTAGTTTTTGAATAGATTGTTTGCCATTTATTAACTTGTTGTACTCAAAATATACGAATATAAATGTTAACACTATCATTAAGGATTTGTTTATGTGTTCTAGCTGATTAATGCACGAGTGAATTTGGGC
Organism: Culicoides sonorensis; assembly: GCA_900002565.1. NCBI lineage: Eukaryota > Metazoa > Arthropoda > Insecta > Diptera > Ceratopogonidae > Culicoides > Culicoides sonorensis. The sequence continues at coordinate 599,118 of LN483413.1, forward strand.
TGATTTTAAAATAGAAAATGAAGGAGATAAAATTGAATTTTATTCCTTTATATTTGATGAACATTCAATTCTATTGTGAATGCTAAGTTGATGAAATTCAATAAAAACATTGATGTTAGTTTTGTTGTCATGAGCCACAAATTTTACCTTTTAAGCTAAATCCATTTAATTTATGACTGATAAATAATGGATGCAATAAATGGACTTTTATGACCCAATGAATCATAATAATAATAATATTTTCGTTCAGTATTTAGTCAAAAATACACATATTAAAGACCTTTTAATATAATTTTGGTCATCATATATATATAATATCATATTATGCACTTTATGTTTTTGGATTGTGACCTTTCACTATGAAAATAATACTAATTTTATTATTTTGACATTATTAAAAGGCTAACAATGAGTATGAAAATATGATTTATGATTTAGTTGGACTGGTCAACAACGGTCCTTTGATTCCTATACGTTGAGTAGCATTCACTTAAATGGGTGATTTGAGTCTGTTTTAAAAATTCTAGGTTGGGTCGAAGTGGTTCGAGACGGTTTGAGGTCTACCTGATGAGATGCAATCAACCGATTTTGGATTTCTTTGAAAATTTTGAAATTTTGGTACTCGTAAGTTGAAGCATGTAAATATGTAAAAAATCAGTGAAGGTAAGGCCTTTCTCCAAATTTCAAAAATCATATTTTTGGCTAATTTAAAAATATTCTAGGTTGGGTCGAAGTGGTTTGAGACGGTTTGAGGTCTACCTGATGAGATGCAATCAACCGATTTTGGATTTCTTTGAAAATTTTGAAATTTTGGTACTCGTAAGTTGAAGCATGTAAATATGTAAAAAATCAGTGAAGGTAAGGCCTTTCTCCAAATTTAAAAAATCATATTTTTGGCTGATATAAAAATATTCTAGGTTGGGTCGAAGTGGTTCGAGACGGTTTGAGGTCTACCTGATGAGATGCAATCAACCGATTTTGGATTTCTTTGAAAATTTTGAAATTTTGGTACTCGTAAGTTGAAGCATGTAAATATGTAAAAAATCAGTGAAGGTAAGGCCTTTCTCCAAATTTCAAAAATCATATTTTTGGCTAATTTAAAAATATTCTAGGTTGGGTCGAAGTGGTTTGAGACGGTTTGAGGTCTACCTTATGAGATGCAATCAACCGATTTTGGATTTCTTTGAAAAATTTTGAATTTTGGTACTCGGAAGTTGAAGCATGTAAATATGTAAAAAATCAGTGAAGGTAAGGCCTTTCTCCAAATTTCAAAAATCATATTTTTGGCTAATTTAAAAATATTCTAGGTTGGGTCGAAGTGGTTCGAGACGGTTTGAGGTCTACCTGATGAGATGCAATCAACTGATTTTGGATTTCTTTGAAAATTTTTGAAATTTTGGTACTCGGAAGTTGAAGCATGTAAATATGTAAAAAATCAGTGAAGGTTAGGCCTTTCGTCAAATTTCAAAAATCATATTTTTGGCTAATTTAAAAATATTCTAGGTTGGGTCGAAGTGGTTCGAGGCAGTTTGAGGTCTACCTGATGAGATGCAATCAACCGATTTTGGATTTCTTTGAAAAATTTTGAAATTTTGGTACTCGGAAGTTGAAGCATGTAAATATGCAAAAAATGAAACATTTAAAAAAAAATTCACTGAGTTTTCAAAAGTAAGTAATTGCAATATCACATAATAGCAAAAAAAACACTCTGTAACATAAAAAAAAGTAATCATGATAACAAGATATTTCATTTGTATAAATGTAATTTATGTGAAAATTCTCTCACAGTTACATTTATTACTTCTCATATTACTTGTTACATAAGAGCACAAACTCTTATAATAATAATAAAAGGTCAGACACGTTAAAAAAAATTTCATATTACGACATAAATTTTGATTTATGTTATGTATGCCTTGGATCTAAGCCACATTTGGTCACGTGTTCACTCTTTTCACTCTGTGTGTATCATTGTGTGTCTGCTTTATTTCTCAATATTTATTGCTTTTCACGATGCAAAATAGTTTCATGCAATGTTTCAGAACAAAAAGTAATTTTAACTAAAATAAATGTATGAATATAAAAAAAATAAAAAATGTAATCATAATAATTTTAGAGTGGGTTTTGTTATTCCGGGAATAAATTTTTATTAAAAGTTATTTCCTTTTATGTTAGAGTTTAATGTTATATAATTGCTTATAGTGGTGCAGTAAAGGTTCAAAAAAAATATATTTTTTTTCATGTTTTTTGTGTTAACATAATTAAACCTAATTTAAAATTCCATCTGTTTTTTCAACATATCTGTCCCTCATATGAATCCTATTTCAATGCAAGACCGTTCTCCTTTTTTTGTATTTTAATGGTTTCACTCATTCTAACACACAAACATATATTTTCTAGGTTTTGTTTTCTGGCACGCATTCTTTTCAATAATATTTCAATACATACAGACACATGAAACATGGAAAAAAAAACATGCTTTATAAAGAGAAAATTTTATGTATCCGTTTGCCAGCTGTTGCTACATTTAAAATTCTACATCTAAATTTTCAAACAAAACAGAAAAAAAATTTAATAATCCAATATTATGTTATATGTAGAGAAATTTATATTTGTTTTGAGTTTATTGTGTGAATGGAATTTCATTTATGTAAATTTTCAGGTATAAGCACATTGAAAAGAAAATTAAATGTGATAATCTTCTCTGTTTTTTTTTTGTGTTGTATATACATTTTACAGTCTAATATTATTTTTGGCTTCAAAATCAATCAATATAACAAGAGATAGATAATTGGGATCTTTCAATATTCTTACACTTTATCTCGAAATATGTGTGATTGTGTGTTATTTAATTTGCCTAATTGCTAATCTGTTTAAATTGAGATATCAATCAATGGGATTTAAATTTAATTTATTTGGATGATGATGATGTGATGGACAAAATGGAGGCGACTGGTTTTTTTGTGATAAATTCATTGATTTTCGTAGTTGAAGGTAAGTCATTAATTAAAGTTAATTCTAAAACGACTTATTTGAAAAATTTAATACCATTCATGTCAAATTTTTTTTTATTTCATCTTCCTTAAAAAAAATAAAATTATGATAATAAAAAAAATTTGTTACAAAAATTCTTCTTCCTTTGCAGTTATCAAGTGGTTCATCGAATTCAATTTTTCCTTTATGAATTTCATTGCTTTCTGAAGTAGAAAAAAATGATAACACTCACAAAAATAAAATGAAAGTATAAAAATTTCATACTCGAAAAATTATACAAAGAACTTGAAGTCGTTAAAAACTTGTTCAATTCCAATTCACTTCCCACATCTTGTTATAGATTTTTTTTTGATCATTATTTTTGTTAACTTTTTTTTTGTTCTATTTTACTTTTATAAAGTTGATTGGTTTTTGTTTTCTGTTGAGTCATGGAAGGAAGGGAAAAAAAGTCATATAAATCATAAATTGTAATCGTAACTTTACTTGTTTATTTTTTTTTTATTTTTTATGAAAAGAGGACTAAGTTGTAATTTAACCAGAATTAGGCTGTCAAATGCAAAGTTTCGGACCACAATGTTTCATGTTATTTTGGCATTTATTGAAAGGAATTGAAGGATAAAAGGATTTTGATACTTAAATCTACGAATGATGAGGATTTTATGACAACTGAGTGCTTTGCAATCCAAAAAAGCATGAAGAGATCAAAAAAATCCAATAATTTTTATGATTCATCTATTTTTCATTCACATGTTTTGATCAAAGAAGCGAAAAATTCGATTGAAATATCAAACAAAAAAGGATAAAACCGGAAACCTAACATACCAAAGTTATGATTGATTTCAAAGAATGATACAACAATTTGATTTTCCTTGATTTATGTAATGGACAATCATGTTTGTTATCAAAAGCTCATAAAATATTTACACAACTTGCAAAATATATAAAAGTAGATTTTAAATTGATCCATTTATTTTTTTTTTTGGATTGAACCAAGGATTTTTATCGATTTTCTGTTTTTTTTCTCTTCAAATTCTCTTTTTCCTCTAACTTTATTTTTATTTTCATCATTGTACATTAATGTTAAAATAGCTTTTCTATTGTTATCCAGAATTAATCCCAGTGGTATTAAATAAATACATTTATCAAAATTATTCTCACCGTATATGAATGGATATGAAAATGTGTGTGTTTGTATTTTTATTATACAAAGGATGCAAAAAGGATATCAAATTTATTTTCGTAATCTATAATATTAATATGAATATAAATCCATTTTCAGGCTCTATTTTGAGCACAATGAAATGAAATGAAATGAAATAAAAATAGGATTTTTCTTTTCATTTCAAATGTGTGGCAAAGTGAGCAATAGCTTAGGTTTCCAGATTCACTCAACATTGGTCTGTATTTGAAAAGGATGCTTCTAATTGTACAAAATCTTGCAATCGTCTCATATTAAGGCAATTTCAAGTAAAACATCCTCCAATCAACGACATCCATCGAACGTCATGTGAGAGAATAATTATCAATGAAAAAGGAAAATTACAGTCAATTTAAATGGATACAATATAAAAATATACAGGTAATCAATGTCAATTTTATTTCAATGAAGAACATATTTCATCTAGAATCGACTTGGCATACGTTTTTTTTACTTGCAATGATGATTGCTTTGAGTAAAAATAAATTGAATTGAATTTTATTGCATACAGAAATCGGAAGTATATTTTTATGACGGCATTCATATGGCTTATTATTCATTTGATTTGAGACCTGTCATGGTCTCTATGAATTTGGGTTCATAAGAATGTTTTTGGTCATAGAAGGCACATTAAATTAAAAAAATGAAAAAACGACCTCGAAAACCGTTTCAAAAAATTTCAGTTCCATTAATTTTCATTTAAATTCTGTTTTTGATTTTTCCACACACTTTTCAGTTGATTAAATTTAATAATAATAATAAAATAAAATATTGACAAAATCATTTCCAGTCAATTTACTAAAGAAAAGCTTGAATGTGGTTGATTGATGTATTTTTATATAGATTTTGAAATATTTTGTATAAAGTTGCGTGCTGTGCTTCAAATTTTACCACAAAAAATAACTTTTATTGAATTTATCTTCGAATTTTCTTCAGTTAAACGAATGGGGTTTGAAAGCAAAATTGTATATTTTTAGAATGTGATTAAATTTATATAATCATAATAAGAATATTATAAGCTTCTTATCGTATGGTTTCTGTTGTGTTAAGTGAAAATTATGTCATAATAATAAATTTTATAATACATTGTATAAAAATCAAGGACCAGCTTTCATCGTGCTGTTCTCAACGATTCAAAGTCAGGAATTAAAGAATCATCTTAAATGTCAAAAAACTTTTTTAATGTAAAAATATTGCTTATTAAATCCAATTATGTTATTCTGAGAAAACACATTTGATATGACAAAAACAAACACATGTCATTTTAATTTCATCTTTCATTTTTCATATTAAGGACTTCTTTTTTTGTATTGTATGTGATGATTTTACATGTCACTCATGTTTACCATGACATACATTTAATTAAATGAAATAAAACGTTTCTTAAATAAGAATTATTCAAGGATATTCAATTGAATTATTCATTTGAAGCAAGTTAAGCAATCAGATCAGATCAGATTTGTAGGGCAGCTATTAAGCCTGCACTCAAGGCCATCAGTCGGACCCATTGTGCATACCCATTATCATCATTCGAGGGACTTAGCTTTTATCCTGTCATCCCAAGGAGTTGTCACCTTAATCTAGCCCTTAACTCAAATTGAGTAACTGGAATAAGAAACATTTGAGATTGTGAAGTTTAATGGCTGAAGCGAAAATCGAACTCCAACACGCTAACTACTGCCTCTTACAATCCCCAAAGCTAAGCAATACTCGGTTCGTATTCAAAACGCCTGCTTTACGTAAAGTATAACGTTATAACACATTCGTATGTGTATAGATAGCGGAAAAAAGTATAACTCGCTCTGTACGTAAATTATAAGGAATTATACCATGCATAAAGTAGTAGGAAGAAGCATTTAGACGCTGGACTCATATTTGGATGTGACGTATCTCAGTTTTCGTAAGAAAAATAATTATAAATTCATATTCATCATTCAAATCTCACCTTTTCCGTTAACGTTATCCAAAATTTAAACAAACATCCTTATTGATACGTAAATCCATTATCGCACATATTTCTCACTAACTCTTGATTTAACAATATTTGTATTAATATTATGATTATTATTAATTGTTGTAAATAGCAAGTAACGAACTATAGAATTATAATAAGAACAAGAATGAGAACAGTTTAACAACAACAATAATAATAATAATGATTCAGATGTTGGTGTTTTTGTTATTGATGGTGATGTTAACGATGATAAGAACGATAAAGTAGCAGTTGGAATATCTGTTAACAATAATGGCAACACTGAGCTTTTAGGATTAGAACACATATTTACATACTTTCATTTATGAAAAATTATTTTTTTTCTTTCTTTCTTCTGAATAATATTATTTTTTTAAATGATTGCACTTTTCTTTCTTCTATTTAATTTATTTTTAATTTGAAATTATTTGTTTTTTTTCTCTTCTCTTATTTTATTATTTTTATTATTATTACACTCACGTCCATTAATTATTTTTATTCTCTTTTCATTTAATTTCAAATTTCATCACTTTTTTTCTCATTTAATTTTTCTTTTTTCTGCCTTTGCTCACTTTGTATGATTATTATTTTTATATTATTAAATTTTTTTCTTCTTCTTTGAAGGTATTTTTTTTAAGCTATTTTATTTTATTATTTTTATATATATATTGAATACTTACTTTCCTTATTCTCTCTATTTTATTTTTCTTTCTTTCGAACTTTGACCTGCCACCTCGTCGTTTCTTTTAATATTATTCATTACACAATTTCTCTTCCTACGCAATTTCATTACAAAGGAGGCACATTTCCTTCAAAGACACACATTTTTTTTCTCACTTCTGTTGTTTTTTTTTCTTTTTTTTTAACTTTCCTATTACTTTACCTTTCGATTTTATTTTATTCAATTTTATTCTTTTTCTTCTTATTATTATTTCATTTAATGCTGAACACGAGTAATACGATCAGTAAATATTAGTAAGTTGATTATACCGATAACAGAAATTCTCTTTTTTTGTGTGTTTTGTTATTCTGTGAAAGTTTTTAATAAATCAAACTTACTCGTTTTTTTCTTCTATTTATTTTTATTTTATTATTTATTTTTCTTCTTTATTTTATGCAGGTGAACATTTAGGCAGACATGCTTCTATGTAATGATGCTGCTGTTTTCCTTATTTTTAGAGATGTGTTGCAGCAAAAATGTAAGTAATTGCCCGGAAGAAATTTCCAACACATTTTTTTTTGTTTGTTTGTAGAAAACTTTAGAAGAAGAACTTTCATTACATTTTACCTGTATAGTAAAAATAAGAAAAAATTGTAAGAAAACTAATACTTTTAAAGATAAACAGGATGATTAAAATTTGTTTTGTCAGGTAAATAGAAGCTTTTAATTTTCTCACAACAATTCTCTTACAGCCATTTGATTATTTGTAGAAGAAGAAAAAAAGTTGTTTTGACTCTTAACATAGGCATCAATTTGTTAATGTAAATATCTTACGATAATAAGCAGTTAGGCCATTACAATTTTCCTTTTTGTTTCTCGTCGCAGTCCGCTCAAAATAATAAGAAGGAGGAGGGATGAATAATGGTAATAAAATAATGATGAAAAAAAAAATTTATAAACAAATGTCATGAAAAAAATTTTTTCATGTGAAAAATATTTTAAATATTTATTGAAAAAAAAAATCAAGCAAATTAAGTAAGTTTTGGATTTTCTGCATGTTGAAATTAACAAAATATTCAGTAAAACTGTTTTTAAAATTTGAAAAATTTTGGATCGTTAAATATTTTCAAGGCTTTCAATGGTTTTCATTATTTTATTACTATTATTCCCTCCCATTATTCCCTCTTCACTTTTGTGAAATAAAGAAGTAGGAGGCAACGAGAAACAAAAAGGAAAATTGTAATGGCCTTACTTGTTTTTAGAAGTTTTTCTTTAATTTCATTTTACAAAATTTATTTATTTTTTACTAATGAACTTTCAAACTTTAGAAGTGCACTTAAATTTGTTCATGCACTGAAAGCTGAACACGCCCGCAGTACAAAGGAACTTGGTCCGCAGGCGGAGATCTTTGATTGACGCTTACAAGGCATGAATGAAATTTTTATCGATTTTCCTGTTGATTTCCGCTTCAATGGTCCAGTGGTTAAAGCATTCGCTTTGCAACTGGATGGCTTCGGTTCGATACTCAGAGCGGACAATCATCAGTAATATATACTGTAATTTTCTCCTGATTGTATTATATAGTGCGATAAAAAAGCAGAGCACACACCATGAAACATGATCAACAGCTGGTACCAATCTGTATAGAGCAGAAAAAAATTGATACTACCGCACCTTAGCAAGATACTCCACTTGCATTTACGCACCAAAAAGTAGAGGTCTTTAGGATAAGCCGATAACGTAGAGCAATATCAAAAATAATTTGCATTATATAGATTAATAGATTTAAGTTTCATGTAGATGAAGGACATACCTTCAAGGACCCACTGGTGGTCTTATGAAGAGAAAAAAAAATAAATAAAATATTTGGAACAAAAGTTCTAGTATTCTGGGCACCCTTTTAGTCTATGCGGGGTGGTCTTTCACCGCAGTGCTACAGATAGAATGCGTACAAAAATCACTCATAAGTTTATTATCTCCTTGATTTTATGTTCAAATCATATGAAAAATTTCTGACGCTCCAATAAAATTTCAATTCATAACCGGAAAAATTCTTCAAAATATAGATTTTAACATTGGTTTATGACACATAAAACTTAGAAAAGCATTAAAATGAAACTGATACGTGTCTTGTCTGTTCTGCTTAGACCATAATTTTCTTTTAATGTCATTCCAAACACACACACAACATACACGTATCAAATTTGTGTCAAAAAAATAATGCCTTTTTCCATGTTATATGTGACTCTGTGTGTGTGTATGTGTGTGTGTAATTCTGATTATTATTAAAATATATATCAACACAATCACACTAATAATAATAATCAAATAAACGAATAACCTTGAGGGTTTTTGAACAACCTTCAAGAGTTTGGTTTTATTGTGTCACGATATTATTAACAAGACATGTGCGGTATAAATCTTTTCAAAATTCCAATAAAAGCATACACATTTTTAATTTAATTATTATATAACTAATTTAACTTTTTGCCTTTTGATTATCTATTAACATTTTTTATGAAATCAAAATTAATGGAAGCAAATTCAATTAAAAACCATAAATTTTATACGATTTATAAACAATGAACAATAAAAAAGGATGTAAATTCAATGAAAATTAATTGAGAATCCCCCTCAAATTGTAAATCATTTTAAACTTTTATTATTAATTTTCCTTACATTTCAACACTCACACACACACCATGACCTTCTTACAGTGTGTATTCGATGCGGAAAAAAGGGTATACACACATATTTGAATCTTATTAAAAAGTTTTTGATTGAAGAGCAACTTACATACTTTGTGAATTTTTCTTTTCTTTTTATTATAACTCTTGATTATGCTAATTTTATAACAATTTTTGACTGCTGCGTGCTGGCAATCACAATACCAAAAAAAAAAATGAATTGCTTGTAACTTTGGGCTCTTTTAACCGTGTGTGTGTGTGCTAGAAATTGTGTATAAAAACAAAGCACACACAAAAAAAGACCGAGTCATATATTTAATATGTAAGGAATTTTTTCCACAAACTATAAAAAGTTTTTTTCTTGCCTTTCATGCTTTTAGTTAATATGCGTGTACCTTAAATAAATTATATTATTATTATTAAAGAAGAATATGAAGAAGAAGACGACGAAGAAAATCATAACACACATACACTGACAATGCAATTTTACTACCAAAATATAAATATATACCAGCAATTGGTATTATTTGCCTTCTTATACGCAGGCGTACGTTAACCTGATGATGGTCTTGAGTTATTTATTAAAATGAAATGAAATAACAACGAAAACTCACTTCAAATAACTCATTAAAATACAAGTGAGTTACTCAACAAAATTGATATTTCGTATTCAGCAGGAATATTCTTTTACTTGAAATTCATTTTGGGACAACAGACCTTATAATTTTCAGGTTGAAAAAAAACACGTAAAAATTGTTCATGTACTTTGTTCAAACAATCATGTCATTTTATTTTTTTTTATTTTATTTTAGAAATAGGTAAAGGTACATTCCCTTACCTTTATTTTCTTTTTTTTATAATTTTATATGACTATCTAATTTTTTAAGGTTCATATAATTCATTATTTAATATGAAACATTGTATTAAAGTTTACCATGGTTCAGTCATGGATTAATTTATATTCATAATTTTTTATAGGTTTAATTTTTTTATTGCCTCTTACTGTCCCTTCTTCAATTTGGTTTTTTAATCTAATCACGTTTATCTAAGTGTTGTCTATTTTTCTAGTTGTTGTAGCTGCAAATATGATTACACACACAATTTATTTGGGATGTATGACTAAATTTTTCTCCTTTTAATTGGATTTTATGTTTGTTTGAAAATCAAACAATCATAAAGGGCATTACCAAGCATTTTTTCTAGGGAGAATTTAGTCATTTTTAGTCATGAGAATTAAAAACCGTTGCGTTTTAAATTAAAAAATTTTAAATAAAAAATGAATAAATGTAATTATATAAAAATGAAAGTGCGTTTTCAAACAAACATTGCGAATTTGCTATCGCTAATTCATAACTTTTTTTCTTGTATTGTATTTGAATTGAGTCCGGACCAAATTCGGTTCGGATTCTGAATTGACCTTAGCTTATCACAGTATTACGATACATACAAAAAATGTCACATAATCATCATCATCACCATCACACTTCAAATTAATCATATAAACCAACAAAATTCATTCATACCTAGAAAAACACACAGCAACTCCAAACAAATTATCGTAGGCGTATGATAAATGAATAAAATATCACAAATGTAGTATCAAAAAGTTATTTTTAGAAAACATTCTTTTTTCATGTTATCATATTTTTTACACGTTTTCATATTTTTTTCATTAAACTTTTAATATGAGACTTTTCTTCTGTTTTTAATTAACCTCCCTTAATTAATAGGCATGGTTACATACAAATTCTTTTGACAAAAAAATTGCTTTAGTTAAAAATTGTTTCAAATTTGAAAAAGCTGCCTTTTAGAATGAAATGAATGAAATTCAAATTCAAATGATATTGGAAATGAAAAAATATTTCATTGAAAAAAAATTCAAATATAAAAGGATACAAAAAAAATATCCCTTTTCACTGTCAACACCAACCATGACTTTTTTCCTTGTATGTTATAAAAATAAATGTTTCTCATAGTTTTATTATTATTATTTTTTTTTTTTACATTCAATTCAAAGTCATGTTTTGACAATAATATTACCAAGAACATGAAAAAAAGGATGTAAACAAAGCACTTTGTAGATGTAGATTAAAAGTTTGTATTATTATTATTATATTTACATACATTCAAAGGGAAAAGAAAATAAATTTATAAAGAAAAGTTATTTATTCAAAGAATTGAAAAAGAAAAAGAATGAAATTTTCAGTTCATTCTGTTCATGAAACGTAAAATGTTCCGTGTCTTTAATAAAACATTGTATTTTATTGTATACATTTCAATAAAAAAGAAAAAAAAGAGGAAAAAAATCAATAAATTAATGTAAATTTATTAAGGAATTTAAATTTTTGTGTTTCCTTTTACACACACATACACACACACACACACACACACACACACACACACACACAGACACATATTAAATTGAAATGAATTGAATTGAATTGAGTGATATTTAATTCCAATTTAATTTAAAGGCAAATGTAAAAAATATATGAAATTTTGAATGAAATTCATTGGTTAAAGTGATGCAAGACACTGATTTTAGCTAAATTTTCATGATTGAAGCATATCATTAATTTTTGTGCTTCAATTTTTTTTTCATTTCCTTGCATTAATGATACAAAAAAAAATGATATTTTTTGAAGAAGATAAAAAAACGTGATTCATGCAAGTAAAAAATTGTTAAATATTTAGTGATGTGACGTTGAAATATGTGTTGAAGATGAATCAAGGAAAGTAGGTCATATTATCTTGTGAATGTGTTAATATTGTATGAATTTGATCAATATTCAGATGAAAAAGTCAAAAAATCTGTAAAAAAAATTGTGAACGGCCACGAATAGATCAAGACACAAATTACCTTACAAACCTTCATCCAGGAAAATTGTATCCCATTCAATTTCATGTAAAGATAATTTAAATTCCTTCCCCTTTTTTCCTTTCCTTTCCTTTTCATATTTAAATGCCTTGTGGGAGCAATTAAAATCTTACAACTAAATATAATTCATTACATTTTAAGACACAACACAAAGAAATTGTTAAAATGATATCGAAAATGGATCCATTTCCATATCATACATGATTTGATCATAATTCTTATATAAGTGTATAATGTGAGGCACATTTTCTTTTTATATACCATGCAATAAAACGAAATATACTCACGGGAGTATTTTATATTATTTGTTTTCCATGCCAGACTGAGTTAATCAATGAATGAAGCAAGAAAATCCCTTTATAGCAGAAAATAAAGCACGAAAATGCAAAATGTGGTGTTTCAAAGAAAAATTTTAACACAAAACGATTCATTAAATGATCAAAGGAGATTTAAAAATAGGAATCTAAACTTCCATGGACGAAAATTCGTGTATGAAAACCCTCAAAAATTATTTCATATCCATGAAATTGAAGTGAAAATGAAAAATAAAACTAAATTTTTCAATCCCTACTTAAAAGAATAATAATTTCATTTTTTACCCTCTTAACATATCTTTATGCAAATCCCCTCCAGTACATTCAAGATACAAACACACACAAAAATTGCCTTTTTGGCACGATTAATTTTTATTTTCTGTATATAATCACAATTCATCAGCATACAAAACTAAAAGATACAGATAATTTTATTTTTTTATCGACGATGAAAAGGAAAAAAAAAATACACCGAGAGAGAAACGAATTCATGAATAAAAGTAGTTCATATAATTTTTTTTTTATAAGGATCCATTTATTGGTTTTTGAATAAAAGCATGGTGAGTATCTTCAAAAAAAGCCAACTATCAACACAAAGCGATATTGAAAATTTTATGTCATGAAATGGTTAAAATTGTTAAATAAAATCTAAATAAAAAAGAACCATTATGATGATGTTGTTATTGTCCAATATAAAAAAAAAATATATAATTTAAAAAAAAACTTTTTTATCACTATTGAAATTGTTTTTTTTCTTCTCTTTTTCATGTATTTGAATCGCTTTTGACTTCCGGTCTACGATTTTGATGTCAATTTTTCGATTCTAATTTTAGTTTTTTTTACATTTTAACCAGGCGTCTCCATCTTTTCAACTCATTTTACTTGTATAATGTCATGTTACGTTATTTTTTTTCATTGAAACAGATATTTTTTCACTCAATTCAATTAAAAGTCACAATTTTTTATCATTTGCAATTTTTTGAATAAGAACCCATTTAAATGAAAACAATTTCAGTTGTCGTAGGATGCGACTGAATGTTTTTTAATTTCATCAGAGACTGTTTTAGTCAAAAAAAAAAAGTTCATTTTAAAATTTTATGTTGTTTTCACCTGGTCGCATCATGCAAATTTCACTGAACAGTCATAAATGTATAACAGTGAAAAGGTGAATAAAAAAAAAATAAGAAAAAAATACGAGTATCTGAGGAATTTTCTGCCAAAAACGATAAATATGTAAATTTATATGGGATGTGCATGTTTTGATAATGTTTTCTGTTTAAATGTTCACAAAAAATGGTTCAATTGAGGCCAGTACAGTTCAGTGATGTCGACTTTAAAAGAATTTGACTGTAAAAGAGCGACAGAGCGCTTTTGACCACAAATTCGATTCCCTTAAAGTCAAAGGATAAGTGAAAAAAGTTTCACATTCAAAATGGGAGATTCAATTTAACATTTGAATTGAATCTCATTTCTTTTTTGTTACAGAATAACTTAATAAGTCATCTCTTAAACTGAAACCTCTCAAATTTAAGTACTTTCATTGAACATATGAAATGTGGATTAAATGTCATCCAATAATGAGATGATACTTGAATTGTCATGCTTTGACAATGTTTTTCTAATAAAACAGATAAAGGGATAAAAATGAATTAATCTTGTTCCATTCATTCAAGGACTAATGGATTGTTAAGAGCATTAAATTTCTGTTGTGATATTTATGCGATTTTTTATTCATTTATCATTTTTGTTTCGTTGAAGCAGCACAATTTTAGTGTGAGAGAGATTAAAATGGATTTGAGTTCTATAGAAAATTATTTGTCGTTTGTTGTCTGAAGATTGATTAACTGATAAAATTGCGTTTTTTTTATCATTTGTTCATTTTGGTTTTGAAAAAAATTGATGAAAAATGATGAATTTTGACCACACCTTGAATTTTCTGTGTAATGTGATTTTGAAAATGGTATGTTTAAGTCTTTTCTTGAACAGAATGAGAGAATTCTGACTAGTTCTCTGCTGGCTTTAAAGAAAAAATTCTTAAATCGAGCAATTTCTAATGAAACACTTTAAAATTTTTAAACTAAGAATTTCTTGAGACAATTAAACTCAAATTATCACTAAATTTTGTTTCATTGAACTTTAATTTCAAATCCACGCTTTAATTTCTATCACTTTTTTATTTTTCACAAATAACTTTGATATTTGATTCCTTAAACCAAAAAAAGCAGATTTACATTAAATTACAAAAGTTTTTTCATATCTCTCTAAGACTTGATGATAAAATTTCTTCAAGTTTCATCGTCGCCTTCGTTGTTTCTTGTTAGTTTTTATATAGAAACAGTGTATTTTAATGATATGCAAATCCATGATTTTTTTCCATTCACACATTCTTGTGTTCTGTGGTGTTAGATTGACAATATATAATTATATTTTTTAAAAAAAAATTGTTGTTATTAAGAACGTTTTCATATCAAAATATGTGATGAAGTGGCAGTGCATGAAACCTTGTTGAAAAATTGTCTTGGAAGACGTTGACGCACTCTAAGTTGAAAACGCCCCGCAAACGACTTCGCATTATATGCATAGACTAAAATAGTGCTCATAATACTCGAATTTTTGTTTCAAATTAACTGGAAATGCGATAAAAATTTCATTCATTAAATGCACTGTCTCGAATTCTCGAATTTTTTTTTTTTTTTGAAAATCATCAAGAATTGCTCCTCGATCAACGTCTTCCAATATTAGCCACAAAAAAAAATATTTTTCACTATCACTCATTTATTTTAAGTAAAATCTCCTTATTTCATTTTCATGTTTTTTCATTCCTCTTAATATCCCACTCATAAAAGAAAATCATTATTTGGGGTCATATAATCGAAAATATGAAAGGATTAAGTACTTAACCCTAGCTTATCTTTTATACATTTTTTTTTCTTCTCATAATAAATAATAAGCGTTTTTCATCAACAAAGGTGTATTAATAGTTTTTCTCTGTTTTTGTATTATTATCATTTCAAATTAAATAAAAAGTAAAATAAGCAAATAATACAGATTTACTTTAATACGTTCATAATAAAAGAGTAATGAATACGAAAAAATAAAGTGAATCCCTGCATATGACATGAGCTTATCTCTAAATTTGTATCTGCTTCTGTTTTTGAACAGTGTCTGTGACTGAGTGCTTTTGTACTTAAAGGTTGAGCAAAATTAAGGTTATGTACGAAAAAAAAACTCATAACACCACATGTTGTATTATTTATACATGTATAAATGTATATTTCACACACAAACACACACACACACACATAAAATAATGGTAGAACCAAGTTTAACATAGAAAAAATTGATATAGAGACCATAAAAACGTGTGTGTTTTATGTGTATAGTGAAAGAAAATATTTTTACATTCATCACTGCAAATCGATAGATTTTATTTTATTTTTTTTATATATCCATTATTATTATAATGATATACAGGCTTAAATGTGTATATGAGTGTCTGTGCATGTTTTTCTACATAATTGAGAGCACATTTTCATACACTTTATATTTTGTCACCATTTCCTAATTTATTTTATATTATTTTTCGTCTTCATTTAAATTTCGTTAAATTTTTTTCTTGAACTAACAAAACAGTAATTGATTTTTCATTTCATTTCAGGTTATTACGTGTCGTATGTTGTGAGAAAATGAAATTTTTAGGGAGCGGTCACACAAATTTAATTTAAAAAGACAATCACCTTTTATTTTTCGTGTTATTTCACATTTTTTTGCCTATGCATACACTTTGCAGTATAAATTTTGCTGCTAATTTCTTTCACACATTTATTATATTTTTTTTTTCATACACTCAATTTTTTTGTGAATATTTTCCTTTTCACTAAATAGATTTGCACAATTGTTGCATTGATTATATTTCTTTATTTTCCTTTTATTTTTAGCCACAATTTTTTTTACTTATTATTTTTGTTTAATATTAGATTTCTTTTATATTCTTTTTTCTTGCTGTTTAAATAGTATTTTGTAAGAAAATTTTCACATAATAAAAATATTTCTTTAGTGCGACACTTGTACGCGTCATGATACGTGTGTACAGACGAAAACTTCACCTCGAACTAAAAAAATAATAATGGCTGACAGCACAAAAACTGGGGAAAACTACGACCAACTGAAGGTACCGCAATTTCCATAGACACAAAATTCAGCTGCTCTGGTTGTCACACATACACACACACACACATCTGGTGGTGTTGTAATGTTTTGGAAAATTCATCGTCTGTATGCGCAGACACTCACACAATCACACAAATTTTCATCCCCTGCTATGATATTTTCATATTAAACACACAAATACAAATGCAAGCACTCATTTAAATTCAGCCACATCCACATACAGCTGATAATAAAATGTAAATAATACTGTGCTGTAATAATAACTTGATATAGCACCGAAAAAAAATTACAACATCGCAATATTCTACCAACAAAATGTATAAAATGTACTGGAAAAAAAATAATAGAAAATGATAATTCAAATATATGTAATAAAAATAACCAGACGTCTCCACTTCTATTCACTTGTATGCGGCGTGTATATTGAAAACGATGTTGAACATGACCATGACCGATATGGTTCAAAGTTCATGTTGTTCTAGTCAAGTATTTTCTATATTTAATTCCATTTTTTTTTTGTCTTGCATTTGCACGATATCGTGTTTTATTTATTTTTTTTTATTTTAAAGTAAATGTTTATTTTAATAATAAGGATTATTAGAAAAAAAAAATAAACTGCATTTTATTGCAATTTTTTGTATTGTTCTGCATAAGAAGGATTAAATATTTAAATTGAATTTTCGGCTTTGTTTATATCTGGTTGAAATTTATTTGCATGAAATTAAAAGGAATTAAATTTAATTCATTGATATAGTTGAAATTGGACTTGTACGCATTAAGGCTGTGGATCATTCAGGAAAAATTTTTGGTTACGACATTTGACCACAATTTTTTTGAAATTTCCATAGAAAAATTTGACTTGTATCCATTTTTGATAAAATTTTCAGTTAATTAAAGTAAAACTCAATCACCAATTTCATCACAACTTATGAATGATATCAGTCAAGTTTTAAATTCCAAACAAACTGATAAAAAAAATGAGTTAGAATGAAAAAATAACAGTAAAAAATTAAATATTAATCATAAATTTGTTATATACTTTAAAACTGATAAAACAATTAGTGATAAAACCAAAAAAATATTTTAATGTTATTTATTGTGAACAAATATTTTAGTTATTGAGTAGCTTCCAAAGTGTAAACATCAATTAAATTTAAATACAAAACAAAATGGTCAACTTTAAATTATCAATTATTTTCGTCACACTTTTCTCAGTTTATTTGTGTGTTCAAGCACTGGAATGTTATTCCTGTGCCAATTGCCCCAAGCCAAATGGAAATGCCAAGTGTAATTCCGGGGAAGTTTGTGCTGTGTGGACAGTTAAAAATAGTAAATTTTTTTTGTCTTTAACTTGTTTTCAAACTATTTAAATTTTTTTTTTTATTTTAATGACAGATGCTACAAATTCCACAACAACTAGTCGAGGATGTAAACCATCTGGATATTGTGCTCAACAGAATCCTCTTCCGAATGTAACATGTACTGACTGTAATAAAGACAAATGTAATGATGCTGCTGGAATGAAAATAAGTGTTGCAACCATGTTGGCAACAGTTGCTGGCGTTATCTTAGTCTCAAGATTCTGATTTGATATTAATTTTATTTCCAATTTAGTGTTGTTTATTTTTTTTTAAAGTAAATGTTTATTTTAAAAATAATGAGGATTATTAGAAAAAAAAAATAAACTGCATTTTATTGCAATGTTTTGCATTGTTTTGTATAAGAAGGATTAAATATTTAAGTTGAATTTTCGGCTTTGTTCGTATCTGGTTGAATTTGGACTTTTACTCCTTTTGGCAGAGGATCTTTCAGGAAAAATTTTCTGCTACGACTTTTGACCAAAAAAAAATTTGATTAAAAATTTCAGTTCATTAAGTTAAATTTTAATTATAAATCACCAATTTTATCACAACGTATGAATGATATCACTCAATTTAACACTTGACAAACAAACTGATAAAAAAAATGTGTGCGAATGAAAAAAAACAGTAAAAAATTAAATATTAGTCATAAATTTCTTATTTATTGTTAAAACTGATAAAAAAAGTAGTGATAAAACCAAAAAAATATTTTAATGTTATTTATTGTGAACAAATATTTTAGTTATTGAGTTGCTTCCAAAGTGTAAACATCAATTAAATTCCAATATGGTCAACTTTAAATTATCAATTATTTTCATCACACTTTTCTCAGTTTATTTGTGTGTCCAAGCGCTGGAATGTTATTCCTGTAACAATTGCACCAAGCCGAGTGGAAGTTCCACTACGAAGTGTAACTCTGGGGAAGTCTGTGCTGTGTGGACAGTTAAGAATAGTAAATTTTTTGATTTTCACTTTTTTTTCAACTCCATTAAATTTTTTATTTTAATGACAGATGCCACAAATTCTACGGAAACTAATCGAGGATGTAAACTATCTAAATTTTGTACTGAACAGAATTATAATCAAAGTGTAACATGCACTGACTGTAATAAAGACAAATGTAATGATGCTGCTGGATTGAAAATTAGTGTTGTAACCATGTTGGCAACAGTTGCTGGCATTATTTTAGTCTCAAGATTCTGATTTGTTTTTAATTTTATTTCTAATTATGTGTTGTTTACTTTTTTTAATAAAAAATGATTTTTCATAACAAAATATTATTTTTCTGTCCTAAATCATCGAATCCAAGTTATTTTGTCCAATCATAAAATGAGACACAACCAAATTTTGATAAGAAAATTATTTTTTGAGTAAAATTTTGTTATCAAAGCTGATAATTTATCTAATGAACCTAGTCACATATTTTAATAATCATGATTGATAACAAAAACAGTTTATTTACAAAAAAAAAATTAAAATGAAATTACAGTCGAGACATTTCGGTCAAAATTCAATTGAAAAACAATAATTGACTATCTCAAGCGTTGATAAACGGTCGCAATCACTGCCAAACTTATCATTATCGCAAAATTACTAACATTTAATTCGATTCCCTTATTATTATTACACTTATTTGCTTTGCATTGCATACACGCTACCGAACTATTTCTGAAACTGTGACAAAATGGCTCGGAAACACAGGCCCATGATTTCCTCGTTTCATTGTTTGTTTGGGGAGCTGATTTCAAAAAAAAAAAATATAAATTTTAATACAAATTTCAATCAAAAAATTAGGGTAACAAAAAAATCTTACTATTAATTTCATAATAAGCACAATACAAATCATCATGTGGACATTTAACGGCTTTTGATGGTCTTGAAGTGCAATTTCTACAAACATAGCATCGAATTCCATTTACATTAGAATACAATGAAATTAATATCACACTGATCATTATCAATTTCAGGTGATTCATATTTATTTTTATTGTTAATTATTTAATTTTATCTATAAAATACTTCAATTTTCGGTTTATTTGTCCCAATTTGAACGTTAATTCAGTTCAATGTGATTGGAATTGGTGATAAGTGGTCTGAAT
This sequence comes from Culicoides sonorensis, assembly GCA_900002565.1. Taxonomy (NCBI): domain Eukaryota; kingdom Metazoa; phylum Arthropoda; class Insecta; order Diptera; family Ceratopogonidae; genus Culicoides; species Culicoides sonorensis. The sequence continues at coordinate 619,452 of LN483413.1, forward strand.
TGTATTTGACGAGTAACTGACATGCAATTGCATGTAAATTATATCATAATTTTTATTTGTAAATATTTTATCTTATCAAAGAAAGATTTAAGTAAATATGAATGAATACAAATTAAGATTAAGATTAGAGAAAGTAAAGAAAGGATGGTTACAATTTCAAAATGATACACATTCTTTTTTTTTTCATTACAATTACATCATGGATGTTTCTTTATTCAAATTTGTTCATCTAAATTAAATTACAAATCATTAGTAAAATAATTAACTTTATATTTAAAAGTCAAATAAATAAATAATTTTATATTCACATAAATTTTTACAAAAATTGGTACAATTACATTCATTTTTTTATTTTTTACTTACAAATATGGTAAAATTTCGAGAATTGGTCATTATTTCAGTGATTTTAATGATAATTTAACATTATTTTTTAATTATTGTTAAAATTTCCACAATGATTTTGATTTTCTCTTAAATAACGGTCAATAATTTTAAATTGGTTCAATTTCATAAATACTAAAATACATTTATACATTTTTTTTTACAATAGGATTACATTTGAGAGCATTATTTCATGTATAATTTTTAGGCCTCTTCTTTTTTCTTTCTTAATATAAAATTCAAATTATATGCAGTATTTACAGCATAATAGACATTGGCATTATATGGCATAAGCAGCTCTTTATCTGGAAGTACTTGTGACAAGGAATACTGATCTGGATCACCGTCAAGTCCCAATTTGATCATTGCATTACGAATGACTTGGGGTGTCCTCTCATTATTTCCCAACATGATGCTCTTATACATAATTACGCCATCTGTTTCAGCGTGATCGACTTCAAGGGTTATTTTGATAATGTAAAAGTCTGGTGTGCCATTTTTGAGTGGTGAATTTTGGACAAGCTGGGCATTAATTATTGGATATTCGGTTCCATTTAGGGAGGAATTCTTTCCATTTGGTGTTGAGTGATTCGAGTGACCGTTATGTAAATGTTTTGAATTTGGAGTTTTTGGTGTATTTGATTTTTTGTCACTACCAGAGGTGTTTGATTCCATGGATAGGGATGAGACGCTGCTAGCTGCTGACATGATGGATGCATTTGGCGGTGTTATGTCACGATCTAAGGAATTATTTCGAGAGCTGGAAATGAAATACATGAATTTTTGCTGTTAAAAAAATTGAATTTTATTAAAATTTACCTTAAACTTGAGTTATTTATATCACAGTAAAAGTGAGATCCAGCACCACTACTTGAATTCGAGGTGATTGAATCTGTTTTTCTATGGCCTCCATTTACTCCATTTGTAGCAGACTTTCTAGGCTCTGATGGAACTTCAAGTTGACATGAAAGCGTATGCGCTTCCCGTTCATCTAATATCAGAAGAGAAGCAAACCATCGATCAAATAATGGATCGTCAGGTAAATGATATGAATTTGCGGCACCCTATTAAAATATGCACATATAAAATTTGCCATAAAAATAGAAGTTTAAATGAAATTACCTGTAAAAGTTTAATTTGTGCTAATATTTCAAATTCTTTTCGTTTCTTATCAAAATTTATCAGTCCATCACCGATTGTGTCTGGAATTGCTGCATGAATATACGTTAAATCAGTCAAAAATGTACCGAGATACGGAATGGTCCCATGGCTTATGAGTGTGTTCTATGAAATTTAATTGTAAATTGATGATTTTTTCATTGAAAAGTAAAAATTTTACCTGTTTTTGGAATACTTTTTGCAATTGCTTATCATTTTCACCAACAACATCGGCAAATTTGGCAGTTCCTTCACGCATTAACATCTCACGTTGTGTCCATGCGTTATTTTCTTCAGAAAATATCCTTGCCAATTCATTGAATAATTCAAATTTTTCCCTGCAAAGAGCGGCCCATGTCTTACTTAGTCTATACACTGGATGTGATTGAAGTCCCGAAATGATGGCCTTGAGTGAGGAAAAATTTTTAAGTAGTCTCAACTCTTGTGCAATATCAATCCATGTTGAAATTAAAAGTGCACGCTCCTGTTAAGTTTAATTACAAATTTTAATTGAATTTGATTTGAAATAACATTAAAAGAAATCTTACAGATGGCTTCAGTCTTGGTTCAATTAAAATTGTTGAAATAACACGAAATGAAACAGCATTGAATTGATTTACCGTTGCAAGCACGCTCGCACACTCATTTTTATCACGTCGTGACCATGTCGAGCCCAGACATTGATGTGGAATGAGACGTTTAAATAATTCCTTTAATTTAAAATAAGATGAATTTAAGTTAATATTTTCACTGTTAACAGAAAAAAACAGAAAATTACCATATCCATTCGTGTTAATTGTTCAGCAAAATGCTTCACTGGTATATTTGGAAATCGATATGAATGCAGTAGATGTGATGGAGGTCCACGGAATGCTGGTGATAAGCACAAGCCATTATATTGGTCAGTTAAATCATGATATTCATAATAATCGGGACTCCAAGGCAGTGGTGGTGGTTGAACACGTGAATATTTGTCAAATCTATCCGTATATCTAGTTAAAGCTTTTAAATGTAATTCTGTGTTAGGTAACCGTTTTGATGTAAATGCAAGAAGTGTTTGCAAGTTGTCAGCATCCCAATCTTCCGGGTAACCATCTAACCATACGTGTAATGCAGAGACTGTACAAGAAAATGTTATAACGTATTAAAATTGAATTTACAGCAACAATGTTGCAAAATTGTGCAACAGTGTTTCATTTGCAAAATGATTCACCTAGAGTTTTCTTATGTTGTTCTGATACGGCTTCCGAATGAATTTTTTCCGTACTAAGCCTTTCATAGCGATTTAATAATAATTCAAGTACTTTGTCTGGTTGTGTAAAGGTACGATATGTTGCTAAAAATACATTTATAAATGTTGATTCAAGTTCCCCGTCATCTGAGGCCAGTGCTTCAACGAGTTTCGACAGCTTTGCTGCTTTTACAAATCGAACACGAACAGTTTCCCATTCCAGGTGTGATATGTCATCTTCGCCATCGTCTGACTCTTTCTGTTAAATTTCAAAATAAGGAAAATTATGCTTTGATTAGCTTCATTTTCCAGTAAATTCAATTCAAATATGTTCAAAATTCATCAGTTCACTTACCCCATTCGTTATTGGTCGATGATATCTAACTTTCTTCAAATAAACTGTATAAATGGCATCTGATTCCTCTTTTTCTTCACCCCAAAGCCGCCAGGTGGGCTGCTGAAAAGAAACAGTTGTCCTTCATTAGACCAAATCTCACAAAAAATACATATTATTTTAAATAAAAAACCGTTAAAAACACCGGATACTGTTGCTTCCATTTAAAATTACTCTTAATTACCATTTTTTTACCATCTTTTAATAAACCTTGAGCATGTCATCATCATCTTAGCCAATTACATTCAATTAAAATCGACTCTCATGTACTCTAACATTGACACATTTATAAATGAATATTCAATTGCATCACTCAATTAAAACTGAATTTGACGTTTTAATTATAGATATGCATTTAAATGTGCATTTCAGTGATTTTACGATCAAAATATATCAGAACATCAAAGGGATATTGTTTGATATTGAAAAATCATCATCATTATCAGGGTAAAATCGTTTATTTTGTTTACAGGAAAATGATTGAAACATTTTATTAGGTCACAGTCATTGAAAAAAAAATGTGCGTATAATTTTAGATAAACACTAAACTAAAATTGACACATGATTAACTGGCTAATGATCCAAAAATAACTTTCTCTCGTTTTACTTAAAAGTTTATTGTTTATTTCACCCACGGAACATACATCAAATTAAATGACGTTTTCATGCAAAAACATTTCTTTGATGAATTGAGGCAGAAAAATAGACAATTGGTCTATTTTAAGATTATCTGTCACATTTTATGTTATGATGATGATGCAAATTTGAATGGAATGTAAAAGATTTTTCCAAAGAAATGTGGGATAAAAATAAAACACATGCCAAGCCCACATTTTACATGCAAAAAGATGAAGGAAACGATTTTCATTTGATAGATATCGATCACATTCATCAATCGTATGTTTCGTCTACAATTTCCATTGTATTTGCTCATTATTAGCACGTAATTCTTCAGGAATGCCAAATAAAGGAATTGAAGTGTGATAATTTTTGTGTGTGGGTTTGAATTTGATAGACAGAAGCGATAATATTAATTAATTTTTTGGTATTGAATTCTTTTAAGTTGGATGTCACGTTAAATGTACAATGAAAAATGAGACAGTAAAAAAGGGGAATGACTGGAATAATGTGAAAAGAAAATAAAAGAAAGGAAAAGTTCTTGGTTAACAGATGTTGTGGCAAAATGATGAATAATGATAAAATCTTCATATAATGGACCATAATACTTTGGTGTACAATGAAAGTCCTTTCTGTTGTTTTTGTTTCACATTTTTTTTAATTTTAATTAAAGTCTTCGAACAATAACCATAAAAATTACACAAATGGAACAAATACTTTCATTTCAAATAAAAAAAAAGTAAATAAATTAAAATGAAAAATATAAAAGGAAACCAGAAAAGTTGTACATAAAATATTACTTTTGTAATTTTTTTATTTCAATTTTCAGGAATCGTTTTCATTTAATATGAAATTGTTGCTATGCTAGAAAATTTTTCATCGTATTTGGGCGAACCAAGAAATTGATTCAATTCGTTTCATGTCAGTCATGAGATTCTTAGAAAATATCATTCCAGATTATAAGAGCTGATTTAAATTTAAGCAGGTCTTAAATTCAATTCATGAGCTGTTGGGCCATGAAATGCCTTTGAATCTCGTTGAAGTTGAATCGTTTCAAATTTGGATGATATTTTTGAATAAGAGCGCTTATCAGGTCACTAATTTCAACAAATTTTATATGAATTACATGAACGGATATAAAAGAACATTCATTACATGCATGAAATCACTGATAAATTGGTCGGTTATTATCATTATTTTATGAAAAAATTGAGAGTTACCCAATCTCACTAGCTGTGATGAATATATTGACGAGGAACCAAATTTTCATGACATTAAACATATTTTTGCTGAAACCAATCGAATATTAATAAAAAAAAAACTATTGAATGAAATATTTTTGTTAACCTTTATCAAATCACATTAGAACACATTTTCAATAAATTTATAAGCAAAACCTTAATTTTAAGTTTTTTTTTAATAATCTCATCTGACAACCAATAATTAGTTATGGTTAACGAAAAAAACCGCCTTTAAATTTCAATTTCATTATTGAGCAGAGTTAAAAGCTTTGTGATGTAAATTTTCGTTATGTAATAGCTTATTACAATGTAAATGTAAAATTTAAATGAACTTCTTCTAGGCGCGTTTTCAGTCAAACTCATTTAAAATGCCTCAATTCTGACCACAACTGAGCTGTCCGTCTGTTTTCGTGTGTGCGCTTGAAAGGGTTATAAAAAAAATATCAACTAAAATTGAAAATATTTTCTTGCTAACTTTAGTCCAACGAAATGAAAATACGCTTATGAATTTCTTCCACGATTACATTTCATTTATTTTTTTTCTCTCACTCTCAAAAAAAAATTATTTATTTCATATTTTCTTACATATTTTCACAGCCATATTGCAAAAACATGTTCAATTGTAATATTAAATGACACACACACACATTATTAAATTTACATTTGAAGCAGGTGCATTATTGTCATAACATTGCTATTATTAAAGCTAGAGTTGGAGTAGAAAAAATGATGAATTTATCATTATAATTTTATTATTTATGAAGTATGTCAAGTATGTTTTGGTTGACAGTTTCATTATACATTTGAAGTAAAAAAAAAAAACTTGGAAGCACATCTTTTTAACTTATTTATTTACTTTGAAATGAAAAAAAATGATATGATATGAGAAAATGTGTGGCTGAATGTGATTATTTAATTATTTTTCTATCATCTGATACAATGAAGTCATATTGTGCTCAATAAGAGAATAAGGAAAATTTTGATGTGAGAGATGACTAAGAGGATTTTATGAAGTTACTTTTACGATTTAATTATCACTGGTAACTTGAACGTCGAATAGAAACAAAAATCATCCTGAGGCACATTTACTTAATATAGTCATGATATTCTCATATTTTGTAATTGAGATATGAAAATTCTCTCAAAAAAATTTTCACATTGAACATTAACTGCATATTCAGATTATTTGTGTTACAGTGAAAATTCCCAATTCATACACATTAAAAATTTCTATAATTTTTTTTTAAAGTTTCATGCGAAATTTGAATCGTATGTCCATAGAAACAGAAGAAAAAACTTTAATAGGCCTTCATTTACTAAGTTTCTATTAAAAATATAATAATTTTTTTTTAAACAGAGTACAAATATGGAATTTCCACTGTACTTCACTCTTTTCATCACAGATTTCTTTGAAACTGATAACAAAACCAAAGCTTTTGACACAAAAACATGAAGAGTATACTCAGGAACGTGCCTTCATTTAAATATTTGCTTTATTTTCATTGTCTTTTGTTTATTTTTGTACGTTACATAAAAGTTTATTTATAAAATAATAATACAATTTAATTTTTCATTATATAACACATGTATGTCAAAAATAATGAAATTCCTTTATTATCTATTATGTCATGTGTTTGCTGATCAAATTTTATTCATTATATTTGAATTTTTCATATTTCCTGGATTTTTTGATATCATTTGAATGGAGTGAACTCAAATAAAATCCTGAAATTGACCCTAACATTTTTCTCATAAAGCACTCATAATTTCAATTTTGTCCAGGTCATAAGGAAATGATTTTAATTCAATTTGATTAAACTTTCGTTGACATTTGCTCGCCAAGTCCAATAAAAAGGTAACATTTTTCGGCTTCACCTCACATTGAAAAAAAAAATGAATATCATTGTACTTTTTTCTTCCATTTCACCTAACATAACAAAGAAACTCCATTTAACGATTGATCAATAAATAACAGGGTGAATAAAATGCATGAATAATACAGAGTTCAAGTTCATTGTCCGCTGAATGACGTGACGCTGATAAAGAATTTCTCCATACTTTGAAGTGTAACATTACATCATAGTATTAGAAAGATTTTATTGTATGTTAGCAAAATAAACATAATTAGAAGATTGTTCACATTGTTTTATGAATAATAGAAGCGTAATAAAATCAGGGTGAGGTCACTTTCTGTATCTTAATGGAGTGAGTGATAGAGTGACGTGCTAATATAAGGGCAAATTGTGTGTCAATATCCATTAGATTGCATTAAGGAGTGGTACTAGAAAGAAATATTATAAGAAGAAAAAAACAGATTTTAATTGATAACAATTATCATGAAATACGTTCATGCATTGAAAGGGTCTCCTGCTTGAGGTCAGTCTTCATTGCTATGATTTGATAGTTGTTTTGACCATTATATGAAAAAAAATTTCAAATTTGACTTTTCATTGACAATGCAAACCCAAAAGCGCAAATTTTCCTTAAAAATATTCCTATGAAAGAACTTTTATGCTGGTATCATTGAAAATTCCACTATCAACAAACTACAAACAATGAAGTAATGATGATTCATTTATTTGTCTTTTGTTAAGTTTCTTACTTCAAATAAGACAAGTTTTTATTATTTACTTAAATTAACATAATAATTTATGCACATACTCACTGAAGCAAATCCATACGCCATATTTTATCAACAATATTTCTTTCAAAATAGCACGTTTCTATTCTTGAATATTTTTTTTACATTTTAATCTTATTTCATGATAAAATTCACATAAATAATGCAATTGAATTTTAAATTTATCATCAAAATATAAATTCAAGACAAAAAACATCAAAAACATTGAATATTTCATAGAAAACAGATACCTTACAAAAATTTTGGGTCACCTTTGAAATTTAAACGTGTTTCAATTACAATTTTAAATTTCAATTGTAACAAAAAAAATAAAGTGTGTTGTTTCAGAGGAAATTCAAATAAATTAAAGATACATTCATTATAAATTTCTTATGAAGACAGACACACACACATATAAATAAATGTATAATTTGGGTGAAGGCAGAAGACACACATTTGGTCCAAATTTGAACTCAGTGTGAGTTTAATGATTGCTAATATGTGTTTCCTGTCTGTATGTTACAATTAATATTACAATGAGAGAGATTCAAATTGGATATTTCATAAAATTTAAATTAAAATTTAACCCATTAAGCACCACTCACTTAATAAAAAATTAGTTAAGAGCAAAATATTTAAGCCTTAAGTGTCAAATGGTCATTTTCACTTAAAATTTTTTAACCCATTAACTGCCTCTCCTAGAAATATTGGGTTTAGAGCAAAATTTTCTTCTAGGATTTGTTCTTTGCGTAAAGTGATCACTTTTCGTTTCGATGAAAATTTTGAGTTTTATACAAAAGTTTTACAGGAGAGCCGTTTGAAAGTGTCGTATAGTACCACAGAAATACGTACAGAATTCTTGTACGAAGAGGAAAAAATTACATGACTTTCCATCTTATTTCTGCTGATAATTTTCTTATAATAATCGAAAAAATCAAAATAATTGGCCCGACATCTTTGAAACATGTCCAATTATTTATATTGAAAATTTGAAAATAATATTTAGAGAACTTCTAGAAAAAATCCGGCTCCAAAGTTACTGGTCGAAAAATCAACCAGCGGCGGTTAATGGGTTAATTTAATTCGATTTTTAAGGCCTACAAAATATTTCAGATTAAATTTCGATCAAAAAAGTTCGTATTCAACCCTCCTGGCCTCAAAAAAGTAATCAGTGGTGCTTAATGGGTTAATAAATGACTTAATTGGTGTTAATATGACTCAATTTCATGCAAAATTTAAATAAACAAAAGAAAATTTTTTAACTGAAATTGTGTTCAAAGAAAAATTCTTCAAAATAAAATTTTAATCGATACATTTCATCGAATATCAATGAAGTAATTAATGGGTTAAATTGCTCAAATTAAATTATGATCATAAAATGTTAAAAATGTGGACCAATAATAAAATTTAATATGAAATGAAGGTCAAGATCAATATATTTTTTTAATGTTTATAGTCATTGAAAAAAAAAATACGAAACATTTATGCAAAATACGTAATTTTTTGTATGAAAGTTGATACATGAATATTTAAATTGGTGACAATTAAGCTGATTACTGCTATGCTACAAATTCAGTGTAACTATGGTGAATTATTACCCTGTGTATATCATAGAAAAATGACACGTGTTTTAATGTGATTACTATACAGATGTGGTTCAAATTTGTGCTGTGTGTGTGTAGTAAAACGTGCAAAAATTTATATGTAATGAACCCTTTTCATGGGTATTATTCGTATTTTGAATGAAATACACATGATCCAATTAAGTTCTTTTTTTTAACCCATTGAGGACTGTTCATTGAAATATGAGACATGACATAAAAATTTTATGACCAATTCATGTTCCATTGAAAAAATTGAGGAAATTAATTTAAGGAGAAAATTTCATCGTCATATCCGTTATTAATGGGTTAAATATGAATTTAAATACTGTTTTCAAGTGTATCATACTTCAGCTTACTGTAAAAAGTTGATTAAAATAATCCAAATACATGAAAGAAACATAAAATATGATTTTGGTTTGGCGAAAATAATTCAAATACTGTATAAATGGCAGTAAAATATGATTTTAGTGTCTAGACAGTTAAATTGAAAATTATACAAAAATTTTACAAAAATAAAAATCAATATGAATAAGAAGGCAATTGAAATGAGTCGAGTTCAAGGAAATAAAATAAAATAAAACTGTTTCTGTGCAAGGCGGCTAGTGATTTCATGGAAATGGATTTAGACCGATGCTTGGCCTTGACTCTGAGCTTACTAGATTTTGTTTGAAAGTGTTGAAGTTTAATTCCATAATTGAAACACAAACCAAAAATCATCAATGGAATCAAAAAAAACTCAAGCATTACAATACCCATTGTTGTGTTCTTATTCTAATATCATAAAATATGACACATAACAACACTTGCTTCACACAATATTTAATTTTTACCTTTAAATTTTAAAATTAAAAGAATTCTAATTGTTCTTTTTGAAACAATGACTTGTTTTTTCACTGAAAAATTGTACAGATGACTCATTTTTAATGATCAGAACGTGCATTGATGAAATTCCACGATTAAACTTCACTAGCGGTTTAAATTAAATTTCAAACAATGAATTTCATGCCAGGAATATTAAAAAAACCCAAAAATGAATCTGAAATTTCAATTCAAACCAAATTTCACATGATTTTGATGAAAATCAAAGAATATGATTGACTGACACAAAATCAGTTATCATTTAAATGCTTTTCATATCCATAAGTGTCAAGATGACATTTTTCATTGTGATAAAATACAGATTACTTGAAAACTTGAGAGAAAATCATAAAAAGAAACATTCTTGAATGGTAATTAAAAATATTGAAGGTGACTGTCTAACAAATACTCACATTCATCTGTCACACAATGGATGTTTGCCAAAAAATTATTGTCAAATTACTTGAATTATATCAATATTTTAACAAGGGGCTTGTCTGTATTTTCATGTTTTCTTTCACGTACCTTTATTTTACTTATTTATTTATTTTGTATCATGTTTGAAATAAAATGAAATGAAACGAATTGAAGTGAAAAATGTCATTAAATTTATTAAATTATAAAGTTTTTGGTAATGGGATACAAAATTTTCTTATCAATTTAGTGGGTTCCAGTTCAAGCACCTTTATCCATATTTTCTTTTGATTTATGTGAAAAAGGGTTACTTTTTTTCTTTATTCTTATAAATCACTAATAAAGGTGAAGCGCAATTTTAACTCAAGCCCAAATACGTTTAAATGTATAATTAGATGAAATTACGTCGCATGTCTAAAAATAAATGTTTTTCTACCTACACGTTAATTATATTTTTTTGTATTGTGATTATTAATGTTATTATTTTTTACCGGTTTTGGTAATTAACTTAAATATTTGATCTTTTTATAGAGCGATGAGTGGAAAACACTTGTTGATTTTAATTTTGATTCATTTACTAGTAGTTTTTGAATATAAAATTAAACTCGAATCTAATTCCAATTCTGTCATGAATCATAAGGTCTTAGAATATCTGATTTTTTTTCTATTATTTTGATGTAAAATTCGCTACTATGATTATTCTGTGCGTGTTTTTGCCTAATAGGACGATAGCGAATCTTAAGTCATATACAGCTCAATATCACTCGTAAGCAGCGAATTCGATCCAATATCGAATTGAGACAGTTTTGAATGGAAAATTTCAACTGATTCTACTCTGAAATGATACGACGCAGAAAAAATCACTTGTAAACACCCAAATAAATTATAATCTATTGCAATTTTTTTCTTTCAGTGCGAATAAAACGCACATTTTCGTAAAGAAACAAAAAAAAATTAATAACATAAACAGAAATCAAATGAATGGACCAAAAGTTGTTATTCAAATTAAAAAAGAATCATCAAATTTTTTTCCCCGAAAAATGTAAAATAAACAAAAAACTTATTAATTACGACTCATCATCCTCTTAGATCATCGTTCAAAGTAAAAATTTATCTCTCATTACCTTGATATACCACTTTGTTGTTCGTTCCTTGCCAGGACTCTTTTTGCCCATAAATCGGCCAATTGTTCCTTTGCAAGCACACAAACACTTTTCCTTAAAATTATGATCTTTATTATCTTTTGCATGCACAACTGTTGATGTCTCGTGTTGCTGATGTCCGCCATTGCCGGCACTTGCCAACTGTAAAATTGTCATACTTTGACTTATGTTATCACCACCGCATGTATTTATATTGTCATGATTTGAAATGCACTCAGGACCAACACAAGACGGTGTCGATGCCAAAATTTGTTGTGAACACTTTTGTGCAAGTAATTTGGTTTTTTCAGTTAAACTTTGAATTGTATCTGTTGTGGCACAAAACATTTGTGAATCCTTATTGTTTTGTTTAAATTTTAAATTTAATTTAAATTTTAATTTATTATTTCAATATATTTCATTTCACATAAGTTTTCACCCTGTTTTGGTTTTATTCATCATAGTTTCATAAAACATTTCATTGAAATATGACTCAATTTTATTTTTTTATCTGTACACAAAAAAATTAAAATTATATTTTCATAAAATAAAATTTCATTTCAAGATTATTCTTTGGTTTTTTATTATTATTTTAAATTTTATCGCTGGCACATTCATAGCACATTTGTGGTTTAATTGAAATATTTTTTTGATAATAAAATGCATTTAATTTCAATTAAAATTAAAATAATGAGACAAGGTCCATTCAGTGATTCAAATGCATAGTCATAAATCACGATTGGACCTCGTAATAGATCATCGTAACATCAAAAGGAAGTCATTATACACACCAGTATTTTTAGAAAACTAAAATTAATTTTCAAAGTACAAAAAAAATTAAACAGATTTTTTTCTTCTTTGAATGAAATACGTTTTAAAATTCTGTTCTCATACTTGTAATACAGATTTTTTTTTTTCAAGAATGTGACGACAATAAAATAATTTTAGTTTTGACATTAGACACACTTGAAATCCTATAAATAAATTCAAATACATGTAAACATGATGATAAATATTTTGCATACATAAAAGTAAAAAAAATATTTATAAATAAAAACATATTTTGTCTACATTTTTATGCAGGGCGCCAATTTTTATTTATGAATAATTACAATCAACATAATTCAGTCAAAAAATGTTTGAATTAGATTTAAAAAAAAAGTTTGATCAAAACAAACAAATGTAAACATAAATAAAAATAAAAATTTCTGGATATTTTTAGTACTTTAAAGAGGAAAATTGGGATATTTTGTCTTTGTTACATGGCACTGTGGGTTCATTTGTCTTAAATTTTTTGAGTTTAGAGCAAAACTTTCTTCTACAATTTATTTTATGCGCAACAGTGAGTGTTTTCGTCTCGATGAAAATTTTGAGTTTCATACAAAAATTTTACAAGAGAGCCGTTTGAAATTTTCGTATAATACCACAGAAATACGTACAGAATTCTTGTACGAAGAGGAAAAAATTACATGACTTTCCATCTTATTTCTGCTAATAATTTTCTTATAATAATCGAAAAAATCAAAATAACTTGAAAATTTGAAGAAAATAGTTTGTGAACTTCTAGGAGAAATCCAGCTCCAAAGTTACTGGTCGAAAAATCGATTAGCGGCGGTTAATGGGTTAAGTAAGTTAAAAAGGCAAATTCAAATTTGACAGTAAAAACCGTTACAACTCATTTTCAAGCGCATTTCTCTTCAATTTGAAGCAGTTAGGCCTTGAACTATGTTTCTTTAATAGCCTTGGACCATAGCATCTGTAATTTTCTAACCTGCTACATTCAAATTTGCCCAATTCAATGTTAAAAATTCTGAAAACACTCAAATTACACACAATTTTTCAATTCAAATCATAATTCACATATCTGATGAGTACAGGAAGCAACTGAGCAAACATTTAAATTGATTATTTACATTAAACTACAATTTTTTTTTTATTATTTATTATTATATCAATTTTAAATGTTGTTATTAACCGGATAATCAAACATTATATAATATTAATAATATTTAATAGTAATAATTCACATTAAATGAAATTAATTACTTTTTTGACGAATAACAGTGAACTTTCACTTAGTAACGTCTCATTTAACGTTCAATTTTTAATTCCATCATCTCATAATGACCTTGATATTGAAATTAATAAATATTAAATAAATGAAAAAAGTTCTCTGTATTTGAAATTAAGATTCATATTAAAAAAAATTTAAATAAACATCTCTTTGAATGGAGTTAATCTAAGCCTCTAAAGAATTTTAGCAGTAAAAAATCATTAAATTAACATCTTTGAATATCATTTTTCGTTTCTCACATGAATGTTTATTAAATTAAATGAAATTAAGCTAATCAATGTTATTATTATTATTTTTATTATTAAAACCGAGGAAATTCGTCATTTTTATTTTACTTTGTATGGAACGTTTCAGTAGCAGTTTATTGATTAACACCTACATTCGAATATCATTTCAATTTAGCCGTTTTCATATGAAGTTTATAAAAAAAACACTGTAATTAAAACCTAGGATTGTCATAGTTTTTAAAATAGAAACACCTCCACAACGTGATGATTTGAATTATTTGAATTTTTATACTGAAAAAGGCGATGTGTGAGTTGAAATTCATCAAAATCAATCATTAAAATTATTATTTTCAGAGAAACTCTCAATTTAAATGATTTGAGGAATGAAACTCAATGAAATCGAGTTCAAAATTATGAATATGATGAATTTTTTACATGGAATATATCTTTTTTTTGTAATTATGATAATTGAAAGTCAACAAACCCTCGCTTGATAGTTAAATATTTGTATTTGAACTTTTGATAAAAGTTTATTCAAATTGATATTTTTTTTAGAGTTTGTATATTCAAAATTTGTGTTTCTAGTGATAAGAAACATGAAACAGTATTCAAATGCATTGAAACTTCTTTAAAAAAATACAAAATTGTGCTTCTGTTATCAATTTCATTTAAATTTCAAAGAAATTAGGTCTAAAATACAAAAAAATTTAACAAGTCCCACATTCAAATCATAAATTTCAAATCAAATTCCTCAATTATCATATCAATCATCTGCTCGAATACAATTTAAAATATTTTGTGTCTGCACTTTATCATCACAAAAATATTTATCACATCACATGTTCATCAATGCTTACGAACCAATTTGCCAAATTATTTTGTTTTCCTATACATTTCATCTCGTTCTCACTCTTTCTCTCATTTTCTCGTTCTATCATTTGCGCTTGATGCTAAATTAGTGCAAAAATATAATCAATGAGAGGTCAAGTTCATCACAATTTACCGTATTTTTTATCTGTGTCATCATCATCATTTTAAGGTACTAGTAAAACAAAAACCTTCCCCCTAATAAATAAAATACATTTTTAAGCACATTTGATTAATGGGATTTTTGTTCCAAATTCAATTTTAAATTGTGTCGCTTATCAAATTAGTGGTTTAGTGGAATTGAGAGCACACACGGTAACATTTAAAATTATTAAATGAAAGGTAAATGAAATGAGTGTCTTATCAGAGGTCAATTTCACTTTGAAATGTCATTATAAAATGCATTATTTTTACTTTTAACTGGACTCAAAGTGATTCAAAATGAGCTTTCAAGATGATTTCATATAGATTCCAATCAAAATTAGTAAAAAATCATTGTAATACGCTAATTATTGTAATTTATAAACATCTCTATAGCTCATTACAAAAAAATATCAGATTTTTATCACACCACCAATGAATTATAATTCAAATCACAGTTTAAAGCTAAATATTTCCTGTTTATCATTTTCCGCATCTGTTTACACGTTTGAATCATTATAATTTTTTTATATAAATTATTTGATATTAAAATTTAACAGAATCGAAGGTCATTATCAACATGCTTTGATACAATTCAATGCTTGATTACATTTCATATTTTTATTTACATTTAATGTGAAAATATTTTGAGATCATAAATTCCGAGAATCAATTTTTTCCTCTGAATAAGTGCGCTCACAGCCAATAAAGTAAATAAAAAATAAAAAAAATAATAACAATTGAAATTTCGATCAATTAATTATTATGAATTTATTTATTTAAAATAATTTTAATTGTTTCAAATAATAATCAGAAGGGAAATAATAATTTCTGATTGTTTATGAGTCGTAACATGCACTTTGGACATTACTTTGAGTATTAATTACTGAATGCACTTGGTGGGTGTGAAAATTTATCAACATTTAATAGGAATCTGATGATGATTCAATTTCAATTCTAACTTAATTACAATCACACTTGTTGAGTACAATCCCATAAAATTCACTCTCAAAACAAAAATTTAATTGATGGAAAATTTTAAAATCAGTTCAAATTCCATTTCACAAAGAGTTCTCAATGATTGATGAGTTAATCCAATTTTAATGCTCTTGAATCGTAAACACATAAAATTGATCTAGTAGTTTTCCATTTTCTACGTTTTCCTTCCATTTTAATTGTTATTAGTTGTTGTGTTATAGAAATACTTTTAAAAGCATTTCAATGAAAGATGTTTACAATGGATTTGAAACGATCCAATAATCACCTATCAATAAAAAAACATCTGTTCGATTTAATTTGCATTTTTCTTATGTAGTATGAAATTTATTTGCATGACTAGCTGTGTAAAGTATGAGGAAATAAAAAGAAAAGATCACAACACTATTGTTCACATTTCTTCGTAATAAATAGCATGAGTAAAGTGTTTTCTATGCAAAACTTGAACTTTCATTTATATAACACAAAACAATAATAATAATAGTAATAATAATGTTTACAAACAACGAAACAATCTACATGTGTTTCATATAGCAATAAATGTAAAATGAATGAATAGTTTATTCCAACACATGCCAAATATATAAAACATCAGTCTATTTTGAGGGTGATTCATTTGAATATCAAATTGAAACAATAAATTATAAATAAATATAAATTGAACATTAATATTAATCCATTTTAAGTTCATATTTGGTTATGTTGATATTTTGAACATTTTTAGTGCAATTTGTACATAAAATTAATCTTTCATTAGGTTGGTTTTTGTTTTGTTTGTAAAAGGAAAACTTAAATGCTCAGGTACTATTGAGTAGTGTTGAAAACAGAAATTTGAATGGTGAGTCATTAATAATTGCAGCTGAGTTATTAAAAAAATATTAAGAGCGAACGTAATCGTGAAAATTACAGATAAGCGCATTTTGGTATACAAATCGCAATTTCAGGACTTGAATTCAAGGACTTGAGTACCTGTCTAAGATATAAGCTGTGGAACTTATGTTGTGAAATTTAAGGGGGTAAGCAAGTAAAACTTGGCAGTTCATTTTGTATAGATACACATACGTAAACAGGGATTGTCAAGCTTTCGTCTGTTTTCCTAGTAATTTTTTGTTTTTTGGAAAACTTGAGGATTTTTGAAAAATCGAGGTTTTTTGAAAATCTTGGTGATTTTGGAAAATCTTGGTGATTTTTGAAAACTTGATGACTTTGAAAAACTTAAGATTTTTTGAAAAATTAGATAATTTTCGAAAACTTGAGGTTTTTACAAAAACTTATAGATTTTGAAAAACTTGATAATTTTCGGAACTTATGTTGTAAAATTTAAGGGGGTAAACAAGTAAAACTTGACAGTTTATTTTGTATAGATGCACATACGAAAACGTCAAAAATTTCGTATGTAAACAGGGATTGTCAAACTTTCGTCTGTTTTCCTAGTAATTTTTTGTTTTTTGGAAAACTTGAGGATTTTTGAAAAATCGAGGTTTTTTGAAAATCTTGGTGATTTTTGAAAACTTGATGACTTTGAAAAACTTGAGATTTTTTGAAAAATTAGATAATTTTCGAAAACTTGAGGTTTTTACAAAAACTTGTAGATTTTGAAAAACTTGATAATTTTCGGAACTTATGTTGTAAAATTTAAGGGGGTAAACAAGTAAAACTTGACAGTTTATTTTGTATAGATGCACATACGAAAACGTCAAAAATTTCGTATGTAAACAGGGATTGTCAAACTTTCGTCTGTTTCCCTAGTAATTTTTTGTTTTTTGGAAAACTTGAGGATTTTTGAAAAATCGAGATTTTTTGAAAATCTTGGTGGTGTTTGAAAACTTGAGGTTTTTAGAAAAACTTGATGATTTTGAAAAACTTGAGATTTTTTGAAAAACTTGATAATTTCCGAAAACCTGAGGTTTTTACAAAAACTTGTAGATATTGAAAAACTTGAGGTTTTTTAAAAAACTTGATAATTTTCCGAACTTCAAAAGCAGACGGACAAAAACAAGTGCCTTTCATCGCATTTTTTTTTAAATGAACAGAAATTACATCGAAAAAGTATAACAATAGTTTTTTCTTACATTTTATTATAATCTTCTTGCTATATATTTTTTTTATGATGAATGAGTAAAGTTTTTTTTTCAAGATCCATGACTCACGTATTCTGGGAATCTCCTTCAATAGGTGTCATAATTTGAATTGAAAATGATTCTTAGACGTGACCAATTCAATAAACCACTCCATTTTTTGACTTGACACAGGTAAGGGAATAAATTACGAACCAAATTTATTTTGTAAAAATTGAATCCAGCATATGAACATGCTAAATCAGCATAATAATTTAGAAATCTGTTCATTTACTAATAAAAATGTAATTGATGGGTGTGTTCCCCATTCTCAATATACAATTTCTTAAATTGTCATGCACTCACATCAGTTTCAATTCAAATATAAGTCTAAAAAATTTTATTGCTATTATTTTCTTGTATTGATAATCAGAAACACACACACACAAATTTCATGATATTCAAGAAAAAATTCAAACATTTTATTTTAAAACATAGATAAAATAAAATATAAAATAATAATAAGAAGAAGTCATGCAAAAAAATTGACGTCAATCAAAATAAAACTGAATAATTTATAAAATAAACGATATTTTCACATCAAATTAGAATGTCTTTTAAATGTTATGTTATTAGCATTCCATTATTTGTATATACACTTATAATGAAAATTGATAGATTTTATGGAATGCATGAAATCAAAATCAAATAAGACGATTTAAATGCTTTAAATTGGATCGTTACCAAAAAATTTTAATAAAGTAGGAATTTGTGAAGTATTTTTTTTTTAGATGTAGCAAAGTACATTAAATGTCTATTTATTTAGTGCACGATCGTATTGAGAATTATTTAATTTTATGTTTGTATTAGAATTAAAAAATGACTTTTTTATTTTAATTTCATCATCATGCAATTAACGATGGGAGCAAAACAGAGTTAAAAATGTGACACAACTGTTGCTTTGTAATTTTGTCATTTCCCATAATAGTAATTTATTTTGCTGTCAAACCCTTTTTTTGTGTTTGTTTGTTGATATTTTCAATTTAACTAATTAAATTAATTAAAAAGAGAAGACCTTAATAAATATTCTACTCTTTTTTTAATTGTTTCTTAATTAAGAGCATCCATTAATTGTATTGTCATGCGATACCACTAACCGAAAAAAATATCCACTCACATTAATTGATTAAAAATTATAAAAAAAAAATAAATTTAATTAGAGTTGGTCTATTTTGAGTTTTAGAGTGCTGGTGACAAGCATGGGCGCAATTTATAATTGAATTAAGTTTTAAAACCACTAAAAAAAATCTCATTATATTAAATTAAGGATGTTCAGGATTCAACTGCATCATCCCACAACAAAATTTATTTCATCTAATTAATTTGATCAAGGAACAAGTAACATTAAATGAAGGCAATCTATCTTCTGAATTGCAAGACATAAATTACATCTCATCCATCTCTTACATAACACACACAAACTATCTCTGTCTATTTTTACACAGAAAATTGCAGTTTAGCACGTGCTTTTTTCAATTCACTCATTTTCTACACCAATATTTTATTTTATGAGGTGGGTGTAAAAAACGAGAAAGCTTTTTAAATATGACATTTTTTTGCTATCCAAGTTCATTTAAATTGAGACAGATTTATAGATATAGCAAGTACTTTTTTGATATTAAAAGTGCTTGGAATGACAAAAAAAGGGTGAAATTAAAGAAAAAAAATGCAATTTCCGGTTTGTTCATTTTCACGCCAGAAAATATAACGTTTTCCGTTATGATATTGCATTTTTTGTTAAAGTTATGACGAAGAAAAGTGAAAAAATGAACAACGTGCTCGTCTATAAAATTCGGCCTATCTGAAAAATTCGACCAATACGATAATTTGTCGGTATAGAAAAATTCCGCTGGAAATTTGGAATCTCCCGTGGTTGTAGACAAGTCGGCCATTTTTCTGACACAGACGGCGGACGAACGACATGAGCGCCCTCCACTTTCGCATGTTTTTTTCAAATCGATGTGAAATACGATAAAAAGATTCTACCTGAAAGAAATTTTTAAGGGAAACAATTGCTTGACACATGACCTTCTCCAAATATTTTGTTCATTTACAGATTTACATAAAAAAAATAAAATAATCAGTTTTTGCTCGTAATTGTCATACACTAATTTTTTGCTTCATGTAACATATTGTAACTGTTTATTTAAAATTAAAAAAAAAAATAAACACTAACAAAGTGTCTCAATGTCAAAAAAACACAACTTTGCATTATTTTGTACAGAAGTGATCCAATTAGTGAATCAGCATATTCATAAAATGCCTTTATGTTATTATTTAGAATTCATACGAAAACTAACTCTTTTGTATACATGTATGATTGTGATATCAACGTGCTCACAATTAAAAGTGCTTTGGCACGTGCTGACTTGATTAAAATGGCTCGAAACGTTAGATCAGACCAGAAATTCACTTAAACATGATTTTTTTGAAATGAAATGTCTGATCTATCACTTTTACATCTCAATTTAAGCAATTTAATCGCATAAAAGACAATTCGTTCAGCAAATTCATGTCAATTTAATGCAAAATAATAGAAAAAAAACATCTTAAGAGCAAATATTGTTCAGATTTGAGGTCATTCACTCTTTAATTACTCACTTCAGAATAATAAGTGCTTTTTATAACATCCCATTATTTGAAATTGGTCATGCTTTGTTAGAAATTATTCTTTTTATATCATTATATCACATTTTAAATTGCCATATCAAAGTCGTTTTTTCTAGAAGATTTCAGATTTTTTATTAACAGTAAAAATGTTAAATTCATCAGTGAAACAAATGTTTTAAATCATTTTTTTCTTTTAATTATCTTAAAATTGAGTGTGTCATTTTACTGTCAATTTTTTATGTTTACTTTTAATCCAATAGAATTTAGTTCAATATCCTTCGTGTTAATTTTCGCTAATTGAGGTCACCTTTAAACAGAAATGAATTTAAAATTAATTTCAAAAAATAAATAAACAAAAAAAAAATCAGTATGCAAATTCTGGCATTTTATCATCATCGTATTACAAGCACCAGGTCAATGATATGCGAAGAATGTATTTTTTTATTTTATCTTGAGTAGTATCTTGTTTATATTCGAAATTTTTTTGCTAAAATTTACATCTTCTTATTTTATACTTATATTTAAATGAATGATCACATAACACATTGCTGATGGCATTTCATGTTAACAAAAAAAAAGTGGTTTGGTTGCTTTTATCGCAATGAAACCTGTTTCAGTCACATAAGATCTATAATAATTTTTTTAATAACACCTTAATTTGTTTACTTATTTTCTTGCCAAACCGGGTCCTTTACAATTTTATATGCATACATACACAAGCGCTTGGAATGATAAAAATTTTTATATTCATGAATAAATAAATAAAATTTCGTCTTCATATAATAATCATACAACGCAATTAGAATGTGCCAGTGATAAAATAAAATAATACTTAATTTAAAAAAAAAAACCAAAGTTAATCTCATTTGAAGTTAAAATTGATCATTGAATTTGATTTTCATTGAGAATCTTAAAATGTTTTTAATAAGTTCAATTTATGAAAGTAAGTCGTGATTTTAATCCAATCTTAGACGGGAAATTCAATTAACCAAAGTTAGTGTAAGATGATTTTCATGAAAATTATTTAAGCAGATACCTTTTTGTGTTAATCATCTTATGATTTTTTTATGTTTTTTTAGACTGAGAGAAGTAAAAATCGTATACTCAAGGTCAGTGGGATTATGAATAGGAATTCTTTTGAAATTGTCTCATGTAAAACTGTGACAGGGAATGGATTGCATTGAAAAAGTATAATGAAAGGAAAATGATGAAAAGAGGAAAAAGGCACAGTAATATAAAAAAATAGCATAAAAGGAATTTTTTTGTATCCTTTTGTTCCCTTTTTCATTTTTTTGAGGTAAAACGAGAGACAGTGATGGCACTTCATCTCATAGATGCCAAGTAATTTTTTTAAATGACATTCAATGGAGATAAAACCTCACTTTTACCTCAAAAAACTTCATTAATAGAAACAAAAACCAATAAACTTGAAGCACAACTTAAATCATGTTACACAAGGACTTGGTTTCTTTGTTCATTGCTACACTGCAAGTTGACAAACGCCCCGCAGTAAAAATTGACTTGGTCCGCAAACGAAGATCTTTGATTGACGCTTACAGGGTCTTTGATGAAATCAATTTTTGACGCATTTCCTGTAAATTTGGATAAAAATTTCGAATATTATGGTCTTTCTTTTTGTCTATGCATATAATGCGGGGTTTTTTACGAGGCGTTTTCAACTAACAGTGTAAGCTTTCATTGAAAACCATATCAGTAACATGAAAAGCACTCAAACTTTTCTACTTATCACAACTTTTCCTTTTCTTTTTCATTTAATTTAATTTTTATCTCAATTCTTGTATTTTCGTTACTTTTCAATTTAAAAATAAATAAAATACTAATAAAATACAAAAGTAAACCAATCGGAAAATCAATTTCAAGGATCAACTTTCTTTGTATTCTTTCATTCCATTATCAGCAGATTTTCAATATTATTTACCTTCTTAACGTAACAATTTAAAGGTAAAAATATCATTTATTTTATTTGTTTTTAAATTTCCTTTGAAATTTATATCCCTTGTATGCACTCTTTGTATTGAATGGTTAAATTTCATCGCATCACAAACTAGATTTTGATTTAATTTGTATTTTTATTATGATGATTTTTTTGTTGTTTTGATTGTTTTGTTTAAATTTTATTCAAATAAAAATATTTATTTAATCTTTCATGTATGCAAAATTAACCCAGAATGTAAAATTTTTCATGATAAAATAAATCTTTCTTCACATAATCATTTTTTATCTTTTATTTATAATTTTAATGTGTTATTATTATGATTATAATTTTATTTTGTGTTTGTTTATTTTTTATATTTTTTGCATTCAAATATATTTCGTATTTTCTTTTCTTCAACTCAATTTCAATTTCAATTCAATTCAATTCAATTAAAAAAATTAAAATAACCATGTTTGATTTTATGAAGCAGAACAAGAATCAAAATACCGCAAATAATAATAAATAATAACAAATTCTTGTTTTGATTTTTTTTTTTATTTTTCAATGTGAGATAAGACGCGAATTTATTCCAGTTTTAACAGAACCAAGCGCGGATCACAACTAAGAACATTGCTATGATTGAAATTCAGTGTCTGGTGTATAAGATTGAAGAGAAAATATTTATTTTAAAAGAGAATAAAATTTTTGTGTGTAACGTAATGAATTTATATGTGTTTGTGTTTACTTCTTCAATGTAATAACAAATACACCATGTGTGACGTGATGCTTGTGACAAAAGATGTTGTGTCATTGGGGTTCGGTTAATTAATGAGATGAATAATGAGAGAAGGATACACTTAAAATGTGTTGACCTGGACATGAAAGGATTTTGTCTTGAAATTGCAAGAATTTGAGGGTTAAAAGTAAGATTTCCATTGAAATTTTGAGGATTTTAATGCATCACTTTAAAGAATAAATCATCCATGCATACAAAATTTTACTATTTACAACTTTATGTTTTGAGTACAACAATAAATTTCTATAGCTCATAGTACTAGACAAACATACTCGTGATAGTATGACGATTTTCTCAGAGAATTTCAATTAAATGTTACAATAAGTTGGAATGCAACAAAAAATATGAATACAGCTCGTAAACAAACGGAATCCACATTTGTGACTTGATTGTTAAAGCGAGACAAATGCTTTGTTCAAATAAAATTTGTATTGTTACTCGAGTATGACGATACAGTCAAGGTTCGAGTACTATAAAGTGAGTAGAAATTGCTATTGTAGTAAAATAGTGAATTAACAAAATATGTATTGTATGCAACGTTGTTGCATTTCATGTAAAACTTTTTCAAAAAGTTGCAATTGAATTGAGGCGTTATGATTTTAATTACGAATATTTTGAGTAAATGTATTTTTCAAGGGAAATTTGAAATGTTATTAAATTATCTTAATTTGCCCATGACGTTTGTTCGGTTTTGAAAAATGTGGGCAGTGATTTGAAGGTTCAACCTTAATTGACTGAAATATCTGTTGTACATTCGATCAAAAGCAGTAAGGACTTGGATATAACTCAGCTTTAACTCCTTTGGTACAGGTATGAAAAAAAATCATCATGGATCATGTTTTTTTTCGTTTGTAATGCAAACAACATCACTTTTCATTTCTATTTCATGACAACTACAAAAATTAAAACATCGTCAGTTGTTTGTCTTATTACAAAATAACAAGTAAAAGTGACATTATTTGGCTCTTAAAGTATAACATGCAAATTTTTTCAGCACAATCAAAAACATTGTAATTCAAAACCCAAAAAAATTTCACTTTCAATTTTATTTTGATATTTCTTTTCAATATTTCATAATTTTCATGATTAACGACAACTTTCAAGACCTGAATCAGCAATTATTTAGTTTTGCATGAAAAGTTTAATTCAATTATATTTGTTTATGTTCTGCTTACTGTGATTTTTGGCAATGTTTGAAAATTTGACTTATCGATTTGCTTGAAATGACTTGTAAATTTACTTGTCTTAGTCAATGAATTTTTGTACCACGAGTTGATAAAAAAATTGTGAAATTTCGAAAAACATTTAAATTTTAGCAGAAAAATACATAAATTTCATTACAGGACAGTAACTTACGATAATCAGTTCCCGAACCCCATTTTCATTAAATCGCAATGACAATAAAATTCGAGCCTAGTCAAAGTTCAGTGATCAATTGATGCAAAAAATTGAGCCAATTTCCATTCAAAAAAATCTAATTCAACGAAATGACCTTCATTACTTTCAAAATGATAAATTTTGAATCAAATTCAATTTAAAATCACGAAAAATTCATCACAAAACGACAATTAAAGTAGGTTATTGAACTTTTAGAAAAAATATTCGTGTTTTACCATAAATAATTAATATGAAAAGTTAAAAGCAAATAAATGAAATTGAGGTAAACACCATTTGAATATAGTTTTATTGACATAACACGCATTTGTAATTAACACATCACTCGATTTTTTTCTCTCTCTTTGTAATTTAAATCATAGAACATCAATTTAATTGTTTGAATTCAATTGAAAATCCATCGCCTTATTTTATTTCAAGATTCTCTTTATGAATTTTTTGATAAATTTTGAATCAATTTTTTCATGAAAAATCAGTGTCAAATAAATTTTTGCATTGAAATTGTAAAATTAAACTTAAAATCGCAATTTCATTGTTTTTTGTTTGTAAATTGTGAAAAAAATGAAAAAAAATCAGTCAACATGATAACAATCAAGGTCAACATTCAAGTCATTCATTGAATCATTGTTGTCTTTAAATTTTGTTGTAATATAAATAAAATTACACAAAAAAATACCTTAAAATTAAATATTTTGAATAAATTTTATTTACAATTCAAAACTATTTAATTTTAATTTATTTAAAAATCATAATAAAAATAACATAAAATTACATTACAACAGTTCATTAATTTTCAATGAACAAACAATTTTATGTTGCAGAAATATTTATTTTGCTTTGTAAGTCAAGTGAATTAATTTTATTTTAAACAACAACAACAACAAAAAAAAAGTCGGGTAATGGAGTACCATCGAAACATAAAATTTAATTTAGCGCAACAATTGTAACCAACATAACCTTACAAATTGGCCTGGAACATTTCTATGGTGTTGATGATGTGAGTGAATGTAAAAGTGCAGTGTGGCATAACATGGTTAAATGTGTGTTTTTTTGGAACCAACATATTCAACATATTATTTAGGGAGCATAAAATGGAATTAAATTAAGGTATTTGCAGGTTAAAGAGAAAAATAAACAGGGGACAATTCAGTGAGGCTTCATCTGAGGTATCTTTTAATGACTCTGAAAGCTGATTCAAATGCACTTCACTCAACGAAAGAAAATTATTAAATTTGATGAGAAAAAGTAACTCTTACAAAGAAAATGTGACTCAATTGAGTGATTGTCACACTGACATGACAGTCATAAAACCTAAGTGACGGGATGTTGCTTTCATAGTTGAACGAACCATGAGAGGTTTTTTTTCACTTTAATGTGACAAAAATCTAACTTTAATTGGAAAAATTTTGTAAGAAAACTCAAAAAATTACAGTTAACTTGAAAGGAGACATCTTAGTGGAAAAATGTGACCAAATACCGAAGTTTAGATGATATTTCATGATGACAGTCAAATAACTTGTATGATGATGTAAAAAAAAAATCGAAATCAATCAATATAAGTGTGAAAATTTTCCATTACTCTTCAAATTTAATCATGACTTCCATTTTAATTCGCTTCAATTGATTTCCTATCACTATTTTATGGCTTCTAATGAACCCATACAATTAAAAAATCATCTAATTTTCAAATAATAAATTGCAATTTCAAATCGTAATCCAATATATTTTTAATCTCTCATGTTTTTTTTTGTAATTTCATTATAATTTGCAAAAAAAATACACACAAATTGTAATTTATTTTCAAAATAAAATTCCATTAAAGAAAATCACTCACTCGAAAGTGATCAACTTTCAATCAAAAATGCTGTAAAAATTACATAGAAGCAATCAAATGGAAATGAGAAAGTTGGTGCTAATGTTCCACTACACCGGATTTTTATCTCATTACAATCATCAGATGCCGTGGCCTGTTACTGATCAAGCGTGATCAAGTGAATGTAACATTTTTTTTTTTGCTAATTTGAAATGAAATGAAAATTTACTTCTTAATTTTACTGGATTATTGGAAATTTATCTTTAATTACCTTGGCTAATTATTTTTGTTTTTAATTTTTAATTAAAATTTAGAAAGGTTCCAATAATGTAAGTTAATTATATTTTTTTTCTTTCCTTTGAAACTGAATCACTGATAAAAATCCACCACATTTAATGGAAATCGATGCATGTTCCCATTCAATAAGGAAAATTTAGCTCATGATTTTAAAATTTTTATGTTCAAATGCGTTGAAATGATGCTTGAATTTAATTTTTTTGTCTATGAAATGAAATGAAATGAAATTCATTAACCAAAAATAGTTATTTTTCGTTTCTTCTTCAATATGATGAACATAAACAAACAAAAAACTGTAAACAACAAAAAAAATTATGAATAAAATTGTATTTTGAGTTCAGTAGTGCGAATGGTTCACATTTTTTTTTTTTAATTTTAATCTAAAAATAAAACTGCTTGAATTTTTTTGTGTAAAATTTAATGAAATTAAACGTGGCAGTAGACGAGCAACCTACATTTCATTATTAAATTGCTATTTTATTATTTCATTAACACGACTTACAATTTTTTTGGTGTGATGACTCAATTTTTTGTAGTTTAACTCTCAGAGTTCGAAATTTAAATGATTCAATAAAAAAATTGCTTGAATTGAATTATGAGAAGAAGATTCGAAATTTGAAATGAATCGATTCTAAGAATAGCCACTCATGTCGATTGAAATGTCTGACTTGGAAGAGCTTTTCAAATGAATTTTGGCGGAAAATTTTTTAAAATATGGCCCATTGTCAGTGGCGGATTGGCCATATGGGTGTTTGTCAGAAAGACCGCAGAATGCTAAGGCCGTTAATAATTTTCAATCCGCCCCTGTCCATCGTTCACAAATTTTCTCAGTTAAAATCAAGTATTCACATTTCATTTCCTTTAAATTTCAACCTAAGCCCAATCTTCACTTCATATCAAATCAACTAAATTTTAACATATTGCTAATGACAAATTCAAATACACTTCAAAATAAAAAAAAATAGAAATTAAAAGACATTTAGAGGAAGTTGTAGGTAAAAGTAGGTAACATGCATCACATTGTAAGTATATTTTTACATTTAACATCATCTTAATCTTCTTTTTCTTCATTTCTCTGTATGAAGTTCGTGTTTGTTTTTTCATTTCATTTCAAATTTTTATACAAATACTTTTCACATGAAACTTCAAACAACCAAGACATAAAATCAATAGTGTAATAGTTGCATCATAGTCATTATAGGTTAAAAATTATCATCATGTGGTTCATATTGTTCAGTAACGACATTTTTTTTTATACCATCCAAGCAATGCAATGTAACATACTAAGGTGTAATGTAACAATGAACGTCTTATTGTTTTGTAATTAAATTGATGTTACATTGAAGATGTAACAGCAACAACAACATAAAAAAGACAAATATTTATAAATTTCGTGTATTTAAAAAAAAATTATTTTGAATATTATTTAAACAGATCTCCCATGTGATGTGATGTGATTGGATTGAATTTGATTGTATTATGAAAAAAATTAACTTCGTTGTTTTATTTTAAAAGTAATTGTTTTTAATTTTCTTTTTTTTGTGAATGTCATTTTATTTATTTATTTTTATTTGGCACAAAGATATCACAGCACAATCAAAACAATGAATCATAAAACATAAATTTTGACAAATACTATAATAATTTTAAAATAAGGTTTTTTTTTATTTATCACAAATAGATCGGATAATTTTTTTTTTATTTTAAATGAATTTTAAGATCCATTCACTTTTATGATAATTTTATTATTATTTATTATTTAATCATCCGTTCATGATCTTATGTGAAGAGCATTTGAATTTGAATTTGCATTTGTGTTTATTACCTTTAAAAGTTCCTTCTTCGTTTTTTTATTATGATTTAAATTTGATTCGTGTTTTCAATGAGATTAAAAAAAAAACTTTTTTGATTATGAAATCTGATATTTGGTATAAATTTTATTTTTATTTGATGCTTTTATCAAATTTTACTCAAATTATTTTATGAATGAAAAGGAGGAAGATGAATGTGTGAAATTGAATTGAATTTATTTTACTTTTATTATGAATGGAAAAAGATTTTAATCATGTCTGGACGTGTAATGGCATGGAATTTTTGTGTTTAATTGTCATTAAATGTTCATTTAAATATTTTTTTTTAAATCCTGCTTAGAACAGATTTTGAAGAAATTTGATTTAGTTTAAAATGAACGTTAAAAAACCAGAACCAGGTCATTTGTGGCAAATTTCGGTCTTGAGGACGTAATTTTGCCTTAACTTATATTCAAAAAAGGTTTTTTGTATCTCAATTTTGGTGTCAGATGACTTCATACAAACTTAGAATAGTCTTGTAACATACGATGCCAGTTCAAAACCCTTAAAAAGTAATTTTAATCACACTTGAAGTCAATTCAACCCATCAAAGCTTCATATGGTATAATTTTTCACAAGACTTTGATGTGTCAAAAGAAATCCAACTTCAAAATTATTTTGAATACAAAAAAAATACAACCGTCAAATTAACATATTAATGCTCATCACACTTATCTCCATTAATTAACCGGTAAAGATGAAAAAAAGTGACTCCAGGCAACAAAATCTTGCATAACATACACAAAGCTCAATATTTTTTTTAACATTTAATGACGAACGTTGTATTTTTAAATGAAAGCAACGTTTAATTTAATATTTCAATTCAAATGAAAAAAAAAAAAAATTTATATTAAACGAGTAAAATTTTAAAATATTAAGAAAATAAGAGAAATGAAGTACATTACCAAACTATCAGCATCATTTTGGCTCATTATTATCTCCAGCTAATCCACATAATTTTTTGAAGCATCTGCTAATTTTATTTTAAATTTTGTTCTCCTTCCTATTTTCTTGAATTTTGTTTTCAATTTATTTCAATTCTTCTTGATTTTTCCCTTAATCAGATAAATATTATAAAATTTCACTGTTTGTCACTTCCTCTCATGTTATGTTAGTAAACATATTTTTTTATGAGCTTTCAGATTCAAAACATTTCATGTTTTAATATTTATAACACAAAACATGTAATTCACACATATTTTTTTTCTTCTCTGACAAGTTTCACTTTAATGATTATTAACTTTAAAATGATTTCTTTGAGGCCCTTGAATGCATTGAGACACAATGTTGTTTCATGAATTTTATAATTGAATTACTAGGAAAAAAAGAAAAGTAAAGAAAAAATATTTTATTTTATTTTAATTCAATGTTATATTTTCACTTCTATTTTCATTATCATTGTGCTGTGTTAATATCACGTTTATGCGAGTTAAATGATAAAATTATTATAAAAACGTCATCATACTAAAATTAATTGCAATGTATCAGCGTTGGTTTGGAACATGATGGAGCATAACATGATGCAGAATTGAATTGAATTCACTTGCACTATCACTTTGCATTTTTCATATCATATTTTTTTTTCTATTTTTTTTTTCAATTCAACTATGTCTGATCCATTGAAAGACAATTCCACGAATAATTTTATATTTTCCAGTTAAATCTGTATCAAGTACAGTGTTTAATTACACACTCACACACACATCATGATGAATGTTGTTATTTTGATTTGTTTTTTTTCATATTTTTTTTAAATTAAAATGTTTTCTGATTTCACTTTGAGTACATGTCTGTGAATATTGAATACGAAACTTAATAAAAAAAGATGTATGTAGTTAAAAAAAATTGCATTGAATTTGTGAATATCATAAAAAAAAGTTAATAATCGGATGATTAGTGTAGTCAGTAGTTCGTTTTACATGTAATGTGGTTGTTGAATTGTACTGTGTTGAAGTTTCCTATAAAATTGAAATCGCTTTTTTGAGTTGTAACATTCCATTTACAAGATTTTAACTACAGGGAATTTCAATGTAAAAGAGTTAAAAGAGAAATAATTTAAACGAAAAATTTGCCATTTCAACAATTTAAATTAAGAAGGGGTCGTTAAGAAATCGGGTCGCTGGAAGTGAGTTCGGACCAAAAACCGACATGACCACGAGCTCTGTAAACAGCTCATTTGACGAGTAGCTCATGTCTTACTCTGGGGCGATACAAGTACTTTAAATTGAATTCAAATCATGCAATTTAGCATTTCAATTCTCCAAGAAAACTCCAACGCAGTTTAAATTAAATTTAACAACAACAAAAAAGACGTTGGAATGTGAAATTTTTATTATTATTTATTTATTTATTTATTTATTTTATGCTCAATTTATGATCAGAAATTTGTGTTAGGAATTTTAAATTTAATGTAAAGTCATAGTTAAGTCAAGTCAAGTGTTGCCAATATTCATAAGCCTTTCATTTAACTTTAATTTAAAATCATTATTCAAAACTTGTTTGGATATCAATCGTCAATAACAAACAATCACAAAAAAAATACCTTAGAGACACACGTTTTTATATTATTTATTAAATATGTGACGAAACGCATGTGGGAGGAAAAAACAAATCAACTTGAAATTAATTGAGATTGAACGGTTTTGGGATTTTGTCTGAGCAAAATGTTTCAGAATCGTCAAAAAAAACAAAAAAAAACCTGATATGAATAATTTGTGTACAAAAATTTAACAGTGTGTTGTACACTTAATGACAAAACCACACAAATTATAATGGTATTTTTACAGTTACATGTTTCATTCCAATCTATTCTTACATTTGTACTATTATTATATTAATGTTTAACAAAGCCTCATTTAATGTGCATTAATTACGTTTGTTGGATTTGGCTTTAACGCACCTCGTTCATGTTTTTTTCCTACATACAAACAATCATCGAATGTATGAATTAAAATATATGTTAAAATGTATAAATAAAATGATAGTCAAGGCTGTTTCTTATTATTTTCATCTATGATTTGCATGAATTTACTGTCACAGATTGCTTTTGGAAACGGTTTTGCTAACAAGTTTAATGAAACTTGATTTTTGATTCTTATTTTTTCTTGTAAATAAATCATTGTGATTAAATTTAAAATAAATGTTAAAAAAAATACATTTTCTTGTAAAATTAATGTTAAAAACCACATTTGACTTAAAAATTTCTTTCTTTCATAAAAATATATTTATATATAATTAGTACAAATTCCCCTCTCTCCCACAAGAATCATCGAAGCAAGTGACACACTCAAATTTTTATATGTTTTCATTAAAACTGTAATTGAGTCTATTCTTTTCTTTTTCGTGAGAACATTTAAATTGGGAAGAAACTAATTTTTTTGTTCATAAATTTAAATGCAAATAAAATTCCTGTATTTTTTACAAGTTTTATATTGCAGTCGCTTTTTTTTCTTGAAGACCGCGAGGCGCCTAAACGGTTCATCTGAGACCCATATAATATTCTAGACTTATATTCGTATTCACCGTGGGAGTGTTTATGCATCAAAAAAATATAGGGTGCCCATACAAAAAAACAGGGTGACCAGGTAGAAAATTCCGAAATTTTCCGGGAAAATGGAAAATTTTCATGCCAAAATTTTCTTCTCATAATTCTGAACAACTTTCCCTAAGACACCCTATATCTAAGTCGTACAGGAAAATATTTTTTCATACAACACAAATTTTCATTCACGTCACATTCATCTCTTATTACAAGTTTTATATTGCAGTCGCTTTTTTTTCTTGAAGACCGCGTAGCGCCTAAACGGTTCATCTGAGACCCATATAATATTCTAGACTTATATTCGTATTCACCGTGAGAGTGTTTATGCATCAAAAAAATATAGGGTGCCCATACAAAAAAACAGGGTGACCAGGTAGAAAATTCCGAAATTTTCCGGGAAAATGGAAAATTTTCATGCCAAAATTTTCTTCTCATAATTCTGAACAACTTTCCCTAAGACACCCTATATCTAAGTCGTACAGGAAAATATTTTTTCATACAACACAAATTTTCATTCACGTCACATTCATCTCTTAAAGGAATGTGCTTTATGTAATGCTTGATTTTGAGTGTTAATAATAAATCAAAACTCAAAAACAATAAATAAAAATCACAGTCCAAAATCTAATGAGCTGAAGTAAGTGAAGTTTATCAACTTCAAAAACACAAGTTTTCAAAAAGTGAACTCAAAAACATAAAACAAGCGAAAAAATTAGAATCTGAAACTTGTACAGTTTTTATTTTAGTCAATAGCAACATTTTTATTTATTTTTAACAAGACACTCATTATTACAAATTGTACAAGTTTCAGATTCTAATTTTTTCGCTTGTTTTATGTTTTTGAGTTCACTTTTTGAAAACTTGTGTTTTTGAAGTTGATAAACTTCACTTACTTCAGCTCATTAGATTTTGGACTGTGATTTTTTTTTCTTCTTTTTTTTTGGCAAAGTTAAGAACGTGCATTCACATGAGACAGGTAAAGAGATATGTTAAATGACAGGAAGTACTTGAAGTGAGTGTTAAAAAAATATC
The DNA here is from genome assembly GCA_900002565.1 of Culicoides sonorensis. Classification (NCBI taxonomy): domain Eukaryota; kingdom Metazoa; phylum Arthropoda; class Insecta; order Diptera; family Ceratopogonidae; genus Culicoides; species Culicoides sonorensis. Next base: position 652,805 of record LN483413.1, read on the forward strand.
AACAATTTTGTCTCTTTGAGTATTTTTTTTAAGGTAATTCTTGTATGTGAATCACTTAAAAAATCTCACGTGATTATAAATTTTGAACGTGCAAATATTTGAATAAAATTATCAACTAAAATATCTTAAAATCAAAAAACAATTGTTTAGGCATGTTTGTCCTATTTTTTAAAGCACCTACTTAAAAATTCCAATACAAGAATTGGATTCACTTTAAAAGTGTTTTTATATTTGGATAGTACTGAAATAGTTTGTTTTTGGTATATGTTTGTCATTGGTATTTAAATTAAATTGAATTTTCATCAAAAATCCTAAAATTTGATACAAAATCACGCTTAATTTGAGCTTCTTACTTTACTTTCTATGTGTAAAGTTGAAAAAAAGTTTTTAGTTTATTTTGCAAAAATGTTGTCCTGGTTATGCTGAATAAAGTTGTCATACACCACTTTTGTTGATTTCATACGGAAATCTCAATTTTTAATCAGAAAGGATTAATTAATGATAAGTATATAAAATTCAATGAAAAAGCTTGTTAGAATGCCTCTTTTTCATGAAAATCCAAAAAGCTTTTTAGTTATATGAAATCAACAAAAGTGGTGTATTACAACTTTATTCAGCATAATCAGGACAACATTTTTGCAAATAGACTTAACACTTTTTTTTCAAATTTACACATAGAAAGTAGAGTAAGAAGCTCAAATTAAGCGTAATTTTGTATCAATTTTAGGTTATTTGATGAAAACTTAATTTTTTGTATGAAATCCATTGAAGCCACCCAAGAAAAAGTTAAAGAACTATAAATTTTCTACAACTTTGCTGAATACACCATAGGTGTATTTCTTTGTTAAGTGCTTTTAAAATCAACAAGTTAGAAATGACAGATATTGGCATGTGTTAGTTAGCATTGTTTAAATATTACATACAATTATTTTTTCACTCTAAAAACCAATTTTTTGTATGAAAAGGACCAAAGTGATGTATGGCAACTTTGTTCAGGATAAATAGGGCAACATTTTTGTAGAATATTTTAAGGTCAAATATCGTATGTAACTGGGTCAAAATGACCGAAAATTGACAAAAAACGCTTCGTTTGAGGGTTTTTCACCAAAAAATCATGTTTTTTGTACTAAACTTCGTAAAGTGGTGAATGGCAATGTTGTAGATCTTAAATAGATCTATAAGTTGGCTGAATATTATACATTGAATACATTGAAAGCATATTTTTTTAATTTCAATTCTGATTATCGACACTTCAGACTTTTAGAATTCAAATAAACTTAAAATTTCAACAGCCATCAAAATCGATGTAGGTGTTTATTAAATTCTTATTACTGCCAATTTTGGTCCATATTATTGTCTTTAAGATCTTTTTTCAATTAATAATGTTATGATAGCGTACTAGCCAGGAATCGAACGCAGATTCCCAAGATCACCTCAGTCACTTTATAATAATAATCACACTTTTTTTATTAACGCGATTCTTTCACTGTACATTTTTCAAACTAAACTGAACTTTTTTTCAAGAAAACCTTTTTCATATTAAATTTAACCACTGATAAAACCTTGAAACCATTCATTATAATAATAAAAATAATAATTCCCGTTTTTTTTAGTTTGTTTGCTAAGAAATCTTGCACATTTGTAGCATGCAGATCAACAGCAGCAGCATTAACACTATTTTTTTGTTTCAACTCAACTCTTCATGCAAGAATAACTTTTTTAAATCACTCTTCTCTTATTTTACTTCATATTTTTATTTCATTATTACGTTATTTTGGTTGTGAGTTGAATATTTTTTTTTAATTTTTATATTTTTTGCGTGTGTATCACATTCAATTTCCATAATAAAGTATTTGTGTATTTTTGCTTGTATAAGAGAGATTTGAATTGGTTTATTCATTTCAAGTCGTATTGCTCATTTGACGTGCAAAGATTACACTTCATTTTTTTTATTTTTTGCATCATGATCATAATTTATAATAAATAAATAAGTGTACTTGTATCTACTTTTCATACATTCATTTCAATTCAATTTAACACCATACACAAGTATTTTTTTTTTGCACATTGAAATTGAAATTGAAGAAGGAGGACCTAATCAAAAATTTTAATGTGATTTTTGTTGGTGTTGTTATTTTTATTTTTAAATAAATTATACTTTCACTTTAAAATTCCACTCTGTTTTTGTTTATTTTAATGTTGAAATTTTAATTAGAGAAAGACATTTTTTGTACTGTAATTATGTGCAACCTTTAAATTGAATTGATTTAGTTTAGTGTTTTGTAATAATTGAAATATTTTAATTGTAAGCAACTTTTTTTTTATTGAACCTTCTTATTTGGCATTAAACTTTTTATTACTACTTAAAATTCCAGTTGATTGTGAAACAAATGTATTTATTTTTTTCAATAAATTGATTTAATATTTTTCGATGACGTTGAATATTAATATACATAAAAACGGTAAATATTTGTAATTTTACACTGCACATTTGATTTGAGAGCAAGATTTTTACCTTTTAATTGTTTGTTTTGTAATGTAATTGCATGAAAATCAATTTTTTAAATATTTTTTAATTAAATTTCTTAACACAAATATTTTTATTTACACACAATAACACATCCAACCAATATATCATTGAAACAATTTAACTTTAGAAAATCGTACACGTAACTTGAGTTAAAAACATATCTCTGATGTTATTCGGACAAATACAGGTAAGAGACTGATTCCGTAAAATGAATACCACAATTGAATATGTTTCGATACACACACATTTCAATTTTTTTTGTGTCTATGTATCCATATTTATTGTGAAACTGTGCTCTTACATACAAATTTATACGAAAAATAGCATGTTTCTGTTTATATGGAGCTAACTATAGTGTTAAAGGTTTTTTTTGTTAATTCACAAACTGTTTATATGAATGAGTGAATTTCAGTAACAAAATGTAAGAAGCAACAGATTGATGTGAAATGGAAATACATGGACAACATACGTACACACAAGATGAATGAATGGCTCAGGTGCATGGGTATTAAAAATGATATTTTGCTCCTAAATGTATGCAAAGTGAATTGCAGTCTTAAATGAAATTCATGCAGGGACGGACTAAAGATGGGTCTAAGGGGGTCAAAGAGGTTCAGCTCCTATTTAATCATATAAAAGCTGAGCCTCCTTAACGAAAATAAATGTGTCGGCAAGTAAAATATTAATTTAATTTCCATTTTTGTCCCCCTCCCTTTCAAAAAAAGCTCTAAATCCGTCCCTGTTTTTATGTTAAATAAAGCGATGGCTTAAAGAGGCCAAGAAAGGTTGAAATTTTGAAATGAAGTATTATTTTAATCAAAACAGTGGTCGGCAGAAAGAAAATTTGTTTTGTATTTTTTGTACCCCCCTCCTCAAAGAAAATTTTTCAATAGCCACCCCTGTATTTTTGTTAAATTTATAAGTTTAAAATGATTTCAATTAAAATTTAAACAAATGTTTAATTCTAAAAATACAGTTTTTAGCAATAGCTTGCAGGATAAAGAGTAATCTTCTTTAATCTATTTGATTGAAATCAACATGAAATTTAAATTTCAACGATTTTCTTTAGTTTGCAAGTCAAAATATGAGAGGCTAATGACGAAAACAAATAGATTTCCATTGCAAATCACTCGGAACAGAGATAAAAGACGCGTACGATCAAAATTGTCTACAAAATAAAACTTTAATTCTCTGGGCCTGATAAAATTCATAATAAAATTGGTCTGTTAAAATCAAATTTCATAAAAAAAACATTTTTCTTAAATCCTTTTCAACGATTTCTTTAAATTTAATTGATAATTTCATTCAAAACAAATTTCACCGTACGCATGCTCCCAGCATTCCCTTGTCATGTACATTGTCAAAATAAATCCCTGCCTGCTGTCGGTACACGTACCCCCAAGATTGTTTGTGTACACATATTACAACACATAAAAAAAAAAGTTTCTGTGAGACAAGATACAACTGTGAAAAGAAAATTCGCGGTGAGTTTTATTTTAATTTTCAAATGAAAATGTTGTAGTTCATAAGTGTCAGCACAATCATGAGAAATATTAATATAATAAAGTGATATTGGTTTAATTTGGTGCTTGAAATTAAATTCATAAAAAAAAAATTACTCATAATAAATATAAGGAGCAAAAAAAAAATCATCATTGGAAATTAATTTACAAGGAAAAAAATAAATATGATGAATAATAAAAATAATAATTATAAGAAATATGAGAAATTATCACAAGATCCAAATAATCAATTTGATGCGGTAGGATAAAAATTTTATATTATTTCCCCATTTAATACAACTTCCTTCCTATGTAATTGAGAAAACTAACATTAAAACCTTGGTTTTTTTTTCATTTCATTGATTATTAACAAAAAATTGTAACTCATGATAACAAAATATCAATTTAAATGCATGCTCTTAACAAAGTATTTAAAAACTTTATTTCTTTTCAATTGAAATGAATCATTGATTAATTTTAATAAAAGTTATGCGGCAAATTAAGCCTATAAAGTGATGCGGTGGCTCAATTCAGTGTATTTGTTGTTGTTATTTTTTTTAAGAGTTAACTTTTTTTCTTATGAATGAATTATTATTTTACATTATCTTTTGTTGTCTGAATCAATAAAATTATGTGTACGTTAAAAACGTATGAAATTTAAGATTTTTTTTATGAGTGTGCTGTAATTATTTTTTATTTTGTTTCATACACGTTTAATTTTTTTCGTTTTTATGAAGAAGAGATAAGATTATTGACCCTGATTCATGCTACTGAGCTCATCAATATTGAACTACCATTAAAAATGTATACTCAATTGAAAAAAGATGATTGATTTGTTTGATTAAACTGAACATAGCAAAAAATCTATAAATTATAAGTGATTCAAATTGTGATTAAAAGTGAGTTTGATAATGAATGAAAAATTTTAAAAACACGTCACTTGAATATGAAAAATGTAACGTAATGAAAGTGTTTGAGTCGTCAAAGTGTTTGAATATGAAGTAAAAAGCAAATAATTGCATGTAAATTGCTACGTTTTCATAATTTATGTGATTTCATAGATAAAAAGAAGAACCGGTAAGCAAAAGTGTGTTAAGTATGTTAAAAGCAGTTTTTCACAGTTATTCATTTCATTTCATTTGTAATGTAAAATTTAATTGCAAAAAATTTACATTTTATCACTTTTTGTGTAAGGTTTTTGGGAAAAAGAATTCTAATGATATCAAAAAAATTACATTTTACAGTTTTTCTTGTCATAAAAAAATTTCAATTTTTACAATCAATCGTCTTTTTACACACTCTTCGCTTTCTAAAGTGAAATGACATTTTTTCTTCTTTATTTTGACTATGCAGCATAAATTTCTTCATAACAATTACAATATAATACGTTTTCTATTGAAGTTGATTAATGTCACAATATTATACGCGATTGTTGTGTTTTTTTTTTATTATATTTGTTGTGGTCTTTTGTTTTCACACGCTTAAAATTTTCAACGAATATTCACTTAATAGATAAAAAAAGAAGAATTCATCAAAATTTCGGTCACGACGTGCTCAATTATGAATTGTTATAAAAAAAAGAGTTAATTAGTTACCCTTTTTTTTATTTATTTTTTTTTTTTTTTTGATCTTATTATTATTTTTACAATTATGAGAAAAGTTTAAAATTTTCCATTGAATGTAATGCAAATAAAAAAGTTTCCCAAACAGAGCTGAGCTTGAGCTTGAGGTCTTTGATGGATCAGGAGAGTCTCAAAAGACGCATCTTAATGAACACGTCTTTCAATTACTGAAAGGTAGAACTAGCTCGTTACGATCCAAGCTAAATTCTACACTCTAAGTTGAAAACGCCTCGTAAAGAGCCCCGCAGTATATACATAGACTAAAAGAGTGACCACATTATTCGAAATTTTTATCCAGATTAACAGGAAATGCGTTAAAAATGACATTCATCAAAAAGCCCGTAAGATGTAATCAAAGATCTCCGTCTCCGGACCAAATCAATACTGCGGGGCGTTTTCAATTTTCAGTGTATGAATCAAGAGTGAAAAATTGAAGCTTAGTAGTGAACGTATCGCATTTCATCTCATATGTGCCGAGCTCAATCCTGGTAACTGGATAAATTATTTCAACTCAAATGTGTCTTTTTAAGTCTAATAAACTTTATGATGATTTAAAAAAGGGTCCTGACTTGAAAGAGATGCCGTTACAACAGATAACAGAAAATATAAGAAGGTCCTATGATGAGCGTTTGGCGTAGATCAGATCAGATCAGATTTCTAGGGCGGTCTCCATTGAAGATAACCAGCACTCAGACCTACAGACGGGTCCATTGTACATACCCATTTATCATCGTATCTGATGAAGAACGAACCAAATCTAGAGAATTAACTTAAGTAATAAGAAGTCCACTAGACCTGGCGTATGTTATCAGACGCTTCAAACCTGCATAGCTCACACAAACCCCATTAATAACAAATTTTCTAGTTTATTTTTAGGAAAAAATGAGTATTGTGGACCAGGACGGATTGAAAATTATTAACGGTCCTGGCATTCTGTATGATTTACTTTAAAATTTACGCTAAACTTAACTTTTACAAGACGATCGACTGCGGCCTTCCTGGCAATTTGTGGTCACTAGCTAAGTACTGCTGGATAATTTTTAATTTACAACTTAAAATGAGCGTATTCTTTACTTTAAATACACATGTTGAATGAAATCTCCGCAAAAAAAATATCAGAACTTATATAATTAACAAAATAATAAAAAAAAAACTTCATTAATACCCATCATTGCTAAAGTCCAACCTCTTATTTCATTGTTAGCTCAAATCATTGTTTATTTAACATTATTTAATAGAACAAAAGCACAAACAACCTGCCAACAAAAGTAATATAGGTCTAAAAAGTAAATTAAAAGAGAAAAAAAGCAGTTCTATATCAATACACAATTTAATAACATGTATTAGAAAAAAAAACACACGATTTTAATTTAGTACCAGTAAATACATTTTATTTTTATACATATATCATACAAGTCATAAATAAAGCACGATATGAATAACGCTTAAAAATAATGATGTGTATATGAAAATAAAAAATATGATAAAATGTTTCTATCGATTTTCTTCGTTTGACCTATGTTGTAGCATTTTTTTTCCTTTAAATGGAATTTTTTAAATGGAAACCCCCAAACCAATACACAAACAACAAACAAACACCAGTAATGTGGCTGTTTTTTTAACAGCAAGGATATAACACACACTTTCTCTTTGTTATTAGAATGTGGTTGTTGTTTGTATTAAAAAAAAATGGAATTAATACGATAAAAAATCGTTGAAATACGTGGCTTATGTACTTTTAATGTTTTATGTAGATCAGAATTGTATTACAAAGCTTTTAATATAAAAATCGTGTTTCAACATTTGAATATTGAACAGTGAAAATACACCACCAAATGTGTCAAACACTTGTATGAGACACGTATCGGATTCTAATATATAGGAAAAAATATTTTTTTAAACATTGTACTTAGAATACACATTTTTTTCTATTTCATTTTATGACAGATGCAAAAAAAATGCAGCAGCAAAATTTTGTCTTGTACAAGGAATTTAAATAAAACACACACATACATTTTAATATTCATGTTAAAACGGTTGTAAAACCTTTTATGCTCTTATAAAATGTTAAAACAATGTATTTTTCTATGAAAATTATCACAAATTTTTATATTTTTTTTACTTTTATTCATCTAACAATCGTTTTAGCATTTAGTGCCATAAATTTTCATGTTGTCGTTTGTTCACAACATTTACAATCAAGCATGCAAATTATTTTATATTTACATCCTTTTTTTAAGCGATTAACGACATGTGTGGATAACACGCACACAATTTAATATACACGACGAGGAGGACGATGAAAATGTTATAATTTTCATAATTCATTTTAAGACTATAAATCAATGAAAATGATGTTCAAATCATATATCAGGCAATTTTGTCAGTAAATCACTGTCGTTTAATTATGTGTTGATAACGTTCGATAAAAAACAAAAAAAAATTGAATTGATAAAGAATGTGATTTATGAGGTATCAGGGCGTAGAATTCATTTCAAAATATGAAAAGAGACAACATGCAATTTTTGTAGAAATTTTAGGATATGAAAATCTTTTTCAAATAACTATTTTTAATTGATAAATTTACGTACACACACATTGAAGTGAACACTTTTAAGTGAATGTTTCCTCTTCAACTCGGACTATGGCAACCCACATACATTCAATGCCAAAAATTTTTGGATAACGTTTATACAGAAAAGACACTTCATGCATGTTAGACAGGACTACGTGTATCCAAATGCCAAAAAAAAGTTTTCAGTTTATAAATTAAAAGTAAATAAATTTCAAATATTACGTCAAAAATTTTCACATTTTTATAGACTCATCCTTTTTAGTTGCAAAGTTCCTGTACTTTCATAACAACTATTATTCCATGATAAATCCTTGTATATTCATGGGAAAATCCATATTTTATAACCGATGACGTGGATTAAAGTTCTGCACATATCCACACAAATTAACAGTGCTCATCTAACTCAATGGTGTTCAATAAACTATCCAATATCAAGTTTTATTTTCATATTCAATATTGTCTGGGAAAATTCATTGAAATATAAAGGATTATTGTTGAAAATAACATAAAATAGTGGTTTTCTCAATTGGATTATGAGCTAAATTACTGTAATTTTACTAAATTTAATTTAATATTACGAGTAATCGAAAAATTTTGGTTTGTATTTGAATGTAAAATAAATTCTTAATACTGAGGTGTATTATTTATGGTCAATTATATAATCTGTTACATAAATTTATGCTAAGAAAAGAATTTAAATTATTTATATTGGATTTAAGTCCTTATGATGACTAATTCAATTGTGCTGCATTCAATGCAAGGTTATAAGGAGAGGGAAAGAGATGACTTCAATTATTTGATTTATTATGAAACGAGAAAATTAAAATTAAATTCCTTGTCTTAAATCATGGAAATTTCTTATGAAATGCAAGGAAAATGTAAAAATATTTTTTTTTTTTTTGTATCTGCTGCTCCATAGTTAAATGTAATAATAAAGACACTTCCTTGAAATAATAATAATAATATATTAGCTAGCTCAAGCAAAAAAAAAAAAAAGTTGAAAAAGGACCCAGATGTTGTAAAATATTAATATTCTTTTGCTTTTATACTCGTTACATCTTAAAACGCATAATGTTCTTACTTTATCATGTCTTTTTATATGAGTTTTATTGTTTGAATAAGAATTCTTAGTGAAAAAAACTAGTTTTTGTCGTATCATGTACATTGCACTAAATAATTTGTAGAAAAATATACAATGAAAACTATAAATTTTAAAGGACTTGAGTTAACATGTTTGGCATTTTGAAAAAAAATTTGCGACTGTGGAAATTTTTTGTCTTTTCCTCGATTTGTTTAAATCCACAAGGTCGAAAAAATCCGGTATTTTTCACGATTTTAGAAAGTTTCGCCACTTCGCAAAACTCAGCGATTTTAGAAAAGTTGACTATTTAATAAAATTCGAGTATTTTTGATTAAATTGGAGATTTTGTCGACACAAATGGACGTACGAACAGCGCTCAGAATACTCGTTTTTTCTAATCGATGAGAAATGGAGAGAAATGACCTGAAATGAATCAGCACCTCATAATTTGTACTATAAATTCTTGGTATTTCAGTGTTCATCAATCAGTTTAATTTTAATTTTCAAATTCAAATAATCAAAATGGGAAGTTTGAATTTTATTCTTTATAAAAATCATAAGAATGGAACCAGCACAGATTGTTCGTTTATCTTTCACAAGGAAGCTCCACCAAATAAAATTTATGCCCATAAATGCATTTTGACGGCAGTTTCACCATACTTTGAAGCAAATTTTAAGGAAGAGTGGTCTAAAAATCAACATATTCCAATTACGACAGTTGAAAGTTACATTTTCAAGGATCTGATAAGAGCGATTTACTTGAATGAAGTTAATGCAAATTTGGGTGTGAGTCTAAAAATATATGAAGCAGCACATTTTTTTCAAATGCACCAAGTTGTTGACTTAGCAAGAAATGCAATTAATAATTGTCTTTTAAAAAGGAACAGTACAATGGATTATTCTAATTTCTCAAGTTTTGTAGCCTTGGCATTAAAATATCAAGATTTTAATCTGATGGAAACAGCGAGGAAAACATTTTGTTCATACACAAAATCAATTTTAACAGTTAATTGCTTCAATAAATTCACTGTGGATTCAATTAATTTTTTGTTTCAATCTTTTAATGTTAAAGTCAGTGAAAAAGAGTTTGTTGATGCACTTGAAAAATATGTCAAGGGAAATGGAACTCAAATAAGTTTGCTGAAACCCGCAATTGGTGCAATCCGATTTTTGACTCTAACAGAGGAAGATATTAAAAAAACAATTTTGTTAACTGATGATGAAAAAAAATATTTACTCAAATCAAGATCAACAACATTAGTTAGTTTTCCATATTTATCAAAGAGTATCCGAAGTAGAACGGACTTTGACGATGAAGAAAATAAATTAAAAGAATAAAAACTGAAAAAAAATCATATTTTTTTGAATAAATGAAATTAGATTTGAATTTAAACCCTTTAAAATTTTTTCTTTATGTAACAATTATAATGTAAATTTATAAAGATTTTACCATCAATCATTTGAATCGAACATAAATATACCATTTTTTAATGTTGATGCTCATTTTACACCTTAATTGAAGAGTAAAATCATGTAATTAAACGACTTTTTCAACTTTTGATTGATGAATTCAGATTTGACAAATGAATAAAGTTATGCTCCAAGCCAAATTTGTATGATCCCAATCATAAAATTTCTTTCATGTATCATCAAAAAAAATTATTTGCATTTTCTTCCTCAAACACTCCAGTTAATTTATTATTTCCGATTGTTCATGTTTTGTATTGTATTCAAATTTAAATAAACCAAACTCATTGAAAAGAGTCATTTATTGATATCACATTCGTGTTTTTCATCTGAAATTTGCCAGTTTATTTGCAATTTTATGTACATCAACATGTGTATGTATGTGTGTGAATGTATGGCCATTGTATTTTAAATATATCAGATATCAGAAAACAAACTAAAATTGTTCATATTTGAATCAATATATTCACACAAATATGAAATGCTTCAAGCACCTGGTGCTATATTTTTGTTTTTTGATTAATGTTGAAAAGTTTTCCTTGTTTTTTTTCATGAATTTTATGACGAATAATTTTTGTTTCAATATTGATACATATGAAAAGAAAATTAAAACGTAATTAACTTGAATAAGAGATCGAATTCATGGAAAAAAAATTTTCTCTCATCTGAAAAAGTTGTCATATAATGAAACATGTCCTAAATTTGGCTTATAATTAATTTGATATTGGTGTCAAAAATTAGAATTGATTTATTTTAATTATTATATGAATTAACGTTCAAAAAGGTGTTTATTTCATCTAATGATTGGCATAATTTAACATAATGATTTATTTATTCGAGCAAGGAAAATCATTTTGTTTAATTAGCTAAATTATTGTTATATGGCATATCGCGTTTCATTAGCGCTTTTCATTGAGATACGATTACACTTGTCACAATAGAGTGCAATTTATCAGGAAAAAAAATAATTATTTTTAACACAATAGGAGCAATTATGGATTTAAATGAAGATAAAATATGATCATCAGATCTGCATTGAAGAGGGAATTAAAATGAAAGAAATAAAAAATTTTAATTAATCTTTGCTTTTCTTCTTCTAATTGAAAATTTTCTTGTATTTTTGTATTGGAATTTCAATGCAAAAATACGTTTTTAAAGCCAGGAAGCCGTAAGAGCACATAATTTTGAAATTGAAGTGGCTTTTCACGATTCCGTTTCCTATTTTTTTTTGTATTCAAGAAAAACTTAAAATATTTTCTTTTACTGCTTTTCATTTAATTTTTTCCCATCATTGAATCGCTTTCATCCCATGAGAGGGAACATGCAATGGAAAAAAAAACAAAACATGTCTAATCCATTTAAACATTCATTACACTTTGCTCCTTTTCATCATCTTTATTAAAAATGAAATGAAACGTACCGTATTTTTTTTCTCCTTTGCCTATTTTTAAGCTTTTAATAAAAGAAGGCGTGATAAAATAAAATGAAGTGGAAAAAAAATGTAATTCTTAAGAGCATTTCATTTTCATGCAAGGAAAAAAAGCAATTGAAATGAAAGGAAAGGTGCAACATGCATTTTTATTTCCTCTTCATACAATTTGTTTTTTCAAGTTGTTAAGCTTTTTTTGAACAAGTCATTTGCTAACGTAATATGACATGGCATTTTACTTCTATTATGCACTTTAATTTAAAAATATTTTTCAAGGGTGTTGATTTGATTTGAATTTAACAAAGAAAATATTGAGTCACATTGAATTGAAAATGGCTTACAAAGCTTGAATAGACTTCAAACTCCGCTAAGTGACATCAAAAAAGTAGATCACACATAATTTTTGCTCATAATTTTCACATTTCTTCAACTGACCATGTCATCTAGTGCTAGTTTCATTATGTCACATTCACAGAATGGTGACAGTCAGAGATATTTTCGCCCCTCAATTTGATCTCAAATGACATTTCTCGATAAATTTTCACATTTCAACTTATTTTCAAAGAAATTTTCACGACTCAATTGAGAATGCATGTAAAAAAAACTAGGTGTGATATATGTGCATTTTAATTTCCTTTTGAAGTCATTCTCATTTATTCATTCATAAAAGTTTTGTGGCAGAGAATGCAAGAATTTCACAATTTAAATTTTATGCCTTTTTGACCTCATTTTTTTCATTTCTTTTTTATTTTTATTTTCATTTTATTGCATTATATGAACTTTAAATAAAATGAAAATGAAATTTTATTTCCTCGAGTCTTGGCATGAAAATACCAAAAAAAAAATGAATTTGTTGACCCCTTCTGTTGATTTCATCAAAAATATAAAAAAAAATTAAAACAATTAAATTTTTTTTATTTTCTTTCACTTTCGCTTAAAAGGTGCTTAGAAACGAGTTGATTTCATTTTAATAGCACGCAAGAGACCAATTTCTCACTGAATTATTAATTTTCCCTTTTAATTTTAACTTTTTTTATTATCCTCAAATCAATAACGTCAGGTGATTTGTTTACCTTGTTTTCTGTCCATCTATAATAAATTACTTACATTCACATTGAAGCAAGAAAATAAAATCAATAAGGACAGTAAAAAAAAACAACAGATTGAAAGTAAAGTACAAAAAAATGTAATTTCGTGCCAGCAACACTCCTTGAAAGGGAAAAAAAGAAAGAAAAAACATGTTGAAAGTTTTCTTACATGAATCGATTAGTGTTTTCGTAACCTATTTTTCATTGAATTTTATATTAACTATTTTTTTTTTGTTATTTTTTTTATATGAAAACAACACATATTTATGTTAAAAAGACAAAAAAAAATTGATTTCAATTTTTATTATTACAATTATTTGTTTTGTACTTAAAATGTACAAAAGGCTTGAAATATGAATGGAAATGTGATAGAAAAACAAAAATTTCAGCCATTTCATTGGTATGCCATGGCAATCAAAGTTCTATTCAAGTGTAAATTAGGGTCATTTTATGGGTTTTCTTTGTATTTCTCTTATAAACATTAAAAAAAAAGAAAACATTTTATTACTTTTAATAAAATTAGGATAATAAAAAAAGGAAATCTGAATGTTGTTTTTTTTTCTTTATTTAAGCATAAAAGTGGAATATCTTGTATATTTAAATTAGATTTAAGATTTGTTTGTTTACTTTGTTAACAGTGATAAGTGTGGTTCGTGATGAATGACCAACAATGTGAATTTTATTGAATTTGACTAGAGAGAAAATGGAAACGCCTGGTTTTTAATAATATTAAAATATTTTTAAGAGAAATGGAAACGCCTGGTTTTTTACAATATTAAAATATTTTTAAGAGAAATAGAAACGCCTGGTATTTTATGGAAATAAAAATTTTAGTAAAATGAATGGAAACGCCTGGTTTTTTGTATTATTAAAATCTTTTTGAGAAAAATGGAAACGCTAGGTATTTTATGAAAGTACAAATTCTGGAAAAATTAAAAGGAAACGTCTGGTATTTAATGAAAATGAAATCTTAAAGGAAAATGGAAACGTCTGGTATTTTTTATTTTTTTTTATAATTAATATTTGCGTGAGGAAAATCTAAATTAATGTCTTATAAAAGGAAATCCAAGACAAAACAAAAGGAAATGCCTGGTTTTTCATAGAACAAAAATCTAAGCGAGGAAAATGAAAACGCCTGGTTATTTGTTACATTTTGCATTATTTACCGTCTATTTCCTGCCAAAACATCAAAAAAATAGTATAAAACACTTTAAGAATGATTATTTAATCCATCAATGCCAATTTAATGATATAGATTTTGTATGTCATTTTTCTTGTTCATATACAAACCTCATTTTATCGACTCAATACATGAACTAAACATATTTTAACAAAGATCGATACATTTTACTCAATATTTGATATACTTTTATTCTCATGCCTTTCAAAAATAAAGTATTTTTTTATCGTTTTAATGGTCTCTGTTGTTATGTTTATAAGTAATTTGTTATCATTCCTCCTTGATGTCTAGCATGCACCACACAAATATTGTGGGATAACAATGAATCATTTGGGATAGGTTGGGATGTTATTTCATTTTATCGTTACTGGTATTTTTCGCATTTTCTTCTCATTTTTATATTGATATGCTTTTAAAGGAAGAAGGGATTTGCTTGTTTATCTTTTTCCTTAGATGCACCATTAAACATCTGATGAACGGTAAAATAAACGGGATTCGTCTCATTCCATTGCATTCAATGAAAAAAAAAATGTTATCTAAAAAAGTGCACTATCAATAATTAAAAAGGGCAGTCTAGAAATATGAGAACTTTTTACTATTATTATTAAAAATTCTTATTAAAAATAACATTTTCATACTTTTCTCCTTAAAACGAGAAACAAAAAGTTGTGTAGCAACAAAACCCATTGTTCCTTCAAATATTACTATAGTAACAGCACGATACCAATTTTCTATCGTTACACTACAGACTACTTTTTTCCACTATTCAATTACAGTAAATTGTTATAAGTTTATTTTATTTTTCATCATCATAGTGCAACGTTACATGTTGCACTCATATAAGCACATTGAAATTATGATCGTTTTCCTTTTAAGGCTTTTTTTTCCTAACACAAGCGCACTCTTACCTCATTTCATAACACAATGCAATTCCAGAGTAACGGGAGTAAAAAAGGATACATTATAGGAAAAAGGCATCAAAAGCAGATACATCACATTTTGTTTATTTTATTTTATTTCATATTTTTGAACGATATAATGATGTATCTCCCTTTCCCATTGTTATTGTAACTAATAATAATAGTTTTCTTTTGTTTGAATTTCTATACCTCCATTAATATCCCAGTATTTTAGTGAAATTTTAGATAAATATCACCATACACATAATAAGTAAGCTTAAAATTACATGAACATGACAAAACGTTCAAAATTTGCTTGCTTGTATCATATAAACGGCTCAAGTATCATAAATTTATATAACGATGCAAATGATCTAATGGAGGTAAATTTAAATTCATGCATTAATAATAGTTATGAAAAGAAATGGTTTTGACTGTGACAAATATTATTGCTAGGAAATCGCACACACACACACATGATAATTATGGAAATGGAATCATATCGTATGGCAACAAGTAACGCTAAACTTAAAATGGTGCTTTTCATAAATGGAAAATTTAAAGTTTTTTATCAGCGTGATTATATTAAGCGGATTATTTTCCATACAATTCATTCATTTTAAAGTTGGTGTGTGTGTGACTAGTGACATTATGAAAAGTTCTTTGGAATTTAATGTAAATTATTATTTTAACAGGAATTAGTTAAGTCCCCAGACGATTATAAGCTTTAAATTAAATTATTTTTATTTTCAATGAAATTTTTTATAACAAGAGGTGCTTGATGACTGAATTGGTTGAATTTTCAGGGCTTTTGAAGTCATATTGCTATTTTTGACCTTAAAATGTGTTTTCCTGGATTCCAATTGAAAACTACTGAAAGACACCAAAAACTTTAAACACAGACCATATCAAATCCATGCATCACACACACACTCACATACACATTGAAAATAATTTTCACAAATGTACAACATTCATTTTCACAATTTATCATTTATGACATCAACAGGCTAAGCCAACCTCATAATGTTTCATATGTTTGAAAGTCCATGTCTGATACACTTTCATAGCTATATAATGAAAATTTTCAAAATAAAATGAATGTACACACAGCAAAAAAATACTGGAAATGCTTTTTTTGATTAAATTCTTAATTAGAAATTCTCATTTTCATTTTAAATGTAGGCAAAATAACATAAGCAAGCATGAATTGCATAAAAGTTTCATTTTTAATTGGTGAAAAACTACTAATTATCTTTAGATTAAATTACAACAAATAAAAAAAAAGAAAAAAGAAACATTTATTTAAATGGAATGAAAAGAATTGTCAGGCAATGTATAATTTTTATCTAATGATAGTGGAGTTTTAATTTGACGTGTCATAATATCAGTTTTAATAGATCAAAAGAATATTTGTCCGTGTTTTAGTAAAATATGCTTAGAGATCACTAATTAGGGTAAATTAACCCTTTAACGTGTCATATATACAACTAAAAATGTACAGTTTTTCAATTCTTATTTGAAGTAATAAAAATTTTCTTGAATTTTTCAACCTTTTTATCGATTTAACTCAATTTTTCACTTAATTCAGTCAAAATGAGACCCTGAAGTACAGTCATGACTAGTCATGGGTTAAATTACAGATAATACCTAATTGAATTGAAAAAAGTAACATCATGCAACTATTTAAATATAACAATCGCCATATATCACACACTACCGTCCGTCGTCACCAACAAAATTAATTGCATTTCCTATACAAAAATCTGCATATTATTTGCAAGTGCATGTTTATGAAAATTTTTTTGTTCACTTATTTTCATTTAAAATTTTTTTTTTAATTTTTTGCAATGTTATCAGTTATTCAAATCAGAATGAAATCAATGTAATTCGTGTTATTAGTAGCTAAATTAGTAGAAAACAAAGCGTCAATCATGAATATTGCAATCAAAAGTAGTATTTATTATACTTGATATGCAGTTATTAATAGTTTTGTGTGTGATTAAAGTACAAAAAACTGAGAGTTTGTTCAGTCTTTGAAAGTTTATTGCCGTGAAATCAACGTGAATTTTTTATAACGTGATTTTTTTTCTTGATGTGTGTAGTAAAATTTTTTTATTATTAAATGAATGGAAACGTAACGTGGAATATTCTGATAATTTTTTGAATAAATGTTCAAAGTCTTTTAAGACCTCTGAGTCTCAAAAACCGTTGAAATTTGAGCAATCACAAATGATGAAGTGAATTTAAAAATATAAAGACCATAAAAATTTTACACATTTTATCGATCGATTTACAACCCCAACCACATTTAAAACCACCATATTATTACATTTAAGTACTTTCATTTTCCGTGTCTGCAACAAATGTTTTAAAATAAAGTAAAATAAAATGTTATACCAACCAGAGCAAAACAAGATACAATATTAAAATATAAACTTTTAATTCATATAAAAGTAAACAAGTCTCTAATGGAAAACGGTAGATAAAATGCATTGCTTGAATTAATTTGTTGTTGCTGTTTTTCTTTAAAATAAGTTTAAAAAAAAAATTCTTATAATTGCTTGGTACTAAGACGAGAAGCTTACGAATAATTTTAAAAGAAAAACAAAAAAAAAATAATCCCTGTGTTATTATTATTGTCTAAGGAAGATATTCAGGATTAAATTTAAAAGGAGTAAAATAAAAATAAACATCGTATTTTAGTACTTCAAACGTAACTAAGGGTTCATTAAACGAATAAACAGAGACCAAAAGAAAAACGTAAATAAATCTTTCTTTGAGCACATTTCTGGATGCCATTGATACGAATTCAGAATCAAACATAAACACAAGTAAAATTAACTTTTAACTTGAAAAAAAGCAATTTAAAAAAATTAAAGATTAAAAAAAAATCTTCAACAAACACCCAACAAGTAATGGAAGAAAATAATAAAGAAACGGAAACTATTCAGAACGTTACGGTATGTTAATTAATTGAAAAATTTCTATGATTTTATTTTATTTCATATATTTAAATAACTTGCAAACTAGTTCATTTAATAATAAAAAGCATTTGCAATAATTGTAATGATTAAAGTGAATTATAACATTTCAAAACTTTTTAAATAACTCACAGTAATTTTATTAAATGGATGATATATGGGAAAATAATGCAAACTGCAGTTTTCCAACTTTTACTTTGAATAATGAATTAAACTTTAATTATATATGACTTGGGTACTGCTGAAGTGCATTGTGAAAATTGAAATTACCAGGGTAAGAGTGATAAATTTAAAATTATTTAGTGGAATTTATGATGTTTGTGTGATATCTCTCGCTCTCTCTCTCTCTCTTGATTTTTTTTTCAGTTGAGTTCGTTCCGAAAACATCAATCAAAAAATTCATTGAGAAATTATTTAAAATTCTCTCTTTCGATGCTTTTGTCTCATATTTTGGCTCTAATGTCTGCTCTTTCTCTCTCTTTCATCTCTTTTTTATATCTCTCTTTCTCTTGAATTTTTTTTTGAGTTCAGTTCGTACTGAAAACATCAATCAACAAATTTATTGAAAAAAACCATTAAAAATTCTCTCTTTCGATGCTTTTGCCTCATATTTTGGCTCTCATGACTGCTCTCTCTCTCTGTTTCATCTCTCTCTTTCTCTTTCATGTAATCAAGAACACAACTTCATATTTTTTGAAGTTTTTTTCATTCAATGAAATTGGCTTGGAATATTTCCAATCCATATTTTGCCTGAACACTTGAAACCACTAAATAAATATTTTATTAACCAATCAACGTGAATTCAATCATAAAGTTGCATCTACAATTAAAAAATTACTCTGCTTGAAAACAAAATGTTTATTGAAAAAAAATACTTCAACCATTACAAACTTTTAGTTGAGTAAATTTGAGCAAGGATTTCAAAATAAATTTTCCAACATTTTACATTCAGCTAGAGATTTATCATGATAACCAGCGATAAATGAATGAAATTTTATGCAAATATTAGCTACGTTGAATATTCGTTCAGATAACCATTTATTTTATGCTGATACTGATAAAATACATGAAATAAGGACTTGAATTCTCTCTCAACATGGGAACTTGTTGTGCTTTTTTGTGTTGCTTTCAGTATAGACAATGACATACACACACACACTTTATTTGCTGAATAAATAAAGTTCGTTTGTTTGCAAAAAGGGTTTTGTTTTAATCCTTTATATGTTTGCAAATATTAAATTTTAGTTAATTTATGCAATAAACAGTACATTTTAACTGGCAATTCCGACAATCCGGCAAGAAATCACGTTCATCATCACAAGATGCTAATGTCATATCGTTACCTTTAATATTCTTGTACAATGTACATGTTAATACGCGTCAGCCTCTTAACATACTAAACAGTCTTTTACTTTATGAAATGCTTTTACTATGATGCTTAACAACCACTAGTCAATGTGTAGAACATGATTCATGATGGTGAGAAGGAGCAAACATGGAAGTTTTAATATTATGCATTAAATGTTACATCAAAAAAAAAAAATTTTATGAAAAAAAAATTGATGCATGATATTAAATTTTACTATCCAGAGGTTTTCTCGCTCCTATGATGAATTTATAATAAAATATTTAAATGAAAAACTTGAATAAGTAACATATTTTGAAATTCTTAGACAAGGATGTTAACTCACACCAATCATATTATATATTAAAATGGGCTTAAAATGATATGAATTTTAATGGTAAAAGACAAAAAATAATGATAAAGCATAAAAAATGTTGTGAATTCCATGAATTAATTACATTTTTTGATATGAATTTTTATGTTGCATGTATCGAGACAGCAGGAGAAGGATTTTAAACGTTCAACTATTTAACCCTTCCCTGTCGCAAGTAAACTCCTGAATTTTGGGAGCTGAACTTCTAACGTTCAGGGTAGATCGCCGGTCAGAAAAATATTCAATTTTTGAGTCTTCAATAAAATTTAAAAGCTCGAATAAAAAAAGTCCCGTATAAAATGGTCAAAATTTCATTTCATAATTTATTGCATCGTTATCATATGACACTTAATGGGTTAACACATCGCTTTTCTGTATCTGAATCACATTCAAAGTCAACTACATTTTTAATGTGAATTCATCATAAAAATTAAGCATGTTAATGATATGTAAACTTAATGAATTTTTTATGAAAAAAAATTACCATGACTTTTGATTATGGTTAAAAAAATGTGAAGCAAAATGGAAACGCCTGGTATTTTCACTTAGTGAATGATTGGACATGGAATTCAGTGTTGTCTCTCATTTTATCATTAATTTCAATGTTATCCTTTGAAATATGATCCACCCCTATATGCTGACTTTTCCAATGACATCAAAGAAAATGTAGATAAAAAAAATGAAAAATCAACAATATTCGACTAGACACATGAATTGGATACGAAAATGAACAGACTGATAAATGTACTGCTCTAATCTGATTTTTTTTTTGTTGTATTTTACTTTACTTTTTATCTTCTTCTTCATCATATTTTTTATCTTCTTCATATGGAACAGGATTTTGAATGATAATAATAATAATATCCATCAACTGACTTATATTTTGATAAAATCCAACTGAAAATGGACAATGAACCCTTTTTTTCCTTCTTAGAATTCAGATGAATCTTAACTTGTGTGTTTGATCCTCTTGTGACAATATTTGATTCGAATTTAAATGTGTCACTGTGAAAAGAAAAAGAATGAAAATTTATTTTCATAGAAATTTATATTTCAAGTTAAGATGATGATGATGATAAATGGAGAATAATATGAAGAATCAAATTCAAATATATACTTTTTTGAATATTAGTTAGATTTATGAGTCAGTCCCAATGGTGAATTTAAATTGTCATTTTATGTTTCTCTTAAATGTGCACTATGAGTTGAAAGTTGTCCTAAAGTGCTTGGTCATTCACTACATTGACAGGGTTTTTTGTGTAACAGCTCTGACGGAAATTGAAGGCACTCGTACAGGCCACTGCGGTTGATTTCCGATGCACTTTCATTTCACACTGTAAAATTCTTCAAAACAAATATCAATGAAAAGTGCATTAAAATTGAATTAAATTCAATATACATAAAATCTCCTTATTGATTGAATTTACTTAAATACCTTTTATTTTATTTTAAGTTTAAATAGCATTTGATAAGGGACTTAATTCAAATATTAAAAGCCACTTATAAAAATATCTGGAGTGCTGCAATTATATTCAATAATATTCTTTTTTGTATACCTAAGCAATGTTCATGGCGGTATTTATTTACCAAGGCAACTATAATTCCTAACTAAAACCCACTACAATTGAATTATAATTTATTGTTGAAATACAGAACTGAATCGGAACAAAAGTACACGTGGATTGCTTTGAATGGAAAGTAAAATAAAAATTTATATGGAATTACATTAAAAATTGATGATATGATATTATAATGATATAAGTAATATAAACACTGTAAGAAGCTTTGAGACCGCAGATAGGTCTTCATTTTTGGCGTGTTGGAGTATCAATCTTAAGGTTGGCAGTTCGATTCTCGCTTCGGCCATTGAACTTTGCAATCTCAAATGTGCTTTTTCCGGCTACTCAATTTGAATTAAAGGCTAGATAAAGGTGGCGACTGCTTGGGATGACAGGATAAAAGCTAAGGACCTCGCAAGACGATAACGGGCATGCACAATGGGCCCAACTGATGGCCTGAGTACAGGCTTAATAGCCTTAATAAACTTTCTCATCAACATTAAATAAAATTAATGAAAATGATATGAGCTTTGAAGTTAAAAGTACTTAAAATCCTCATTTTTCTCATTCTAGTTAAAAAAACTGAATTCGAAAACGAAAACAAACTTTTTTCTCATTAAAAATTCATCTGTCATTCAAATTTTTGTACCCATCATAAATTAAATGACCAAAAAAAGAACAATCTGATATAATTTCATTTAATTTTCCATACAAAATAAAAAGATAAAATCAGCAACAAAATTAGGTAATGACCATTATTCTTGATAAAATTCATTTATTTATCGTTGATTCGTTGTTATTTTATTAGACATTTATCATGATTTTCTCTCTTTCTTTATTTTGTTTCATTACCCAAATTAACACTCAGTGAATGTTATTTTGTTTTTACTATTAAATAGATCAAAATTACTTCTCCATAGAGTGACTGTGACATTTGTTTGATTGAAATATAACGTTAAATTATGTTCGTAATAAATCTAGCAAAATAAAAGTGGACAGTTTATGATGAATGTTAATGATTTTCATCGCAACTATTTTCTCATTGTTTTATGGCTCTCCAAGTCCAACGAAATCAAAAAAATCACTCTTTCGCTGTAAAAAGTTTTATTCCAAATGTCATAGCACTTAGTAAGAAAAACTTCAAGAATTTCAATTCAATTTAAAATGTAAAAGTGTCCTTTTTCCCTATAATTAGTTTACTTTTCCAATCTTAGAAATTTATCTCAAGTAATTTTTTCCTCATACTTTGCTTTTTATTTAAAGATTTTTTTTTAAAAAAATAGTAATGAGATAACATTTTACATAAAGGTAAAACTTTTCTTTTTGACATTTTTTCTGTTTGTTTCAAGTTAGTTTTCCATTCAATTTTTCATTAAATATTTTTATTAAAGTTTCTCTTCAACATCTCGTCCTAATTGTTCGTGATTGTACAAAACTTTGAGCTTTTAAAAGTTAAAGTTGTGTCAGTTTTCATTTTATTTGTCTTTCATTAAAAACTTTCAATGAAAATAAAAAAGTAGAATGAAAAATGTTATTTTAACATTAAATAAATCATAAAAATATGATTTTATCTAAGATTTTCATTTTTTTTTTACTTGAAATGACATTAAATTTCTTTTCCTTGAATATTAAAAAAGACAAGGAGAGAAAAATTGTCATTGAATTGAATTGAATCGTATTAAAGGTATCTTCTTACAATGATTTCTCCTTTTAAATAAAATTAGAATATAAGACGAATAATATTAAAAAAATAATATTAACAAGCAACAGACATGTAAAAAAGTGCATTATTAACAGATGAATGCTTTGTGTTTGCTTTGCACAACATTTTTTTATCATTTCATTTTAAATTTAACTTTATATTCTGTATATATCAAAAATTTATATGAATTGTGAGTTTTCAGTAAACAAAAGTGCTTTCAGATGTAGTTCCTTTGTATCTTTTCTCTCATATTTCCGTTCATTTCCGATTTTATGAGAGATTTCCATGAAAGGAAAGGCAGAAATATGATATTTATTTTAAAAAAAAGACTGAATCTGAATTGAAAATGGGAAATTTACTGTGAAAAATTTAAATTTCAATGAATTTTCATTCATAGAATTGAAATATCTGAACATGTTCTGAAATGTTCTTGATTACCACAATCAACGGCTCCAGTTCCATTTCCACAGTCGCCCCAATTGTTACCTGGAAATTATTTTTCAAAAACATTTCATTGGAATCTTTCATTTAAAAATGTAAAACAAATTTCACCTGTACTCCAATTCCATCTAAAAATACAGTGCTGACATTTCATATCAGGTACTTTCAGTTCAACATCGAATATTTTTGATTCATTGGACTTTAAATACCAGAATTCTTCGTCAATTTTTGTTAACATTTTTGTATTGAAACATTCTTCTGCTTCATTTTTTCTGCCATCCATGTTACACAACTCAAACCAAAATTTCCCCTTATGATTTGCTGTAATGTCAATTCGCGATGTTAAAATGGATTTTCTTTTATATGAGCCCACAATGACAGGTTCTCCGAATTCACCTCCAATTTCATGTCGTCTCGGACGTGACTCCGCAAAATTATCACCACAAATTCCACATTTTCCGTTATTTTGATTCCATTGCACTGTCCGACCACCACAATAAAGTTCAGCATCATTGTAATTTCTTGGTGCTGATTCATTGAATCTCCAACGTGATCCCCGTGCTACAGGTTCCAGAACCATTCCATGTCCTTCTATGTAATGAAAAAGTTGGATGAAAATAAAAATTACTGTGATTAGAATTGAGTGATTCATTGAGCTTGTTTTTTAATAAACTAAAAACCTCTTCATTTAATTGAAGGGCTTTTAATATAAAAATAAATACTTGATATCAGTTCAAGTATTCAATTATTTGTTCTAGTTACCTGTTTTAATTAAAAAAAAATTAAATAAAAAAAATCACAGTAGGATAAAATTTAATCGTTTAAACAACAATAATCCATAAAAATCATGTTGAGAGTGAAATGTTGTTTATTTTAACATAAAAAACAATATAAAATCCAGGAAATTTATATGCAGAACGTGACTTTTCCATAAATTTTCAATGAACACCACAATATATTGCATTGAACATACTCGGACAAAGTGTACATTGAGGTTAATCAAAAACAATTCTGGAAATAATGAAAATAATCCAATATTTTTGATTCGTTAACCTCATTTTTGTGTGTTTTATTATTGAAACAGAAGCCTGTGCATTGAAATAAATTCTTTTCATATTTCATCAGTTAGTTTATGGTCCAATGTTAATTGAAATATTTGTGAAATTCATAAATGTCCAACTCCGTTGTTGATTTAAAAACAATTTATTTTTGGTTTAAGTATTTTTCTTGTTATTTTGATTTGAAATAATTTTATTATGATGAAATTCCGAGAACAAAAAAAAATTAAATGAAAATTTCAAATGAACTAAATGAACGAGAATAAACATCATTAAAATAACAACTAGAATAATGAAGATATGTCTGGATAAGACATTTATTGTTTTTCATTTCGTTATTTTGGATGTTTTTGTGTAGGTTTACGCAATAAAAAATGTTTGTTACAGAAAATACCTGTGACATGTTTTGTACGTCAATTGATTGCTCACGATGTGAATTTAATATTCAATTAGTGAGGGTCAAAAAGGACTTTTGATTAATTTTGGGAAGTTATTTTGTAATCGAAAAGCAGTCCGTGATTGGGCTAAGAACTGATCAAAATTTGAAATTGTTCTTCAAGGTCAAAATATCTACTAGGGTCCAGCCACGATCAACCGTTGTCTTAATGTGATACGACATAGAACAACTCTTTAAAGCCTCCGTATGTGTATCTATAGAAATTGAACTATGAAGTTTATGCTGGTGACCCCATGAAACTAATTTGACGTTTAAAATGTCATCTTTGTATTCACACTGCATTGGTTTTTTTTGAAAATTTTGACCGTTAGCTCTAATTAAAAAATTCAATTCTGGAATCTCACACCCACAAGTATCAACACCACCCTACAAAAAAACGTTTTTTTTTTACCTTAAACTTCATAATAGTCGAACTTGAATCAATTGTATCAAGTTATATTTGTTTTGTAACAACAAAACATTCATCATAAATTTCCTCTATTTACATTTGCTTTGTTTGTCTTGTTTATCCATTGAAGTCATAACAAAAGTTGTTAAATTTGATACCATTATCCTTAAACACTTGAGACTTATAAATTCGTCTAATTACAGTAATATGAATAAAATTCAAACAAAAATTTTCTCAGAATCAGGATCAAAACCATCTGGAACACAAATAATAAAAATTGAATAGAATTCAAATTGAAATTCATCATTAAAACACTTCTTTTGATCAAATCACACCTGACATTTAAATAAAAATTTCCCACATAAAAATTTTATTACAAAACACAAGTGTGGGAGGTATCATAATAAAATTTAACAAAATTTATAACCAAATACCACACTTCATTAATAAAAGTAAACATAAATTCCAATGAATACACACAAAATTTTAATTTAATTATGATAAATTTCATTTACCTAACAAAAAAAAAATAAAATATTCAAATAATTACAAATATAAATCCAATTTTAATGTAATTTTAATTTGAAAATGAAAACAAGCATAAATTCTTGTTATTTTTAACATTTTTCCGCATAAAATACACATAAAACCATACAAATATTGATTTTACTTGCATGTAATTTATTATTAATTTTATTATTATTACAGTTCAGTTAAATTTTAATTAGGTTTTATTTGTAATTTTAATCATTCCAGGACTATTATAAAATTTTAATTATCAACCCATTTTCAATATAAATTTATTATTAATTTTCATTTGATACAAAAAAAGAGTTGATAGACCATAACTGACAAAATAATGACATAATGATTGACTATCATTTTAATATTAGGCATTTTTGTGAAAATTAATATCCGTTTAATGTTCATATTTTTTTTTTTTTTTGATATTTGGTTTCATTTCCATTAAAATGCGTTATATTGAAAAGTTTATTAAATTATCATCCCAATATTGTCAAATATTCAAAAAAACGCCTTTTTATTCAATTGAAATGTGTGTGTGTGCATGTGTCATTGGACACAAGTTGTGTCATGTTGTCAAATTTTAATGATTTTTCACTTCCATTGATCATTTCATAATCGGATTTGATTCCATTTATATGATTTTTTTTTTACCTGGAATTAAATGGAATTTGATTAAGTCAGGAATTTTTAATTTTTTGTATTGCGAGGAGGTGGACATGAATCCATTCAATTTATAAGCTGACAAAAAATGAATATGATAAAGGTTTATGGCATTATGGGATGAAAAAGGTCGATGAAATATTTTTTAATACCGTGTAGTAACAGGTTAAGTCACTTAAATATCGTTTTTATGTCAAAAATGTTTGGAAAAATGAAACCGTTGAAAATTGAATGTGGGTGTGTTATGTGAGCGGTTGAAGATGATTTGCCGTGTTGGGGTTGGCTTCGCTTCATATGGAAACTGTTTGTCGAAAAAAATTTGATGATAAGGTCACGTAATTCAACAATGAGAGATCAAAAATACGAGTCCTTCAGTTTAATTTTAGATTTTAAATTAACCCATTAACGGCCGGTGGTAGATTTTTCGACCAGCAACTTTGGAGCCGGATTTCTCCTAGAAGTTCTCAAAATATTTTCTTCAAATTTTCAATATAAATAATTAGACATGTTTCAAAGATGTCTGGTCAGTTATTTTGATTTTTTCGATTATTATAAGAAAATTATTAGCAGAAATAAGATGGAATGTCATGTTATTTTTTCCTCTTGGTACAAGAATTCTGTACGTATATCTGTGGTATTATACGAAACTTTCAAACGGCTCTCCTGTAAAATTTTTGTATGAAACTCAAAATTTTCATTGAAACGAAAAGTGATCACTGTTACGCAAAGAAAAAATTGTAGAAGAAAGTTTTGCTCTAAACTCAATATTTCTAGGAGAGGCGGTTAATGGGTTAAGATCAAATTCGTTTATGTCATAACTCATGTAAAATTTTTCGTACTGAGATTATCCAGCTTATTTTTTAATGAAAAAAATCTATTCTGTGTGTTACCTAAGCTCAACAGGAGAAAAATTATATGTGGCTTAGAGTAATAAAAACTAATATTAAAAACATAAATCACGTGCTATGGGTGTGTGTGTGTGTAGATACATACGTGTGTGTGTTTATTTCTCATAAGACCATAATATTAACTTTAATACCACTTTTTCTTGGTCTCACTCTCTCTTTTATAAACAAATATTTAACTTTTCTGATCAAAATACAGTCAGAAAAGAAAAATAAAGATTTTGATAAACTTTGACCTGTTACTTTAACATTTTTAAGTACAAGAGAACCTCTTTATCACATACTTATTGTTTGCATTAACAGGACATTGTTCAAAAAACTTTCACATATTCTATTTATATGTAAATCATAATAAAAAGTTTTTACTTACATAATGCATATAAAAAAAATATTCAAAAAACAAACAGAACTTTGCTGTTACCGGAAAAAAGGGTTTTATGATCTTAATTTTTTTTTAATTTTCATGCTATTTCTTGTCTTGTTCTATTTCACATTTACTTTTAACATTTACTTTGAAATTTCATATTATCTTATAACTTTACTTTTACATTAACTTTTAAAGATAAATAAATTATATGCTTGTTGATCTCAAGTCATGTTGAAAACTAGGGGTGTAAATTACACGTACAGACATATTTTTTTTTTTTTTTTAATAGAAGAGGAGTAAAGTAAAGTAATTTTGATGTGATGGATTTGAAGGTAGTTGAACGTGATATTGACACATTTTGAAATGAAATGAAATGAAAAAAAATATATAGATGAAAAATTTCTCATATTCACATAATCAATATCAATATTAATCTAAATGATTACGATAAAAAATATAAAAAGAGCACATTATTGTCATAATTCACGCCATTTATATGGATTACTAGTAAAAGTAATATGTTACTTATGTGTGTGAGTGTGTGTGTGAGTGTGTGTGTGTTAGTGAAAGGGTAGCATATGACAATAATAATAAAATAGAAAATGATATCAATTTATTTTCATTGCATGATTGATTTTTTTAGGTGGTTATGGTTTTGTCATGTGTATTTGTGTGAATAATGAAAGTAATGATGACCGTTAAAATTTATGTGATCAAATTTAATGGAATGAAGATGAATTTTTTGAGCAAAGTTCAATTTTGTACAAATTTTTATGAGAAAATCTTTTCATATGCCACTTCAAGGTCCAAAAATAGCTCTTCAAGGTCCTCGACACAATTTCTGCATTATGCAGTTTTTGAAAGATCAACAAATTCTGCTTCCTTTCAACCACAAAGTAACCTTTAATGCTCTTGTTTGAGGTTTCAGGACCTTATTCTTGACTTGTGACTGCTGAAATTTCTTTCATGACACTAATTTTTAATTTTATCGCATTTTCTGGATCAATGACTCACATGGATGCGTAAAATTTAGCTCTAGTCCCTTTATGTAAAGAGTCCTCCTCATTTCATTTCATTTCAATAAATATTTTATGAAAATTTATCAAGAGAATCATTTACATGTAATAATCTCATATTAAAATTTAACCACAATTTTCCTCAAGGAATTCCTTTGAATGAATCAAAAACCATGTTTACTTTTGATTAATTAATAACATGATTTCAAATGAAATTTGAACTGAAATAACTTACATTCTCATCTATTTTAACAATTAAACTTAAATAATCTCACATATAGATAATATCGATTGAGATTGAAACAATAAACTATGTTAAGATAAATTTATGTTGATTTCAATATTTAATTAAATCCTCGAGAGATCACAAAGAGAATAGCAAAATATTATCCTATGTCAAAAAATATTACTTGACTGTACACTGTCTTTGAATTTGCATTTTAAAAGCGAAGTGCTTTAAATTTCATAGATAACAGGTAAAAAAATTTTCCAACCCCCCTATTTTGTGATTTACTTTATTACGCAAATAAATACCTGAATTGAAAGTAAATATGCCTTTGTGTGTGTGAGTATTGAAAATAAATAACAGAAAGTGTCATTGCCCTTATGTTATCTTACATAAATATCGAAAGAAAATGATAAATAAAAGGAGACACCAAATGTTTGTATACAACTTACTTTTTTTGTGTTTGTTTAACGTTTGACTTTTTTTTGTCTTGTCTTGTGAAAAGCTTATAACTGTTAAATGGTTTTGACAAATACAAGGAAATTTGGGAAAAGATGAGACTGAGAAGGAAATTTAAAGGTGCATTTAAGGATTATGTATCAAGTTTTCCTTGATCCTTCCAGCAAATCCTTGATCGAATTGATCAAAAAACTCTAAATTTTAAAAGATTTAAAGTTCTAAATTGAACATGTCTCGCAAAGTACTCGCGGTCTGCGTTGAGCCTTCACAAAGCATTAAAGTGCTCATATTTTTTTTTCTAAATCGACTAAAAATCAGCCAAAAAGCTACCACCATTCACGCCCTCTAAGCGCCAAGCTAAAACTTGGATGAAATTTGAACTTTCAGTGGTCTGTGCTAAACCATCTCAAAAGAGCATTTTTCATTGAAATTCACTTGAAATGTAATGAAAAGTAAAAGAAATGATAAAAGTAACAGATTATTTTCCTTTATTCGCAACATGTTGTCTAGTCAAGTTAAGTAGAAAAGCATACTCAAAGAAAAATTATAAATTTATTTAATGGAAGAAACAAAAAAACAACATTTTTTTTCTCATTTCATCATATGAATTGTAAAAGCTTTTACGGCTTCAAACTTTTCATAGTAAATTTATTAAAAGAAAACTTCGATTAATTTCGTGAATTAAATTCATATCTTAAAGGATACCTTTAAATATGGAATGAGTCAAATAAAATAACATACGTCTTTTGATATATCACATAAATCACATTTTAATATGAGAAGAACCTTCTATGACAACACACGTGTGCTCAATATTTATTTTCATTCAAAAACGTACGTTACATACGTGGAAGTTAAAAAAAAATTCCTGTTAATACAAGCGTAAAGTTACAAGATATAGAATTTCGTTCACTCGTTAAGTTATGTTCTGTTTAATCGAGTGTATCTTTATTATTGCGGTGCTTGTGGTGGTTTGACAGAATTAAACATTATTGACTACATTAAAACGATAAAATTGAATATGAATGTGAAAGGAAAAATACATACAAACAAATTATTTCGACAAAATTAAATTGTTTATCGAATTAAATGGTAATTTTATCTGGATAAGAAGCTTTTCAATGTATTTAATGTACGTAATGACATGTTAATTTTAATATTAAATGCTCGTAAGTGCAGATAGCAGGGAATTGTATGGGCGTTTTCAATTCAAGCGTTTTTATGACTTGGGGTATTATTAAAGGCAATTACGGAAAATTACAGATAAAATTTTTTTTAAAAAAAAATATGGGTCACAATGATTTTTATGATGGAAATAGCCTGAAACCGAGAATCTCCTCCTTGAAATTTTCATTAAGGATTTTTTTAACGGAAGAGAAAAGACATTAATGAAATTTTAACAGTTTACGATAAATTTCAATTAAAATAAAATTATTAAATCAAAACAGCAATCATCAAATAAATCGTTATTTCAATGAAAATTTTCCTTCTTCGTTGATAACAATACAAATAAAGCAAAATAACATTTTCATTGTATTTTAAATGCTTTTATAACGTCAAACCTCCCTCTGTGAAGGACACCTTTAACGAACAAAGAATAACCTTACATCAAAAAGAAAAAAAGAGAAAAATATCTTTCATTTGAAATGAATTTCCTAGTATCGTTAATTTTTTTCATATTTCTCAAATTTTTCTAATTACAAGAGAAAATCAGTTGGATAGTCGATGAAAGTCAATGTGATTTGAAATTTAGTGATTTTTTATCTTGTGTATGAATTTCATTAAAGAACTTAAATTCAAGGTCTATTTGACATTATCTGACATTAATTCAGATTTTTCATAGAAATTTCACTAGAATTTTTGTATTAAAGTCTCAACGGAATCATCGTTTAAAGTTAACTGACTTAAACTAACCCTTTTGATATTTTTACATTGATTCAATATTTTTTTTTTCAATAAAAATTGTCTTTGATCAAGAATAAATTTTTGTATCTATAAATATTTTTTTTAATATAATAATAAAAAAAAAATCAAAGGAAAGACGAAAATTTCAATAAATATTAGTCAAATATAGTCAAAAAATATTTTTATCAAAGAAAA
Source organism: Culicoides sonorensis (assembly GCA_900002565.1). NCBI lineage: Eukaryota > Metazoa > Arthropoda > Insecta > Diptera > Ceratopogonidae > Culicoides > Culicoides sonorensis. The sequence continues at coordinate 684,743 of LN483413.1, forward strand.
ATTGGAATTCATAATAAAAAAAAATAAAATTATATTAAAATAAAAAGGGTGTTTGACATAATTCAATAAAAATATTTAATTTTAAAAAGTATGTCATTTTATTAGAAAAGGGACACTAATTTAATTAAAGCCTTATACGTGAGCGTTAATTTTTTAAGGGTTTTTGTCAATTAAATTACTGTTATTACAAATTTTTTAAATGGAAAATTCATGATAATAAGATAAGACACTTGTTTTACTTCTTATTATTGATTTAAATCCTTTAACCCACTATGAACCATTTTCATTTAACGAAAAGTTAATTTCAGCTGATTTTCTGCACAAATCTTTTAAATCGACCTCCCTCAGTGAATGAGTTAAATTCAAACAAATTCCCTTGAATACATTTTCCTGTTATAAATAAATTTTCACAATATGATGACACTTTTCATAACAAATTTTCCTCTTTTTATTTGAAATTTCATAAAATAAAGTTAATTTTTCATCTTTTATTCCTAAACTTTGTTCATTTTTTTTTTGAATAGAAGAATGTAAAATAAAAAAATCTTCACCCATATAATTTCCATTTCAAATGTAACAAGGACTTTAATGATGATGGTGGTTTGTTTTTATTTTATTTTTATTATATTTTTTTTTAAATGTATTTTTTTTTCCTTTTCACAGTAATGAATTGAATTTGCTCTCTCATCATGTCTTTGTTTGGTTAAACACAAGAACACAGTTAAACACATTTTTGTTTCTTTCACTTTTTTTATGATGATGAATAGCATTAAAAAAAAACATAACTGACACATAAATATTAAAAAAATGTGATATAAAATAAAAAAATTCAATGTAAAAGTTAAGGAAAACTGTTCACCTTATCTTTCCGCATGTTTTCATTACTTTTATTTTATTTTTTTTATGACTTTTTGATTGTGTTTTGTGTGTGTGTTTTAATGAAATAAAGGTTTATGTGGGTAACTTTCGGAATTCATTAGATATCTTAAAAGTTTTAAAGAAAATGTATTTTAAAGGAAACAATAAAAAATAAAGGAAAATGCCAAGAATGAATAACTGCACTTTTAACATTCAACAACTTTTCGCTTAGTATACAAAATTATGATTTTGGGAGATGAAAATCCTTTTTAAAATAAAAACAAATGAACTTTGATTATGTTTTTGTTTTGTTTATGAAAGAAAACGTTTTAAGAGATTTTTAAGGAGAACAATACAAAACAAAATTAAAATATGCGGGTGAAAATTACTTAAATTTATAAGAACTTTTATGAAATATGAAAGCAAAGAACTTTTTAAGAAAATTTCATTATAATTAGTAAAAATAGTTTATTTTCTCTTCAAAATTTATAGTTCTAAAGTGACTTATTATGTTTTTTTTTTAACGCAACAATGCAAAAAAAAATAAGAACTTTCAACTTAAAAACTTTCATGGAACAGAAAAAATTAATAAAAAACTTTTAATGGGTCGATAATTCCTTTAATATGACTCTAAGAACGACTTCATTTCATTTTTTTTAGTATTTCGATGTTAAAACTTTTCTTCCATTTCATAATCGAAAACCTAAACGAGTATTTTTTGAACATTATTCAATTCATGACTTGGAACAAAAGAGTTTGAAATTCATAACTTTTTCTAACTCTTTTCATGCATCATGAAAATAATCTCAGTTAAAGCATGTCATGTTAACAATTAAAATGCTAAAAACTGATTTTTATATTTCGATTCATTTCAAACCTGGTGTGATTGAACTTCATTTCAAATTTTAAATAAATATTTCTAAAAATGTCATGAAAATGAAAAAAAAATAAAAAAAAATGTTAAAAAATCACAAGAAAAGTTTAATTCAGTTTATGTCAGTTTGAAATTCGCTTCAAGGCGCTTGTATTCATATTTGTTCAAATTTGTTAGAAAAAAAAAGTTTTCAATGAAAATTATTAGTTTGATTCTATTCATATTCATTTTGGATTTCAATTTTCAATATTTTTAATTATCGCTCCAAGCAAGTAAATGCAGATTTATTTATTTACAGTTTTAAGATGTGGTTACTTTGATGTATTCATCACATGAAAGCATGACATCCTTATCTTAACACCGTAAGTTGAAAATTCCCCGAAAATAAGGAAATTTTTCGGTAGGGAGGCCCTTGGCTTGGCGTTTACAGTCTATTTGCGGAATTTTTTAATTTTAATCGCATTTTTAGAAAATTTTGAAAAAAAATGCGAAAGTTACTCGTTCTTTTTGATTGCAGGGGACCATTCGTTGATTTACGCTGCGTTTTCAATTTACAGTGTATAAAAAAAATTTCTTCATCGAATCTCCTTAAATTTTTCCATTCATAAATGAACCCTTTTCATATAAAATTACTTAAAGACCATCATCGATGATAGCTGGAGTACAAAAAAAGTTTTTATAAATGACATGAAATTCCTTTTCAAGGTCCAAATAAAAGGATTAAATTGAATTGAACAATGAACACTGACACTGTCATTCATGAAAATGATAACAAAGTAACATTATTTTAACATAACATTGAAATAATAACATGTTAGGATGCATTGAGTGTCAAAGTTTACGAATGATAAGGAGAATTAAATGAAAAATCAATAAAATGACATCAATTTCATTTATATTACTTTTAGTATGACCATAAAATTACAATTCTTTTCAAAAAAATTATTGAAACTGAGAAATTTGATTGCAAACGATGCTAAAGAGTGCATTGTCAGAGTCTGATATCCAGATTCAAATATTATCGCAAATCCACAAAGGAATAGCTTTGATAAATCTTTTAAAAATATGCACTAAAATGCTAAATTGACAAAAAGTCCTTATACAAAAAATATTTTTTTTTTTAATATTTTTCAATGAAATGAAATCAATGAAACAAAAAAAAAAACTTAGTTGAAATGTAAAGACATGCCTTGGAATAGTATGAGAAACAATTATTTTAACTGTAGTGCTATGATAACACAAACAAACAGAAGATAATCATGGGACACACAAGACAAACAAAGAAAAAAGGGAAAATTGAACAAAACTTTATCTTAGCATTTTGTATGGACATGAATGAACCTCATCAAACTTGTGGTGTTGAATATCCTTTTCTAAATTAAAAAAAAAAATTTCATTTTCTCTTATCAGAAATTTTCATTTCATATTCATTTATTTTCATCCTAATATTCTTCATATCTCTGATTCTCTGCTATACCATTTTATTCAATTATAACTCTTTTCATATCCTATTAATTTCATTCCTGATTAAACATTGAACCCGTCTTTCTGTTGAAATTGAATTATGAAAGTGGTTTCTTTTTTTTTAGATTTTTTTCTTACTATAATTTTTTGTAAAAGAAGTTAAAGAAAAATTATTATGACACATGTTTCAGAGGTTAAAATATTCAATGAATGGCATAATCCGCTTTTGATTTAATTTGATTTGATTGATTTAATTCAATTGAAAGGAAAGTTATTCTTTTGTCATGAAATTTGCTATGATATGATTGAGATTTCAATGAAAAACGTATCAAAATGGGCCAATTGGCACTGCAATGGTGTCTGTTTAGAGTCTAACTGTCCTGTTCCGAGTAAATGCCTAAAATTTAGACACTCAAGACCTAAAAAAGGCATCTTCAACTTTTTTTAAGGTCTTTTAGGTCTAAATTTTAGGCATTTAGTCAATTTAAAAAAGATGAAGATGCCTTTTTTAGGTCTTAAATGCCTAAATTTTAGGCATTTATTTGCAACAGGGTGTGCGTTTATGTAAAAATTTCATAAATGCGCTTTTATTAAATTTTTGTGAATACGTTTTCCAATTTCAATTAAAAAAATTGACTTCAAAGTCATTGAAAGTAAACATCAACCTTATCTTTTAGAATGATGTTCAATTGATTGATTTCAGTTCATTTCAAATTAATTTTAGATCAATTTTGATTGAAAATTCCCTCATCATCACAATGTAAAGTAAAACTTTTTATCTAAGTTCAAAAATAAAAAAAAAATAGTTTCAAACTTAATATCTGATATGAATCAATATTTTACTATGTCAAAATGAACATCCCCAGACCTAAATAATGGAATGACTATCACTAGACAAGAAATTTAATGAATAAGAGGATTAACTTTTCATAATTTTTAATATTAACTACAGTTATGAAGATAAATGACAAGTTAAGCATCTTTCCAAGTCAATGTTTCATGTTCAAACAGTAAGAAATTCATCAAAACGTCACACAATCTCATTAAGGGGAAAAATAATATGCAATGTGCATTCATCTTAATTTGAGCTGTGTGTGTTATCATAATCCATCGGTTATTTTTGATTATAAGGCACCATTAATTTTAATAATAATAATAATCTTACATTGTGTAATTTTTCGCGTAACCTTTAAATTAATTGAGGGGTTATCAAAATTTTAAATCTTTACTTCCTTGTTTTCTATTTACATGGTAAATTTATTGCGATTTTCTTTAAAAATTCAATTTAAACAAGTTGAAACCAGATTAGAATCAATTTTCAATACTAATACAATGGAAATTAAATGTATTTTTTCAATTATCATCGTCATTTTGGTACCTGATGGTACAAAGAACTGTAAATGTGACACCTTTCTTTTATACACATCATACGTGCATGCATTTGTACAGTGATTCTGGAAAAAAATCTCATTACTGTAGTTGTAAATTAAATGATAATAATATAACAAAATATTGTTATCTAAGTAAACACAAATGGCTTTTTTTTCTATTTGTATTACTCATAGACTGACTTTTTGTATGTCATATGAAAAAAGCTGACTTTAAATCAGCAGTTTCACTGTGATGTTAGTCGATTGTTGTTTTTCAATCTGAAAAGATCTGAAAAAAAAAGATCTCATTCAAATCAATTAAAATTATTTTTTCATATAACTTTACTTATAACGGGCATGTCTAGTGAGGAGCATGCATCGGAAAATAACGGTAGTGAAATAGAAATTGACGAATTATTGAATACAGTTTTTGATAAAGTTAATGAAAGTTTTAATAAGAAAATGGAATCCGATAAAAATATTGAATCACAAAAATTCGATGAAATTAAGAGTGATGATAATAAAATGAAAGAAAAACCTGAGACGGTCTCTTTGCAAGACGAGCCACGACTGAAACGGAATTTCTTCAGATTTTTCAGTTTACGTGCAAGGAAATCGAATGAAACTGAAATTAAAGACGTGAAATCCGGTGAAATTAAATTGAAAATAGCGAAATCTGATGAAATTACAATGAAAAAAACTGATGAGACTTCAAAGTGTGATGACATTCAAGTGGTTCAAATTGAGAGTGAGGCGATATCTGACGCAGATAAGGTACTGATTATGTAACATAAAGCATTTAATTGAAGTGGAAAATTCGTTTTGAATTGAAATTTCTTTTTTTATTTTTATCTTATTGGTATGATAATGTCATTGATGATGTACCAAGGTCGTCTGTGAGAGTTTTTGAATGGAAAGAAAAAAATTAATATGAATTTCATACAGGTATTATCATATTGCTAACGTCAACAAAACGATATCATCACATGGATCAAGAAAAAATGAAATACATTGTTGTATAATTTTTTTTTTTTGTACATCATACAAAAATTAATACATGGTTTTTTTTCTTCCCATGAAACAAAGAACGGAAAATCGCATAAAAATCGTTTTAAATTTGGTGACTGAATTTGACTTGTACAATTCAGATGTGGTTCTGCTTCGTGAAATGTGAATTTTTGTGTTAAACAACTCGGTTTATTTAAATTTTTTGTGGTGGAATTGAAACAGATAAGAAATTTCATATAAGAATTTCATGTCCTGCTAAATTTCATCTAATCATTTAAAATAATTCTCATCTAAACATCTTAAAACCATTATTTTATAATAAAAATAGAACAAGACACAACAAATTTTAAACTCAATTTGACCACAAAATACAACTTTGCAAAATTTATTTTCATTTAATTATGTCTTAAAATGTCATCAATTGTGAAACAGATAAGAACAAAGACAACAAAGAATGGAAGAAATGAATTAAATGTTTTCTGTCAATGAAATATTTTTTTTCTATATGTGAGCAGATGCAAGTCTTAGTATGAAATTTCCTTAAATGATGACACTTGAAATGAAATAGACAAAAACAAAGAAAAAACCACTTTAATCAAATGAAATTTTATTTCAATGTGTTCTGAAATCGATTTTAATGCTACGAATAAAGAGTTTTTATGAATGACGTCATTTTCCATGTCATGTCATGAATGAACGTGACCATTAGATGAAAATTTCACGAATAATTGTCCGTCATTTTAATTAAAATCATGATAAATGACAAAACCACATCAAGGTATTTTCTCCATTTCCTTACCATAGTTCATCAAACTCTGAAAAATAAAAGAATGGAAATTGAATAGAAGAGTTGAGTATGAAATTAAAGTCAAAAAGTTACCTCTGTACATTGTAGTACGAGGTAAAATGACAAAATATTTTGTTTATTGTGGTTTTTTGTCTAAAAATATGAAATTTCAATATAAAAGAACCATTAAAAAAAATGCAAATCATCACTTTTTCCTTGTATGTTATGATCACATTCCATATGAATCCATTTAGAGACGTGTCATGACAATTTCAAACAAAAAAAAATAAAGTTCACCTAGTTGAAACTATGCCAAAGTTTACCACAATTCCTTGTTTTCTTAGTAGACTGGTTCAATGAAATGAAATGACATTTTGATATAAAATATGAGGAATTTTTAGCACATTTTAACCCTGCTTAACATTATCAAATTATGTTTTATTTAAATAAGTTGTTGTCTTCTAACATAACAAACATGCAAACAATCATGAGAGGAAAGAGAAGAATAAATTTCATTCATCTCTACATTTATTTTCAGTTCAAATGTTGTGATATGACAGAAACAAGTAACATACTGCAGTTTTTTTGCTGTTTTGTATCTAGGTTGCATTCACAATTCCTTTGCGAGTCAATGTGTGTGTGCGTGTATGTGTGTGTGTGTGTAAATTTATTCGTGTATTTAAAGGAAAAAAGGATTAATTTAATTTACTTTTAAATGTACACACATTTGAGCATTCACAGAGCAGAAGAAATTTCCAAGGAATTTATAAAACAAAAAAAAAATGTAACAAGAAACTGAAACAATTGTTTATTTCTTGTATGCAAAACAAGGAATTGCATGATGCCTTAATTAAATTTCTTTGCTGTAAGGATTCATTTCTTGTAGATAAAATAAATATACGAGGTTATGGGCTACGACCTGCAAATGAATCGTTTCAAGTTCTAATTTAACTAAAAAAACTTAAAATTGGGTGGGATTTGGATTTTACTATTTAGTTTTACTTACCACTAACGTTTCATTCCTTAAAATTTAGTTTTTCTTTTAATAATAATTAAAATATTTACATTTTCCTTTTTAGAGCGACAATACAGCCTCGTACGCATCGACCATATTCGAAAAGGAGATGCTTTTATCCACAGCTGAATCATCTCACTACTCATGTGCCGAAATAGCGGGAAGATTTCAAGTCGATCCACGTGTTGGCTTGAAATGGCAAGAAGCAAATAGTAGGACAAAAATTATCGGTTACAATGAGTTACCGGCTGTCGAGGAAGATCCACCATGGAAAAAATACATAGAACAATTTAAGAATCCACTTATTTTGCTTTTGTTAGGTCAGTATTAAAATATTTTTTTTAATTGAATTGCAATTTTTTATTAACATTAAATTTTTTAATTTTTTCACAGGATCTGCATTAGTTAGTGTGTGTATGAAACAATTTGATGATGCGATTAGTATAACAATAGCGATCATAATTGTGGTAACGGTTGCCTTTATTCAAGAATATAGATCTGAAAAAAGTTTGGAGGAACTTAAAAAACTTGTGCCCCCAGAATGTCATTGGTACGTTTTCATTTTACTCGATTCGTTTAAATGACACAAAATTTCATTTGATTTTTTTTTATTTGACAGTTTAAGAGAAGGACGCTTAGAAACATTCCTTGCAAGAAATTTAGTGCCAGGCGACATTGTTTACCTGAATGTGGGTGATCGTGTGCCAGCTGATATTCGACTTTATGAAGCCATAGATTTATCAATTGATGAATCAAGTTTTACCGGAGAAACTGAACCCTCTAAAAAGAGCACTGAAATAGTATTAAATCAAGTAGGTCATCATAAAAATCATTCATCAATGAAAAATATTGCCTTCATGGGGACACTTGTGCGATGTGGAAGTGGAAAAGTGAGTCACATTTTATATTTTTATTTAAATGTATTTTAATTCCACATTTTTTTGTACTTTAAAGGGAATTGTTGTAAGCACAGGAGATCGCAGTGAATTTGGAGAAGTATTTAAAATGATGCAAGCCGAAGAGGCACCAAAGACTCCACTTCAGAAATCCATGGATATTCTAGGGGCTCAACTTAGTTTTTATTCCTTCATCATAATCGGTGTCATTATGCTCTTGGGCTGGCTTCAAGGCAAAGCCATCGTTGAAATGTTTACAATTAGCGTTAGTTTAGCTGTAGCTGCCATTCCCGAAGGTTTACCAATTGTTGTAACTGTCACACTGGCATTGGGTGTCATGCGTATGGCAAAACGTAAAGCCATTGTCAAAAAGCTGCCAACTGTTGAGACGTTAGGATGTGTAAATGTCATTTGTTCTGATAAGACTGGAACCATAACTAAAAATGAAATGACAGCAACAGTCCTAATCACATCTGATGGTTATATGGCCGATGTTACAGGTGCAGGTTACAATGATAATGGTGAAATTGTGATTCGACCATGTAATAGTGAGGATTTGGCAAAACAAAGTATCAATACTTTAATTGAAGCTGGAGCGATTTGCAATAACGCTTCAATTATTAACGAAGTCTTACTTGGACAACCAACTGAAGGTGCATTACTTGCATTGGCCATGAAAAATGGCATGTATGCTGCAGCTGATAATTATGTGAGACTTCAGGAATATCCGTTTACATCTGAACAGAAAATGATGGCGGTTAAAGTTGTGCCCAAATATAATAATAATAAGGAAGAGATGCTCTTCGTTAAAGGTGCTATAGAAATTCTGTTGCCACAATGCACAAAATATCAGTACGGTAGCCAACAGGCGACACTTACAAAACAAAATGAGGCTGAATTTTTGAGTGAGTCCTATGAAATAGGTAAAAAGGGACTTAGAGTCCTTGCACTTGCCAAAGGCAAATCATTCCAAGATTTAGTTTTCTTGGGAATTGTTGGCATAACAGATCCACCACGACCTCTTGTACGTGAATCTATTGAAATGTTACAGGCTAGTGGTGTACGCGTGAAAATGGTGACCGGTGATGCCCAAGAAACGGCCATGGCAATTGCAAATCTCATTGGATTAGATACAATTCATATGAAGACATTGTCTGGACACGAGATAGACCAAATGAATGAAATGCAGTTGGAAAAAGTGATTGGAACTGTGAGTGTTTTTTATCGTGTCACACCAAAACACAAGTTAGCGATTGTTAAAGCACTGCAAAATAATGGAAATATTGTTGGTATGACTGGAGATGGTGTGAATGATGGTGTTGCATTGAAAAGAGCTGACATTGGAATCGCAATGGGCAAAAATGGAACAGACGTGTGTAAGGAAGCGGCTGATATGATTTTAGTTGATGATGATTTTCATACAATTATGTAAGTTTTTTGTAAATTTTTCTTAAAAAATATTTTATATTGATAAATTATTTTACTTTCAGTGCTGCTATCGAAGAAGGCAAAGGCATTTTCTATAACATTCGAAATTTTGTTCGATTCCAATTGAGTACATCAATTGCTGCTCTCTCACTTATCACACTCGCAACTTTAATGGGCATTCCAAACCCATTGAACGCCATGCAAATTTTATGGATCAACATTATCATGGATGGACCACCAGCGCAATCCCTCGGAGTGGAACCCGTCGATCAAGATGTGCTGAAACAACGTCCAAGAAACGTCAAAAAAGCCATGATTTCCAAATCTTTAATCATCAATGTACTTTTATCAGCTGGAATCATCATTTTAGGTACACTATGGGTATTTCAACGAGAAATGGCCGATGGATCTGAAGGCCGAACTGCACGTGATACTACCATGACATTCACTTGTTTCGTGCTCTTTGATATGTGGAATGCCCTGAGTTGTCGATCCCAAACAAAAAGTATTTTCACAATCGGATTCTTTTCAAATCGGATGTTCCTAGCAGCAGTTGGATTTTCACTAATTGGACAATTACTTGTCATATATTTTCCACCATTGCAACAAGTATTTCAAACTGAGGCATTATCAGGCATGGATTTAGTCTTTTTAGTTAGTTTAACGTCATCCGTTTTTATTGTTTCTGAACTGAAAAAACTCTTTGAACGCACTATGGAACGTCGTATGTATAAAAGTCGACCTGAATTGGACTTTGTATGACGATCCGCACACGCTGGAAGATTGCATCAAGATTGAACAGGACAACAGACACGGAAATGAATGACACGAACGACTGTTTTTAACTAAGTTTAAGACGAATTTTGACTTGAAATTGGAACAAACAAAAAAAAACTTAAATTATGGAAATCATCAACATAAAAAAAATAGTTAATCATCATAATTACATTGACAATATTTAATAAGTACGTTAAATTACTTTAAATTATTATTTCTTAGTTGTAAATTTTTTAAGTTATAAAAAAAACAATTAAAATTAAGTCTCAAAAAAAAACAAAAAAAAATATTACAGGATCTTAGTTTAAAAAAATTTCATTTTAAGTTTTTTTTTTCTTAAAAAGAAAAATAATTTTGAGTTCAAATTCAATTCAACTTCTCTGTGCCTCTACCGTTAAATATTTTTAGTTGAAAACCCTTATTTTGGACTTAAATTTCATGTGCTGATATAAAATTTTTTTATTTAACTTTAATATTATATGAAAAATGTGATATATTTTAAAAGAAAAAAAAATCGTATGAAAAAAATTAAATTAACTTAAGAATTTTATACAAATGCAGATTGAATGTAAAAAATTGAAAAGAAAACGTTGTGAAAATTAAAACTTAAATTAAAATTAAAATAAAAAAAAATATGAGTGTGAATGATTGGAAACTTAATTTAAACATCATACAAATATATTACGAGTTAAAAGAAAAATATCAGTATCACTATTAATCATAAGCAAACTTAAAATAAATAATATTATTGATATTAAAGTTAAAATAATAAGACAAGAAAATATTTTAAACATCATTAAATATAATTTTTTCAAAATTTCATTCATCAATTCAATGTCCATTTTTATTTAATTTAATCTTTTTAAGTTAAAATTTTATGATTTGCAATAAAATGTTATTTTTTAATTCTCATTTAAATGTTAAGTTAAATTTTTGTTTTATTTTATTTTTTTTTTTATTTAACCAGACGTCTCCATCGACTTAACAGGTTTGTGGCTTCTTTTGCATTAATTTTTTCTATTTATTTAACGTTAACATTTATTTATATTTTTTTTTCTTTTTTCATTAAAAATCAGCATTTAAATTGTCAATGTGAAATCATTCATTCATTTTCATACATTTTTCATTGAAAAATTCCAATAAATTCCAGTTATGATAAAAAATAACGGTCAAATTGCAAGGAAAAACGTGTCATATCATTTTTGTGAGAAAAAAAAAGCAAAAATAAAGTAAATAATATTTAAAATAAAATTAATTTGCTTAATTTACAGCTTTGATTAACCTGTGTTTGTACTTTATATTTATAAATGTACGAAAATAGATGCGGAAACAAAATCTTCTAGCGTGAAAAAAAAATAAATGAAATGAAAAGAATTTTTTTTTTTGTTATAAAAAAAATAATGAAAAAAAAATAATAAAACAGAGTCATTAGGTCATTAAATTTGACAATACTCGTCATAATATTAAAAAAAAATAAAATCATAAAAAATTAACAGTAATATTAAAAAAAATTTAGGGATTAATTGTTATTAAATTTTGCAAAAAAAATTAAAAATCACTCACAATAAGATTTTCATGCTAGAAGTTAGAAATTTTTTCACTCTCAAATTTAAATTCAAATTCAAATTGATGTTAAATAAAAAATAAATCACTTTCACTATTCCTTGTATTTTTCTCTCTTTTTTCACATAAAATTTCAAATAAAATCTAATTCTCATTGTAGTTTTTTTTTTTATAAAATAAAAAAAAATAAATAAATACACACAAACAAAAATTTTTCTTCTCACTTTTGTATTTTTGCACCATTTAACATTGAATGTTCACTTTGACAATTTTTTATGCACAACTTATATAAATTGTATTTTATTGTTGTAATTTTTGAAGTCACTTGATAAATTAGACACAAACTAACACTTTTATTGTGAATTATTCACCTCTAATAATATTAATATTAATACCAGTGGATTTTCATGACATTTGTACATAAATATTCGTTAAAATTCTTTAAATTCTCTCAACCAATATTATTTATTATTATTATTATTATTTTTTATTATACACCTTCTTCAATTCAATTCAATGTAATCAAAATTACTTTTTAAACACAATTAAACACCTTTATTGTTACTAAAATGATATCAAAATATGATCATTACTTGTAACAATTAAAAGATTACACTTAATTTAATAAGAAATATTATTATTGTTATTATACATATCATAAAAATGACCCACTCAAAATTAAATCATCATCAAATAGAATCATTAAAAGTAAAAAAATCAAACAGCACACTATCATTTATCATTATATGACAATAAAAAATAAAAAAAAAGAAAATCATCATAAAATAATTTTTTTATTACAAGTAAGAAAAAAAACATATTAAAAAACTTATTTAACGGAAGAAATTTAAAGGAAATATCATTGGATGTGAAATATAAATGTAGAATATGCTATTTATTAGAATATTAATTGATATAATATTATCGAATGTAAAATAAAATTAAAAGTGATAAAATGTTTAGCTATAAAAAAAAATAATTTTGAAAGAATGATGGGAGTCGTCTTAAAATGTTTTAAATGAAATAAAATAAAACTAGGGCAGTCTGAGAATACAAAATAAAATTAATATGATATAACATTAAGAGAAATTGGTCAGTCTTTGAGATGGTGGACCCAACTTTACTTGTCTTTTAATTTTCTGGCGTCACATCCAAGGCTTGGATCTAGACTGTTGCAGGATGAGGTTCCACGCTTGTCTGTCCTGTTCAACATTACCCCAATTTCTCACCTTTAGAGCTCACAGATCAGAATTTTGGGATGACCCACTCCTCGCTGTCCTTCAAGATTGTTACAGAATAATATGCTTGGTGGTCTTGTGTTTATCATTCGGGCTAGATGACCTGCCCATGACAGCTGGCTTGTTTTGGCAATGCTGATTTGATTTAATTTTGATTTGATTTATTCAAAAATTAGGTTTTACAATAATTAAACTAATAGATTGCATTTCCAGTGACACATAGGTCTTTTAAGGAAATCATGGCAATATTAAATTAATTAAGCTTAAAAATATAATTGTTTCTATTACTTTATAAGATAAAAGGAGCAAGGAAGTGAGAATAGTGTGATAAGAAAATAGTGATATTTGGAGAAGAATTGAAATAATCAATATGATGTTGGGTTCAGTAAAGTCCCTTTTCAATTCGAAGTTAAATCGTCCTCTAAAGGTATCGTTCTCCATGACAGCACCAAAGATTGAACGCAATACGTTTTTTTTCAAAAATCTACAGTTGATTTTCATTGTTTTTCGTCATCGACCATGACTCACAACCGTAAGTCAACTCCGGGGTCTGATGAGGGTCTTGTATTTGGTGCACTTTGCTCGTTTGGTCAACTGTTGCGATCTCCACTGTTTTTTTTTTGAAACCATAGAAGCATCTGTTTGCCAACATGATACGTCGATGAATTTTGAGAGTGGTATCACCTTAAGCACGTATCAACGAATCAGGGTACATCTTCAAAAACTTGGCCTCCGAATTCGGTCGTTGTTCGACCATATGAGTTTTTTACATCATGAATTTGATCTTCGACTCGTTGATTTCTAGCCCTAACTTCTCCACTTTTTCACATTAATGCCAAGTAAGTCACATGAACGCTTGCTTCTATTCTGCCTCCTATGTAAATGTGGTCCGCAAACGCTAATACTTGTGCTATGCTACTGGCGAGAGTTCTTGGCGTATTGATGTTTGCACGTCGCATTGCACCATCCAGCGCCACATTGTATAGAAGCGTTGACAATGCATCACCTTGTCTCAGCCCATGCAGTGTATGAAACGCAACCGACTTTAAAATTCTCAAACAAACTGCTCTCATGTTCTCATTGATAAATTAAACAGGTGGACAACGAGAATGCTCTTTTTTGCGAGTTTCTGTTTCGTTAAAAAAAAATCAATCAGTCAATAAATTTGTATTCACAGTGTGCCCTAGAATTATTTCAAATTCACATTATACTTGATTAATATTAGCAATTATTTTTATAGACATTTACTGTATAATATGCAAGGGCTTATTAACAATTAATTCAATGTATCACTCTTAATCTTACATTTTTTGATGAGTCCTAAAATTAAATTAAAAAAAAAAAATATTTTTGTAAATCAAAATATTTTGTAGTACCGCTTTTTACTGCTATGCACTACATTGCTACGTATGAAGTAGTAATTTCCTTAACATAAATCTTAAAATGTGAATCACACAAATACTGCTTAGCTTACACAGTGTTATATGTGATTTAAAATTTAATTTCAAAGTAGCAAAACATCCGATTCGAACCTTTAAATCAAATTTTGTGAAAAATTAGAAAAGAATTACAATAAACATTAAATCAAAGAAAATTCACGCTCTTTTTCCTCTCAACTATTTTATTTTATTGTAATACAAAAAAAATAAATACATTTAAATCAAAAGAAAATCTATTGTGTCTGGGTCTTACTCATAATAATAAAAATGTTTCATTTTAAACAAATTTTAGTTGTAGGATTTTTTTTGTGTTAATTTTATATAAAAATAAATAAATAATATCAAAACTACTTTAAAAATAATTACAAGATACAAATTATATGAATTTCATTTGTGATTTTTTTTTTTTAATTTTATAAGTAAATTATTGCAACCCATACAAAACAACCTTTTTTTTCTTGGCACACATAGACAACAAAGTAGCCAATTCGTCGCATCTCTTAGACATTATTCATTGCAAACGTATAAAAGTTTTAGTGAAAAATCATTCAATTCATATAAAAAAAAATAATAATATGATATTAAAAAAAAAAAAATCAAAACAAAATACCTTTTTAACTTAAATACATAATTTTAATAGATATCATGAATAATAATCAAATGTATCTGAATGTATTTTAATTAGAAGCGACACAGACGTTGAGATGCTAGAAGAAATGAGGCAAATAAATGTGAAAACAAAGAGTTCAGTAAAATTTTGATATGTGAACTCTTTTAATTGAACTCGACCGTGTAAAACATTTTTAAATGCTACTTGATTTTAAATGTGAATATAAACGGAAAATCTTTAAAATTAAAATTTAAATAAAGGTTGGTTTCTTGATCTTAATCAGGTGTCAACAAATCTTGAATATTTACCGCTTTAATGTAATAAAATGAAAATTTGCCAATGATTTTCTCATGATAAATTGAGTTAATTTTCTAAGTAAACTGTTTCTTGAAAATTTAAAGTGTGATTTTTTGATTGAATTTTCATTAAAACGATGAAGGATTTTTAAAATCTTTTTCAAGTCAATCTTACATTTTTATGGATGAAAATTCACAATTTTAAAAACTATAAGATTGTTGATATGCCTCGTTTATATGCAGAACCATGTTAAAATAAAATAAAGTTGTAAGGATGATCCAATTTTGATTGATGTTTCCGAGTCATATGATGAAAATTTATGAAGAACACTTTGAGTGGAAACTCACAGGGGCGGATTAAAAATTATTAACGGCCCTGACATTCAGTATGATTTTCTTAAAAATTTACCGAAAACTTAACTTTTACAAGACGACCGACTGCGGCCTCTCTGGTATTTTTTTTGTCCATATGGCCAATCAACCATTGGAAACGCCCAAAAGCCATTCTGGGGCAAACAGGCCAAAGATGGCATTTTAAGGGAAAATGTCGTTTACGCATAAAGTCAAGTGACAGTTTGCTGAGTGACTCATTAACAATTGGGGGCGTTCGCAACTGACAGTCCAAATTTTATCTCATTTAACGGAGAACATCCATCAAATTTGCATCGTCCTCTTAAAAGTAACATAAAATTGTACATAAAAATTTAAATTTAAATTAAAATATTCAAAAACAAGAGAAAAAAAATAATGTGAAGAAGTTTGAAAAGAAATCACATTATAAATAATGATACAAATCAAAGTTAAGCAGAACTATAAGCGGTTACTATTTAAATTTAAATAACGAATAAAACATTTAACATTACTCATTATATAAATAGGATAAAATGTCTCACACAAACAAAGTACGCTCTATTAATTTGAAAAATGCTTGATTTAAATGTATTTTAAAACACAATAAATAAATAAATAAAACGAATGTATTTAACACTAAAATAAAGAAAATATATTGCATTTTCATCAAGAAAAAATCATGTACGTTTGAATTCTAGATTCACTTTTCAAAGATTCATCACAAGTAACGCCCTTGATGTCCAAAGAATTTGGATTGAACATATTTTAACAGAAAAAAAATACTTTTGACTTTAACTCACAAAAAAAATAAAAAAAATTAAATATATCATTTAAACAAATAAATATCTGTGTGTACTTGAATTTGAGTATCATCATCATCATTCAATCATCAATCATTTATGTGTCTCAAATTTAATTATTAAACATTAAATACATAAAAAAATTGAAATTTATCATCATAATATAAAAGAAAACTATTCACATACAATTAAAATTAAAAAAAAACTGAAAAAATAAATAAATTAGATGTCATTTAAGAAAATGCAGCACTAAAATCAGATTCAAATATTTATACATCAAAAAATTGATTATTACAGTAATAAGTAACAATATTGAGAGAAAACTTTAAAAAATAATGATTAATTGTAATCAATATTAGTATTAAACAGAATATTATAATAATAATATTAATATTATAACAACATTAAATTATTAAAATGAAAGTAAACATTTCAATACAATAAAAATACACTTTTGACCAAATCATTAAAAAATAAAAGAAAAATTTTTTATTGAAGTGTTCAATTTAAGTTAAAAAAATTAACCCTCATCCTGACCAGGGACTTTTAAGTCCCTGTAACTCTATAAAATAAATTTTGAGCTGTTAAATTTTTTAATTGAATCGTGCTAAAGTTCTGTAAGACACTGTCATCTGAATATGTTTCATACAGAAAATTTATGAAAATCGACCTTTTCGAATATTAAATCACCTAAAACCGAATTGAGATTTTAACTGAGGACAGGATGAAGTTTAAATAAAGGTAAGTGAAAGTGATTATTTAAAGGAATGCATTATTAAGTAATTAATGAGTTATAATCAAAAATGTTTCACTCTATGAAAATATTTGTAATTTTCCGTCTGATGGATTTTCATGGCACCCACCTGTTTTTTCTTTATTGTTTTTTTTTTTAAATAAAAACTATAACAATAGGAATATTACATGGTAAATTTAAGTTATTATTATTTAAATCATTATAATCATGTTTATAAATAATATTATTTTATACAATTTAACGGTCTTTTTTTTGTATTTTTACAACTAATTTTCTTAAATTTTCATATTATAACTATTTTTTCATTTCATTTCATCTTAACATATTTTAAGATATATTTTTTTCAGATTTCAAGTGAATTGTCTTCAAATCTTAACCCTTTGACGCACTTTGAAACTATAAGTTAAGGCTTATTTCAATGTAAATATTTGTCAGGATATGCTAATTCTGATTAACTAAAGTAAATTGTGAATATTTATTTTGACCTGACCTTCGAGCATCAAAGGGTTATAAGAAAATTTAACACAAAGATCATTTCTTAATCATTTGAATGTAAAAATAATTAAATTTACTTAATATTAACTTAAAATTATTGTCATTTATATATTTTTTTAAAGAAATTCTGAGATGATTTTTAGAACACATTGAAAATAAATACTAAATTATAACAATTGTTTACATTTGTTGATATGTAAAAAAAATAATAAAAATATAAATAAAATAAAATTATGTCACACTTATTAACATACATTTTCTCAAAAGAAAAAAAATTTCCACTAGACGCGCAAATTCTTTTGTTCTATTTTAATTTCATAACAAATATTTCTTTTAATTTTCATTTTTTGTCGTGCCATAAAACACGTGCTTATATTTACATGAAATACAGACACACAACCATATGAATATTAAAATTTCATATTACTGTTTAAAAAAAGAATCAAAACATTAAAAAAAAAAAAAATCATGATGAGACGAGATTCTTTAACAATATTTTTTTTACAAATCATAAGTTATTTTAATAGGCACAGGTGGTTGCTTAATTAAATGTATCTTTTCCATATGATTTTTCAACTTTGTATTATACAAAAATTTCTTGTTGCAATAATTACACTCGTAGTGTTTTTTGCCTAAGTGTATTTGCATATGTGCAGACAGATTGCCTTTGACTCGAAACGAATGATTGCATATTTGGCACTGAAACGGTTTCTCATTTGTATGAATGAGTAAATGTTCCTTGACATGTCCAAATTGGGTGAATCTTTTGCCACACACTTCACACGAATACTTTTTTTCACCTGTATGAATGTACGTGTGCATTTTCAGACCCGATAATTGCGAGAAACTCTTATTGCATGTTGGACATGTGTAGGGTTTGACTCCCGTATGAGATCTTATGTGAACTTCAAGATGGAAATTTGTGTGAAATGATTTTCCACAATCATTACACAGATAATTCTTATCACGATTTCGCAAATTTCTCCGGTTATTTTCGTGAATGTTATCAATGTGACGAAACATTCCCTGTTTTGATGTAAATCGTAATCCACACACTTTGCAGACAAAAGGTTTAACTTTCTCCGTCACACCATGCATAATTCGCATATGATTGGTGAAAATTGCATAGGAACACGTTTCCTCACCACACACATGACATTTCATCACATAACTGTCACGTGATGCATCCTCAACTCTGTGAAGTTTGAGATGCTCATATAACAGAACTGGTTCAGTGAATTTCTTTTCACAACGATCACAGACGAGACGAGCTCCTTTATGCAAGAGCATGTGACGTTTTAAATTGCTTTTGTGTGTGAAGGATCTTGTACATAACGGACATTTGGTTTTTGCGAGTCTGTGATAATTTTTATGACGTCTGTATGAAGTTTGATTAGGAAACACTTTACTACAATGAAGACAATAAAATTTATCTTCCTTCTGATTACTTTTAATGAATTCTTTCGCCTCTTCATTCACTACTTTGGGTTTTTCAATATTAGTACCATTCGATTTACTTTTTTTCTTAAAACTATCACCCGGGTCCATTTCTTTACATACTTCATCATCCTCCGCTGTAACAATCAATTGAACTTGCATTTCATTATTCGTATCATTCACCAATAATTCATGTTGTTGTTTGGCCACTTCACTTAAACTACCCTCAATTGGTGCTTTGAGGGCTTCAACCAAGACATTCTCATCAAAAAATGTGAATGCACTTGTGGCATCCTTAAAATCAGCAAAATCCGCAGGAACTGAAACATCACTCGGTAACACAAAGCTATCTAAATTAATCACTTGTATTTCACTATTTTCTAGTGTTGCATTTAAACAGTGCGTATCTTGATTTCCCATGGTTGAACAGGCAAGGAGCGGTGCTAACAGTTGTTCACGTAAATAAACATCCGATTTTATAAATAGCTGCCGTATTTCATAGGCTTCAATGAACTTTTGTGCACATAACATACAAATATATTGTGGAAGGCCATCACTTTCACTTAACTGTCAAATAATTAAAAATGAAAATAATACAAAAAAAATTAATTGCTTTTAATCAACAAAAATTATGAGGAAAATTTAATTTTCTTAAATTTTTTTTTTTATTTTTCCTTTTTATTTTAAATTCGTACCGTAATTCCTGTCACTTCCGTTAACAGTTTTGATATGGAATAATTTTTATATGTATCAAATATTGAGATCATAAATAAATCATCTAATTGTAGGCATGATCGACAGTTACTATTCGAATTCATGACTAATTAATTTAAATTATTTTTTTTTCGTGCTTTTCTACTACAGCAAATCAAAAAGTGCAACTAACTATCCGACATTGATTCTACAAACTAATTATTCATTTACTTTTTTTTTGCTAAGTATGTGCCACTACATGTTTCGTTTTTATAAATTCTGTCTTGTATTTTTATTTTGAGAACCTAATTCAGTGAAATCCCGAAAACTACTGACTGAGTGACAAATAATTTTATATGAAAATGAAAAGAAAATTTTTTTGTTGAATTTTACATGTGTGTTAGAAAATTATTTTTCTTTTTTTTGAGATGTTTAAATAGATGCTTGTTGTGAGTGTGGCCGGTTTGTTATTTGTTTATTGTTTAGATTTTTTTTTTTACTTTCAATTTTTTTTGCCAGTTCATGAGAAATTAAGAGAGACTAGAAACAATTTAAGTTCGATTCGCGAGCAATGTTATTGAGAGGTACGGGCGCGGTATAACGATTGTGCGCTTGACTGACGCTTATAGGTCATTGAATGAATGAAATTTTAATCGCATTTCCAATTAATTTGGAACAAATCTTTTAGTCTATGCATATTATGCGGGGTGATCTGCGGCGCATTTTCAAGATAGAATGAAGGAGTTTTTCCAAATAATAAAATGATTGACAGATATTGATTAGCTAACGATAGCCGGTAACTCAACCCTACTTATATAATCAAAGATTTATCAATTATCATTTCATTCTAAATCTTCAAATCTTGGTAATTCACTTTTTTATGATAAGATAGAAAAGTCAAATTTTGATAAAGATCCGTTATAAAAGAAACGAATATTGTATCAAAATAAACAGTTCAAATTCAAAATTTCAGTGATATTAACCTTAAAAAAATGAAGTTTCCTTATCTACTACTTTTTTGCATTCTTCATATCACCTTTGGTGCTGATATCGTTAAAAATGAAGAAATTCCAGAAATTAAGTGTGTACTTGATGGTACGACCTGCACATTTGCAGATGTCATTTTAAATTCAACACACTACAAATGGATTCCAACATCTGACGATCCCAACATAGTGAGAGTCGTGAAATTCACTGGCTCTGGGATACCAGTTTTGACAAAAGGCATATGCGAAGCTTTTCAATTTGTAAAAGAACTTTATTTTAATGAACTGGGAATTGAAGTTATACAGGAAGATGCTTTCAATGCTTGCAGTGATTTGACAAGGTTAGACCTGTATAGGAATGAAATTGCAGAAGTACCTCGTAACACATTTATGTATACTGTCAATCTCATGGAATTGCGTCTTCAGTACAATCGCATTCAGACTCTGGATCACTACAATATTTTTGCAAATATGCCAAATTTAACACACTTAGATCTTGGTCACAATAACTTGACTGAATTCACACCGGAATTGATAAGAAACAATAACAAGTTAACTTGGTTTGGCATTCACTCAAATGATTTATCAGATGTTGATGCCGAAACGATTATGAATTTTCTTCCAAATCTGGTTACTTTTGGTCTAGATGACAATGAAATAGCGTGCTCACGAATTGTTGACATTTATTTGAAGGGTTTGAATAAAGGAATCACATGGTTCAAAACTACCTGGAAAACACGTTACCATCCAATTCAATTTGTTTTTGGCGATTATAAATGTACACCAGATATCTCATGGGCTGCTGCTCATTACAGAAAATGATACCGTATTTATCGATAAAAAAACATTTAAATATACTAAAAGGAGTCGGATGAAATAAAGACATACACACTAAAAAAAAATAAAAAAAAATTAGAAATTAAGAAGAGGGGAAGATTTGAAGTTATAAAAAGGGAGGTAAAATGAAGTAAGGGTTGATTCTGATTCTAAATTAAAAAGTGAAAGGTCGTATAAAAATAAAAGCAATAAAAAATTCTGTAAATAAAAAATTTCTGAAATAAAATAAAAAAATAAAATTGAAATTAAATACAAAATAAATTAAGTGTTTAATTTATTTAAAAATTTTTGGTGACATTAAAGTGGCATCCGCTTGTGGGATAAGAGAAGACGAGATTTTAAAAGCTGAAGGTATTTAAAAGATATTAAATGAACAATTAGTGAAACTTTAATTAAATATTATTGTTTTGTACATTGTGTATAGAAAAAAAAAAAGAGTGTTTTTTTTTGTTCTGAAATATTGAAGTGAAATGGATGAGTTAATTAAGCCAGAAATGATGAATTTGAAGATAAATGTTAATTTTTTGCTAGAGGATGAATTGGATTATGAGCTCTTAATAAGATCCATAGTAGGAATTGACTCTACTATAGAAAAAAGGAGGATTTTAAGATCTATTTTTTCTGCTGAAGATTATGATAAGAGAGTGACTTTAAATAAAATGACAAAAGAAGAATTTATAAGTGAAATGAAATTATGTGAAGAGAAAATTAATGATATATTGGTGGAATTAAATGGGGAAGAAAGAAATGAAAATACGTGCGAAAGATTACATTCAAGGTTATTACATTTAAATTGTAGAATTAATAAGTGTATTGATCTGGTGCCGGAAATGAAGGAAGAGTATAAGGGATTAAGTGATTTGGCTTTTAATACATTTGTGTCGGTTGAAGAATTGTGGAAAAGTTTGAAAAAGGAAGGGAGTTTGCTTCTGGAAAGGCTTTCTCAAAAATCCGAGAAAGATAACAAAAGTGTTAACAGTGTAGCACGTGGAGTTAAAATTAAAAAGAGAGAGTCAGAAATGAAAGAGAGTAATCAAAATAAAAATAACGAAAATTTGAGAGACTGGGATGATATTCTTAGTGAGTTACCTGATTTAGAGAGAAAATTTGAATTTAATGG